>VHKM01000392.1:0-680000 GCA_007210695.1 Neogobius melanostomus
AAAAGAGGAGAGATAGTTCACTTTTTTCGATCAGCTCTTAAGAAACACTCAGGGATTGCAAATAGTCAGGATTTATTGTGTATCATCTACATTTAATTTTATTTATTCATTTGGCAGAAGAAGTATTTCAAACATTTTTTTTTACAGAAGAAAGAAAACAAAAACGATAGACTATGGTCTCAAAGGAGTATAAAGAAAAGTAGCAAAAACATACCCCTGATTTCTCATTCATAATAACATACAGAAACTTTCAGCATACACTTGTGCACAGAAACAATGCAGCGAGTTACTGGCTTGTGCATTAATTAATCATACAAGCTTAATCAATTTACACAAGTAAATACATCATAATGGATTTTTAACCAAGGCACTTGTTCAAGTTCATTTAATTAGTAAAATCTGGGGCTATCTTATTGCCTATACAACTAAGAGAAAACTTTTCAATGGGCAAAAAACCATTAAGTAGATGAGAAACAGAAAAAATGTAAGAAAATAAGCTATAGAAATGATAAACCTACAAACTCCAACAGTTGCAGAGCAAGGTTTACAGCAGTCTAGTGCACGGTGGTTGATAAAGTGACGCTGTTATACAGGTTTTTTGCCACCTGTTAGCTATCACAGCCTTGTTGTACAGTCTGACCAGGCAGTGGGATGCAGGACCTGCTCCTTTCTGCATGAGGGTTGTCTCGTCTTCCACGAAGGCAGCTGCTCAGCTCCTCTACAGTCCCTTGCGTGGGTGGGAAGGCGTTGTCCCTGAAGGAGTGACTTGGCTAATACCCTCACTGTCCCTCACCTCCTCCCAGAGTCCAGAGCTGACCCTCCTGACCCTTGTTCCAGTCTGTTTGTGTCCCGTCTGTGCTGCCCGGAGCCACACACGGCAATTGCGTAGTGGAGGCGACTTGGTTCTCTTGTACAGGATGTCGGTGTATGGGGGCCAGTTCAAATTTCTAACCACCTCTGCTCTTTTCAATGAAGACTTTAAAACTGAATAACACTAATACTGATGTGTTAACTCTTTTGCAACTGTATTCTACTTATTGTAAGCACTTTTTTTTTAAAGTTACTTTGCTATAGAACATCGTCAAAACTCTGCAGAATTCTTCAACAAAAGTACAGACATCATTCATACATCATTAGTTAACGTTAATTTAACCAAAGTAAATAGTACTTTAATCATCACTTGGGACAGTGTTGTAGTTCAGAAGAGTAACACAGTATTCCGTATTATTCCGTTTTAAAGCTTTGGTTGAAAAGCAGAGGTGGATAGAATTTGTTAAAGTTAGTTTGTAATTATCAGTATTTCTTTCATTTAGGATAAAATGAAAAAATAGAACTAAGGGTAAACCATGAAAGTGATGAATTCCTTGCACATCACTCAGTGTCAGTTATTTTTCGCTACCTAAATATTTTCTTCTGAAATGCAAGTGCCAAACCCAAATAGAATATTCGACAAAACGTGATGTATTCATTAGCAGCACTCTCAAATACGTTGGTTAACAGAACAGTCATGGGAATTCCTGTGTGCTGTAAATGTCTGCTATTAGTGCTGCAAAACAGTTTCCCCCTACTGGGGCAAATAAAGATTTTCTACATCATTAAAATGAAACTTTCCTTTTGAAATATATTCTTGAATACCTCTCACATTGTCCGTTTTTTAACGTCACTTTTTGAGCTCTCTCATTGCAATATCCCGCAGGCTACCACACAGGAGAGGCCAGAGCTAATAAGCATGGTAAGGCCTGGCTGTGGGTTCGAAGATGCAGAAATATATACATCAATCCTATACAAATATTGAAATTCTAAATAGTTTAATTCTTCAAAATTAGATAACAGTTCGATTTGGGCTACTGCCAAAAAAGATACTTTCAACAAGTACAACTTAAGCAGAACAATAGCAGCACGATTAGCTTCTGCCCAAAACAGAACTAGTGTGGACATTTATGCCCAACCTCAACTGGGTAAGGGTGGAAGACAGAGTGAAAGCTGCCTCTGCTTACTGCAACATGGAACATATTACACAAAGAATCCCAAATGTATCTATGGACAATTCAAACAAATCAAGAGTCAGACATGATACAACAAGAACAGGCAACTGCATGATTTCTCATAACCAAGTTTTAAAACCAAATTTGGTGAACAAACTGTACCTTCAAAGCAATGAGAATGGAATAAATTGCAGTAATGTTTTTAATTAACTACAAAACAAGTAGTGGCATTGAAGAAACAAAATTACAAGATGGTTTTGGAGAGCGTCATATTTGAACTATGAAAAATAAAATAATACATGTTCAATCAAAGATATTTTACATATATGTTTTGTCTGCAACATGTCTGTAATTCAAATTGACCTAAATGATTTTTTCTTTTTTTAAAGAAGGCCCCAGGAAAGATTGCTGGCCACCATTGGGTACAGCTAATGGGGATCCTAATAAATAAACAAATAAACTGGTTGGGAATCACTGACCTAATGGTTGACTCTGCACGTCATTGACCTGGACTTAATGGGGACAGGTGCCTGTGATTTCTGCCTGTGAAAGGTGTCCTTTTTATTGTAAATTAGTTCTGGCATATCAAGATTTACACAACATATGGGTTTATGTTTATGAATATTTGCACAACCAAAAAAACACCCTATACATATCTTTCTTTTCTCTTTTATTACATCATTATGTCTTAGTTTTCAACAATGTTATAAGGTTCCTCTAGAAAGACACTAAACACGCCAGTTCAAATACCCCCGTCAAACCATCTTGTTGTTAACAATTTGTTAAACTTAGTGTCTTTATAGAGAGAACCTTATAAACACAGCCCAACAATACACTTTTCGTTTAATTAATGAAATATGACAGTACACTTAATAGAATCTTTAGCGATAAAACATTCTAAAGGTTAATTGCAGAAGTGGTCTCTTTTATTGTTTACGTGGCAGTTTGGTTCTCAAACTGTGGGTAGCGTGGGCTTGATTCAGTGTGGTCATCTTAGACTCCACTCTCAATGTCTATAGGCGTACTGATATGAGTCGGGATCCTCCCTCCTCTTATAAGATGAAGGCAGTTGATGATTTAGTAAAACAAGGAATGGTAAATCCACAAGATTCTGAACTGATAAGGAACACAATATTAAATCTTATGAGGTCAGCTGATTAATATTGGGATTCATATGGTGCATCAGTTTGTTCTTAAGACTCTTGTAAATAGCAGAATTCTTTTTATTTGTGCTGAATATGTTTTAATGTAATAAATATTGTTATAACATTTCATGACCACGGTTAAAGCCTTGAGTCCTGTTCTTATTTCATTTTCAATACGACTGGAAACTTCCTGACAAACAAAAAAGCGATGATAAAAACCCAACGAAAAAGAAAAAAAAATGACAATAGCACTTCCAAAATGTGATTCAAACGACGAAGATGGCGACATAAAACGTGCTGGAAAAGCCAAGCAATAACACTACCAAAAAAAGTGACAAAACACAAGTTGAAGAGTGATGAAAAGCACAAGAAATCCACAAAGAGCGACGACAAAGTGACAAATAACACTTGTGCAGGTCTTAGCTTTCAAATGAGGCGTTATCTGGCCTATAGGCTGGTGAGCTCCTGTTGAGAAGCTTTTAGATTTGGTAAAAGCGAACTGCGAGATAATGTTAAGGCGGGGGGTTTTAAATAAAACTTAGTGGATTTTCCTTTTTGGGCGTCTTGCCTTATGTTAATACTAAAGAATACTGCTTGGATCTGAGAGAGAGACACCCACACACTCTGTCTGATTATCAGAGACATACTTTATCTAAATGCATGTCTTTGCGAGTTCATGTTGCTCTAGTCACGAGAATAATAAACACACATCCAAAGAAAAATTACTCGCACCACATCTTTCAGGCAGCTCATGGGAATCTACAGTGTTTATTAATATACAATGCAAAAGTACATATTTAATAAGATATATGATGAAGTAGACAAGCAGCACTGCTCAGGAGTATATAACGGACTGTGAGGCTAAAAGAGAACATCAGCATAAAAGGTCCCTGTACAAGATTATCACTTTTGCATCAAACTTTTGTAAACTTTTGAAATCAGTAATTTGTTGCTTTGATAAGTTTCCGCTCTATACACATCCCAATACATATCTTGAACCCACTTCTTCAAAACACAGGAGTGACAAATCAGATAATAAGAAGTGTTTATGCATGTCAGTATCAATCTGTAATGTGTGGATTCTCAGGTAAGCCCATTGCAAAAGTCCAGAGCGATAATATAAATATTGATTCACAGAATTCTTTCCCCAGCTTCGGCGCACTGTCATCTGGACTTGGGAACTGATTATTTTGGTTAATTTATCACTTAGAAACTCAGAGTGGGCCTTTTTGGTTCAGTGGAAACTGGTTTTTAGCCATAGGATCGCAACACCGAAGTGGCAGGACTGAGTCTGTTTCTGACTGGATACAGTTACCCAAGAAGCCAAAACAAAAATATAGACTTACACAACTTTTTGATAATTGTGAGATTCTAATTAAGCTGGTTAAAGGTTGATGTTAAATATTTTTCACTTCTGTGGAATCAAGACCAAGCCAGACCTTTAAAAAGCACTTTTAGAAGTGGCTCTAAACGGGGGACTTTTGCAAAAATAACGTTGATGTCTGTTTTACTTGGGATAGAAGCTTGAATCAGCAAAACTTTGATGTTGATGAATAATAATATTTATGAAGAATGGGCCACACTGCTAATCTTTTTTATCACGAAGATGAAACATTTGTATTTGTATTGAAGGCGTATCATGAATGTTAAAAGTCCGTCCTGAGGCTGAGAACCACTCTTTAGGAAACAAAACAATGCAACAGAACTATGACAAGTTTCTCCAAAGGCTTTGACACTTATAAATGTCCCACTGGTAGAGAGCGGCTGCTTACACCTCCGTGTGTCCCTGTCTTTAGAAAAACAGGAAACAAATTTTTGTGAAGGCTTAAGAATGTTCTGGTCTTGTAATTTTCTAACACAAAACTGCTTATGTTAGCAGGACGACTCACTGAAGGCTTACAAATGTTGCAGTTGGGCTCGCTAAAACAAAACAAAAAACAGAGAGACATTATAAACAGAGCTGAAGAGCCACAGGACAGACCGGAGAAGAGCAAGCAGTATACGAAACTACTCTGAAACCTCGTCTTTCCTCTTAAACTGAGCGGCGGTTGAATTGTTGATTTTGGAATGTTCCATTGTCTTTTGGAGTGATGCTCGGAAAAGATTAAAGCAAAGTATAAAGCTTTGGCAACTTCAAAATTACTGAACAGTGACAAAATATCCTGTTTGAAAAATCGGCTGTGTCGCGTGACTGCTGTTATAACTCAATCTGGGGATTTACACTGGATTTTAATGAGGAAGGAAGATGAACAAATGAATAAAAACTTGTGAAAAACGCAGATAACTACATTTGCACTTATTTGTACTGTTATTTTGCTACTAGCAGGTACACAGAATGAGTGGATTGTCTTGGTGCTTGTGTTTTGTCTAATGTTGCTGATACTAACTGCTTGCGTTTTTCTTATTGTTTTTTTTGAGACGAGAGTTGTTCCCATACTTAATGTTCCTTGTCTTGTCTGTGTTACCTGTTGTAAACTAATCCCATTAACAATGTTAAAATGATCATAGACACTTAAAACAATGTTATTGCTTGTCCATATTAAATAAATAAATAAAGCAGCTGTGTGGGTTTTGCAGACTTACGAGACCTCCTCCGCTGAAGGCCGTGGGAGAATCCTTTGAGGTCCCGTCTCAAACTTGGATCAGACTGAGATGTTTCTTAACTTTCCAGTCCTGGAAAACAAGCAGAGGAACTCCCTAGTGATAGCTTTGAACTTGTCTGATCTTCACACATTTACAAGCATGGTGTCGACAGCTCGAGTTGGATTTATTGGATCTACTTCTGTGATACTCACTGTGAAACCCCATGTTCTCTGGAGGCAGGCAAGTTTCTGCGAGGAAGGAGTGGGTCATTTTTTCACTCTTTCGGCCAATGCGCAGATGAACTGATAAAGGAATGACATGAATTGACTGATAAGTGACAAAATAGTCCAGAATTCCAAAACTATATACCAGCATATGTGGATGTTTAAGGACACATAGCAACTACTGTGGCAGGGACAGTGACTGAGTGATGCATCAATGCCTCTCAGTGAGAAGGTCCTGGGTTTTGAATTCGTGAAGGCATGTGGGGGATTTTCTGAGTGGAGTTTCAAATGTTCTCAAGTGGCCAAACCAACCCAGAGCTCACATGCTGAGATAGTTTCCATGATCCTGACTGGTTGAATCACAAGAGATATTTAAAGGTTGGTCAATATGTAAAGACACTTTTCCCCAACTGAGACATTTATGTTTGTTCGTTTCAGCCCTTCAGTGACACTGACAGTGCTTTTCAGTTGTTATTAAACATAATTTCTTCCAAACAGATACTGGTATGATTGTTTTAATCTGTATCTGGTACTTCTAATTGAACCATGAGGAAACACATCCCGACACAGGAGAACCCAGGCACTTTTTTGCGATGAGATGTGGTGCGAGTCAATCAGTCCAGTTGGAATAAGACTCTTGTGTGGAGCACAGAGCGGGTTGTAGAGCAGAGGTTTCTGATGAAAGTTCAGGATCCACTTCAATGTATCCCCAACAAGCCGTGACCAAATGAAAATATTATTTTAAACCTACACTAAAAACACTGTCCAACCAAAAAAAAGTTTGCTGTGGCCTTTGTTTTTCAAAAAGCTTCTGTAATGTCCAAGATCCAGTGTTGCATTTACTTTTCACCAAACCTTGTATTTTGATGTGAGAGTGGTGAACCACTGCGCAAAGGCCTTCTCCAGCAACATCCCAGAGATTCTCAATGTGGTTAAGATCTGGACTCTGGGAGGCAAATCCATCTAACGGCTCCGACCGCTCTTTTTAACAATTGAGCCCGAAATCTGGCATCGTCAATCTTGAATAAGCTCGTGCATCAGGGAGAAGAATCATCCACGTTAGTTAAGTCCAACGTTTGTTGTTGTGTTTTTTCCGGCTGGGCAGTGTTTAAACCCCTTAACCCCACCTTCAACTAAGTGCATTTTTCCAGTTCAGCTTTACTCAAATCTAAAAGCTAGACCCCCACAAAACTCTATAGCGTCTCTCTCGTTATGATTGTCACGTTTTCGTTTTGGGTTGTTTTTTTCAATCACGATTTTTGTTTGTTTTTTGACACGTTTTGTCACATACATGGTCTTGTTCACAGTTACATTACACACACAAAACAAAAACAAATGAAATGTGGATAGAGAAAATGTGACAAAAAAAGAAATGAAACGTGAATTTAAAAAACCGCAAACGACTAAAACATGAATAACGTAAAAAGGAAAAAGTCCTAGATGACTTTTGTAGGTCTTTAGCTTTCAAATGAGGGGTTTACACTGGCTATAGGCTTGTAAAGCTGCAGTAAGAAGTTTTTTAGATTGGTAAATGGAGGAAATGTGCTCAGTTAAAGACCGGGAGGTACGTAAGAGGTTAAGCAGCTAGGTCCTGTTTTAACATATATTGCATTGATCATACGGTGAATTATAAAACATGTATAGATGGTCGTTGGGTGAAGGCCAAGCGAACCACATATAATAAACCGCTGGTTCATCTGGAACTTCAAATCGCAAGTCTTTCTTCGATGCCGTTGCCGTCTGTGATGGTCTTAGCGATCATTGCTTGGAGAATCAGAAAAAGTGTCCAATTAAAAATTTATTTGCAATATTACGAATGGCTTTTACCTGCACAAGTAAACATCTGTTCTGAAATCCAGTGTGCATTTCTTCCACATCTTAAAACCACCATCACATTAGACAATTGAGACAATCAAGCCAAAATACATCCACTTTTGTGAATGACATGGGGAATGTTTCTTTTTTATTCTGAAAACATGAAAGAACATCGTGGGTCTGTGGGTAAAACCACCAGATCCTAAACCAGGGGTCGGGGAGTTGGTCTACTTGGCAGTTTTTCTCGGCCAATAGGTGGCAGTGCAGGAGGCTATTATTACATTTTAAATGTTAATCAAACCTGGACTAAACCTCATGAACCAATAAAAAGAGATCACTGTGATTAATGTGTTTAAACCTGTGGTTCTTAATTGGTGGGTCTGGAACTATTTTCAGAGGGTCGCGGGCCTGCAGGAAACGTTTCATTCAAGATTTAAAGAAGAAGAGAAACATAATATTCTGTCAAAATGGCTGTTATTGGTTTGTCTGTTTCTGTCATAATTTCAGCTTCATTTAAAGCAATAATTGTTGGGAACATTTAGTATTTTACATTATAACAAATTCAATTCTTATTTGGTCCCGACACAGAATCAGTTGAGAACCACTGGTTTAAACCACAATTTAAAATACTTTTACTTTTGCTCCCAATTCAAAAATGGAAACATTAGAAAGTACTGATACCTGCTGTAAAACGTAAGTATAAGTAAAAACTCACAGATAATGAACTTACACAGATAGCAAAGATGTGGACGCTGAACCCAAACCTGTTTTGAACCTGGAGGCCTCATCTCTGTCCGGATCAGACATTTGAACCTGTGAAAACACATATAGTTCAGATATTCTTCAATATTATTTTTATATTGTAGAATGTGTCTCTCTCTCAGATGGAGGAGAAACCTCCACATGGTATTTACGTAAAGAATATCCAAAAGGAAAATCCACAAATCCATTTACTTTCTCTGATCGTTTCATTCCAGAAAAGCCTCATTGTCTGTATCAAATACAAACTAAAGACATTTACCTGCACATTTCGAGCAAAAATACAGATTTTTATCTTATTTTATCTGACAGACCCATAACAGTTTTAACATGTTATAAATATGATTCTTCGTTGCTTATATTAAATTATTAGTCATCATTCTGCACATGAATTCTCAGTTTGGAAAAGCAGACAGGAGTTTCACAGATAAAGGGATTTCACTTTCATGGAAAAATGTTCCCCACCAGAGCTCGTCATTACTTTTGTTTGTTTGTCGCTAAAGTCTTTTTCTAATATTACCAGCCACTTGATGTTTTTCAAACCATCATTTGTGATGTAATATACAGATGTTGATGGTTATATGTAGCCTCGAACAAACACATTTAACTAAGCTTAAGTCTAGTTAGGCTATAATAAAATCAGATCTCAGCTGAACTGGCCAAAGTGAGAATAAAACGGTTACGATCCAAAATAACTATAAATAATTGAAACTCTTAGGAAGAAGCAACTGTTGTCGTGCAATTCAGTGTCTGATTAGACAAATTCTAATTAAAAGTCATGTTATAAGAGTTTCAAAAATTAGACAAAATAAAAATAAATACACTCCCGCTCCAAAGTTGGGGTCACCCAGGCCAGTTCTACAGCTTCTCTAATCAACAGTTTTCAGCAGTGCAGCAGAATTGCACGAGGGTTTTCTGATCATCAATTACCCTCTAACACGATTAACTAATACAATGTACCATTAGAACAATAGAGCCATGTTAATGCACCTCTGCACATATGTAGGGATTCCATTCAAATCACACATTTTAGAATATTCACAACATTAACAATGTCGAGACTGTATTTCTGATTAACTTAATAAGTAAGTGCTTTATTGTCACTGTACAAGCGCACAACGTAATAATGTTCAGGTGATAGTCCTGAGCTGCTGCGACTGAGCCGCGCTGCCACTGTCTCACCCTGACCCGCGTCACCTTGGAGGTCGGGGAAACTTGGAAGAAACCTGGCTGCCCTCAGTCTCCTCTGATCCTCTGAAATGATGCACCAGGGCCAGAGCAGCGTGAGCTGAGCTGAGGGGAGGGAAGGGTGAGGAGGAGAGAGTGTAGGCTATTGTACCTTTGCATTATTTATTTATATTTGTGCTAATCATAAGTGCAGAGCCTTGTGATAGACTTTAGAGGAGGACGTAGGACTATCTAGTTTATTATTTGGTCCACATCATCGTACATTGTATGTTGCTGTATTAATCAATAGTCTGTGTTACAAGTTACAGAAAACAACATGTCTGTGCACGTCACTGCAGATGAGTGTCTGATAATTGTTTTCAAGATATTTCCACATTAGCCAGGCTGAACATGGACGTCAAATAAAGCACAAAGTTAGTCCTTTTTCAGGTCAAATGATCAAAGTCAGTTAAAAGAAAATCTAAATAGTCTCATTAGTTTACTACATGCAGGACATTAGTTTAAGTGGGTTACCATGACAACGTCCCACCTTTTAATAATCTATACCTGTACGGGTAATGTTGAACCCTGCCCACAAGCTAATGGTCAAATTTGCAAAAACAATTCAACATAAATTGCAAACTTGTTTATAAAATCTAAAACTCATTTACATATGTACATATTCCACATTTGTCTCCTTGTTCCAGAAAAGTAAACCCCGGGTAGGTTAAACCAAGCCATAAAGGCAGAGATAATGTTCAGGAAAGGTTAACCTTTAAATATTCACAGAATCGAGTTGTTACCTTTTCAATGGAAGTCTTTGGCGTAGGAAAATGAAACTAAAAAGTGAACCAACCGGTAATGGGAGCGTGGGAGGAGTATCTGACTCGGGCGGGGAGAAAATTAACATTACAAATATAAAATCATAAACTACTGATTGACTTGAATAGCTCAGGTTACTTAATAAGTTATTGGTTCATTCACTCAATCCTGTTTACTGCTACTTTCTGCTTCTATCTTGACTTTCATGCACATTTAGTCACATTTTCCATTTTTATTATTCATTGCATTTTGATCTGTTTCAAGTAAATACACAAATAAATAATGTGAGTTTGTAGTTCATGTCCCGGAGCGAATGCCTTGCTCTTGTAATGTTTTGTGTGACGTCACATACCTCAGTTCAGTCAGACGAGGAGGCCTGGTGTCACTGACAGCTTCACCCAAAGCCAGAGAATGTAAATGGAAACCTTGGGATCACAATTTTTCCCACACTTCAGACGTGACTGTCATAATATGCATCATTCTAGTAGATTTTTAATCAAACACAACTCCACAGCATTTGCACAAGGTTACCCACAGTCATATACATCTATGCCAACTTTGTGCTTGGTTAGACATTTTCTCTCATCTTTTATGTAATTCCAACCAAGATCAGACTCCCATTTTGTTTTGATTGTGTTTTCTTTTTAATTTAAAGCAACACTGTGGAACATCCCGTGTTATGTTGCATATTACGGATTCAGAACAAACCTTACAGCCACGGAGAGGAAACATGCTCCTAATGCTCATAGGAATCGCTGTTTCTGCAGTCGGCAAAACTTGGAAGAGGACTTAAAGTATTAAAGTTAGGCTACCTGTACTTAAAGTTATGCATGCAGCAACATCTCCATGGTGACGGGCTGGGGATGCCCCGCTCCAGGAAAGTTAAAGGGCTTATTCCTATTCCTGATGAGTTTTTTTATTCTTCTTTGCTTTATAACAAACAAGGAAAGAGGAAGACAATGAATTAGAATGTTGTTGTCCAAACACACTCAACGTTCCAAACATATTTGTAGCTTCTCAGTTTTTTAGAGGGATGAATTTATAGCTGTTTATAGACATTTCACAACCTGCAATACAAGAAACTAGGCTGTAAGTTCATGAAATTGGTACAAATGCATTATATTTAGATGCACCAGGTTTTTCCCACAAGTGTCTGATTTTACAATATACTAAAGGACAAAACTAATTACTAGAAACAAAATCAGGTATTGGCCCTTTAAGAGTCAGGTCTGGGAAGAGGCGAGTCCTCAGCAAAGATACATGTCCAAAAAATGTGTTTCTTCTTGTAAGCTACAGCCAAAAATAAATGTCCTATAATATATATGTTTTTATCACAAACAATGAAAGAGAAAACCACTTAATTAAAATGTCACTTGTGGTCCAAACTCATAACACATTGTAGCGTCCTAAGGGAAGACTTTATTGGCACATTTCAAACCTTGCACTTTCCAGGATCACTTTCACATAAATGCCAGAAAACTAACCTGTAAGTTCATGAAATTCATACAAATTCTTTATCATTAGATGCAGTGTTTTTCCCACAAATGTCTACAATACACTAAAAAAGGACAAAACATTGTTTTCGTTCCTCTACTAAATAATCAGGTATAGAGAGAAAGAGAACTTGTTCTTAACAGGGATTCGATCCAAAATAAGGTTATGCTGCCATCTTGTGGTTCAATGAGAGATGGCGACGAGAGAATAATTTTATGTTTTTCAAAAATAATAAGAGTCAGAGTCAGACTCAGGGTTTGTTCAGCAGTGGCTCGTGTTCTTTGATCCTCCTCGAATCTGGTCATTGATTAAAAGTAAATTTTATTCATTCATTCCTTCATTTATTTGATAGGGAAATTGATTTTAGAAACTATAAATACACCACAGTTTGTGTATTAGGGCTCTTATAAATAGCTGTACTTGTTTATATATATAAATGTGTGCTAAATGTATTTCAATGTAATGAATATTGTTATAACATTTTAATGACCACAGTTTAAAGCCTTGAGTCAGTTTCTTATTTCATTTCCCAATAACTGAAAACCTCCTGTAGTGTAAAACTGAGACGGGAGGATGTCAAATATTTCATCTGCAGATTTTGTGGTGTATAATGGACGAGGTCATTCATATCAATGAATAGAGAAAACATTTGCTCGATCTGAGAGAGACGCCACCACCACACTCTACTGTCTGTAACATGAGATATCAATGTATCTATAAATCTTTAGTCTTTGGAGTTTATGTTGCTCTAGTCACAGAATCATTTACACATCTAAAGAAAATAGTCCATCTTTTCAGCAGCTCATAAATATATGTTTATTAATATAACAAACGTAAATGTACATAAAATAATAATAGTAATAATAAAATTATATATGAGAGAAGTGGACAAAGCAAAACCAAAAGCTTCACCTTCATCAATAATATTACTATTCCAATACAGTATTTGACCTATTCTTCAAAGTGAATATACATTCAGTATCAATCTGTAATTCTTCAGCTCAACCATTTCCAAAGTCCAGATGTAACTTTAAAATGTCACAATAAACTATTTTAAAAATCTCCTTTCAATGTCCTTTGCTTTGAGAGCTCCTGCAGACCCTCCACAGGACCCGGAGTCCACTTAGGGGACCCACTGCTCCAGGTGGTACTCGGGCGAGCCATCTGCACATTTGACTCTATGTATTTTCATTGCAGGTAATATCAATGCTTTAGTAATGCTTTTAAGTTTCGTGTTTTCCTGGTTTATACCGAGTTTAGACATAATTAAGTCAATTTTAGTTTCAATTTTAGTTTAATTCCTGAATTGATCTTGATCTAGGTGTGTTGATACTTGGAAAGTATGTTAAGAGGCACATAGAGTTAGAAGTTTGAGAACCACTGCAAACAGTTTTTTAAACAACTACACTTAAAGCTGTTTGTGGAGGCAGCAGTCTCAGCAGAGATGCCCAGACTTCCCGATCCACGCACACCTCCTCCAGCTGTTCTGGGGGGACCCCGAGGCGACACCAGGCCAGCTCGGAGACATAGTCCCACCAGCGTGTCCTGGGCCTTCCACGAGGCCTCCTCCCAATAGGACATGCCTGGAACACCTCCGAGGGAGGCGACCAGGAGGCATCCGGAACAGATGCCCTAGCCACCTCAGCTGGCTCCTTTCGACGTGAAGGAGCAGCGACTCTACCCCGAGCTCCTCCCGGGTAACTGAGCTCCTCACCCGATCTCGGAGGGTGCGCCCAGCCACCCTGCGAAGGAAGCTCATTTCGGCCGCTTGTATCCGCGATCTTGTCCTTTCGGTCATTACCCAGATCTCATGACCATAGGTGAGGGTGGGAACGTAGATCGATCGGTAAATCGAGAGCTTTGCCCCCGACTCAACTCCCTCTTCACCACAACAGTCTGATACAGCGACCGCATCACTGCTGACGCTGCACCGATCCGTCTATCGATCTCACGCTCCATCCCTCCCTCACTCGTGAACAGGACCCCGAGATACTTGAACTCCTCCACTTGGGGCAAGGACTCCCCACCGACCTGAAGAGGGGAAGCCACCTTTTTCCGGTGGAGAACCATGGCCTCAGATTTGGAGGTGCTGATCCTCATCCCGGCCGCTTCACACTCGGCTGCAAACCGCCCCAGTGCGCGCTGGAGGTCCTGATTTGATGAAGCCAACAGAACAACATCATCTGCAAACAGCAGAGATGAGATCCTGAGGTTCCCAAACCGGACACCCTCCGGCCCCTGACTGGGCCTAGAAATTCTGTCCATAAAGGTAATGAACAGAACCGGTGACATAGGGCAGCCCTGGCGGAGACCAACACGCACCGGAAACAAGTCTGACTTACTGCCGGCAATGCGAACCAAGCTCCTGCTGCGGTCATACAGGGAACGGACAGCCCTTAGCAGAGGGCCCCAGACCCCATACTCCCGGAGCACCCCCCACAGGGCACCACGAGGGACACGGTCGAACGCTTTCTCCAGATCCACAAAACACATGTGGGCTGGTTGGGCGAACTCCCACGAACCCTCGAGCACCCGATGAATCAATGACCACCTGTCCATAAACATGTCAGTTTTCATCTGCAGTCTTCCTGTTATTTGATCCATATATGATCCACTTCTTTCAGTTCATTTTTCCATTGGGTAATGTTGGGGGGCTGAGGTTTCACCCAAGAGACCGTAATCAATTTCTTTGCAATTAAAAAGTAGTATTTTTAATTGGCAAATGTTACAGTTTGATCTGAGTATGCTAGGGAATATTTCCAATATTGTGACATTTGGTTCCAATGGAATTTCAACACCTAAACATTTTTTGATTTCACTTTGTGAATGTGTATTTTCAAGAAGCTTTTAGATGTGGGTGAAGCCAAACTGGAAAAAATGTGCTTAGTTCAGGTGGGGGTTAAGAGATTAAGCTCTTTTCAGGCCCGGTTTAGTCCTGATTTGATCTTGATCTAGGTACTTGGAAGGTCAAATAATTGATAGTATGATGTGGTACTTGATGTAAAACACTTTTAAACCACAGGACTAGTAACAACTTCATCTGTTTGACAAGTCCACACAACTCTTCTCATTCCATACAAAGTTAGTTAAAACCTTTCTCTCCTAGGCTGGATTAGGTGGGACAGACAGCAGGAGCAGAGAAATTCATGGTCCGCCCCGTGTTGAAACAAACATGGCGGCTTATGTGTGTATCAAGTAATGTTTGAAACAGGATGAAGAAGAATCTCACAGAGCAGTGAGGAAAAGCACAGACTTCTCTGAACCTATGGTGGAGTTTTGTAGAGCGTTGTTTCTATAAAAGTGCACAGGACTGTCTGCGATGGCTGGGTAAGTGAGTCTCCGCCCTGAAACAGAATTAATAGATTCACGACTACAATTACGCTGAATAATATTTTATTATATTACATTATATGAGTGCAGTATTGAAGAGAATGGAGTTTCTTAGGAAGACTTACTTACTGTGTGCTTGTATCTTTGTTAAAAGCCATGGGGCTGTCCTTCGATTGTTGTCTCTGTACTTGGGGCTGTTGATTGCTGAAGAATAAAGTGTTAAAAGGCTAGAGTTATATTCTCAGATTAATCCACTGCAGTCATTATTATATTACTATACATTTGGTGGGGATAAACTACACTGCTTGACCACAAAAACAGAGTCACCACCTGGATTTTAACTAACTGTTTTGATCTGGGGTTGCTGCAGTTCGTCAGGTCGGGGTTCAGCAACACTATGAGCCCAAAGAATGAGCTGACGACCTGAACATCCTAAATGACCAGGTTATTTCATCAATAGATTTCTTCTTCCCTTATGGCACGGGCATATTCCAAGATGACGCCAGGATTCATCGGGCTCACATTGTGAACATGAGATGGATCGGCCGCCACAGAGTCCAGATCTTAGTAGTAGTTTTTTATTTCGAATTATGTTCCTTATGTGGATACATATAGTAACAAATAAAAGAAAACATTATAATCCGAAAATGAGTAGGTAGGAGTAAAACTTATGTTTCCTACCCCCTTTTACAATTTTTCTTTTATAACATTTTAAAGTTGCATTTGCTTCGATAAATGGACACTTCTGTTTGTCTTTTCAAGTCATTTAAGTTAAAGTTAGACCTTACATTGACATCAGATGTAATTTTCTTAATCATATTAACACTCTTATTATTGTAATTGTAATATAATTACCATAAATAAACATATTTTAAAGGCACATTAAACATGCCTATCGTGCTCTATAATCTTGTTACTGTCTTGTCATTACCATTTCTACTGTTGTAATGTTGTGTTTGTTTTATTATTTATTTTATCATTATTATTTATGTAAGCCCTATATATAGCAATGCATTAAAAACAGGGTGTAGAGTGGGCCAGTTGTGAGTGGGCAGTAGCCCCCCCCAGCTTCCCAAACCATTGAACATGTGGGTGATGTTTGCGTCCTACTCTGTATGAAGCGTTAAAAGACGAGGTTTTTAGAGCACGTTTGGAGGGTGGAGACCCCCCAGCCGAACTATATCTCACCTGCCCCAATTTACTTTGTGTCATTTAAGTAGGAATAGCAATGACAACTGTAACAAGCAGCAACAACGGCCAGATTCATTTCTTACTTTCTCACTATTTACATCTTTCAATCTTTACAGCTGACATCTTATAGATAGGAATTTGAAATGTTTCATCATCACACATCATATCCTGTAGTAACTCACTCACTCACTCACTCACTCACTCACTCACTCACTCACTCACTCACTCACTCACTCACTCACTCACTCACTCACTCACTCACTCACTCACTCACTCCTCACCTCGAGTTGAATAAATAATGACTGTGGTCAAAAGCGGAGTCTGATCTTCATATCACTGTGACAAAAGTATGATCTATCTCTTGTTATAGCGGTTCTATGTACACAGCAAAGTCCCAATAGCAGGAAACATGGGCATCCAAACATATAATCATACGGTACATACAAATGCAAGGGATAATCATCATTAATGTAATTTCTTCACATGTCAGAATTTGGTTCAGTAACAGGCCAAGAACAGGCCAAAACAGTTGATGGAACAAACACATTACACACTATTAAATCACCTCTGATAGATTTTATAATGTAGACTTACGGAGAATCGTCCTGCTGAAAGGCCATGGGAGAATCCTTTGACTGTTTCTTCTCTAACTTTGGGCGGCCTTGACATGTTTCTGCTTCAGTCCTGGAAACAGCAGAGGAACTCCAGGTGATACTTGGAACTTGTCATGATTCTCAAATATTTAAATGGAGGTCACTGCATGATTGGATATTTTGGATCTACTGCTGTAACCTACTGTGAAACCACATATTGTCTGGAGGCAGCAGGAGGAGGACAGGTCCCAACCAGCTGTGCAGTTTCTACAGACACTGTGCAGGGTTCAGCTATCAATGGGAGACCCCTGAAAAAAGAATTACTTTGAACCACTGACAAAATGAGTTGTGCCCATCTCCCAGAATTCAAATACTATTCTAATAACATCAAACGTATTGGTGTTATGGACGCATTAGCAACTACACTGGGCGGACAGTAACTAAGCGGTGCATTCATACCTCACAGTAAGGTCTCAGGTTGGATTCCTAAACCATGTGGGACCTTTCTGTGAAAAGTTTGAATGTTCTCCCTGTGTCTGGCAGGTGGACTTTACCAAACCTAGCTTTATCTTAGAGCTTTTCCATTGATAATGACTAGGCCTGTCAAGATAACAAAATCTGAAGTTCGATGTATTGAGGCAGGAAACTATAAACAATATTTGAGAAGACCTTTTAATGCCACAGAAAGTAAGTCTGAAGCTTAAAAGAAGGCCACAGTTTTTCCATACTGAGATATGTTCTTACCTGAGCTTAGACGAGTTGATGCGTAACTGTCTGGTCTTTAAGCGTGCGCTCAGTCACACAAAAAGACCAAAGACCAAAGATGTTGTTAGCATTTAGCCTCTCCTCTTCTCCTCTATGGGGCCAAACGGGGGTGAAGTTAGAAGCGACCAAGCTCTTCCACGTTTCCCATATTTTAAATACAGTTACGCGAGTAGTTACACGAGTTACCACTTCGACGTCCACACAGTAATATCTTCACTCCTAAAGAATTCTGAAGATATTACTGCACGGACATCGAAGTGCTCCTAAGGTGTTATTACGCCTCATAATATAGTTCCCCTTTTGATCCACTTAGAAAATTGACATGTTTAATTTTGTGTAGACTCGGCTTGTGTAACTTTTCACGTAACCGTATTTAAATAGGGAAAAACTTGGAAGAGCTTGGTCGCTTCTAACTTTACCCCGTTTGGGTCCATAGGAATAGGCTAAATGCTAACAACATCTTTGGTCTTTTTGCGTGACTTAGCGCACGCACAAAGACCAGACAGGTCCACATCAACTCGTCTAAGCTCAGGTAAGAACATATCTCAGTATGGAAAAACGGTGGCCTGTTCCTTTAAAGATGACAGTTAAGCCCTGTTAGTCCTGATAAGTAAATAATAAGTATTACCTTAGAAAAATGGGGGAAGATACAAATAAATACTGACAATAATACTGAAACAGATTCTGAAATCTCTGCGTGACTTTCCTGGTTAAAAAATGTAAAATGTATTAGGTTTAAAAGCTGCTAATCATGTAGTTTATACCTCTATTTATGTTTTGAAATTCATGTGACTTTGTGTACGTTTATTTTTCACTCTTCTGTCACATGTTAATGCTCCCAGATGAGTTTGATATCAGCACAAAAAATCTAATCACAATTGCAATACAGGTATGAAGATTCACAACATGATTGATTAGGACTCACTCTGGTATCGTTAATCTGGAACTTGGACCAGGATTCGGATCAGACATTTTGACCTGTAACACACATGAGAGCATGGGTCACCGTCATAACACCTAAAGTCATCATTAGTCTTTGCGATTTGCTCATTGGGACCTTGCCATTACCTATGTTGTTGACATAGCACGTGTCTAGTCTCCATTGACATCGTTAGACGTCTGGCATAAACCTGACAGATCGGATTTGGCTACCATAGCATATTTGTTGAAACCCTGGTTATTATATGTACACTGAAAGGCATAGCGTTCACCTCAGTAAAAACAAACGTACATAACACAATATTAAATTTACATACGTTTCCCTGTTTGCTTCCGTCTGTCTTACAATCGACTCAACAATCACAAGGTCGTGTTTTCTGTTCTAAAACCACAATACTCCATGCACAATATTAGGCCCGCAAATAAAAGCAAAGTAAACGCAATATCAACGATACATGTGGCGTGTTATCCGTGCGAGTTGTTACCTTTAATGTGGAAGTTCTTGCGTGTGGAAAAGCGAAACCATAAAGTGAATAAACCAGATATGGGCGTGGCGGGGGGAGGCGCCTTTAGTTGGTCAGTTACAAAATAGTTTTAATAGGTCTACAAATATTTTAATTAATAGCCTATTATCTGAAATAGACGCACACGTGCCAGTTCCGTCATTTCTGTCAATCCAATCTAGGCCAATATGGTATTAGTGTTGGATTTTATTTCATTTCAATTTATTGTTCTTTGAGTCGATTTTAATCTTAAACTTATTCATATTATTATTGTCTCAATTGAAAAACTTGACATGCAGTGCTTGCTTTTAAATAGTTTAAACTATTGCAAAATACAAACTCTCGTAGAAAACTACAAACCAAACGCTAGGGGGCGTAAAAGGCACACAGTCAGCAATGAAATACAATGAATGTCTTCTGTCAGGTCGATGAGCATAATACATTAAATTAACAGCAGTTTTTAAATCTGGTGGCTGGTTTTCCGGTCTTTCAGTATTGTTATTTGGCTGTATAATAAATTTAATTAAATAAGGGAAAGATGGCGTGTCCTCTTCCATTTGCAACAGTGAATACTGTATTTTAAATTGTTACCTGAGAATACAACAATGTAACGTGGACTAAGTAACTCTAATAAACTATTTCGTTCCCAATAATGAAGTTTGTTTATCATTTCCGGTATCCTGAAGCCACGTGCCTCAGTTCGACCAGTCAGATTGCAGAAGGCGTGGCGCTGCTGTAAACAGGCTTTTTATCAAACTGCACCACGGTCTTAGCTTGACTTTTCCTACACCTTTTCTGCTGCTTTTTACCTGTCCCTGCGGAAATAATACACTCAGACTCCTTTTTCATCTCGACGCATTACTGCACTTATAAACTGCTTCATTCTTACCAAGTTTTATCCACTAAATTCATCTCGTCCCGTAGTAGTAAGGGCGTCTTTTTTATTGACCAGTGAAAATGGCTTATCCAGGATACGGAGCTGCTCCAATGGGACAACCAGGCGCGGTAAGAAGAAAAATACATACAAATACTAATCAGATATACTGGCACAGCGCATTTTTTAGTTTTTTTTACTGGTGAAAAAACTCCCGGAAGTTGACAGGGTTTCAAAGGTTTACGCCCAGAATGAGCCTGTCCCGGGACTCTCAATGTTAAAATTTTTGATGCGAAACTCATTATTATGTTCATTCAAATATTTTATTTTATTGACCCTTAGAGGGAAAGCTATTGCATATGTTTTGGTAGGGGGGACCGGAGTACCCGGAGGAAACTACGCAGACACGGGGAGAACACGCAAACTCCACATAGAAAGGCCCGTCCAGGTGGGAAACGAACCCGGGACCTTCTAGCTGTGAAGCACGAGTACTAACCGCTGCTCTACCGTGCCGCCCAAGCAAATATACCATTGCTTACTGTATAGGCTCCTTTAGCTTTTTTCCCAGTCTGTAACACACTGAGGTGTAGTAACTTTTTAATGTTTTAATTTTACTTTGCTAAATAAAGCCACACTGCGGCTTATCCCAAACGTGCTCCAAATGATCAGACAGTTACCTACTGTATGCTTTTGTTGTGGATTATTTAAAAAATATAAGAAAAACTGGATTAAGACCGAATGTATTTGAACTGCATGTTTGGCTACTTGTAGACCTGGTCTATTCATTTGGCGCCCAAACAGTCTGGCCCAATGCCAATTTCCCAAAATAGGTAATTAATATCAAGCTTCTTGCTACACACCCGCAAAATGCTACAGCGGAAATAATTATTATAGAGAAAGCCTGTTACCTTTGCAGTCCTTTAGTTTAGAGGAAAGTCAGAACTCTGGTGGAATCAGTCCAACAAAGTCCTTATGTTTATGGATATTAAGTCGCCAGGTGCTACAAAATAATAAAATGGAACTGGAGGTCGATGCCGATTTGCACGGCTGATATTTTTGGCCGATATTTAAAAATGTCTGAGTATGAAGGTTCTACACTGACAGCAGTCGCTTTATAAGAGGCACAGGGCTGATTTATTCAGGACATTCATGTTTGGTAGATACTTCAGAAGGAGCTCATCTGAAAAATAAAAATCAGAAGTTTCCAAAACAAAAACAGTAAGTCACTTTCTGTTATGGTTCTGAAATTATAAGCAAAAGTCTACAACATAAAAATGACCGGCCCAGTGGCCTAAGAGACCTCTTAAAAATCTGCCCCAGTAAAGAGTCTAATCCAATAGCCCAGCTGTAGGCAAAGCAAAGCATCAACATCTCCATGGAATCAAGCGGATGATGTCCCGCTCCCAGCGAAGTCATGAGCCAGGTCTGAGGCGCTGACAGCAAAGACACATTACAAGTGTCTACTAAATGTACTGCAGTGTGGCTTTTTTGTGAGCAATTCCTTTCATTAGGTTTAAAAGAGGGGGTATTATGCTTTTTTCAATCACATAGCACCAGTCTATAGCATACTACAATGATGACGTAACCTTCTGTTGGTCTGTATATGCAGTAAATTAAAATAACTGCCTTGAATAAAATTGCTCTCTCAAATGGCTGTACTGAACGTCTTGAAATAGGCCTCTTGCTCCATCCGAAACGTTTCCTCAAATTTCACACCAAGTAACCACTAAAATTAACATATAGTTGCTGAACCAGGTAAAAATTGAACTAAAACAGACTTCAGATCGGACTATTACTGAACGTCTTGAAATAGGCCTCTTGCTCCATCCGAAACCAGTAAATTGGTAAGAGGTCTTACGCCAAACCGGATGTGCGTCAGCGTCCGCCATGATAAGATGCGTCCGAATTGGGCTTTCAGTTAGGAAGGAGTTAGGGAAAGTGGCCAGTATGCTAACTATCATAGCCACTTTAGCATAGGGACCTCTGATGCTAACTCACTGGCGATTAGGAGCCATGGTAGGGCGGCACGGTGGCACGGTAGTACAGCGGTTAGCGCTCGTGCTTCACAGCTAGAAGGTCCCGGGTTCGATTCCCACCAGGGACCAGGCCTTTCTGTGTGGAGTTTGCATGTTCTCCCGTGTCAGCATAGGTTTCCTCCGGGTACTCCGGTTTCCCCTACCACTAAAAACATGTACAATAGACCAGGATGTATGAGAGTGTGTTTGAGAGTGCGCATGGGGGACGACGGATGGAAATTAGCCCAAGGCTACAATCCGGTGTGGCTTGTTCATTAACTTGCACTGTCCCTACCAAATAAACCAATAAATAAATGTGCCATCCCATAAGCCACTGCGCCAATCTCCCCACCCCCCTCGCCCCCACCCTCAAGTGATTCATGCGCAACCACTGTTGATTGACAGGTGCACATTTGATTATAAAAAAAATAAAAAAAAGATTCTGCACAAGCCAAACTTTATAAAAGTGACAAAATACATGTTAGAGTCACCACAGCTCAGTCACATGGTTTCAAAGAGTAAATGGCCTAAATGAAGGCAGTTTGTGCTTTTGCTTTCATTTAGTAGAAACTTAAGCCACATGGCTAATTTGCATACTGTAGCTTTACGAAACCGCTGTTGAGATAAAATAAAGGGAAATGCGAAGGATCATTTGGATGTTTCGTTTTTTTTTTCCTTTTTTTGCCTTAAATGTCTTTATTTGACTGACACTATGTTGTTGTTGGACAATATACAGTAGGTGGCGGTATGTGCTTTTGTTTGGCCTGCACTGAATTTAAAGAAGAAGAAACACAGCTGTTGGTGATGTCACTTCCCCTTCCCCTGGGCAAATGCTGCTGAAGCAGAAGTTCACTAACTGCATAGAGATCTAACAGTTGACCCCATGAAAGGTTAAGGATTAGTTGCTAGTGTTAGTACTTAGAGGCTACAATTTAATGGTTTCGGATGCAGCCTCAGTCTCTTTAAGAAGCTTTCCGACACGCCCCCTTCAGCACACTGCTGTGGCATCTAAACAACCACACTGTGCGGGGAGGGGGCTCTGCTGAGCTGAGGAGCAGTGGTTGGAGGCTTGGCTGGTGACAAAAGGTCCAGAGGCGTCTCCAGGAGGTGGGGGCGTTCCTAGGAGGACTGAGGCATAGCTACACCTAAAATGGCTGCCGTCTAAGTTTTTACTGATTACTCAAAAATATGTGAATGAGCCAAGGCAACACTCCAGGCATGTGTTTAATGAGGGAATGACATAATAACATGATATAAAGCTTGAAAAAGTCGATTTTACATAATACCCCCCCCCTTTTAAAAGGGCTGCACAATTGGTCACATCTCAATTGGATCCCATCAGATCTCAGAAGCTAAGCAGGGAAGGGCCTGGTCGGTGCTTGGATGGGAGACCGTTTGGAAACAGTAGGAAGCCTGTGGTGAATGTAGTGTTGTCATGAGTTTTCACACAAAGGAAGACAATGGAAACTGTTGTGTTAAATTGTTCAGGGATAGAAAGCATTTATTCGCTGTTTACGCTGTTTTAACTACATAAATGACATCAGAAAAATGTATTGATATTTGTCGCCACATCACCAAAGTTTACAATTTAAGTCTGTGGTTTAAAGTCTGTTCCATTTTATTTGGCCTCAGTGAAGTTATAGCGCTCATATAAAGGAATTTCATGGTCTCGAATAATGTGTATTACAAAATAAAGATTGTATTTTATTTCTTACAGCAACAGGACCCAATGTACGGATTCTTTACGGCGGTGGCCGGGCAGGTAAAACATGAATATTCCATTGAGAGTCCACGAAAACCATAGTCATTACATTATCCGATGGTTATTTTAATGCCTTTTTGTGTTATTTTGTGAACTGTAGGACGGACAGATTTCGGCGGATGAGCTTCAGCGCTGCCTCACCAGTTCGGGCATGTCCGGATCCTACAACCGTAAGACGTTTCCTCAGATTTCACACCAAGTAACAACTAAAATTAACATATAGTTGCTGAACCAGGTCAAAAAATGGAACTAAAACAGACTTCAGATCAGACTATTATAGATCTAAATCTGAGCTAAAGCAAGAGTGATGTGGGAGAGGACTTAGTAGTAGTAGTAGTAGTAGTAGTAGTAGTAGTCCATCGTTTTTCAGTGGTGGGAAGTAACAAAGTAAAAAGTACAAATTATAGGTACTTTTACTTCACTTGAGTACATTTTATGATGAATACTTTTGACTTTTACTTCACTACATTTTAGAGCCTGTATCTGTACTTTCTACTCCACTACATTTTTAAATTGGGTTGAAAGTAAAAGTATTTTATTTTCAAAGTGGCCTCTTTACGATGAACTGGTTTAGTCCCAGTTTAGACTTGGTTTAGTGGTTTACTCGTTTAGACCTGATTTGATTCAAATGATTTTGAAAAATCCTGCACATTAAACTCTTAAAGGAACAGGCCACCGTTTTTCCATACTGAGATATTTTCTTACCTGAGCTTAGACGAGTTGATACCTGTCTGGTCTTTGTGCCCGTGGAAGAGCGCGGTCGCTTCTAACTTCACCCCTGTTTGAAGCTATAGGAATATACTGGGAGAGGCCAAATGCTAACAACATCTTTGGTCGTTTTGCGTGACTGAGCTCGCGCACAAAGACCAGACAGTTACGCATCAACTCGTCTAAGCTCAGGTAAGAACATATCTCAGTATGGAAAAACTGTGGCCTGTTCCTTTAAACTTGATTGAACCATACTCATTTCAAACCAGGCTTAACCTCTTACCGCTCGCTTTAACTGAGGGCATTTTCCAGTTCGGCTTTACTCAAATCTAAAAGCTTCTGGACTGGAGAGCAAAAGTGTGATGCCTCATTTGAAAGCTAAGGCCTACAAAACGTTTTGTTGCTTTTCATCACGTTGTCGCTGCGTTTTTGTCACATTTTTGAGTGTTTTTGTTTTTTTTAAATATGTTTTTTTTCCCAGCGCTTTTTTGTCACATTTTTGTTGCGTTTTGAGCCTCGTTTCCGTTGCTATATTGACGTTTTTTTTTTTCAAGAAGCTTTTAGATTTGGTTAAAGCCGAACTGGAGAACATGTGCTCGGTTCAGGTGGGGGTTAAGTCTATTTGTGGACCGCCCCAGGTCCACAAATTCTAAGGCAGGACTCAAACCTTGACTAAAGCACATGTCAGAACCCGGTGTCGTCCACACTGTTGAAACACCCAGACAATACAAAGGTCCTTTTGTCGACTTGTGAGATTAGACCTGAGGTGCAGCAACTTCTCACCTTTGGACGGCAGATTTCGAAATGATTATGACATCACACAGATAAACTCCCCGTACGGCTGTGAAATCTTTTATAACCGTTCGAATGTTGTGCTTCTACTAAAAGCTCATTGCATATTAGCAGTAGTACTAGTAACAGCTTTTGTAGTAACAGTAATATGCAGTAATTGTAGTAGTGGAGATATCCTGTCTGTCTATCTGCTCCTGAACTATTTCAATCATTTCACTGGTCAGAACACATTTTTACACAAAAGCTTGTATCCCGGGAATAATTAGTTTTTTGTGTCTGTCTTTCTGCAGCTTTCAACCTGGAGACCTGCAGACTCATGATCAACATGTTGGACGTATCCTTTACCTTTGCTTTTTGGTTAATTCATAAATATTCCTCAACAATCGCATGCATTCGCTTCCCTTAGAGCTGGGGTACCTGACTTTTTGTCATCGTGAAGTAAATGTATTTTTGCCAACACAGAGTATACTGTAAACGCCTTGTTGCATTATCGTCACCTAAATCTTTATAGAGCAACGGAAGATAAAAGTAAAATCTAAATTAGTGCCATTTATTTGGGGCTGGTCCCGCTGCTTCACTTTGCCAAAGCTGTACACGGACGTGAAACGTGCATATTCAATTCAGTTTAGTTTATGCATATTTAATACATGTCATTAAATTGTTTGAGCAATTTGGATGTGCAGGAGGGATTGTGAGAGCTCGAAATAAGTTTGGGCCAAACATTTCACAGTTTGAACAGGACAAATCAGGTTACCTTTAAAGCAGTACTAAGTAACTCTTGCCCCTAGAGGCCATAAGCGCAACTGCAGGTGTCTTAGCAAGTTACGATTTTTTAACTTATTAAATGTCTTGGAGAGTAAATACTACGCTGACAGAAAAGGTGAAGGGAGAGAGGGGTGTTGTACATCCAGTTATATAATGGGAATAATTTTTTTCACTCAAACTTGGCTGTAAATACTGTTTAAGTGTCACTAGCCCGCAGTTAGCTTTGCCCGTTAGCCTGTTAGCTTCTTCTCCGTGATTCTATTAGTGTGTATTGGTTGCTCCGCCCCGGTAGCAGTCAAGTTGCAAGCATGGTTTTCTGGCCAGAGACACCAGGGGGAGATGAAAGACCCAACAATCATCCCATTAACACTTGTATTACCCCCAGAGGGACTATGAAGGATTTATTAAAGTAAACACGTTACATAGTACTGCTTTAAGTGTAACACTTTAACCTCTTAATCCCAGGCCGCGCCATTGATGTCGTCAATGGCGATGAAAAAACGATGAAAATGCAACCAAAAAATACGACACTAAAACACGACAAAAAGAGACAAAAACGCTTCAAGAATGAGGCGACACAAAAATGTTATGGTCAGTCTTGTAGGTCGTAGCTTTCAAATGAGAACCTTTTACATTTGTGTAAACTCGAAACGGTGAACATGTGCTCGGTTCAGGTGAAGTGTAAGAGGTTAAAATTAAATTTAAAAAAAATTGGCGCCCCCTCCTGCAGATGGCTTCCTAGGCAGCCACCCAGGTCGCCTATGCCCGGAGCAGACCCTGGCCACGAATTCTCAAAAACTAATGGACTTCTTTCCTTGACCGGTGTTTGTCAGAGGGACATGTCGGGCTCGCTGGGGTTCAATGAGTTTAAGGAGCTGGCGGGCGTCCTGAACGGGTGGAAGGCCACGTTTATGGGCTACGACCGGGACCGCAGCGGGACGATGGAGCCCCAAGAACTGCAGCAGGCCCTGGTCGCCATGGGTACGACACTCACTAACACACACATTCAACAAGGAATGAGTCATTTTTATGGTTTTAGGGGAAATATCTCACCTTCCTCCGTGGGATTGGTGCATTTTGTGGTAAAAGTTGCTTCATTGAGTTCTGTTTGATGAAATGCAGTATTGCACATTTCAAACAAGGACATTTTGCAAGTACCTACAAAGTATTGCTTCACACCTTCTCCTTTTTTAAGTTTGTTGTAAAATGCTTGATTTTGTTTTCAACCCTGAGTATTGATTAGCCTGGCGACGTTGATCTGCATTACATTATGTATAAATGCAGCGTATGATTAAAAACATGTGGGCTGCACCTGTTACATTGTCATGAACTTATTTGCCACTAATTGACTCTGTGCATAACTTCAAATTATAACAACGCCACCCAAGAAGTGACTTCCTGTTTCGATCCAGCGCGCCAAAATAAAAGCACCATCTTATTCATTAGTTCAACTTTCCTTCTGCCTAACTATTACAGACAAAACACTTAAAATGTGTGTATTTAATCATATTCTTGTAATATTGCAAGTACCAGCTCAACTAATCAATGAGACGAGCTCTGTGCTTTTATTTTGGCGTGCTGGATCAAAACAGGAAGTCACTTCTTGGGCGGCGTTGTTATGATTTGAAATTATGCACAGAGTCAATTAGGAAAGCAACAAAGCACTTTGCAAATGCCCTCGCCCAGAATGACGTAGAGCTAAACGTTTCTGTGATGATTTTGATTCTTATTGTTATGATTATGAAACTGAATTTTAATTATTGTACTTCATTCTTATTTGTTTGATTTTAGGAAAGTAACTGTATTCTAAATACCCGAAACTTTACCCGAATACAGTTCCTCAAATGAGTTTTCTAAATACATTGAATACAAGTATTGATTTACTGCTGTGGAAGTTAAAATGATACTAACCTCCCAGAGAGGAGCGTCGACAGTTCACGAATTCAGAGAGACAACGTTCTGCTTTCAGAGCTCCCATGTCTCTCTCTAGCTCACACTGGAGGGAGATACAGTATATGTGTCAAAACTACTTCCATAACGCAATAGTGCCTCTCAAATTCAAAGAATTACAATTTTGCCTCTCGCTGGGAAATGTGATGACATCGTGTGCTGTCCTCTATTAGAGACTGTACTTGATAATGGGATTTTCATCTCATCGCTTTTCCACCTGCGTCAGGCACTCAGTCCATTTAACATAAAGGAACCAGTCACCCATTAACACTCTCATTCATACACCAGTGTACACAGCCACTGGAAGCTCTGTTCAAACCACATGTGGTTGGAAAATGCCTGTGATCTATGGTCATACCGCCTTTGCTCTGCCCAATCCTGTCAGATCTTGGAAGCTAAGCAGGGAAGGGCCTGGTTAGTACTTGGATGGGAGACCGTTTGGTAACACCAGGAAGCCTAGCGAATGTAATAAGTGAGTGAGTGGTTGGTGGTGGTCGGAGGGGCCGATGGCGCAGACTGGCTGCCTCGCTCCGTCAGTCTACCCCAGGGCAGCTGTGGCTACAACAGTAGCTTACCACCACCAAGTATGGAGTGAATGAATAATGAGCTGTGAAGCGCTCTGGGTATCTTGAAAAGCGCTATACAAATCCAAGAGATTATTATTATTATTATTATCTGCAGCTGCACTGTGACCTGTGGCAGAATGTCCGTTAGTATCTGTTCTCCTCAGTGTTAACCACTATAGCGCTTTGCTGCCCGACAGTTCCCTGAGGTTTGGTCTCATTCCTCTTAGAGACACAGTCAGTCGACTGAAAACAGGTTCTCTCTCCAGCCTTGACAAGAACTGAAGCGTCTCCTCTGGTCACAGAAACAAAGCGCAGTCAGTACTTTCCACCACAGGACTTCTGTATCCGTATAACCCGCTGACCTCCTCCTGCCGGGGGTCTGGTCCACTTGAGTACAGACTTGTGTCATCACCCCCTCTTTGCAAAGATCTTGTTTTATGCTTTGCTTTAATAAATCATCAAAAGACACTTCATTACATTTTTTTTTACCACCAAACAAACTAATGAGAAAATATCTTGTTAATATATTAACATATTAACATATGTTAATATAATATATATTAATATTGTTGATCTTCTTCCATAATCATCGCTGCTTTTGTGTCTTGCACAGGCTATAATCTGAGCCCGCAGGCGTTTCACTGCATCATGAGGCGCTACAGCACCAACGGACGCATCGGGTTCGACGACTTCATCGGCTGCTGCGTCAAACTTAGAGCCATGACCGGTGAGAAAACACTCAAACACAGAGGGCTGTACTACGAAGCTGGTTCAACTTGTCCCAGATTAGTTCCTCTAACCCGGGTTGGCAAACCTAGACATGGAGCTTCCGGATCAGTGCACTACAGAACGTGTTATCAGTCGGTTTAGTTAATCCTGGGTGATTCTCTCCTCTGATTGGTCAAAGAGCCGTCTTCTTATCAATACTGGACCCAACCTGGTCCAGAGCAGGTTTTGTGCTAAGGGCATGTTTCCATGGAGATCTACCCAGTGGTGGAAAGTAACAAAGTAAAAAGTACAAATTATAGGTACTTTACTGTAAATTTTATGATGAATACTTTTTACTTTTACTTCACTACATTTTCGAGCCTGTATCTGTACTTTCTACTCCACTACATTTTTAAAATGGATTAAAAGTATTTTATTTTCACAGTGACCTCTTTACGATGAACTGGTTTAGTCCCAGTTTAGACTTGGTTTAGTGGTTTACTCCTTTAGACCTTGTTTAGATCTGGTTAGAACTGACCTAGTTCAGTCCTGGTTTAGACCTGGTTTACTTCCTGTTTTTGACCTGGTTTAGTGTTTACTCGTTTAGACCTTGTTTAGATCTGGTTAGACCTGACCTAGTTCAGTCCTGGTTTAGACCTGGTTTACTTCCTGTTTTTGACCTGGTTTAGTGGTTTACTCGTTTAGACCTGGTTTGATTCAAATGATTTTGAAAAATCCTGCACATTAAACTCTTATATACTTTTACTTTTTACTTATAAAGTACATTTTACAATGCATTGTACTTTTACTTAAGTAAAAACTTTATCAGATACTTTTACTTAAGTACATTTTTAGTCCTGTATCTGCACTTTTACTTAAGTAAGAATAACGAGTACTTCTTCCACCACTGGGTCTCCCCTGATAGTAAGTGATCCAGTTTAACTCTGAATTTACCCGCCAACCCTCTAAATCCAGCTTCGTACTTTACCCTCTGGTGTTAGAGGAGCAGAGGTGGTGTTTTTGTGGAGAGGGGGCACAAATACTGAAATACAGATTGTTTACTAACAAATGGAAGCACTCACTAAGTTATAAATCTTAATTTCTGTTGCAGATAATTTCAGGAGGAGAGACACGGCCCACAACGGGCAGGCAAATTTTGGCTATGACGACGTAAGTTTTCTTTATATTGAAAAAAAATTCTACATGAACAATGATTTTTAGATGTACAAGAAATTGTCATTATTTAAAATATTCTGCTAATCTTGCCTTTTGTGTGTCTTTGCAGTTCATCCAAGTCACAATGAATTTCTAAAGAAGGAAAAACTAAAATCCCATAACGTCTCCGCAGTGTTTTACTTGTCCAGGGTATCCGCGGGGTCTTAAAAAGTCTAAAAAAGTCTAAAATCTGTTTATCTGTTTTCTTGTAATTTCTCTTTCTGCAACTGTGAAGCACTTTGAATTGCCTTGTGTATGAATTGTGCTCTACAAATAAACTTGCCTTGCCTTGCCTAAAATTCAAGAATCGAAATTTAAGGCCTTAAAAAGTCATGGTTTACATGTTAAAATGCCTAATGGGAAAATGTCAGTTCTTAAGTTTTTACATCCTTTTACATCCCATCCTTTTTACATCCCATCTCAGTTATCACAGTAGGATGATAACTGTGAAAATCATAACTTGCGCTTTGAAAATAGGTCTTATTTTTGAGATTTTCTGGTCTTAAAAAGGTCTTAAAAAGTCTTAAATTTGACTTGTCCCCCCTGCAGATACCCTGTTGTCCTTATCTTTCATTTAGACCAAACTTCATTGTCACATTCCATTTAATGGCATTTACTGTATCATACTGTTGTTTTCTATAAATGTGAACTAACCATAAAAGACCACTCCAAGTGCCGGACTAACGCTGCAGCTTTAAACATTTGTAAAACTCACAATATTAACCTGTGAAATATCATTGAACACATGAATAAATAATCAAACAAGTCACCTGTTGTTTTTCGTCAATAGGTGTAAAGGAAAATGCCACAGAAATGTTTTAACTTGACTTTTGACTTCTCATCCAGGACGAGTTGTCAATCATAAGAGGCAAACATTAAAAAAGACAAGATTTTACCACTAAAGATACTGCTTGCATTATCTTTTGAGCCACCAGAGGGCGCAGCATGTTGCATATTTTTGTGTCTGCGCTTTCTTCTAAGCTACATTTGGCTTTTGATAATTGAAGTAGCATTAATTAAGATTTTAAGATAGGAACAGTAAGCCTTTGTAATATTTTTTGTTGGTCAATATAATATAAAGTATGCAATATTAAAACTCTTTTGATAGCCAATATACATACAGGTGTTCTTTATCTTTGAGCGGCAAAAAGACTACAAGAGTATCAATGTTTTTTTTGTTTTTTTTTGGGGGGGGGAGCCAGTCGTTAGTTAAATGCTTTATATTCATTTACTTTATATTTTAAATTTGAAGAAATAATTTAAAATATGTCATATTTGCACAAAGTTTATTATATCTGGTGAAATATTTAATATTAAAATTGAACGTGACAATGTTGGTTTAGTTCTGACCAGCCTGAAACTGTATCATTTATGTTGCTGTTCTAATCATACTCATTGTTGCGGGGAAATTTTTAGCGGATTGAGTAAAAGTTGGAAAAGTATATTTTGTACAAACTCCACATCCCAGCCTGCATTGCTGCTCTCTTAGTTCCGCCTCTTCCGCTTCCGGACAAAGCGCCAACATGGCCGCCGTCTGAAATGCAGAAACACAACAGCGCGCTTTTATTTCCCTAAATAAAGTCTGTTTTCGGGGAAATGTTTGCAAACGTGGACCCGGACACGGTGCAGGCGCGGCTGGAGCGGCTGGAGGAGCTGGAGGACTTCACAGAGTCGTGTAAAAAACAGCTCGATGACATTTTCTCAGCGCTGGGATGGAGCCGCTACGAGCCCGCGTTTGGCTGCGAGGAAGAGGTGAGGATGATGAGTGAGGCTCAGAAAATAGATACAATGTCCATTTATTCGCCATACGTTTTCACAATACGGCTAACACAATTATTTTCAAGGTTTTGTCAAAGGAACGGAAGAAACCATGTATTTGCTGGTTTAACGTTTATTTTATTTTACATATGTCAGTATTTACATTATATACAATTTTTTTTTTACTTTTTTTTCAGGCACAGGAAATGCCAGACTAACTATATAAATGTCTGTGTCGATAGAATAATTTTGAAATTTAACTGACCTTGTATCACATGAATTACTGCATTTTGAGGAACTATTTTCTCGCAGATCACTCCGCCGCTGCGTTAGCTTACAGCCACGAAGCAGATGCTGCTCAAATATAAGTTATTTTAAATGCAAAATGGTTAAAATTATTCTATCGACACAGACATTTATATGGTTAGTCTGGTGTTATAAGTGATTTACCTCAGGTGCACTGTGGAGTGGCTCAGACTGTTTTTAATGCAGGCTAGCTGATACCATAGAAATGCCCTAGCCTAGCGCCACTAGACTCTTCAAATGTAAGAACTGCATGAATTTAAGAAAAAAATATCTCCAGACATCAACAACACTCTGGATAACTAGGAAATGAGGCCCAATGTCAAAAATCCTGAAATATCCCTTTAAAGAACCATTATGCAACTTTTTATGCAAAAACAAAGTAGCGATGTGACCTTGTAGTGACCCAGCGGCTGTATGAGTGGTCTGCACGGCGCCTTTACTTTTGATCACAGGGGTCTCTGTAATGCTCCAGGATCAATAGTTTGGAAGGTTCTCACTGCTGACGGACCCTCTCACTAGAAAACTGCAGAACAATTGATCCTGGAGTGTTGTAGAGACCACTGATGGAACATAAAGGCCCCATACTGACCACTCATACAGCCGCTGGGTCATTATAAGGTCGAATACGCACAAATATCAACTTTTTTTTCTGCATAAAAAGTTGCATAATGCACCTTTTTTAAAGTGATGATCTGTAACTTGTGTATAACTGCAATTTGATTTAACTTCGTTAGAAATTATGGCTGGGACAAACTATAGTATAGCAATACTTTTGCTGCAATTAATACCAAGTATTGATACTTTATCAGGTATCGCAATACTTTCAATACTTTTGTTTGGAGGCATTTTAATCATGCAGTCGGTAACAGTTACACAGCACGTGTTACATTTTGTGTTTTTCTTTACTTGACAATCTTCAATAAATGGCATTTGGTTTATAAACTTTGGACACATGAAATATTTTAAGGTAAACATATTACTTATCATAATGCCTTACTGTATCGCAATACGTATCACATCGGCCCCTGAGCATCGTGATACGTATCGGAGTGTAACAAAAGTGTATCGTCCCAGCCCTAGTAGAAATTTTAAAGGTTTTTGAAAAAGTTTCTCCTATTTGGTGATTTCAGCAACCCTGGTGCCATAACTTTGACCAATGAGACGAGGTTGAACTGATCTGTCAGGCGGAAAAGGAGAAAATAATTTCTCTCTCTCCCCTCATTTTGCAAACTAGAGTGGCTGCTTTCTGCTCCAATCACATTTGGAAACTTCTAACTTTATCTGTTGACATCAGAGTTAGCAGGTTTTCTATTGTGTTAAACTGCACTTTCAGTTCGATTGTGGCTTAACATGCAGCTTCTCTTTTCATTTTGAGGTGGAAATGGTGACGTGTCCGTTCGATCCCAACCACAGACTCCCAAAGACGAGTCTGAAGAAGCACAAAGCGTCCTGCCGCTTTAAGAAGATGGGATACTCCACCGACGAACTGGTAAAAGTCACCCCTGTTTGTGATGATGACAACGTGTGGGGCCACGATAATGGGATTGAAATTGATTGATTCACAGGAGGCGACGCCCGACCTTCTTTCTGCTACGAGGACACAAACATCAGCACCTTCATTATGGGTGAGTGCATTAATTAATGTGTCTCATATCAGCCAATTTAGTTACTTTTTTCTGTCATAATTTTGACTCATTCTCACAATTCGCCTGCTTATAATGCAATAATTAAAAACAAACTGACACTTATACATGTTTTCTCTTTTCCTCACATCACACAGCCCTAACACAAGCCTTTATTTCCGCAGACAAGTCGACGCAGCACGAGGTGATCCTTGAGGCGCGGTCGGCTGCTCCCTCATGAAGATGGAGGGGTGTTTTGGCAAGGTCTGTTCGTCACACTGTGTCTCCTGCTCTTCTCCACCAGGTGTCGCTGTAGAGTTTAACCCTGTGTTGTGTTCCCTTTTGCAGAGTCAGTGGTGAGTGTTAGAGGCTCTGGTTCAGACAGTATCCTTTGACAAATATCCTTTGTAACTTTTGTGAAGTCACTTTTCATTCAAGGCTAGAGACCTTTAGAATGGACATAACAATAACAGATCTATTTTAGTGAAGGAGTCGGCAAGTCCGGCCTTGGCGCGTATATTCACTGGCCCCGAAGATCATGTTGACAAAGTTTGGGCTGTGAAAATAGTACAAATTGCAACAACAATGGCCTGTAGCTTTATTATCGTCGCAGAAACAGATCCTGGTTTGGAGTTTGTGGTTTAAATAGAGTTTGGGAATACTGTATATCAGACAGACAATAATATCTTAATGAGTGTTTTGGTGCTTTGCAAATTCAGGATATCACATCATCATCACAAACTCGAAAACAAAACACCGCAAAATGAGCTGATTAGAGCTCAAACTCGGGTATAAAAGATGTGACATGTGGGAAGAGTGAGTGAAATAGGAGGGAGAGTCCAGCGCCAGTTTGTGAAGTAAAAAGCAAAAGCAGAAACTTTGTGCTTTACTGTGAAAAACATAGTTCAGCACCACCTTTTACATCGGCTCCAAAGCACAAAATATAACAAAGTCTAAAAGTATCCTGAGTCTGTTTCCTTATTCCTCATTATGGAGAGCTGTGTGTGCAGTAGTTATTGACCGGAAACATCAGGCTCCCGGGCCGGATTTGGCCCCAAAGGATTTAGAAAAATATGATATAAACCAGTGTTCATTTCGTCGACTAAATATTTACTCATAATTTTAGTCAAAATAATATTTTTGCTGACTAAAACTAGATTTAAAGTTTTTCATGAGACTAAAATGTCCAGATATTGTTGTCGACTAAAATAAAACTAAATAAAATTGAAAAGAAGAGACTAAAATCATCCAAACTTCCACTGACAGTTTGAAAAAGCCTCAAATCATTTAAATTCTCTGCAAAAGGAACAGCTTTAAGCTTTGTTCATGTGGGAGAAGCTCCATAAAACAGAGGAGCTTTATTAATTATGATTATAACATATTATAAATGCAAAGTCCACTAAATTTGTCTGAAATTTAGTCAACTAAATGTACATGCAATTTTAGTCGACTAAAACTAGACTAAAATTGAAGAGAATTATGTGACTGAATCTCAATTAAAATTAAATTACATTTTTGTCAAAGGACGAATACTAAAACTAAATTAATATGTTTTTCAAAATTAACACAGATAGATAGATAGATAGATAGATAGATACTTTATTGATCCCAAAGTAAATTGTGCATTAGTCTCTAGCTCACATTCACACAACAAAGCAGGATCTACAAATTAAAAAGTAAAAAAAAAACACATTTAAAAGAAAGCAATAAATACAAGAGAAGTTAAGGCACTGCTAGACAATGCACAAGACATTTCCCTCTCTCCTCCTCCTCTGCTCCTCCCTGACGTGGCTCTATTATAGAGCCTGATGGCATGAGGGACAAAAGAGTTCTTCAATCTGTCCTTGGAGCAACTGACATAAACACTGTTGAAATACCAAATATTGTCAATTTTGTTTAAAAAAAAAAAAATCCATTGTAGAACCAAGACTACCCTTTTTGGTCTATGTGAGGAACAACAGGGTTTCTTTGGGGCATTAAACGTAATTAAATTAATTGTGCCAAAATGAAGGCCTTAAAGGTATTTTTTAAAACTGGCATTAAATACATTTTTTGCCCTACTATTATTATTGCAGGAGTTTGTTTATAATGATAATATTATTATGTTATGATCAGTCATTCCGCTGCAGTTTTGGCAGAAATCTTGCTTTTGAATATCAACATTTCCCCTCATTCCTCTTTTTGGTGGAATTTTTGCAAATCTTAAGAAATAAACTATGCACAGATTGTTTGCGATTGTGGCATTAAAATATAGTATTTAGACCCAAAAAAACTGCCTTTGATCCCTGCCATAAACTTATTACATATAAAACTTAGTGGTCAAGACCTCTGCAAACATGGTCTGAAACACAAGGTTTCTGTATAAGTTTAACGGCTCATATTTCAGTTTTTCTCAAAGGTTAAAACATCAGTTTGATAATAATGTGTAAAATTAGTCTGAATCTTATTTTTAAACCATAACTTACAAATCCAGTCACTATTGCCACTTGTGCTTAGATATCCGTCATGTTTGTCCATGTCCTGTTGTGCGATGGCGTTAACGTCCCTCCTCTCTCAGGGCAGTACAGCGGAGAACCCGTGGACGTCCCGCAGAACCACCAGAGGGCACTGTGTGACCTCACAGTCGCCGACCGCTTGGCTCTGTACGATCACGTCAGCGGCTTTTTGTCCAATCAGAGAGAAGACGCTCTGACCACCGGCAACGAGGATCTGTACGTGGATCTGGTCAAGAAAATGCAGAAAGGTAAAACTGTCAGACACCATCACGAGCTTCCATTTTTTAAGTAATGGCAGGCTAACAAATCAGTGGCTTTGTGGATATGATGTGTTACAGTGAGAGAATTTCCAAATGTAACGGGGAACCGGTCTGTTTCTGTGGTGGAGTTGATCTTTTAATGATCTAAATGCTAATGATGGACCTGGTTTAAGGTCATTGTCTCTAATTTTACTGGGTCTGACACAGAGTTCCACATCTCCCTGTCGGCCTAACTGAATCAAGATAAAATGTTCGTGAAGGCGTCCTGGAATCATCCTTCCAGTTTTCACAAATCTCGTCGACCGGGTTGGCTGAACTGAGAGCGTTTTGTTTACGTTTTCAGAAGCTTCTTTTTGCTTTTGTGGTCAGAAAGCGCCAAACGCACAAACCAGAGGCCTATTTAAAGTGGACGTATCCTGCATATGGGGCTGAAAAATGGACTTTAAAAAAAACATTATTTTGGTGTCTCCGCATTAATATTTTATGTTTTATATTTTAAGATACTGTTAATTCTTACAGTGACATTAACAATGAAATACTGGGGCTCCTCCTGCTGGCAGCTGTGGGAATAACTTTCAGTTACAGTGTGTTTTACAGCTTCAGCACGGCGTGTTAAACACACTTTATACCATGGTCTGGGTGAATACTCGATTCTGATTGGCTGGTGGGTGCTGACAAGCGTGCATTATTATCGTATAACCGCACACGTAGTTCGGTAGTTAAATCACTGGGATATCACTCCGCTGCGGGCATCGCCATAGCAACGCATAACACAGCTGAATCAGACAAACGCTTAATTAGTGACTGACATGAACCAATGAGATGGATTTTGTGGTTAATTTCAACGTTTTTGGCCAAAACAAAACTTTTGATGAATGGGGAATAGAGGAGAGCAAGCAGCTAGGTTAGGCTTCTGTTAATAAATATGAGCTTTCCATCTCTACTGAAAACGGTTAAGGCACTATTCATTATTTTCAGACGTATATAAAATGATCCCTGCACTTAAGCATATTTGGCTGGATTAGTAAAGTCACATATAAAAGTTTCAGTTCGTGGGGCCAAGGTGTAAGCGGACTTCACTCACTTCAATGACTCCACTGCAGCTGTTTCAGTTGAGGTCGTTGAGCTACATGTTGCTAGCTAGCTAACTAGCTTTAGGTTAAACAGCGTAAAAGTGAAATAACTCCTGCCCAGGAGTGCCGCATATCGGTGTTTACTTCCACGGAAAAAAGTAAGGTTAGTCCTGTTGTGTTGTGAGTCTGGCGATGCAGCGTGTGCTTCTGTTGTTTCGTTGAGCCTGACGGAGATCCTCGCAGCAGCGAGAGAATGGCTCGCCGTTCAGACAGTGGCCGCTTAAAAGCCCACATAACATAGTCCTGTAGTTTGGCATATTTAGCGAGTTTAGTAAATGAAAACAACATTTGTTATAAAATGTTACGTTTGTGGGACCATGGTATAAGCGGATTAAACAACTCGGAGCCGTGCATTAGACGGTTATAATGCACTTCGCGGAGTAACACCGCTCCGCTGCGCGTCGTGGTGTTCTTGACTCCGCGTCGTGCATTATAACCGTCTAATGCACGGCTCCGAGTTGTTTAATCCTTACTTGAGCAGAACAGATCCGAACCGATATAATGTTGAATGAAGGGCTTTTAAAATGTGGAGGAGACTTTTGGATTGTAATTATGGCGGGATAGTCAGAAAGTCCAGAACAAAGCACTGACACTGCAGAAGAAGATTTCTTTGTCTGGTACTCCCTTGATCTGAGTTTCACATTATATTCCAATATATGAGACAAACTATGTCGGAGCCCACTCCCACAGTCTCTGCTTTTATACAGATCCACACATCGCCTTGGTAAAATTAACTACTTACTATGATCTTCAATAAAGGTTCTTGAGTCACCTTCTTAACTCAGCCCGCAGACTGTGAGCCGAGTTTAAACTTTACTTCACTGATGAAGCCATTTGGATGAAACGTTCCACACTTCAACTATAGAGTACAGAAGAAGACCTGAACCTTCATTGAAGATGGACAACTCCAGTATGAGAGCCTACACAGACTACTTACAATGATATGAAAAGGGACACAGTTTTGACCAACTGAGACGACTTTAAACCATAAAATTAATACTTCGAGACTGCTATATCAGCCGGCAGATATATTGGGCAGATATTTGGGTATATCGGCCAATATCTCTAGAACTGAAGGTGATGGAGACTTCCCTTTTTTGCATTGGAAAAATATTGGCAGTGCATCTTGGCATCGGCCTGGGAACAACCCTTATCGGTCGACCTCTAGTCGCCACAATCACAGACAAATGATTATTAGAGAAAAGATGCATTTTCTGTTTTTGGGCTTATATTCAAACTTTGTACAAAAACCCATCTATATTACTACAACCCCTTTAATCAGTCGTCAAAAATGTCCGATCTTTTTCTTTTCTTCGTTGTAGACGAGCAGCAGAAAGAGCCCAAGACCCACCTGGAGCTGATGGCAGAGATGAGAGACTACAAGAGGCGGAGGCAGTCGTACAGAGCCAAGAACGTCCACATCACCAAGAAGTCCTACACAGAGGTACAATACCAGCCTAAGATACCAGTTACCACTGTAACTGCGGCTCTATGAATCCGGGACTGGCACAGGGAGGAGGATAATGTACAAACTGAACTAACGCAGAGCCAAGAAGTATTATCAAGATAAAAGCTGCAAATAAAAGTTGAAGGATTTTCTGTGAGGAGGAGGATGTTCTTTGTCATTGTACTGAGTAACTTTATGATTCGTAGGTGATCCGTGAAGTGATAAACGTCCACTCAGAGGAACTGTCCCGGCAGTGGAAAGATGAGGAAAAGGAGATGCTCGCTTCAGCGCACAGGTATGAACACGGAGCAGGAATTAGGGCTGGTCTTTGCTGTATAGTTGAAATATAGTTGAACGCTTTATTTTCGTAATCTAGGCCCGGCAAAGAACGAAGCCACGAGCGAGAACCCAAGAAGAAGAAAAAGAGGCGCGAGCGGTGAGGAGAGAAACACTAAAACCACACACTTTGTGCTTTTACTGATAAATAACTCTGCGTTTGATTCCCACAGAGGCTCGCGTTCTCCGGACGAGCACCGGGAACGGAAGAAGAAGAAAAAGAAGAGGAAGAAAGAGGAGAGAGAGAAGGACGAGTGAGGTCACACTGTGGGCGGAGTCTAACGGGAGCTCACGATTCAAATCAGAAACTGTATTTAATCACTTTATTTAAACTCCCAAAATATCTATAAAACATTACATCATTGATTTAATGTTATTCATCCAACAGGCCCATCATGATACAATCAACTTGTTAAATACATGAGAGCTGAACCTGTCTGTACATTTAATTGAATTTTGTTGTTTTTTGTTACGCTCAAGCTGTTTATTAAAGTAAATTTAAATAAATTCTGCTTCATGTTTATAAACCACATATTAAATATCAGACATGTTCAGTCATTTTATAGTGATTCATGCTGTAGAGAAACTGTTTTATTGGCCTAAAAGGGTCTTTAATAATAATGTTTGTGTAACAGTGTAAATTCTTAGTCATCTTGGCAAAAATGTAATCTTGTACTATGAAATCAAACAGCTGGACTTGCATTTAAACGAAAAGCAGACGTTAAACCCTGCAGTCACAAACCAGTCATGAGCCAAAATATATATATATATTTATTTTTAATTTTCAAACAATTTATTAAGACCATGATTATAATACTGTACATTTGTTCCACTACATGCTATAGAGATAGAAGGGACTGTATGATAAGGAAAGTTGCTTCTTTGACAGAACACACTTGAAAAACAAAGCTAAAACAGAAAACACTTGATTTAAAAACAAATTCTCATTGGTGTAGTATCCGCCTCTGTTCTCCCACGCTTTAAATTTAGTTGTGTAGATTACATATACAGTAGCAGAAGCAGGTTTAATGCAGCTTGTGAGTGGAAGAAGCAAAAAGATCTGGATGCATGCCTTTTACTAATCTGATTTCTAATCCGATGTAAGTAATTTGGCCCATTCATTAAGGCCTGAATTAGAAAGACTCTTCATATGGGCATGTAATTTTGTAGCGTCACTCTTCATACCTTTAACCACAGGCCCACAGCACGCAGACACTAGTCCCTCAATTACTCCTTTGAATAATCTCCCTCTAACTGCCCCCACACCTGCTGCTGCACCTGCCCCCGACAATCCAGCATCTCGAGATCCTGCACAGAAAGCAGAGCCTAGTCCCCCAACAAAAGCACCAAATAAGGCTCCTACTGTCACACCAACCCAATTCTCTTTCAGTTTTGTGAAGACTGATATGTTGACCTCTTGGTTGAAGCTCTCTTCTGAGATGTCTGGTGAAAATTGTTTCACCAAATATCTCACGAGACGGTCTTCCTCACGTTCTTTCATCTCTGCCACGTTCAGCAGTATTTCGTTGGTGTGGCAATGTCCTTTATTTTCTTCCATTGTTTTCTTGATGATTTCCAGCAGTTGTTTGATCTGGTGCTGGTTGTTTCTATATGTATCCTGGCTGTTGTTCCAGTATTTATTATCGATCACACAACAGCGGCCTCCACATTTCTGCACCAGCTTCTGGAGGGACTCATTCTCTTGTACCCATTCCTCGATCTTCGTCCCCTCTGGGAGCTGGTCTCCGTCAGTGAACATCACTGTGGTGATTTTCAAAGCCTCCTCAGAGAAATACTCGATCATTTGGTCCACAACCGCCTCCTCTTGGGAAGTATACCTCTCCACCTTCAGCATGAGGAGGAAGGCGTGGGGTCCAGGAGCACACTTTATTATGCACTTCAGCAGCTCATCCTTCAGCTTGGTTCCCTTTTGTTTGTCGGTGTCAAAGAAACCTGGAGTGTCGACCAGCTGGACGTTTATGCCATCGATAATTTTGTTTTTTGACTGACAGGACTGTGTCTCAGAGTTTGCAGAATGGCCTTCTGAAAATGTTTCTTCTTCAAACAAAGTGTTGGCCAGGCCGCTTTTTCCAGATCCATCCAGAGTCACAATCCTCAAGTTGGGTATGTCTTAAAAGAAACAAAAACATATTAGATAAGCAAACTCCTATGCCATCGTCTCTCAAACTTTTTACATTAAAACCACACTGCAGAATTTTTGACTTTGACAAATAAATTTAAGAAAGCTTTCAACACAATGGATCACAAGATACTACTTCAGCCTTTTACTTTCCCTTTAACTGATCAAACCAGAAACACAAGGGTCCAAGTTGAGTTTAAATCCACGCCCTGTCTCAGGCACAACAGAAAGACTCTAAGGTAAAAGCATCACATGAAACTGTAATCAAAGAAAATCTTTATGTGGTTAGGCCGATATGATTGGTTTCAGCTGACTGAGAAAAACTCCAGTGTAAGTGAAAGAATACCGAAAAATGGAAGTATTTAATCAAAGCTTAAAATATTGAAAGTGAAACTAACAATAGAATAACCTGTGACCAAGGTAATAATAGAATTTGTTCCTATTTAAGGCAAACCTGTGAGTATCTGTAATGTTTACATTATTTGAACCAGTTTGGTTTGATGCTCCCATCTTTTGTGTTATGACGGGAACTTGATCAGTTAATGGTGCTGTAATACAGTGTTCAGATCAGAAAGGGCCTATTGATGCTTACTTTAAGAAAAAAATGTTCTTCAGAATGCCATCAATGCATGAAATTCACTTAAGCTATAAACAGACTATTTTAAAAGGACAGTAAAACAATCCTAGTTCAGAGAGTGATATTTCAGTCTTTACTGTTTTTGTCTGATTTTTAAATATAATTCAAGAGACACTGAGAATGCTTTCTGTTCTGCTGTTCACATGAATTAAACAACTATTTGCATTTTTATGAATTTCTAATTCTTATTTTTTTATTTTACTGACATTTTTGCCATAGATATGCAGGTAACCATGCGGAACACTAGAAAAAAGATCATCGTATCTCAGATAAATGGCTTCAAACGTGAAATTCATGCTGGAGTTTGGATTGCTTTGAATGAAGAGACAATGTAACAGATTCTGCTTAAAATAAGATAAATGAACTTGAACACCTAAACACCTAAAATAAGACAAAAACAGTTGAATAAAATGTTCTCTGTTCTTTAGAGAAAAACATTTTTGATTTACTTACCAGCCATGTCAGATCTGTGGACTCTCAAAGGCTCTCGATCTGCTCCAAAAATTGTTCTTCTTCGTGTGGGCTAAGCCCACCTACGGGCTTCGCTATGGGTAATCTCTCCTGGCGCAGCCAGGGCACTGAGACAGATAAAAAGACTAGCCGCGCCAATCCAGCCTAAGGCATGGCACCTGCCCGCGAAACCTTTGGCCTATAAAAGGCCCATGGCCCCAACATACTCCCTTCTTCTCTCTCAGCACTGAGATAGTTTCTACTCACCGCTTTGAAGAATCTTCGGATCAACATTAAAGATGGATCCAGCCCGAGAACTGTCGCCCTCCGGCGTCGGGCTCTACCCTTGCCGTTCCTGCCGGACTCCGCTGCTCCCGGAGGATAAGCACGATCGCTGCTTTATCTGCCTGGGCTGGCAGCATCAGGTCCAGCGTGCCTCTTGCCCGGCCTGCGCCGCTCTCCCAGAGAGGAGTCCGAGCGCCGTGCCGCCTTCATGGGTCCGGTGTCTCCCGTCCGTGCGGACACCGATGCGGGACCTACGGAGGATAATCTTCCCCCCGCTCAGGCCCATCTGGACTGGGCTGAAGCGGTGGAGGACACCAGTAGCCGTAGTGACTCTTGGAGCTCCGCGGAGAGGGAGACTCGTGATGGAGACTCCGTGTCTACAGTATCTGGACGTAGAAGCTCCCGCCGCGAACCGGTGGATCTTCTCCCTCACCTCTTCGCTGTCGCGGCGGTCCGGACTGAGCTGCCGCTCCTCCGCAGCCTGCTCCGGCTCCAAGGGATTTCATCCTGGGTCTAGCGTCGCAGTCCCGGTCTCGAGCCCGTGCAGCGACACTCTGCCCACCTGTCCCTTCCTCGTCAGGCTTGTCCAGCGTGATTGGGATACGCCTCTTACCGCGAAAGGTCCGGCTAGAGGATATCTGGAGTATTCCAGCGTGGATGGCTGGCCCGCCGTCTCCGGTGTCCCGACCATCGAGGACTCCCTGAGGCTCTGCTTGCTCCCAACCTCCACCCCCTGGCCCGGAGGTAGGCCGGCTCTCCCGTCTGACAGAGACAGGAGGATGGCGGCTTTCTGGACCGCTGTTATGCCAACGCGAACCAGGTGTTTGCGTTAGCTAACAACATGGCTCTCCTGCTTGGCTCCATTGACAAGCTCTGCCACGAACGATCTGAGCTTTCCCCGGAGGATATTGCTGAGGTCCAGGACTCTGCAGAAGTCCTGATGAAAATGTGTCAGGCTGTTGCCATTAATGGCGGCCGCACGATGTGCAACGCACAGCTGGGAATGAGACACCTGTGGCTCGGTCTTTCTTCCCTCGCGGAGCGGGACCAGAAAGGCGTGCTGGGGCTTCCCTTGTCCACGTCTTCCCTCTTCGGCCCTGATATCCAGGTCATCATCAATCGCCTGGAGGCTGCGTCCAGGGGCTCACAGCAGCTCGCTCCTCATCTCCAGCCTCGCCGTGAACAGCGTAGTTCTCGCCGCTGGCGCTCGGAGCGAAGACGGCCCGCCCCCTGGGGATCCAGAGAGGCGGAGTCGACTCGCGGCTCTGCGGATCGTCAAGCCCCGTCTACTTCCCAGGGCTCTGGCTTCGTGAGACGGGATGATCAGCGTCAGCAGAGGAGAGCTGCTCCTAGCCGCCCCTCTGCCGCTTCTGCTCCTAATGTAAAATATGTCAATAAAGGCCATAAGGCCCGTTACGTCTTCCCAAAAGAGCATGCTCCTTCGCACTCCACACTACACATACGCCCCGCGCTCACACCGCGGAGGCGCATTCAGCTCGACGGCGGCGGCTTTTCAGCTTCCCCAGTCGCAGCGCGGGATATTACCGCTTCAGTGGCGTCTAAGAGACGCGGATCTGACAGCGGGGCAGCCGCTGTGAAGCGCCCCAGACTCGCCGCTACGGTGACGGCAAGCGCTCAACCTCCAGCGGGCTCTCAGCAGTGGGATGCAGTTTTCACTGCCTCTCCTGCGCGTCATGGACGCACTGCAGCTCCACGCCGCTTTGGCTCTTCGCTGACCGGGCCCCGTGCCCTAGTCGTTGGCTCTATGCAGCGTCAGTCCGTGACCAGGACTAACGCGCCGCTTCCGTCCACGCTTCCCCCGCCGCTCCCGGTTCTGCCGCGGGGCAGCGGGTGTGAACGGTCTGATTTTCTCGCTGCTCGTACCAGTGATACGCAGCCCTTTCGGGGGGGGCCCCCGCGCTTCAGCCCACTACGGGGCCTCGAAGCAGCGGGCGGGCCAGCTCTTCGGGATCCAAATGTGGTACAGCCTCTAACGCTCTACTTTCACATGTGGGTAAGCGTTTTGGGTCCGCTCTCACCTGGCTGACCAGGACGTTGAGGAGCGGCTACGCTCTGCAGTTCGCTCGCCGTCCTCCCCATTCAATGGGGTCCTTCGCACTCGGCTGGTGTGTCCCTCTGGGACCGACACCTTGCTGGAGGAGGTTTCCTCGCTCCTGCGCCGCGGCGCCATTTCGGAGCTGCGCCCGGAGGAAGCGATGGCGGGATTTTACTCCCCTTACTTCTTAGTTCCCAAGAAGAAGGGAGGAGTAAGACCCATTCTGGATCTGCGGGTCCTCAACAGTCACATGGCCACCAGGGGTTCCGCATGTTGACGGTCAAGCACCTCTTGGAAAGTCTCCGCCCTGGGGATTGGATGACGTCCATCGACCTCAGAGACGCCTATTTCCACATCCCCATTCTACAGAGGCACAGGCGGTTCCTCAGATTTGCCATCGGGGACCGGTGTTTCCAATACAACCGTCTCCCGTTCGGTTACTCCCTCGCCCACGCACCTTTTCCAAATGCGTGGAGGCGGCTCTGGAGCCTCTCCGTCGCCTAGGTCTCCGTATTCTGACCTACATCGACGACTGGTTAGTGCTCGCGTCCTCTCAGCAGGAGGCCAAGGAGCACACGGCTATGGTCCTGCAGCACATTTCGAAGCTAGGCTTTGTGGTCAATCAGGAGAAGAGTGTTCTCCACCCGGCCCAACAGGTCATGTACCTGGGGCTGGAACTGGACACACAAAGCATGATTGCTCGGCTCTCCAGGGAGAGGCGGAGCACGCTCCTGGACCTAGCTCGGAACCTGATGGCCACTCCATGGGTCCAGTCCCACAGAGTGAGGTCCGTCTTGGGCATGATGGCCGCAGCCCACCCGGTGGTGCGCCTGGGGCTCTTGCATATGCGGAAACTTCAGAGGTGGTTCTGCCGCCTCCGCCTTCACCCGAGGCGGGACAGGCGGGCAGTGGTCTCGCTCTCCCCAGCGGCTCGGGAAGACCTCCAGTTCTGGCTGGCCCCCGGCCGACTCCTACAGGGAGTGAGCATGGGCTGCGTCGTGCACCACGTGGAGGTGTTCACGGACGCATCACTCACCGGTTGGGGCGGGACTCTCGGCCAATCCGCTGTGGGCGGGGCCTGGCAGTCACCGCCAGCTCACATCAACCTCATGGAGATGATAGCAGTGCAGTATGTATTGCTTCACTTCCTTCCGGATCTACAGGGACAACATGTTCTGGTCAGGTCGGACAACACTACGGTCGTGGCCTACCTGAACAGGCAGGGGGGTCCAGATCTCCTCCCCTACACCGGAGGGCGGCGGAGATTCTGCTATGGGCGGACACCCGCCTAGCCTCCCTGAGAGCACGCCATGTGCCCGGGGTTCTCAATGTCGGGGCAGACAGGATGTCTCGAGGAGGCCCACTGCGCGACGAGTGGAGCCTGTCACCCGAGATCGTATCCCAGGTCTGGCACCGGTTCGGTCAACCCGTGGCCGACCTTTTCGCCAGTGCAGAGAACGCACAGTGCCCACTCTGGTTCTCGCTCAGGTCGTCAGACGAGCCGCCTCTCGGGGTAGACGCCATGGCTCACAGGCGGTGGCCGACAGGCCTCCTGTATGCCTTCCCACCGCTCCGTCTCCTCTCCCCTCTCCTCCGCAGGGTGAAGTTGCAGGGCCTTCACATTTTAGTGGTGGCCCCAGACTGCCCCAGTGCCAGGTGGTATCCGGACTTGGTGCAGATGGCGGTCAGGGATCCTTGGCCCTCCCCGACGCCCCCGATGCACTGTCTCAGGCGGGGGCGCCCTGTGCTCCCGCCCGATTCTGGGCAGGAGGCTCATGGTCTGGATGCTGAGAGGGGGAAACTGACCGAGTTAGGCCTCCCCCCGGCAGTGGTTTCCACTATCCAGCAGGCCAGGGCTCCTTCGACGGTAAAGGCCTACAGGTCCCGCTGGCGGCTCTTCACCGCATGGTGCCAAGAGAGGGAACGGGACCCCAGCTCCTGTTCGGTTGGTGGGGTCCTCGAGCTCCTGCAGGGGCTCTTGGACAGTGGCCGGGCTGCGTCCACCCTGGGGGTGTTTGCTTCAGCCATTACGACAGGCCACCAGGGCTTTGGGCGTTACTCAGCGCGCAGTCACCCACTGATTAAGCGCTTCCTTCGGGGCGCGTACAGGGTGAGGCCACCCCTAGGCAGGGGTTCCTCCATGGGATCTCCAGACGGTGCTGGATGGCCTGGTGGGACCTCCATTTGAGCCTTTGGAACAAACAGAGATCCGCCTTTTGTCGTTTAAGACTGCCCTCCTCTTGGCGTTGTCCTCCACCAAGAGGGTAGGAGACCTCTGCGCCTTATCGGTTCACCCTCCTGCATGTCATTCAGCCAGGACGGGGGACTGGTTCACCTTTGGCCCAATCCGGCTTTTCGCCCTAAGGTGATCACCTCGGACTTTCGTTCCAGAGTGATTCGGATTAGGGCACTTGTTACCTCGGCCGACACGTCCGAGGAGGACGTGCGGCTTCCACTACTGTGCCCCGTCAGGGCCTTGCGCTGCTACATTGACCGCACGGCAGGTTTTCGCAAAACGGACCAGCTGTTTGTCGGTTTTGGGGCCAGAGGGCACGGGGACCCATTGTCGTCCCAACGGCTCGCCCACTGGGTTCGGGGTGGCATTGTTGCGGCGTATGAGGCCCGTGGCCGCCCTCCACCTGCTGTGGTTCGGGCCCACTCTACGCGTGGGGTCTCCACATCGGTGGCTTTGTGTCGAGGAGTCACTGTGAGTGACATCTGTCAGGCCGCCTCTTGGTCCTCAGCATCCACTTTCGTGCGCTCATATCTTATGGATATGTGCACTGACTCAGTGGCCGTCTCGGTGTTAGGCAGGGACAGGGGTCCCGTCGCCTAAACCAGGGGACAATGGGACTTTTTAGTCCTTCTTTTCACACCGGTTGACCCAATCTCTTTGGGTCAGGGTGTGGATCTGCTTTGAGCATGAGTGGGGGCTTGTGGCCTGTACCTGGAGTACGCGCTGCTTTGCTCTTTTCTTCCCGCGCCAATCTTGTGAGCCTGTCCAGCTGGGAGTACATTTTTCCCTACGGCCTTCGCCTCGGTTTTCACCCATAGCGAAGCCCGTAGGTGGGCTTAGCCCACACGAAGAAGAAATTATAGTTACTTTCGTAACTGCAGTTCTTCGAGTGTGGGCGTGCCCACCTACCGGCAGGCCCAGCTGGACCGCCTCCCTCTGTGAGCTGGTTCGAAGAAGGGAGTATGTTGGGGCCATGGGCCTTTTATAGGCCAAAGGTTTCGCGGGCAGGTGCCATGCCTTAGGCTGGATTGGCGCGGCTAGTCTTTTTATCTGTCTCAGTGCCCTGGCTGCGCCAGGAGAGATTACCCATAGCGAAGCCCGTAGGTGGGCACGCCCACACTCGAAGAACTGCAGTTACGAAAGTAACTATAATATCTGCGTCGAACTTTACAACTTCAGCCTTTCCCTTTATCTGCTCAAACCAGAAACGCACGGCTCCAAGGTGAGGTGAAATCCACTAGCCTGGAAAAATCCAGTCACCGCTGTACCAGCGAGGGAGTCACCGTTGCGTAAAATAGGGATGGGCGGATCGATACCAAAATGTCGATATTTCGATCCTGGCGGCTCTTTTTAAAGTATCGATCCACAAGCTCAAATATCGATACTTTCATTTAAATTAATATGTATGTATTTTCTGATATAATACTATATTTTGAGCGCAAAAAACAGCTTTTCCTCCTTCTGCCTTCTGCCCATTGAATTATATAGAGCTTCTGCCCTTCAGCAGCACCGGCGTATGCCCCGCCCTCTTTTCCCCTCCCCATGCTCTCCGTCCACAGTAAACAGAACAAGCATGGCCCGGCGCGGCGCGCTAAAAAGAGACACATTACTGGAGCTATTTTAGCGTAACAGCGAGGAGACACGATGCAGAGCGGGTGAAGAGACAGTCAAATGTTCTGTGCATGTAAAGTGTCCAGCTAGATTTGTCGGCAGTCTGCTAGCCTATTTTTATTTTTTTATTTTTTTTGCAGAAGTTTTCATATAATTAGACATCTACTGTAGAAGCAGTCAAGTAGGGACTCCACTGGATTAAACATGGCATGTCATTTGCAACAAGTGAAAATAGACCATTCATCTGGTGAAGGCAGCTCCATGGTGAGTGTATAATCATGATTATGGGAGTCATTTACCAAGTGTGCAAAATAAGTCACACATGCAAAAGTGGAGTCAGTTGTGTCTTTTTTCCTAACCCATTACTCCCTTTATACTGACCTTTATAGTTATACCCAGAAAATTGCATATTTTTTCTTTTTGCACTTGCTATAAAGCACCTGTCCTGTTAAATGGCTCTTTTTGTTGTTCATGTAAGCCAACATATAGAAGACTGTTTTGTTCAGCTGTTGATGGAACATGAATAACAAAACAAAAAAACTAGTTCCGGTATCGGTATCGGATCGATATCGACTTTTTGGCCCAGGTATTACTTGGTATCGGATCGAATCCAAAATGACTGGTATCGCCCATCCCTAGCATCAAATCCATTTCCCTCAGCGGTACATACACAGGCAAACAGGAAGCGGAGTAAACCAATCAGCGAAGGGCAGGCGTCTGCGATTGATGCGGTGTTATTAGCGGTTTTGCGTTAATATTTGCGCAGGATTATGAATCACGAAACTCACCTACTGTCGATGTGTTTTGGTCATTTACCGCCGATTGGAGACTCGGGCCCCATCCGAAACCACTAAATTGTAGCCTCTAAGTACTAACACTAGCAACTAATCCTTAACCTTTCATGGGGTCAACTGTTAAATCTCTATGCAGTTAGTGAACTAGAGCTTCGGCAGCATTTGCCCAATTCGACCGTCCTTACCCAGGGGAAGGGGAAGTGACATCACCAACAGCTGTTCTTCTTCTTTAAAGTTCAGTGCAGGCCAAACAAAAGCACATACCGCCACCTACTGTATATTGTCAAACAACAACATAGTGTCCAATAAAGACATTTAAGGGGAAAAAAAGAGAAACATCCAAATGATCCTTCACATTTCCCTTTATTTGATCTCAACAGCTGTTTCATAACGCTACAGTATGCAAATTAGCCATGTGGCTTAAGTTTCTACTAAATGAAGCAAAAGCACAAACTGCTTCATTTAGGCCATTTACTGAGGAGGCTCTTTAAAACCATGTGACTGAGCTGTGGTGACTCTAACATGTATTTTGTCACTTTTATAAAGTTTGGCTTGTGCAGAATCTTTTTCTTTTAAATTATTATTATCAAATGTGCACCTGTCAATCAACAGTGGTTGCGCATGAATCACTCGAGGGTGGGGGCGAGGGGGGTGGGGAGATTGGCGCAGTGGCTTATGGGATGGCACATAGCTCCTAATCACCAGTGAGTTAGCATCAGAGGTCCCTATGCTAAAGTGGCTATGATAGTTAGCAAACAGGCTCCTTTTCCTAACTCCTTCCTAACTGAAAGCCCAATTCGGACGCTTCTTATCATGGCGGACGCTGACGCACATCCGGTTTGGCGTAAGACCTCTTACCAATTTACTGGTTTCGGATGGAGCAACGCTTTCTCTCTTTCGTGCGTCGTTCGTAGATTGTTATTGAGGGGACTTCCGCGTCCCGTGCGTGACGCTGCTCGCTAACAACACATCACGGCAAATAAACGAATCTGATTGCACGTGAATGGATTGATTTTGCGGAAGCCGCGAACGAGGGCGGGGTGACCAGACTGATCCCCCGCTGGATAAAAAAATACAGAGGGGAATCATTCTGGTCTCACCAGGCTAGAAATCCACCCCAGGCGCCTTCCCCCCAGCGAAGTGACGTTCCATGTCCCGAACGCCAGAAGCTGCGCACGCGGACCAGGTCGTCGAGGCACCCGCCTTCGACTGCCACCCAGTCCACTCTGCACCCGACCCCTACGGATCCCTCTGCGGGTGGTGGGTCCACAGGAGGGCGGGCCCACGTCGTCCTTTCGGGCTGTGCCCGGCCAAGCCCCGTGGGCAGAGGCCCGACCACCAGACGCTCGCATTCGAGCCCCAACCCCAGGCCTGGCTCCAGGGTGGGGCCCCGGTTGCGCCATACCGGGCGACGTCACGGTCCTTGATTTTGTACTGTCCATAGGAGTCTTTGAACTGCTCTTCGTCTGACCCGTCACCTAAGACCTGTTTGCCATGGGAGACCCTACCAGGGGCATGAAGCCCCCGACAACATAGCTCCTCGGATCAAGAGAAAAAAAGACCCATGAGCCAAAATATTTGTTCAGGAGTAATTAGGGTTGCCAACTTTCTCTCAACCAAATACGGGACATTTTTTTTGTTATTTTTAAAATTGCCAATACAAAACCATAACAACAAACTAATCAACACTGCGTGAAAAAGAATCTCAGATTATTATTATTTTTTTGCATCTTGCATGGACACACTGATACAGTAAACTCTAGGCGGGGCTGTTACAGGTGTTCGTGCTTTTTTTATTTTTACTATCGGATCTACTAAACACATTTGCCACCACTTGTCAGACTAAAAAGAAGCATGTAACCACATATCAGCAAATACCCACGGAACAAGCATTACAAACAACGCTTATTCCCAGAGCATCAGACCATCATTAAGGCAAAAGTGTACTAGACGGCTGTCAAACAGCTCCAAAATTAAACAGCAGACTATGAAACAGCAGATTACCTAACAGTGCATTCACCCAAATGATATGAGAGCATAAAGGAGTCGTTTATGTCCTGCTAAAGTTAACAACAGCGCTGAACCCGGACAGATGAGAACCGTGCTGTAAACATGGACTCACCCGCGTTCAGGAGCATCGCGTCCTCCTTACGTACATAAACGCACGGCGAGGAGTCGTCCAAAAACCGAAGAATATCCGAGTATTCCACCGGTATTAGCTAGTTCTTCATAGTGTTTACAGAGACCGCGTGTGAAACTTTCAACACTCAATATAAGGGACAAAAGACATCCCGTACGGGACAATCCTATTTAGATAAATATACGGGATGTCCCGGCTAATACGGGACAGTTGGCAACCCTAGGAGTAATGCTGCTTTCAAATAATTTTACTCGAGTAGAAGTAAAAAGTTGTGGCTTGAACAATTACTCACATAAGAGTAAAAAAGTATTTGGAGAAAATGAGCGTAAATTAACAAAACATAAAACAAACAATGAACAAAACATAAATATTGTGAAAATAATATATAAATAACATTTCCAAAGAAAATTCCAAGACGATAGCATAGAAATATGTTAAAAACTAAATAATTCTGAAGAACAAAGTGCACGAAACTACATCCATTTTATTGATCAAAGTGAAGCTTTTGCCTCAGATTTACTCAATGGAAAAAGTGACTTTTTTTTTTTACTCAAGTAATAATAATAATAATAATGCATTGGTTTTATACAGCGCTTTTCTGGCCCAAGTAATAGTACAAATAGTTAATTATAATATTACTCAAGTAGAAGTAAAACATGTAAAAAAAAAAGGACTCTAAGACGTGCAGTTACCTGAGTATTACCCGCCACTGACCATGAGGAAACATTCAGCTGCAGTTTGGGCTGAAATTGTACATAATTCTTTGCTCAGACGTTTCAATAGTACAACCAGGGCCGGATTTAAGTAAAACGGGCCCTAGGGCTTTAAGTTTTTTCAGGGCCCCCCATATACTGTATGTCTGTCTGTCAGATTTTTCTCTCTCTCTCTCTCTCTCTCTCTCTCTCTCTCTCTCTCTCTCTCTCTCTCTCTCTCTACAATGAAAAGATAAACAAATGTTTTATTATTATTATTATTATTTGAACATGCAGTAGTAACTTCTTAAACATAGTACTAGTTTAAAAAATGCCAAATTTGTGAAAAAACAGTTTAACATAATGACCCCAATTTGAGCTCCATGGCCCAAATATGCAAAGATTTTTAAGGTTTTTGTGGCCTTTCAAAATATAGTAATTGGGCATTAAAACATTAAAACAAAACCTTAGCTCCATCCACTGTAATAAAACATTCTGATCTATGTAGTAATTTTAACACCAAACATTAAAGACAAGGTTCAGACTGACCTGGTTTGTTCTCCATTAGGAGCCAATAACAGAGAAATTTGTTGGAGTTTGGTCAAAAGTTCAAAGTTCTGAGAGGAGACAGGCATTCTTCTACAGAATGAAGGATTGGTCTTATCCTAATATGATCTTTTTACTAATTGAGGCCCATATGGAAATGTAATGCACTTTTGGGGTTGATTCAAATGAGAAGTTTCTAACAGAGAGTTCCAAGTTCTGAGCTTGTTTTTCTGTACCTTGAAAACTGCTCGTCCAATCTTATATCTTATTGTAATTGATGAAAAGAGGATACTTTGCTGCATAGATTATAATAAAGCCCCCTTGTTTTCGAGACCTGACCCGGGTTGCTCGTTCAGAAAATGGCTGAAGCTGGTATTTGTCACAGACATGAGAAAATGTGGAGGAAAAATGTAAAGAAGAAGCTGCTCCTCGTCCTTCACAGCCTGGGAACCTCTGGATCAGCAGACCTCTGAGTCTTTTAAACCTCGCTTTAGTTCATGGTTTAGTCCTGGTTTATAATCATGCAACATCTGGATTAAACTGGGGATGATGCTCAAAGAGGATCTATAACTATCTGTAGGAAACTCACTCCTGCTTCACTCTTGTGCTGATCTGTGCTTTCATCGTGGGCAAAAAGGTACGACTCTATACTAATATAATAATAGTGTTAAAGTTTGCAGTGCAATGTGGGTGCATGTAAATACTTTGTGTTTTTGTTCAGTACGACAATTTGGTCCATGCCTGACCAAACTGACTACAACAAACTTTCTCTGTGCCATTGTTTCCATACGTTTCTGCAATGCCAAAAGATCCAGTGTCGCATTAATATTTTTCACCAAGATCTTGTATTGACGATGGGAGAGTGTGACCACCGCACATCCCAAAGATTCTCATGCTCCCTGAATCCTGGCATTATCATATATCCTGGAATATGCCCGTGACATCAGGGGAAAAGAAATCTATTGGTGGAATAACCTGCTCATTCAGGAAGTGTAGATTTAGCACTGGTTTCTTGTTTAACCTAAGACAAACGTTTGGAGCCACCTTCAGTCCATCAAGACGAGCCACAACCCAAATACATATAGTCAAACCTTTACAGGAATAGTACAGCAAAAAGGTTGTTATCAATAAGCTATTAAGTAAGTGAGCAAGTAAGCTTTATTATTTAGTGTAAGATACAATTCACAAACTTCTGTATGAATATCCAATGCAAATCAGCCCGACCTTTATGCTTCTTATACCATTTCTCATTTAGTTTTCACTTTAGATGCTCCACTAAATTATTACAATGTCTGCTTTGTTGCTTTCAAACCAGTCACTGCAAACTATTTAATTAAACCTAGTCGTTGTAAATGTAAACTTTAGTGATGTTAATGTTACAGCGATGTTTACCACAGAGTCCTTTGGCTCCTGTCGGTCAGAGCTGTTTTTTCCCCGCAGACTTCAGTTCACACTCAGACTCCACTGAGGCTGTATTTAAACAGCGGGTCAGGCACACACTCTCTACAAATGTGGTCTAACCTGTGGCCGACCAGGCTCAAAGTTCTGAGTCTGACTGAAAACTCTAAACCAGTTTTTAAAGCACATGTTTGAAAACCAGCCCAGACCTGGACAACACCAAAGACAAGACAGACAGATAAGAGCAACGGTATTCACATGTTTGTCTTGTTTACATTTGGCACTGAGATGCTAAAAGATGGTTGACTGGAGGAAAGAAAATACATTTAAAGCTTTAGATGCTTCGTCAGCAGCTAATGCTCTTTGGCTGGATGGATCCATAGGCAGCGGTTTATCTTGTCATTGGTTCCAACTAGAGGTCGACGGATATATTCATAATGCAGTGGTTCTAGGATAGTCTATAGGTTACTGATGTCATAATCTCAGATGGAGGGAAAGGATCAATACGACAATGGTAGAGAAACACAAAAGTGTTTCTCTACCATTGTCGTATTGATCGAAATCTCCAAAAGGAAAATGGACAAATGTTGAAACGGATCATTATTTGTGAGTGATTGGATTCACTTTCTGAAAAAAAAAAAGATTTTGAGCTTAGTTTAAAAACGTTCGGACAGAGAAGACACGGAACATTGTGACCGTTTTGTTCCATGTGGATTGTCCCAATAAGGACTGAGATATTAACCAAAAACCAAGGCAAAAATATGTATTTTGGGAGTTACTAGTTACCGACCCATCGCCTCAATTGTAAACTATAAGCTCTTTACTCTGTTGTGATGTCAGTATTAAACACATGTTTTACTAGATTTTTTAGCAGTAGTTCTCCCACAAAGCCTTTAGAATCGAGGTGTACTGGCCTCAGGGAGGAGACTGCAGAGTCCACGAGTCAGGTCCAGCTGACTGAAGACACTGAACTTTTACGTCACTCCCCGAAAACACAAGAAACAAATGTATTTTTTTACTGAGGAAAGAGACAAAAACAGTAAATCAATGTGTTTTTAGGTGGGATTACTTTAAAAAAAAAGAACATGTTTTTGTAACTATGAATTAATCAACATTTATTTAGTCAACAGTAAAAACATGTTTTACTTTGAACATATTCACCTCAGATCTAAAGACGTGTTTATGAAATGTTTAACATCCTGTATACCTACTTTTTATTAAATATAAAGAATTCACAAAATGTCTGCAAAGATGAGGCTTCATGCATAAAGCGGTCAAATTAAGGCAACTGATCATGTAAAACATTTGGCAAAACACTGCAGGATTAAATCAAATCAGTACAAACATATATATATATACAGTATATATGTTCCTCTCCTGGAACCGCCACCTTAACGTGGTGGAGGGGTTTGAGCGCCCGAATGATCCTGGAGCCCTGTTGTCGGGGGCTTGGTGCCCCTGGTAGGGTCTCCCATGGCAAACAGGTCCTAGTTGACGGGTCAGACAAAGAGCGGTTCAGAAGCTCCTTATGAGAGACCAACAGGCCCGGTTAGAACCATGAGGCCGTCCTTCTGTGGACCCACCACCTGCAGGAGGAGCTAAAGGGGCTGGTGCAATGTGATTTGCTCCAACAGCTGCCCCCATGACCCGGCAACGGACAAGTGGAAGAAGATGGATGGATGGATGGATATTTAGATGACCACATGATCTTAAATGAGTGCCCATCTCTCCCTCTGTGCTTCAGATGAGTCTCCACTGTGGTCCGGTCCTGCTCCTCTGTCTCTCCTCCTCTCTCTGTCAGGAACTCTTCTCCGGACACCACTCAGGTCTTTACTTAATACATCTTTTTCATGTGAATTAGACTTTTGAGTTAAACTAGATTTTATTTGTGTCGTCTTGTTCAGGAGAGGACCACAGTTATGAAGGCTCTGCAGTGGACGGTCTGGTCGCTCCTCATCCAAGTAAGAGAAAAAAGTGGCGCTTAGACCTCGGCAGGTAAAGGTGTTGTGATGTTTAGCCTTGGGAGGAGACAGTAAAGTAAAGGCTCGGTGGAGTTTGCATATTCTCCCCGTGCGTATTTGCCCTACCACTAAAAACATGTACAATAGGCCAGGATGTGAGAGTGGTTGGTGGTGGTCGGAGGGGCTGATGGCACAGACTAGCAGCCTTTATTAGCATTAGCCTCAAACATAGCAAATTATGAAAGATCCAGATGTTTCCAGCTGTTGTCAACCCCTCCACCACATTCAGGTCAAAGCCTCGTTAGAAATCATTAATAAATGTACAGACCTTCAGAGATTTTACTTTAGATACAAATTAGCTGTGTCTCTAAGCTAAATGCTAACTCAAATTCAGTCAAGTTTCTGCTTTTTGTGACGTCAGATACACATCGAATGTCCACTAAACATCATCTTATAAATGTTAATGATAAAGAAAACACAGAAAATATATAAGTGCCATGAAAAGGACAAAACATACCATACTTTAGTATCGCGCCTGACTACACCATTCATTTGTATGGGGATGGAACGTTCAATTTAAATTGAGTCCGGGATTTGACGGTGAACATTTGTAGGAACAGGCTCAGATACTAGTTCTTGTTTTAAGATAACAGCAGTGAAATGTGAACCACCAGGGGGCGCCCTCACCTAATCGAACTGCTCTCAAGAGGCCTGGAACCAGAACTATAAACCACAATGCATCGAAGGGCATAACACGACACTAGACAGAAAAACTTTGTGCTGTGATTATGAATAAAACATTCTTTATTTGAATTTGCAGTGTACCCCCCTGAGCCCGCCCCGCCTGAGCGCTTCGGCCCCGCCCCCACACAGGTGACCATGATCACGGAGGAGTCCTTCCCCGTCGCCACGACAACAGAGCCACACTACGCCAAGGAGGACCAGGAGACCATGCAGGTGCTCAGTAATAAAACACTACCCTTCATTACACGCAGACATGGGAGAAGACGTTAAAACGTTTTACGGTACGGGTTTAAATGGTCTCCCTCTAGTTTGTGTGTAGACTCTCAGTCATCCAGGCGTTTCCTTACTTACTTACACTTACTTACTTACACACACGTTTGTAATTCCTCTGTCTGTCCTGCAGGTGGAGCTGAACTCATCGGAGGAACAGTCTGGAGGCGTGGAGGAGGCTCCCACTGAGTGTAACTGTGAAGCAGGAGAGCCAGGGTTCGCTGGGTTCAGTGGACCAAAGGTGAGATTTAGACCTAAGAGCACATACTGAACAGTCCCAGGAGCGTTAACGTTTCAGAGAAAACAGAAATATGAACTCCTCAACTAAAACAAGAATCACATGCTTCTTTGAACATGCTTGTAGAGATCCAAACTACAGGGTTAGCCGAAGGGATGAGCGCACGGATGCCAAAATATTGATATTGTCAGACAGGAGCCAGTATCTATAGTATCAATATTCCATGTCAAAATTTGCTACGTTAAAGCAGTACTAAGTAACTCGTGCTCCTAGAGGCCATAAGCGCAAATGCAGGTGTCGCAGCAAGTTGCGTTTTTTACTTATTATTTGTCTGTGAGAGTAAATACTACGCTGACAGAAAAGACAAAGGGAGAGAAGGATATTGTTCATCCAATTACACAATGGAGATCTTTTTTTTCACTCAAACTTAGCTGTAAATACTGTTTAAATGGCGCTAGCCCGCAGTTAGCTTTGCCCGTTAGCCTGTTAGCTTCTTCTTCGTGATTCTATTAGTGTGTATTGGTGGCTCCGGTCCGGTGGCAGGCAAGTTGCAATTGGGGTTTTCTGGCCAGAGACACCAGGGGGAGATGAATCATCCCATTAACACTTGTATTACCCCCAGAGGGACTTTAAAAAGGATTTATTAAGGTAAACAAGTTACTTAGTTCTGCTTTAAAGCTTCACCCAATAAATAGAAAAAAATACACATTTATATTATTACAGATATTTTTTTGATCAGGTAACGAAACGACCAAACAAACCTGTGTCTGTGTTGTGAGCGGCTCAGCTCTCCTCAGACCTGACTGTAACTTTACTGGGAGCGGGACGTCTCCGGCTCGTCTCATGGAGATGTTGACTAAACAGGTTAGGTCAGTGGTACTTGGAATTCATACAGGTTAAAAAAGCAACATAAAAGATTAAGGCTTTGGTAATTTCATTAATACAACTTAATTCGTCGGTTTCAGCATCAAATCGAAATTGTAATTCTAGTCCGATAGAATTATTTACTGCATTATGCGACTCTTATGTGGAAAAAAAGTTGATATTAGTGTGTATTTGACTTTGTAGTGGTCAGCATAGCGCCTTTACTTTTGATCACAGACTACAATGCTCCAGGATCAATTGTTTTGTAGGTTTTCTGGCAGTAGTGAAAACCTTCCAAACATCCTGGAGCATCACAGTGGTCTCTGGCGCCATGCTGACCACTCATACAGCCACTGGGTCACTACAAGGTCAAATACACACAAATACACACAAATAAAAAATATTATTATTTTTTTCATACTGTATATATTGCACCTTTTAGATTGAATCCAAAATCACTGATATCGCCTTTCCCTATCAGCCCCACTGCAGAGGACAATACATTACCAGGATAATTGTAGTTATTACTAATTGTGACCTTTTGATTTGTGACTTTATATGTGTTTTTTTTTGCCCCAGATGCCTTTCCTGTCACGACCAGCCATATCACTGTGTGTGAATGGAGGGCTGACATGTCTTGCTCAGAGCCACTTAGATTTAAAACTGACCTGTAGAGGGAGCTCCAACACTTAAAATGTCGTCTTTGATACAATAATGATCTTGCCTTAAAATGTCCTATTATTATTATCATCGTGCTATTATCGTTTTAATTGATTCTGTTTTATTCTGTTTTTTAAATGTGATCTTAATTTTAGAATAACAAAACTTGATTGGACACACATTCACATTTGGTTTCAAACATTTCAGTTTATTTTTTAATTCTAAAGTCATTATAATTTTGCCTCTTTTTCCCTCCTCTTTAGGGATTCAAGGGTTTCCGGGGTAAAACCGGAGACCCAGGTCTGCAGGGGCGTGAGGTGAGACGCTTGATTCTTAAACGTTTCCTTTTTATTATTTTTTTATAACAACATTTTTATTTCTCATTTTGTTTCGAAGGGATATAAAGGAACCAAAGGAGTGCAGGGGCGCAGAGGAGACCCAGGTCCTGTGGTGAGTCTTGCTCTTTAACAAATACCATAATCAAACTAAAATGTCATGAAAAACAGTTCACGCTTTGACCTGACTTTTTTGAAAGGGCCTATATCGTCATACTGACTTTTTGAGTTTTTAACCATTAGTGTGCCCTCTGCTGGGGTTTTATATAACTGTATATTGCTACATTTGTATAAGCAGGGTATTTTTAAACACATAATTTTAAGGTATAGTACAAATAAAGCAAGGTTTAGGGGTCAAAAGTACTTGTAAAATCCCAAATGAAGCATTCTCTACTGTAGGACAGGAACTCTGAATAGAAAGTGTCTTCATTGTCACTAGGATATAGTCACTTTTCGCCTCATTAAAGTGATGGTCTGGAAGTTTAAACGTTTTACAAATGTTATTCAAAGCACGAAATCAACCACCTGGTCTTTCATTTTGATGCAAAGTAAAAATTATATATATATATATATATATATATATATATATATATATATATCTTATATAGCCCTCCTTCCTGGATCTCAACAACTAATCAGAGTCCAGTATCCTCCCACTTTGACCAATGAGACGAGCCTTTCCTGTGAACCAGCCAATCAGGAGGGGAGGGGAGGAGATTGATCATTTAGTTTTGAATATTCTGTTCCTGCTCTCCTCATTTTTACACACTATCCACCTCCCAGTTGGAAAAATGCCTTGGAACGCTTCTCGAACTGGTAATTACAACCTGTAAACGCGGAATCCTCAAGACTGCTACGAGTTCATGTACGAGATGAAGACAGTAATGGCGCCCCCAGTGGAGGAGCAGCTAATGATAAAACCTTAACAAAACCACTGCATCAGTGAAGTGAATGTTATTTTTGGTCACAGCTTTCAACTCACTTTGCAACTTACAGAGTGTCACTTTAAAGACCCTATATCTAATTTTAATAACATTTAATAACATATTAATGGAATATATTGATACAAAGTCTTCTCTGTTCTGATTTTAGGGTGACCCAGGTTTAGGGGGAGACGACGGTGGCTCTGGTTTCGATGGAGGAATGGTGAGATTCTCATACTATACTAGGGCTGGGTGATATGGCTAAAAATGAAAATCGCGATTTTGTTTCTCAGTTTGGACGATTACGATTTTAATCAATTTTATTGGATTTTTTTTTTAAAGGTCTCCTGTTCTTTCATAATAAGACAACTGCTCAGAGTCCAGACCATTAATATTTAGATTCATAATATAGCCTACAATTAGGCCCATTAGAAAATGTTATTTCTCTTTTAAATATTCCTTGGCTGCTCTCAAAAGTAAAACTTCCAAATAAGCCATGGACTTTTCAAAAGTATTTTAGTTTTCTCATCCTCATGCCTCAGCTCCTGTGATTGACAACCGACCGTTAAGCTGCTGTGCCTCCGCTCAGAGCATCAGGGTGAGAGAAGGAAGAGGATTAGACTGGAGAAAACTCAGTTTTAGCGGAAGAAAACTCTATTGCGCACTCAGAAAACACAACGCGCGGCTTTTGTAAAGCAGCAGACATCGTCAGAAAGTCTCTGGGTTTTCTTCAGGTGACATTTCCGAAAACAGTCGCTGTAGAGCGGTTGAACACGCTGCTAAATTGGCAACACGCCACACGTGAGGGGGGACATGAAGTGGCGGACACGATTTAACGATTTAGCCATTTTTCACATCGTCCGTTTTAAAAGCATGAATTAATTGAATTAATTTGATTTATCGCCCACGCCAGCCCTATACTATACTATATTACACTATAAGACTCATTTACAAGCAATATTTAATTATTTATTTATTTATTTTTTCAGGGTGAACCAGGACTCCAGGGAGATCCCGGCCAACAAGGAGAGCCGGGAGTCAAGGTGACTGAATATTGAAACATTTTACAAACACTGTCAAACTGATCCTTTAAACTACAAAACTAAAGTTATCCTCTTGACGCCCTCACGAATAGAACATCTTTATTGTCTACCATGCACAATGATGGCAGAGATTTGCATTTGGCTTGCTCAAACCCATACCTGTCAAATTTTGGATTTGAAGATAAGGGAAATTCTCCGGCGCCTGCTGCGACCCGTCCCACCTGCCCATACAAGCGCCAAGACGAGTCGAATACACTAGTTTCCCGGCCAAAACGGATCACTTGACAGCTATTAAACCTTGTGACAACTGCCACCACAAGGCTAGTGACAGAGTTCAGTTTGGAGAGGCAGAGGAATGCTTTTTTTTCATTATTTTGTCACAGTACAGGAGATTTATGGGATAACTCGGTAGTTGGCTTGACAGCTATGCACACATTCATTCAACATTTGTCCAGCAAATATAATAAAATACATTTGAGGTTCATTTTAAAATCAGTTCATTGCAGACACGACAGCAGCAGATTCATTTCATAAAGAGAATGGAACTGAGAGACATTGTGAGTTACAACTTATTCATCTCCTGAGTGCACAGAGCACAAAGGAATTCCTTTTTCTTAACACAAGGAAGTCTGTATCTCTGCCCTGATGGAAGGAGCTCAAAGTGGTGGCACAGCGGATGGATATCGTCATCTATGATCTAATAATGAGACGATGCACTGCTTTACTGTGATGCTGAGACGATGTCATTTGCGGTTGGCCCGTGATTTTACTGCCCTGCCAATTCAATTTGTTTTTGACAGTTAAATGGACTCCACTCTCAATTACGGACGGATAAACCCTTGTTAAGATGTGGAAACCGGACCACCAGGAAAAGCCTTTGCTGTGCTTTCTTGTAAACACAGTCAGGATGCTCAGTAAATGTGATCATCTTCACCGTAAAACCCTTTGTCCAAATGACGACACTTTAAGGCCATTTGTTGCAATACAAACTCCCTCAATTACACATTAAATCCATTTCAGTCCATCCAGTTCTGTGCACTCACTGACCAGAGAACACAGACAGCTGGAGGCGTAGTTTCACCGTCTATTGCTCCCCAAACAATGCCGGGCTCTTTCACCATTGTCTGGTTGCTCAGACAATGGTGAGGCTTATTAAGAGCAGCTCCTACATCACAGCAGACCTGATTGTGGAATTCATGAGTCATGGCACTGCACAGAAAAAATAAAAAACTATTGTTGAAAACGCATAATTCTTGTTTTTGTGCTTCCAGGGAGACGCTGGAATTGAAGGGCCTCGAGGAGGAGTGGGGGCTCCAGGAGAAACAGTAGGTTCACTAAACTAAATAGGACAAACTGCTAAAAGTAGATCAAAAATATTTCGAACAAGTGGGGCTGCACGATATGGCAACAAACTGTATGGACCCCAGGAAAAGTGGTCTTTGCGTTGGTAAAGACGAATGGGGATCCTTAAATAAAGAAATAAAGAAATTGTGATATTCGATTACTGTCTGGAATATTGTGATAGTAATGTGATCATTTACTAAACGCCGAACCTTCCTTTGAATTTGAACAAATCATTAGCAATGCATTTTCTATTACATTCAGTCAAAAACTTAAAGTCATTCAATCGTATTATTTATTTAAAGAGGGGTATTATGCTTTTTTCAATCACATAGCACCAGTCTATAGCATACTACAATGATGACGTAACCTTCTGTTGGTCTGTATATGCAGTAAATTAAAATAACTGCCTTGAATAAAATTGCTCTCTCAAAATGGCTGTACTGAACGTCTTGAAATAGGCCTCTGTCTCTTTAAGAAGCTTTCCGACACGCCCCCTTCAGCACACTGCTGTGGCATCTAAACAACACTACTGTGCGGGGAGGGGGCTCTGCTGAGCTGAGGAGCAGTGGTTGGTGGCTTGGCTGGTGATGAAAGGTCCAGAGGCGTCTCCAGGAGGTGGGGGCGTTCCTAGGAGGACTGAGGCATAGCTACACCTAAAATGGCTGCCGTCTAAGTTTTTACTGATTACTCAAAAATATGTGAATGAGCCAAGGCAACACTCCAGGCATGTGTTTAATGAGGGAATGACATAATAACATGATATAAAGCTTGAAAAAGTTGATTTTACATAATACCCCCCTTTAAATTGATATTTCTGTGTGTTTTTCTAGCACACATGCTAAGCCTTTTTTCCCTAACCGCTAACCCCCTTTTTTTCTTTATTATGATTATCACTGTTATATTATATTAGGATTATCTACTTATTTAAAACCTCTACTTCTGAAGTAAATCTACTAATTTTTACTGCGATGTCAGACGGCTCCCCAGAGGCGTAGAAGGACCAGGGGAGGGTCGTTTGAAAGCTTGAAATCTCTAGTTTCTGGGACAAATGCCCGCAAGTCTCTATCACTGTCTGTTACAAAATCATGTCCAAAAGTCGGCGAAGTTGTAGATTGCGGGAGTATGGACCTTTGTGGATATAAAAATTAAAGCGCAATTTGGTTCCCCCTCCAGCAGATGGCACATTTGTAAGATACCATAGGTTTTTGTTTCACCAATACAGGGTCAAATCCGACTCTTCTTCCATTTATTCTCCTATGAAAAGTAGTTATTTTTTCTCAGCCTTTCCTGACTCAGAAGTGATTCAGAATCAGTTTTCAAACAGCTGGTCAAAGACTCACAGTGTGGTTGGAAACCCCCACACACACTCCCCTTCAGCACCATGACTCACCTGTCTCTGACTCCGCTCTGAAGTGAAAGAAGATTATGCGTCTGGGATCGAACTTCAATGGAGTCATCGTCCCTGCATCTGAATCATGGCATTAGATGTGGTCTGTGGTTAGTTGAATCATGATGTGCAGCTGCCACATGGTGATAGAAGAGCCCTAGAGCTAGTGTACGTAGCATGCACAGATCTATAATAAGACTCTAAATAGCACATTCCAGGCCATCATGTTAGGGCTGGACGATATGGCAAAATAGAAACAAATCTTAAATTGATCAATCTCGATTACAATTCACTTTTATTATTTCATACTAAAATGAAAACATATAGCTGATTCAAACCTCAGCTCAAACAAAAACAAATGCTCCCCTCCAGTATCATTTGACACACAAGACTCTTCCATTGTCTCGTCCAAACTCCAAAACCAGGTGCTAATTCTGCCTTAGACATGGCTGTAAACCTGACAATTATAAAGTCCAATGGTGATTATTAAAGCAGAGATTGTAATTTCGATTAAATTTCAATTAATTGCCCAGCCCTAAATTTATTGCCTGCTGTCTGAATTCCAGTTGAAAGCAATGTAAAAACTTCTGAGATTTGAACATGCTAACAGTTAGCCTAGCTTGATGCTGTAGCCTCGCTTCCTCATCCGAGACTGTAAATGATTAAAACATTTCTACTGGACAAAATCAACTGTATTCAACACCCATCGGCATTAAAGTGATGAAAGACGAATTTTCTATTTTTAATTATTGGCTCTGATAAATATTAAAGACAATAAAGTGCAAAGAATGAGCACAGCACATGCGCAGTTGTGGATGATGGTTTTGCAGATGATCAAGCTCCCGCCTCGGATCACGCAGCCACAAGAGCTGCATTTTGAGCGTTACCATAGTGACCGCTATAGAATTCTTAGCTGCCTCCATTTTAATTATAGGCTCTTCAGTCTTTATAATGTTGTGATGTCACGTAAATGCAACCTATTAAAAAAATAAACAAAACAAACAATAATGCATTGATCGCACATGGCATGTTTCACTCACTTGTCATGTTGGTGCAGATCGGAAAGTAACAGTTTTGCTCGACATTTTGTTTCAGGGCCCTGCAGGAGACGCTGGAGACAGGGGACCAAAGGGAACCAAAGGCATCAAGGTATTCAATCACCTCTTTAAAACTCCAAACATACATACCATTAACACTTTTTATTTGTCGGTTGTTGTTTTGTTTATTTGTGATATGTATGTTTCTTTAGACAACGATGTAGTAATGATCCCAATTTCCAATAGTCATCAACCTAAATTAATTTGTTGAGAATTTACTGAAACTGAGTTTTCGTCGACCAAAACAATCACATCTAGAAATGACAAAAATGTGACTAAGACTAAAAGCATTTCCTCTAAAAGACCAAGACTAACAGGGCAGCTAAAAACATCACTGATTCATGGTAATGGTGACAGTATCCACATTTAACCAACAAATCGGCCTATGGTTTTCTTCTTTAAAGAGTACCTAAACGGGCGTGCCAATCCGGAAATTCTAATTTAGTAGCAGAGTTTACCCTGAAGGGGGCGCAACCCATTCGTTTTCAGGCCAAAGTTAGGATTTGACAAGTTTAGATGAGTTTTGTAGGTCTTAGCTTTGAAATAAAGCATTAGATTTGGGTAAAGCTGAACTGGAGAAGCCGCACTTGGTTAAGAGGCTAAATATTTAGTGGCTCTTTCAAACTTTTATGTCTTCAGTTCCTTTTCCTTTTGTTTAGTTTTTCTTCACAGTGTTTAAAGTCATTTGCTACTTTTAATTCAGTTTTGGTGAAGTTTTAGTCTACGGAAATATCACTTTGACTAAAATTGTGAAAACAAAAATGTTGACGAATTACGGGTCTAATGCTTCTAAACATCATCACCGTCTGAGCACTAAAGTTATTAAAGTCTCTTTTCTTTTAGTTTAATCTTTTTATACCAGCCATTAGGGGGCAGTGTTTCACTGTAGTGAGTGATGAATCATAATGAAAGTGAAAGTGTTTTTTTTAATGAACATCTGATTGTGATTCCTCTGAGCTGCAACTTTGAATACCTCACAGAGCATTTTCTTTGTAAATCCATTTATTGAGAATTTCTTTATTTGGTTTCATATTTGCAGAACAGTTTTAACATTGTTAGTTATTGTTTCATGGAAATAAACAGGAAGTGTGTAATTTCCCCTTGTGGTTCAGTAATCACCATGTTTGGGACTGTGTTTTGTTCAGGGATTGAATGGAGACGAGGGGGAAGTGGGTCCACAGGGAAAAGACGGACCAAAGGTGAGATTTAGAGACAAAATTTGTTTTTTATAAATTGTAATTAATCAAATAATGTTTGTTGTTGATCTGGTTTAGGGTAAAGCCGGAGCTCCGGGATTCAAGGGAGACAGAGGCGACAGAGGCTACAACGTGAGAAAGAATCTACTAAATAAACCACCACCACTATTTAGTTTGCAGATATTTATGTTAATAATAATAATGGTGTATTTCTCGTTTAGGGCTACAGAGGTGAACCCGGAGGTCGTGGTGCCACTGGAGATAAGGTATGTGCAACTATAAAAGGTTAGGATGTTTCAGATGCCCTTCCATTGCTCCTGCACTCCTGTCGTGTTTAACCGACAGTGACCCGGCTTTGGTCCAGCTTCAATAGCTCAGCTTTGACGTGACACAACTGCAAATTCCCCAACATTAAGCGGCTTTATCTTATTTCATCAGTGTCTAGACATTGAATCACCAAAAGATCCCACGAATGTGTCCGCCAGACTCGATAAACCGACTCACACAGCCTTCAAATGCTCTACATTGCTTTGTTTGATAGTTTGAGGACAGTTCCTTAAATATGGTGCCAAAAATCCCCACGAACTTCTTGTCTACTTTAGAGCAATGCAAACACCTAAATATAACACAGATTAATGTGAAATAACACTGGAAGAAGTACATCCCCCCATGCCAGTAAACGAATTCAAGAGTTAAGTGCTTATATGGTTTTCAAATCATTAGTTTATTTACGTCCCACTTCCGACCCTGAGAATTTGTCCTGCTGAGATATTTTGGTTCAATATCTTGGCCGGGGTTTCTGCACTCAATCCGATCGAACAGTTGTATAAAAGGCTTTTAAGATCCTCAATCGGAAGCCGCAGTCTTTTTATGTACATTGGGGGGGGGGAAAGTATTTGGTCAGTTTCCCATAGACTCCCTATTGGATTTTGAAATACTTTTTTCCCCCACTGTATGTGCTTTACTAGAAAAGTGTAGTAACAGTGAAACCAGCACTCGCTCCACAGTGAAGGGGGACCGTGAAGTGCAGTTTCGAAAGTCCACGTTCACAATTAGAGAAAGTACCAACTACTGTGCATCTCATTAAAGAGACAACTTAAAGAATGGCCCTGAGGAACATTATGATTATTTTTTTACCATGAGGCATCAGTGCATGAAAGTGACGGGGCGGGAGGAGTGAGGTGTAAGAGCTGGTATGTGCGCACCTTAATTTTAGCAATTAGTGTTTTTTTTAAATGTTTTTTGTACTTTGTCATATGGAGCAAGTTTTGTCGTACTCATGTATGTTCTGTGTTGGTGGTATGTTTTACCCCATGGGACTGCGGATGGAAAGTAGCTCTGAGCTAAATCCGTCAGCTTTACAGCACTAGTTGTCTGTTCATTAATATGCATTGTCCCATTCAAATACATTAGTGAATAAAATGAAATATATAAAACATTGATATTGTGAACAGAATTGATCCAGGGCAAGGCAACAAATTTCCCTTCCCCCCAGTATAGGTAGTTTTCAAGTGTGATGGCACACTAAAAAAATATGTGCAACAGCCCAGTGACTCATTTAGGGCCCCGGGCCAGCATTTGAGAATCATCGTTAAACCACGCAAACCACTTTCACTAGTTTCAGCATGACCACAACGAAGAGCTTCTTTTACTTTAGCTTTTGCTTTCACTGTGACTCTGATGGTCTCACTGGATTAACACAGAGGCTGAGATGAGTCAAGAGCTTAAATGTACTTTCACTTTACTGAGCAGAGAATTGATGAAGTTCTAGAAGCAGTAGGACTCTTGCAGCAGTTGGAGAAGCATGTTGTTTTCATGTTTTAGTCGAGGGATTCTCAAACTATGGTCTACAGGTCTATTCTCTGTAGTTCAGTTTTTATCCTTTAGAGCTACTTTTTTTTATTTGCCTTCATTGTCACTTTATGCTTGAATTAAAACAGATATTTACACATTCAAATCTCCATATACGCAGCTCGCACATAAAGTTGCACCGATCCAATACTTTGGTTTGAGTATCTACCAATACCACGATATTTATATATTACCATTTTGGTTTAGTTCACTGTTCTGATGTGCTGTGAGCCCATAGACTGAGATCAGCTGACGACCTGACCATCCTGAATGACCAGGTTATTCCATCAGTGAATTTTCTTTTCCCCTGACGACACGGGCGTATTCCAAGATGACAAAGCCAGGATTCACCGGGCTCACATTATGAAAGAGTGGATCAGGGAGCACGAGATGGTTCGGCCGCCACAGAGTCCAGATCGTAACCCCATTGAGGATCTTTGGGATGTGCTGGAGAAGGCTTTGCACAGTGGTCACACGCTCACATCATCAATCAATCAAATTTTATTTATTAAGCGCTTTTCATACATTCCATGTAAAACAAAGTGTTAAAAAAACATTCCCTCCCACATGAGCAAACACATTGTCACGCTGATACTCACACACCCACACACACACACACACACACACACACACACACACACACACACACACACACACACACACACACACACACACACACACAAATACTGTAATAGACATAAGGCTAATACAGATAAACCAGAAAATGAACACCATTATACGAAATTACAACATGTTGGTGAAATATGAATGCAACACTGGATCTTTGGATACTGCAGAAGCTTATGGAAACAACAGCACAGAGAATGATGCTGCGATCAAAGCTAAAGGCGCTACGACCAAATATTAGAGCCTTTGGACAGACAATGTATATACTAGATCAAACGGATGACTCTAAATGTAACCTCCTTTCACTGGGTGTGTCATGACATGCTAATTCTAATTGTGTAATGAATAAGGCCGGGACTCGATTAAAAAATTAATCTAATTAATTAGAGGCTTTGTAATTAATTAATCGAAATTAATCGCATATAAATATTTGACCTGAGAACAGTGAGAAGTAAGTTTTTCATAAGGATTTTAGTATACCATTGAATAATGACTGAATACATACTAAGCTTAAGCAACAAAATATTGTTATTTTTGTTCAACCAAGTCCAACAGACCAGTGCAATATACCATTAATTGTGCGTCTGCAGGAAAAAAGGAAACTGAAGTGTGGAAAGCAAAGTGTGATTAATTTCGATTCATATTTTTAATCGCACTAAACCTCATGTTAATCGCAATTAATCGAAAAAGTCCCGGCCCCAGTAATGAAACATGAAACTTATGACACAATAAAGTAACAAAAAAAATAAATGTAACCTCGCTATGACCCAGTCACCCCTCCCTCTACTTAAGAAATACTTTGACATTTAAAGCCACTGCAACATTTTCAGTTCATGACCAGAGGTAGTAGCCAAAATATTAACTCAAGTAAGAGTAGTTACTTTGAAATAATTTTACTCAAGTACAAGGGAAAAAGTAATGACCCAAACAATTACTCAAGTACAAGTTAAAAAGTACTTGTTACTTGAGTACTGTGAGTAACCGAGTAACTGAAAAAGTCTGATTTATTTTCAATGGTGCCATAAATTGTGTGAAACAAAACATATTTTTACTCAAGTAAGAGTACAGACACTTCATTATAATTAAGTTAAAAAAAATACTGTATGATAAAACTACTCTTTACTTTCTTCAAAAGTTGTAACTGAGAACTACCCACCTCTGGAAATGACATTTGAACTGTCATTTTCATAGATAATCATTTGCATAGATATTAACGTTTGACTCATGCTCGGAATGTTCCAGTAAAATAAATAACACTGTTATGAATAATATGATCTGTTTAAACAGAGCAGAGTTTACTCTCGGGTACAGCCTGATGTAACCTGCTGCAAGAGCTTAAAGGTACATTATGAAACTCTGTGAAAGAACAAAGTTGATATTTGTGCGTAATTTACCTTTTGGTGACCCAGTGGTTGTATGAATCAGAATCAGAATCAGTTTTATTGCCATGGTTTGAGAACAGGTTCACAAACTAGGAATTTTTCTCGGTGCAAACGTGCGACATAGAATATATAACACAGAGTTAAGAAAGAAATAAGCTAAAAAACTTTAAAACTATAAGGCTATTAAGGGCATGCGTGAAAAATATTAAATAAATAAGATAAAATAAAAGTGACATATGACATATAGACAACAACAATTTGACATTGAACAACAGCGGGATTGTATTTACAGATGTGTATAAAGTGATTAAGTGATAAGTGATGGCAGTGGGTCTAAGTGTGGACACACCGCACATTGCAAGTGCAGATACATCCATGAGGCTGTAACTAAGTTATTGGGTCTTGTGTGGTTAGTTTTTCCATCAGTGGCTTCTACAACCCTCCAGGATCAATTGTTTTGTATTTTTTCTGGTGAGAGGGTCTGTCAGCCGTGAAAACCTACCAGAAACTCTAAAAACGATGGATCCTCGAGCGTCATAGAGGCCGCTATGATGTAAAGGCGCCGTGCTGATCACTGGGCCAATAAAAGGTCAAATATGAAAGAATAAAACTATTTTCTACATAAAAAGTTCCATAATGTACCTTTAACTTTGGGCTTGGAATGTAGTTATGTTATAACTACATTCGACACAGTAGCGCAGTGGTTAGCGCTCTCGCTTCACAGTTAGAAGGTCCTAGATTCGATTCCCAGCTGGGCGGGGCCTTTCTGTGTAGAGTTTGCATGTTCTCTCTGTTTCTGTGTAGGTTTCCTCCGGGTACTCAGGTTTAGAGCTGGCCGATTTTCTATATTTATTTTTTTTAAATCGATTTTTTTGAAAATATGAATTAATTTGACCTACCAACTCGATTTTAAATAGATTTTTTTCCCAGCCCTAGTTCGGTTTCCCCTACCACTAAAAACATGTACAATAGGCCAGGATGAATGATGTGTGAGTGATGGTGGTGGTCAGAGGTGGTGCAGATGTGTGCAGTCATGACAGCACTTCTGTCAGTCTCCCCCAGAGGAAACTGAACACCACAGAGTATGGGATGAATGTACAGTATAATTGTCTCATGTAAAGCGCTTTGTGACCATGTCTGTGAAAGGCTCTATATAAATAAAGCTCTTCTTCTTCTAAAAAAATTAATAAAAGACCTTAGATACAATGTGGAGAAAAGCTCTAGAATAGACTGTTCCTTCTGTAACATACAATGACAGTAAAGGAAATGACTTTCTTAGTTGTCGTTGTAATTGTAGTAATAAATAGACATGTTTTTATTATTTATTTATTTTATTTTTATACAGATAGCAGCATAGTGTGACATCTGAGGAATACTCTTAAAAATGCGTTTGCTTCTTCACAGTAAGAACGTATATATTTTTTTGTAATGCAATGTAAATGTAAGTCTCAAAATGAGTAAAAGTTGCTAGAACTGATGAAATCTAGAGCAAGAGGGAGAGCAGGGGAAGTTTGATGATCTTATACAGGGTGTGAGAGGTCACTCTTTGGGTGAGGCCCGTTGTAATTTATGTCATATGTCAAAGCCACGTACTGCACCCTTCCTACCAATACATAAGACTCACCCCCAAACAATGCCAAAGTGTGCCAAAGAGTGTTTGTTGATGTCTTTGTGATTTAGCAGAAAACAATTTTAAATATTTCAAAACAGAAACACATGTGTCAGTTTCTGGGTCTATAAATACACCATATTAAAGTGTGCGTGTGTGAGGATAACCTTTTATTTTTTTTATTAGACAAAGACTGTGAACTTTATTTCTATAGACCTGCAGTAATGACAGTGATTTAACCTCAAACCATGTTTTTAGGAGACCACTCTGTTTGAACCGAGCGCAGGGGGGCGGTTTATACAAAGCTAAAGGCTGTGAAAGTCACAAAAGTTAAAGGAAGGGACTACAATGTTGTTCTCTCATCAAAAACAGACCTGGAGATGTTTTTCGAGCCACTTGCGCATCTTTCAGTAATCTTTGGCTCTTCACCAGTGGCTGTTGTTTGCATCGCAGCGAAGTAAAGAAGAAAAAGAAGTGCGCTCCCTGCTGGTGTTTTGGTTAACTGCGTTTTATAACATAAAACCTCTGGGCTATTTTCTAATCTAGACACATTATTATATTTAGTTATATGTCAAAAAAATACCAAGGCTAGCATGTCTAAAGCAGGTATAAAGCCTGAATAAAACCTGGAACTCCTGACTACCAGTAGTTCAAATTTGTCCTCTGTGGAGGACATTTGTAAACCTGAATATCTCTTACCCACTCCATACTACTGCATTAACTCCCTTTGGTATCTACAGAGGACATTTAGGGCTTTTCAATGATACCAAATATGAAGGGGTGGGGCTTTGGGTTTTTTACTTCCTCATTCAGGAAAATGGCGTCCGTCTCTGCAAGCACATTTTACGGGAAGAGGAAAAGTAAGTGCATAATACATTTTATTGAACAAATTTTGGCTTAAAATGTTGTTGGCTTATTTTATATAAGTCTCTTAAGAACACATCAAAGCATTTTCTAAATTATTTTAGGTCTATTTTAGTATAGTATTTAAGTATTTAAAAAATGTCCTCTGTAGTGGACATATGTAGTTATTTCCTCCAATTTGTTCTGTTTTTTTTTAAATGAAAGAAAGGGAGTCATTCTCAGAAGCAGAGAGAATTTTACTGCGAATTGTTGATGGAAACTCAGATATTGAGTTGTCTGATGAAGATGTGGTGCACACAGAACAATCTCTCTCTAAATGTGGAGAAGACAAAAGAGATTCTTGTGGACTTTTGAAGAGCACGGGTCCAGCATGCTCCTCTAACAATCAACGGTGCTGCAGTGGAGAGGGTGACCAGCACTAACTTCCTGGGTGTGCACATCACAGAGAACCTTTCCTGGACCATGCACACTACATCACTGGTCAAGAAAAGTAATCAGCGTCTCTACTTTCTCTGCAAGTTAAGAAGAGCCAGAGTCCCAGCCTCCATTATGTGCAACTTCTACAGAGGGACTATAGAGCATCCAGACCAGCTCCATCACTGTGTGGTTCTTCTACAGAGGGACTATAGAGAGCATCCTGACCAGCTCCATCACTGTGTGGTTCTTCTACAGAGGGACTATAGAGAGCATCCTGACCAGCTCCATCACTGTGTGGTTCTTCTACATAGGGACTATAGAGAGCATCCTGACCAGCTCCATCACTGTGTGGCTCTTCTACAGGAGGGACTATAGAGAGCATCCTGACCAGCTCCATCACTGTGTGGTTCTTCTACAGAGGGACTATAGAGAGCATCCTGACCAGCTCCATCACTGTGTGGTTCTTCTACAGAGGGACTATAGAGAGCATCCTGACCAGCTCCATCACTGTGTGGTTCTTCTACAGAGGGACTATAGAGAGCATCCTGACCAGCTCCATCACTGTGTGGTTCTTCTACAGAGGGACTATAGAGAGCATCCTGACCAGCTCCATCACTGTGTGGTTCTTCTACAGAGGGATTATAGAGAGCATCCTGACCAGCTCCATCACTGTGTGGTTCTTCTACAGAGGGATTATAGAGAGCATCCTGACCAGCTCCATCACTGTGTGATCTTCTACAGAGGGACTATAGAGAGCTCCTGACCAGCTCCATCACTGTGTGGTTCTTCTACAGAGGGACTATAGAGAGCATCCTGACCAGCTCCATCACTGTGTGGTTCTTCTACAGAGGACTATAGAGAGCATCCTGACCAGCTCCATCACTGTGTGGTTTGTATTTCCTTTGGGGCTGACTAGTTGCCATAAAGGTTCCGTTTCACATGTATGGCGTTCCGATGTCCACTGTAGTGGACACATGATATCTTAAAAATAAAAACTTAAAAAAACAAAAAAATGTTTTCAGTATTTCATTTACCTTTCAAAGAATGGGGAATTAAAAAAAAAAGATGATTAGACAATTTTTTTTCTCCTGGTAGTCAGGAGGTTAAAAACTCCAGGTCTGTTTTTTCCAGAGGATCATTTGAACAGGGTTATAATTATAAAAGGGCAGTGCAAAGACCTTTGTGCTGCTGACTGGACTGTACAGGTTCTGCAGCGTCAGTTCCCACCGTTTTCCGCACTGAAGCAAAAAAAAAATGCTGGATAAGTTTCTGACTCAGCCTGAGGTCCAAGTCAGCTCCATTCCCAGTACAAACGGTACAACAGGGTGCAAAAAATAGAGTAACATTGCTCAGACGTTCTTAGCTTTCGATTGAGGAAAAGCATTGCTCAGATAAAGTCAAACCTGCAAGTGCCCAGGGCCGGATTTAAGTAAAATAGGCCCCGGGGCTAAAGTTTTCTGAGGGCCCCCATATACTGTATGTCTGTCTGTCAGATTTCTCTCTCTCTCTCTACAATGAAAAAATAAATGAAGGATTGTTTTTATTTGAACATGCAGAAGTAACTTCTTAAACATAGTACTAGTTTAAGAAACAACAAATTTGTGAACAGTTTAACATAATGACCCCAATTTGAGGTCCGTGGCCTTCATGGAAGAACCTTTACTACTGCCAGACTGGTGGGGGACACATTTAAAAGGGGGTCCTAACAGACTAATAGGTACATATTTTTTTCCCAGTGTCAACTCAATGAAAATGGCTCAGACCTTGTTTAGAACTGGTTTAGACCAGGTTTAGTCTTGGGTACAAAGTCATCTGATAAAGCCTTACATGTGACCTCAAAGGCAGCTTAAAGCTATCCATGTCCCGTTGTTGGTTGTTGTTGTGTCTTTTTAGACACTGAGCGCATCATACAGACATTACATCACCTTATTCATTTTAACATAATTCTATCTGATGTGACGTTACGGCAACACAATCATCGCGTGTGACATGTGGGCAAGACTATATCATCTTAATCATATCGCAAATCAGATGACACAGTGTTTTATTCTTACATATCAGCATTACTGTCTCTCACGCACTGTGTAATTGTAGCTTATAGCACCGTACAATTATATATGCCGTTCTTTAACCCTGTTCACAGTCCAATTCTCTACAATTGCACAATCGAGACGAAGGATTTCAGACATTTGAAAACAAAATATCTAATACTTCATCAAATTTTAATTCCGTTTTTTTATTTTTTATTGTCATGTCATTATGTAAGTTGCAATAGATGCCAGTACAACTCAATGGGAGTATGTTTTCCCCGGTCACAATTTGGACGTGATTGGATTCACAAACCGAATCCTTTCATCTGACCAACATCGTCATTCTGAATATCGTCTCCACTTTTGGATGCCTTTATAAGACAGTCATGTGACCTTATAGTTCATATCTGCTGAGAGAGAAGACGCTGAACTTTATCATAGTTTTTGTTTCATGTGGATAAGCCCAGCCATTAGAGAGAGATTAACCATAAACCAAGTCCAAAATTCAGCATTTTTACATTCAAATGTTGTGAAGGAAGCCTATTCCAGCAGGGATTAATCTACATCCACATTTCTCTGAAAACACTGGCACAGCTCGACTTCATTTACAGTGAAAATACTAAACTTATGGACCAAAATGTGCATTAAAAATATATATGTGTTTGGGCATTGACATTGTAATAGAAGCATTAGATTTGACTTTGCTACCGGTCACAACTCGCCATTTAAAACTACACTAGACACTTCATTTGGTGTAGAGCCTTTAGTTCTTGGGTTTTTTTGTCTGTCTTTTGTTTTTTTTGCCTTGAGTGCATGCCATAGTTTATTTGTTGATTTCTTTGCCATGGCTATTATTCAACTCCTAACCATCAGATGTCACCAATAACCAGTTCATCAGCATTAACTCCATATTTCCCTTGGCTTCCTCTTTCACTGTGGTTATACATTTTGCGTATTTTGTATTTGTTTGTGACTCACAGATGTTTTGGTTGGAACATTCTCACGAGTGTGCATGACTGTCACGTGATGTGGTTATTTTGTCTAAAGGTTCCTTAAAGGTAACTTCAGTGAGTCTGCAGTTTTGGCTTTGGTCACATGAGTTTTATTTTTCAACACTCTGTTTCCACCTTGCATACAGTATTTACTCCAGAACAATTACTGCACTACACCATCACTGAGAAGTCTGGACTATGTGCTATGTCTTTAGCGAACACATGTTTTTGATTATATACAAAGGTTGAAGGGACTATACGGAGTTTATATGTTAAAATGATGTATTTTCCTCCCCCTACACTTTTCAGCCATGTCCTAATGTGTAGAATGAGCCCAGACCTGTTCACCACAACTGCTGCTAAAATCCTGCACTGTCACTCAAAAAGGTGTTAATTCGAATTACATTCATGCACAAGCTTAATATAGAAGCTGCAGTTACACGTTAGACCTGAGGAGGCAGTAGTGAGTGTAAAATGACCAACTTGCATCTCGTCTCTTTGAGGTGAGTTGCCAAAATATTTACTTAGGAAAGAGTAGCGTTACTTCTAAATAGTTGGTTACTCAAGTAAAAGTAAAACATATGTTTGCGCAATAAAAGTCTGTTTTATGTTTCAGTTCTGACTAAAGGCCAGATACCAGATTTTTGTTTTATTATTACAAACAATGAAAGAGGAAGCCACTCAATTTAAATGTTAGTTATGGTCCAAACTCATTCTATTTCCTAACATATGTGTAGCATCCGAATGCCTCACAGCAATGAATTAACAGGCACGTTTTACAAGTTTCAGGTTATTCACGCTCACTGTCACAGAAATGCCGAAAAACCAGTCTGTAAGTTCATAAAAATTCCTCCCACTCCTGTTTGGTCATGTGCATTTGTGAACTTGGATTCGAAAGAGAGTTCACGAGTTTGCTTTTGATCTCTTTGATTTGTAACAGCCTTAAAGCTGAAATCTTTTTGGTAGAGGAGAGATGTGTCGCTCAAATTTTCAAAATAAAAATCATATATTCAAATACTTGACAATTAGATGCAGTGTTTTTCCCAAAAAAAATGTCTGACTTTACAATAGACCAAATTTCAATAATTCTGAAGAATAAAAACAAAAAAACTAAATTCATCCATTTTTGTTCGACACATGTAGGAAGTGCAGTTGTTTCAAAAGGTGTTGGATAGATAACTAAGTACTTCCTTTCCTGCCACTGATACTGAGTAAATATTTGAGCATAAACATCTAATTTGTGTTTTAGTGTAGACAGGACAGACACAACTCTGATATTTCCCAATAACACAACATAATATTTTTTTTATAAAATATGATAAAAGGCAAGAAAATTAATTGAGTTTTAAATTATTAAAGTTGGTTTCTTTTCAAGTCGACAAGTTGACAGTAGATTTACTCTCAGTGGAAAGAGTCACCGTTTTACGGAAAGAGGAGTTATTTCCCAATACTATTACTCAAGAGCAGTGTTGAGCAAGTTACTTTAAAATTGTAATGTCTCCTATATTAGTAGTTACTGCTTTAAAAATGTAATATGTTTGTATTGCATATGTTACACGTCTGGAAAGATGGGCCAACTCTCTCTTGGTGCAGCACATTTATTTTTCAGGCACAAGCTGTAAAACAGTTACAAATACGATTAACACCGGAGCTTGCTGCCTTTGTTTCACTCATATCATCACGTACTGGCAGGACTTCTTCTACAGCGCCAGCTACTGATACCAAACGCACCAAGGGCCCTCTGCTGGTGTTGCCAAGTATTGCATGTTATATTACAACAGTTAAACCTTACCATGGCGAAAAGTAAACAATTATAAACCGTATTTAATTGTAGTTTTATGACCTTAAAGAGTTTTTAATGGGGGGCAATTATTTTAATCTATAAAGTAAACACCTAGTGCCACACATATGACTGTTTCAAAAACGTAGCTGAGTTACACATTATCTTCACACAACTGCAGATGTTATACACCAACTTCCAACTTGATTTGGTGCTGCATTTTATTTGGGCGGCGTTTGGCATTTTTTTCGATCATACATCAATACGTACGTACACTACCGCTCAAACGTTTACGGTCACTTAATATGTCCTTATTTTTGAAAGAGAAGCACTGATTTTTCCAGTGAAGACAACATTAAATTAATCAGAAAAACAGTCTATTGTTAATGTTGTGAAAGCCTATTCTCGCAAGAAACGGGTGATTTTTTAATGGAATACCTACACAGGTGTGCAGAGGCGCATTTGAACAATCGCTCCAGTGTCTAATGGTACATTGTGTTAGCTGATCGTGTTAGAGGGTAATTGATGATCAGAAAACCCTCGTGCAATTATGCTGCACTGCTGAAAACTGTTGATTAGAGAAGCTGTAGAACTGGCCTGGATGACCCCAAACAAGTAATGTGTTATATTCCTTAATTACTGAAAAAAGTAATCTATTTTTGTAACTCTTTTATGTAAAACGTTACCCCCGACACTGTTATACTGTTAAGAAGAGCAGTTCATTGTGCAGCCAAAAGTCTCGATCAGGGGTCTCTCCAACCTTCAGGCTCTTCACCACTTTTTCACAGTTCGTCCTGCCTAATAAAGCTAAAGAGCCAAAACATCGTATGAGTTTCATTAAAACAGAGCAGGGCATCATGGTCTTTGTTGTTCTCTCTACCTTTAATAGTTTCCTGCTTTTATTCTGCTATAATCTCATGTTCTTTTATTCTCTCTCCAGGGAACTCGAGGGAACGATGGTTTACCAGGCAGCGACGGAGACCCGGGAGAGGATGTGAGTGTTCGTTAGACTCTTTTACCTCCAAGCTCGGGTCCTCTGATGTATTTTCTGGGATATATATATACATATACATATATATATATATATATATATATATATATATATATATATAGGCTGGAGGCTAACATCAAGACAGCGCGGAGAGAAGTGAGTCAATTGACAGAAGCCTTGAAAGGTGCTATGAAAAAGCAAGTACCCAAAAAGTACAGCCAGATGCCCATACCTGAAGCCTTGGAAACTGCTAAACAAAGGCTCCAAGCCTTGGCCAGCCGCCTAAAGAGGTACACGAGAGACAACGAAGCCAGACGAGTAAACCGGCTGTTCGCAACTCAACCGGCGAAAGTGTACGCTCAATGGCAGGGTCACACTAGCAGAGCAGACCCACCAAGGCTGGAAACTGAACAGTACTGGAAAGGGATATGGGAGAAGGAGGCAGCACACAACAGTGATGCTCAGTGGCTGGTGGCTCTGAGAGAGGACCATAGCAACCTCCCTGAACAGAATCCAGTTACCATCACAGTGACAGACATCCAAGAAAGAGTCTCAGGTATGAAAAACTGGACAGCACCGGGCCCTGACATGATACACGCCTACTGGCTAAAGAAACTCACGGCACTCCATGAGCGCTTGGCAGCACAAATGAACCAGATGCTGAGAGATGGGAATCACCCTGAATGGTTAACCGAAGGGCGCACAATCCTGATCCTGAAGGATCCCTCAAAGGATACAGTCCCATCCAACTATCGGCCATTAACCTGCCTCTCCACAACGTGGAAGCTCATGTCCGGCACCATAGCGGCTAAGATAAGCGGGCATATGAATCAATACATGAGCACAGCTCAGAAGGGAATCGGTAAAGATACCAGAGGTGCCAAACACCAGCTCCTGGTAGACAGAAGTCACTCGAGACTGCAGAACCCGACACACTAACCTGAGCACTGCCTGGATTGATTACAAGAAAGCCTACGACTCAATGCCACATACTTGGATCATTGAATGCTTGGCACTATACAACATCAACAGGACTCTAAGAGCCTTCATTGCAAACTCGATGAGGTTGTGGAAAACCACCCTTGAAGCCAATGGCAAGCCACTTGCACAAGTCTCCATCAAATGTGGCATATACCAAGGAGACGCTCTGTCCCCACTGCTGTTCTGCATAGGTCTGAACCCCCTCAGCCAAATAATCAACAAGACTGGCTATGGATACCGACTCAGGAACGGGGCCACCATCAGTCACCTCCTCTACATGGATGACATCAAGCTGTATGCTAAGAATGAGCGAGACATCGACTCACTGATCCATACCACCCGGATATACAGTGCAGACATTGGGATGTCATTCGGACTAGAGAAGTGTAGCCGGATGGTGACTAAGAGAGGGAAGGTAGTCCACACAGAAGGGGTCTCACTCCCAGAAGGAACAATAGCAGACATTGAGGATGGTTACAAGTACCTCGGAATCCCACAAGCAAATGGCAACCTCGAAGAGGTGACAAGGAGAGCGGCTACGGCCAAATACCTCCAACGAGTAAGGCAGGTCCTAAGAAGCCAGCTCAATGGCAAGAACAAGTCCCGGGCAATAAACAGCTACGCCCTGCCAGTAATCAGATACCCTGCAGGAATAATAAGCTGGCCAAAGGATGAGATACAGACCACAGATGTTAAGACACGGAAGCTCCTAACCATGCATGGAGGGTTCCACCCAAAATCCAGCACCCTGAGACTGTACACTAGCCGTAAGGAAGGAGGCCGAGGACTAGTGAGCGTGAGAGCCACTATCCAGGATGAAACATCCAAGATCCACAAGTACATCAAGGACAAGGCTCCAACAGATGACGTGCTCAGTGAATGTCTCAGACAATGGGGAACAGAAGATGAGGTGCTGGAGGTCCCGTCATGGGAGGACAAGCCCCTACACGGCATGTACCACCGAAACATAACTGAAGTGGCAGATATCAAGAAATCCTACCAATGGCTGGACAGAGCTGGCCTGAAGGACAGCACAGAGGCACTCATCATGGCTGCACAGGAGCAGGCCTTGAGCACCAGAGCAATAGAGGCCCAGATCTATCACACCAGACAAGACCCCAGGTGTAGACTGTGCAAAGAGGCCAATGAGACAATCCAGCACATAACTGCAGGGTGCAAGATGCTGGCAGGGAAAGCTTACATGGAGCGTCATAACCAAGTGGCTGGCATAGTGTACAGGAACATCTGTGCAGAGTATGGGCTGGAAACCCCAAGATCAAAGTGGGAAACACCTCCAAAGGTGGTAGAGAATGACCGAGCCAAGATCCTGTGGGACTTCCAGATACAGACGGACAGAATGGTAATGGCGAACCAACCGGACATTGTAGTGGTGGACAAAGAGCAGAGGAAAGCTGTGGTGGTTGACATAGCAATACCAAGCGACTTCAACATCAGGAAAAAGGAACACGAGAAACTAGAGAAATACCAGGGGCTCAGAGAAGAGCTAGAGAAGGCCTGGAGAGTGAAGGCATCAGTGGTGCCCGTGGTCGTTGGGGCACTCGGAGCAGTGACCCCCAAACTGGAGGAGTAGCTCCAACAGATCCCAGGAAATACATCAGACATCTCGGTCCAGAAAAGTGCAGTTCTAGGAACAGCAAAGATACTGCGCAGAACCCTCAAGCTCCCAGGCCTCTGGTAGAGGACCCGAGCTTGGAGGAAAAAGAGACCGCCCGCGGAGGGTGAGGAAGAGTATTTATATATATATATATATATATATATATATATATATATATATATATATATATATATATATATATACATATACATATATATATATATATATATATACATATATATATATATATATATATATCCATATTGATTTATGTTCTATCTATGTTGCAGTCATTCATTTGATGGTTTATTAACATTTTGATTCTACTTTTATTATTCTCTTTTTAGCCATTTAATTTCTTTTTTGTTTTACTCTTGTTAATATTGTATGACATTTTATTTATATATTGTTTCTTATATTTCTTATTTGAATTCAATGTTTGGTAACACTTTATAATAACTACACTTTATGTAGCCTTAATAAATTATGAATTAACACTTAATTCATCATGAACAATTTATTAGTTCAGTTTAACTAACACTTAATAACTATTGAACTACTCCAGTTAAAGCCTAACTCATAATGAACAGTTCTTCACTTATTGGTTGTTAATTGGTTATTACGTGTTGTTCAAAATTCATAACGATACGATTGTAGAAGCTTAAATGTTCTACCCCATATTCAAATCAATATACATTTATGTAACATAATAAATTAGAACGGGAAACGTTAAGCAAAAAAAAAGATGTGTTCAATGTGAAAAACTGCAGCTGAATGAGTTTTGGTCCAAACGTATGCAGCAAAAATAGACGAGTAATGTCATTATTTTCCAAGAAGTGTAGATTTGAAGCCAGTTGGAATCTAATTTACTGCCTCCATTTTGGCAACATTAATTTAAACGAGACACTGCAGGTGCAGTTTGGAACTTTTGCAGCAGATTGCTGACATCAATCTGAGAAAAAAAAACAATGGAAATTTTATTTATTTATTTTCTATTTTATTTGTTTATTCGGTCGAGACAGTGCATGTTAATGAACATACTGTACTTGGGTCTCATGCATGTAAACACACCACACCGGATTGTAGCTTTGGGCTAATTTGTGTCATGTGCAGGACACCACGCTCTGAAACAGGGACAAAACCAGGAGGCGATGCACCATCTCAGAGGATCAGAGGGCAGCCAGTCAGGTTTCTTCCGAGTGCTACAGTTTCCCCGACCTCCAAGGTCATGCGGGTCAGGTTGACACAGTGGCAGCGCGGCTCAGGACTAACACCTGAACACTATTTCGTTGTACAGTTGTACAATGACAATAAAGCACTTACTTACTTAAATACACGTGACAAATTTATTGTTCATGATGAATTTCATTTATTAAGGCTAAATAAAGTGTAGTTATTATAAAGTGCTACCCATTGTTTTATTATTTTGTTATTTATTTTACACATTTTATTATATTTCTCTTTTTCTTTATTTACTGATTTAAATGTTTATTTTCATTGTATTAGAAAGATTTGCAGACAAACCAGGTGCAAAAAAATGTCCATAGGAGACTTTTTTTTAAACATTACTGTCAGATAAAGTGTTTCAAAATATAAAAATAGATAAATATGTAACTGTTCCAAAGTGTGGATACATCTAAAAACAGTCAAACAAATTATGTGCAAGTTCATACCAATATAATAATGTTAAACAGACACTTATATTGAGTGGTTGCGTCAGCTGTGTTGTGTTTTGTTTTTCTGAATGTCTTATATCATGATGTATTTATATCTGATGTCAGGGTCCCAACGGCGTCACGGGCTCATGGGAGATCCTGGAACCTTCGGCCCAAAGGTAATTATTTTTTCCCCTTCTTTTCTATGCTATACACAAACTAAAAGCCGGGACACTAGAGAATTCAGCGCGTAGAGCACACACATGAGGACATTTTCCCACGGTTGATCATCTCACACTCATATAAAGCCACAGACTAAACGGTTCTAACAATTGCAAGACTTGACGAGCATCTACCCACCCGCAGGAGGGCGGATGGGTGCTGCAGTGTGAGCCCTGGGTGTGAGTGGAGACGGAGAGTTCCCTGACTCAAATCACAAGCGAAAGTTGTAATGTCAAACATGTTACTTATGATTTGAGGTGTCACAACCTCTTACCCTCCACCTGAACCTGAGCACGTTTTCTCCAGTTCGGCTTTACCCAGATCTAAAAGCTTCTCGACTGGAGAGCGACTGTGTAACACCTCATTTGAAAGCTAAGGCCTACAAAACTGATCGTAACTTTTTTTGCCGCATTGTTGCCGCGTTTTCGTCACATTTTTAAGCGTTTTTGTTGCTACTTTTGCGGTTCATTTTGTTACGTTTTCACCCTCGTTTTCGTCGCTATTTTGACGCTTTTCTCAAGAAGCTTTTAGATTTGGGTAAAGCCAAACTGGTCGATTCAGGCGCCGGTTAAGAAGTTACCACGTGTCGTAGTTGAAAAGTAAAAACTCGTTAAGGCAGCTTTAAAGATCGAGTTTCATAGTTTAATTTATTGTCATCGTAAAATGCAACGAGATTTAAGGGCACAGGTAACAGTGGTCAATAAAAACACAACAGTACTGCATTAAAAGCTGGGAAAAAACTATAGCTAAAAAACTAAAAACCGTGTATCCTGATGCATGAAAATACAAGGTAATCATACACATAATCATAGCCAGATTTAATGAGGCATACCGTCTTCATAACTATTCACACAGGCATCCCTACATTCATACACCTAGAATAAGTAGAATATGAGGAACCGTGTCTTACTCACTTGATTCTATTGAGCAGGATTTTTTGCCGTTTGCTATTTCCATCGTAGCTAACATTTTCAAAAAATAATAATAATTTGGACTGGATTGTTTTGGGAAATTAACCCATTTCACTTCTCAATCTAAAAGACCCTTTAATTCTGAGCACCCTCTGGTTTGGAAACTGAATTTAGATCGGCTTTAGCCCTACTGTTGTTCACCAAGCACCAGTTTTGTCTTGTGTCGCGACAGTGTTTCTTGATCGATAAGATACAAAAATGTCATCGACTGCACCGAGCCACCGACTGATTTAGTGAAAACACAATGACTGAACAGGGTTTAGTAACATTGTCACAGCACTCTTTTGTGACTGTGATCTTTATAAAGAAAACAGCGTGCAGTGCGTAGGGAAATGTGCACTGAGGTTGGGTGAGTATAACCATAACTGAAGAAGCTTCGTGACAGGAAGGCTTTTACTTCTGCAACTAGGACAGGTTTTGGGATGTGTACCTGCATGTTGTTAATCATAAGCCTATTCCTATAATGTCTCACTTCCTGAAGCTTAAGTTACCTTAGACTGGTTCACAGTCAGACACTCCCCGTTAACTCAAACATGGAGCAATGTTATCAAGAAATCACTCATTCCTTCACATCCACACCCCTGTTTCGCTTTCAATCAGACAAATATGGGAGTGTCTTGCCCAAGGACACAATGGCAGAATATCCTTGCTATGTCCTGTTTGCGTGACCTATCTTTAGTCAGCTTCATTCTTCTTGGTGGGTTGGTTTCCTGCAGGGACACTCGATTCCTTTCACAACAAAGATATTTCAGCTTCTTTCCCATGTGAGTCAGTGCGAAGCTGCTCGGAAACAGGATGCGGGACAGTCACCATCTACTGTAATGAGGGTTTAAAGGGGGGGTATTATGTAAAATCGACTTTTCAAGCTTTATATCATGTTATTATGTCATTCCCTCATTAAACACATGCCTGGAGTGTTGCCTTGGCTCATTCACATATTTTTGAGTAATCAGTAAAAACTTAGACGGCAGCCATTTTAGGTGTAGCTATGCCTCAGTCCTCCTAGGAACGCCCCACCTCCTGGAGACGCCTCTGGACCTTTTGTCACCAGCCAAGCCACCAACCACTGCTCCTCAGCTCAGCAGAGCCCCTCCCCGCACAGTAGTGTTGTTTAGATGCCACAGCAGTGTGCTGAAGGGGGCGTGTCGGAAAGCTTCTTAAAGAGACAGAGGCCTATTTCAAGACGTCTGCGTACACTGGTGTATGAAGGAGAGTGTGAATGGGTGGCTGGTTCCTTGGTGTAAAGCGCTTTGAGTGCCTAAAGCAGGTAGAAAGGTGTTTTATAAGAGAGAGAAAGACGGATATGAGTTCTTTCTTGTCTCTTTACGGCAGCTCTCGTCTCTGTCTTCAAAGTTTATCCCTGTTTCATTCATAGTCCCAGACTCATGTATTATCTGCAGAAATGACCCGTGCTGCTGCGTTCGTAGCCTAGATTATCGGACAGTTTTGCAGACCGGGGTGCAGCGTGGAGCGTCCCCATGCACCCGTGTGTGTTCCCGACCAGGAATACAGGGACCCCTGGGGTACGCAAGGACTTAGCAGGGGGTACTTGACACTACTTCAGAGGAAGACAAAAAAAGGTGAAGAAGGTGGAACTGAACATTATTTTGAAAGGAAAATTGAAGTGTGTGAGCATGGAGGACCACAGATCGGTGTTCAATGCCGTCAAACATTCATCTGGGTGCATTTAAGAGCAGTTTAAACCACACATCTTTGTTCAAGTTTGGAGCCAACATGCCAGCTCTGTCTCACTATAAAAGGTTTTCATTGAGCTAAATTATTGCAGCAATAAATACCCTCTTTGGTGATGTGCACCTTGTTGAAAAGAAGCTTGAGGGCCATCGAAAATTGTTCAATGGGCCGCATTTGGTCCCCGGGCCACACTATGGGCACCACTGTTTTACAATGTTCCCATTAGAAAAGCATTGCACTAAAGCGTCTCTGGTTCTCATCACCAGAGGAAGTGACGTCGGCCTTTTCCCTGCAGCTGGAAGTTAATGTACTGTAGATCTGGTTTAGTCAGAGGCATCTGGAGCTGAGTGAGGGCCATGTGCAAAACTGAACCTCATGTAGACCAGCATTAGTCCAGGGTTTGCTCAAATAAAGGAGAAATAGATAAAATTGTATGTGTTAGATTATTGGATTTCAATGATTGACCTGTAAATGTGTTTTCCAGGGAGCAAAAGGCGACCGTGGAGTGAGGGGACCCAGAGGACGAGTGGGAATGGAGGTGAGTTCAAATGAAATGGATTATTTCCTTTTGCAATTGTGAATAAATTAACGGAACATTTTGGTCTTGATTTTGATCCTCTTTCCTTTTGAGTTACAGATACGTTTTATGGGGAAAATACTTTGCCATGAAGTATCTGTTTGTCAGTGTATTATTGGTAAAAAGGAAGTGAGACCAGAATGTACCAGCGGGATCCCCTCTGTATAAAAAGATATAGAGCGAATCACCCGCCGTACAGTGGTGAGTCGGTTGCCAGGCTACAGTAGTGAACTATCCTGGTTCCTTATTGCGAAATTCCCTGCTGGTGTTTTGAAAGGGCAGGGGCACTTTCTGTGGAGGCCACTGTGACTTCACCAAAATCACAGCAAATGTCAGGTTCACCTTCAACAGAGAAGATAAAAGCTGATGTAATCAATCCGTTTTCTTTGCAAATGCAGCATTTGTGAAGAAAAAACAGACCACATGTGCTTTTAGTATCTGAATAAAGTGCATTTGTAGCATCGCTAGTGCTTGCTAGGGTTGCTGAGGGGCGGGAACTTTGAAAAGAAACACGTAAAAAATACATATACATTTTTAACTCTCTGGTATTGGTCATAGTCTAACTATGCTTCCACAGAAGAGGGTTTAAATAGGGTTTAAATAGTTACTAGGGCTAAGAGACAACTTGGCCAAGGGAAACAGTGTTTGTCAGGGAAAATACAGCTCCTAAGATGAGACGAGGCACATGTGCAGCATGAGAGGTCCTTGGCTGTGCAGGGGCTAGACATGTGACAGGGCGGCACGGTAGCGCAGCCACCTGGACAGGCCTTTCTGTGTGGAGTTTGCATGTTGTCCCTGTGTCTGCGTAGGTTTCCTCCGGGTACTCCGGTTTGCCCTACCACTAAAAACATGTATGATAGGTGAATTGACCAGCCAGGTGATTCAGACCATCAGCCTGGCTCCACATCTGGAGATGAGTCCCCACCTTACTGGTCGCCCCGGTGGCATCGAAGGAGGGGTCAAATGCAGAGGACAACTTTCCCTATGGGGACAATAAAGTATAGAGACATTTTTCTAAGACTGACCAATACTGTACGAAGAGTGGGCGGGGCCTGTGTCTGACATACATTAACCTCTTACCCCCCACCTGAACCAAGCACATTCTCTGCTTTACTAAAACTCAAAAGCTTCTTGAAAAAAGTGTCAAAATAGCAACGGAAACTAAAACGAGGATGAAAATGCGACAAAAATTTGATGAAATAAGCAATTAAAAAGTGACAAAATGTGACAAAAACACCACAAAAGAGCCACAGAGAAATGTAACAAAAACGCGAGTTTTGCAGGTCTTAGCTTTCAAATGAGGCGTTACACTGGCCTGTAGGTGGTAAACTTGCTGATAAGAGAAAATGCACTTGGTGAAGGTGGGGGTTAAGAGGTTAAAGAGAAAAGACAGAAATTATACACTGCAGAAAGTAATTGATTAGTATAAATGTTTCAATTTGAGCATAATAATCCAAATTTGAGTTGTTTTGACTGGGTAAGATGTATTTGGCAATTTGACCTAGATTATTTAACTTGTTTTGAGATGTTTTTGACTAATTTCAATACATTTTGTATTTCAAGTAATTTTCTTTGCCAATGGGGCAAGAAAATCGGTCTTATCTCATTGGCAATTTTACTTTGTTATTTAAAGCAAGATTTAACTTAGAACCGTCTGAAATGTCCTCAAACTAGCAAAGTAAACTTGGTCAGATCAGGAAAAAAGTCTAAATGAGTGAAAACCGCTCAAAACAAGATACATTTCCTTAATTCAAGACATTTAAGCCAATGCTTGATATTTACTTTTTGCAGTGTAGAACAAACTCTACAAATTGACACAAGGCTCACACTCTTAAAACTATATAATATTGTAATACTGTAGAGACAAGATGGATACGGACATGGAGTGAGTCTATTCCATCTCCAAAAGCACATTCATTTCTCCTGTGACAGATACATTTAAGTGTACAACTGTTAAATCAGATTCTTATGCTACATTTTATATCCGTCTGTAAAGAAACAACCTTCTTTTGTGTTTATTCCCATAAATTCCTGTAAATTCCCCTTTCCTAATCTGGATTCTTCATCTCTAACGCTCGCTACTTCATGTGGATGTGCAGATGGGCCGGTTAGAGCTAGAAGCGAGTTTGGGCAGCACCTCAGGGTTTGCAAAAGGGTAATTCAGGTTGTGTAGGTTTAACCACACAGCGTAACACAAACATCAACGGTTTCTAATAACGTCTATGGTGACAGACGCAAACAGAAGTAACGGTCGTCTGTGATGCATAACCGTGTCGTCATGTACCCACATTATGACTTTGAAAACAATCCAGTTTTGATGAAAGAAAAAGGTCACAAAAGGACACTCGGACTCCAAAAATTAAACAACATGAACAGAAGAGAGATGTATTGATGGATGGATTAAGTCATTGTATTGATCGATGATTCGTTTTCCAGGGCGGAGGGGAGAAGCCGGAGACGCAGGAATTCCCGGAAAGCACGGCGTGAAGGGCCTGCAGGGGTCAGTGGTGAGTACAGTTCAATATGCATGACTGTGTTTCCTGAAAGAGCAAGAGACATAACAAAGACAGGGAAATGAGTCGCTAGGAAACAGGGCGCTAAGCTAATTTGCTCAGGGCGCCTGCTGTTTAAAGTGATCATAGGTTCAATGGATAACAGGTCATTACTGAGAAAGGAAGTGGACCTTGTGTCAGCAACAATCAAGCATCAGTGGACTGGATTTCCCCGCAGACCTAATCTACAAAATACACACCGAACAAAAATGGAAACGCAACACTTTTGTTTTTGTTCTAATTTTTCAACTCAAAGACGTAAAACTTTTCTATAACACTTGACCCATTTCTCCCAAATATTGTTCACAAATCTGTCAAAATCCCCCCCGACAGCTGTGGCAGACTATGAATATCGCACAGGTGCCTTAAAGCAGTACTAAGTAACTCTTGCCCCTAGAGGCCATAAGCGCAACTGCAGGTGTCGTAGCAAGTTACGATTTTTTTAACTTATTAAATGTCTTGGAGAGTAAATACTACGCGGACAGAAAAACAAAGGGAGAGAGAGGTGTTGTACATCCAGTTATACAATGGAAATATTTTTTTCACTCAAACTTGGCTGTAAATACTGCTTAAAGTGGCGCTATCCGCAGTTAGCTTTGCCCGTTAGCCTGTTAGCTTCTTCTTCATGATTCCATTAGTGTGTATTGGTTGCTCCGCCCCGGTGGCAGTCAAGTTGCAAGCATGGCTTTCTGGCCAGAGACACCAGGGGAGATGAAAGACCCTCCAATCATCCCATTAACACTTGTATTACCCCCAGAGGGACTACAGAAATGATTTATTAAGGTAAACACATTACTTAGTACTGCTTTAAAGCGCATAAGACAAATTAGACACAATCTTTGCTAAAACACAGTCAACACAGTTATATTAAAGATTTTGCAAAATTTTACTCAGCTTTCTTTAGTTTGACCTTTTTTGTGATGTTTACAGTTTCACTTCCTCATTGGACACTGACAGGAAGTGGCATAGACAGAGGCGAACAATTTTAAGCTGTTGCCGTGCCAACCATGTTGTGACAAACTACTATGGAACTTTACTCTGTCTATGTCACTTCTGGCAGTAGATTAAAAAACAACTTTTGTGCACAACATTTCTTCATTAAAATTGCTGCTTCACTCACTCATATTTTCAAAAGCATTAAAACCTGTCATATGCACTGAAGGCTGTCTACAATAAAAGGACACCAGTCAGTATCTTGTATGACACCATTTATATGTATATATTTATGTATAGAAAAAATGTTATGTTCCTCGAGATCATGAAAAATGAGAGCAAAAACAAAAGTGTTGCATTTAAATTTGTGTTGAGTAGATATCATTTCATGTTTGCTTTAGTAATGCATGTATGTTTAGTGGGTTAGACATGGTGGAGTCCAATTTAGGTTTATTTTAGACCCTTTTTAGGTGTTATCAATCCAATTCAATTCAACTTCATTACAGACTCGAGGTCCAACGAGACAGAGGGACACAACAACAACAGAAAAACAGCATTTTATCATGAATATTTTTTATTATAATTTAAATGAACGGATCCCGAATATTTGGCTTCCATGAAAAAGCCATAAATCCCATCACTAGAAGCAGGTGTGTAAAAATATAACATATGTCTTTTGTTTTCTAGGGGGCGAAAGGCGAAGTTGGACCCGATGGAGAGAAGGTAAGATGCATTTGTGTCTTTGAATTGTGTTTGAGATAAATATTAAAGCAACATTTGTAATTATTCTGATAGTCTTCTAAAAGTCTTATCAACTAAATAAGCAAAATTCTGGAGACGTCAAAGCCAAGATAATACCACAGGCGAGTGAAAGTCCATAAACATAGCTTCAGTCAAGCCAGTTCCATATCCTACACAACCTGATGTTTAAGTTTGCAGTGATGACATGATGCACATAGATTAATCTCCTGCTCCTGACAGGTTTAAACTCTAAACCCTAAAAGAGAAGTCAAACCCAGAATGCAACTTCCCTATGACAAGAAAAATGATAAACGCAACCGCAAAACTTCAAAGATAAATGATAAGCCATCTACTATATGCAATCAATGTGTGACTTTTATTGCTACAAAAAAAATAAAACACAAAGGAAGTCAGTGTGTTCCGGTTAATCACACCTGTCTGTGCTTTCCCTGTATTGTTTTACAGTCATAGCACTTGTTGTAAATTATTGTTTTATAGGGGGCAACGGGAAAGAAGGGGATCAAAGGCTCCAAAGGACAAAAGGTAATATACCAATAATAAAACTATTGTTAATATTTCAAATGTAAACTTCCTGTTTTGATGCTCTTTTCTCACTTCTGATTGGTCGTTTCAGGCGGGACGAGGAGACCGCGGAGACAAAGGGCAGGTGTGTTTTCGTTTTCATGAACAGAAACAGGTTTATCTGTTAAAGAATCAGGAACAGAGTAGTATATGTTGTTGGTTTCTAAAACTTCATGTGATTATAGAACATGGCAGAAGTTAGATTCATAATAAACTATATTACTATATAACTGTGTTTGTCCATAGAAATTGAATCAGGTTTAAAATGTACATGATAAATAATAAATTGCAAAAATACTCATAATTAATTAATCTTTGCATTTGTCGCTCTGTCTCAGCGCGGCCCTAAAGGTTCAGCCGGAGCAGTGGGAACCTCCGGACCAGTAGGACCTCCAGGAGTCCCTGGAACCAGAGGAGAGCTAGGGCCCAGCGGAGACTCTGGGCCGTCGGGCAAACCAGGAGTCAAGGGGGCGTGGGAGCTCCGGTCAGTAACACAAACCGATAATACCAGGTCTGCAACAAACATGTCACAGGCCATGTAATAATCCAACAGATTTGTATAGAGTATTTGAGCTGGGTCGAGAGGGCAGCAGTCTAAGCAGAGATACCCAGACTTCCCCCTCACTTCCTCCCGCTCCTCTACTTGATCGAGAGGCGTTCCCCAGCTGCAATCCATATTCCAGGTCCTCCCTCTAATAGGACATGCCCAAAACACCTCGCACCTCAGCTGGTTCCTCTGGACACGGTGGAGCAGCGACTATTTCGGGCTCCCCTGACCACACCCCATCTCTAAGGGTGCGCCCAGCCTCTTGCAGGGAAACTCGTTATGAACTATTGTATCCAGGAATGTCTGTGTACCCTTTGATCAAATGTTTCCAAATTAAAATCACAAACAAAATTACCAGAACAAAGACGACCCCATCACAATGTTCAGGCCGGACTATTATGCCAGCTCCCGGTCGCTGCATACAAATAAAGCAGTCTTATAAAAGTGCATCAGTCTCCGAACTTGTGAAAATGTATGTCATAACAGTGTTAATATTCATTTTGAAATTAACCAAAATCTTGTTTTGTATCTGTTTGGATTTTAATTGTAAATTTGTTGAACTAAGGGTACACGGATCTAGGATAGTTCCTTCATGATGCTCAACAATAATACATGACCGGTAAATTGAGAGCTTTTCCTTTCGAATTAGCTCCTTCTTTGCCACAGTAGTTCAACACAGCGACCGCATCACTGCAGACGCCGCACTGATCCGTCTGTCGATCTCACACTCCATCCATCCCTCAGTCGAGATCAAGACCCCGAGATACTTGAACTCCACCCCTTGAGGCAATGACAACCAAACTGGAGAGGGAAGGCCACCATTTTCTGGTGGAGAACCATGGCCTTGTGCTTGGAGGTGCTTATCTTCATCCCAATGAAATTAGAACACATCTGACCATAAATGTAATGAACACTACTGGTGACAAAAGGCATCCCTGAGGGACTCCACTATGCACATGCAAGGTTTCAATCAGATGTTTTTTTGTAATCCTCATTATTGATAGTCCTGGTTGAGTCCTGGTTGTCTCTCGTCCTCAGGGTCCCGCTCTGACAGACGAGCAGGTCCTCCATCTCTGTAGGGGCGTGGTCCAGGCGCAGATATCCCAGTATGCCTCATCCATCCGGGCTAAGTGTTCTCAGGGCTGTCCCATCAACAACCGCATGCTGATCGGACCCCCAGGAGCCACTGGACCCCCGGGCACCATCGGGAAAAAGGTAACACAGCATTTTCTCTACCCATATTACTGTATTGTTCATATATTTGTCATTATTTAGTTTAGTGCACTGGCAAAGAGACGGCTATTACTGCGTGATACTGAAAAAAGATACAATTCCAGATTTGAACCTCTTACCTTACCAGCACATTTTCTCCAGTTCAGCTTTACCTAATACTAAAATTTTCTCAACTGTAGCCTACAGACTATAGGCCAGTGTAATGCCTCATTTGAAAGCTCGTTGTCGTCACTTTTTAAACAAATTTTTGCCATATTTTCATCGCTTTTTGTTGCGTTTTGTCAATTTTATGTTGCTTTTTTGTCACTGTTTGCATTCTCATCCTTGTTTTTGTCTCTGTTTTGACACTTTTCTAAGCAGCTTTTACATTTGGTTAAAGCCAAACTGGAGAAAATCAGCTCGGTTCAGGTGGGGGTAAAGAGGGGGTCTGACTCTGTAAATTAGAAAAATATGACAAACGGTTTTGCTTTTGTGTGTTTCAGGGTAAACCTGGTAAAGCCGGAGCTAAAGGAGCCAGAGGAGCTCAGGGCGACAGAGGTCTCGAGGGGCAAAAGGGAGCGGATGGGGAGACAGGTACAACGTTTTAGTTTAGTTTGTTTATTTGAGCACTTTATAAAACATAAATTGCATGATTACATCATTGCAGTAAAATAAAACTCAAAAGGAGGAGGCCGAAGCAAGAAAGCTTATAAATGCCTACCCCCATTCAAAGTATTACTTACATGCATTTAGATTAACTAAGAAATACAAAACATAATTGTAAGTCCTTTCAAAAGAAAAGGCCCATCATAACACTGATAATATACATACTGAAACGCGTGTGTCCGGCTGCAGGTAAATAATAACGGTAATAATAACGGTGACACAAGCAGCATCTCATGTTTTCATACAATATAACACTTTACATTATAAATTCCAGAATTGCCCAGGCACATGTGCAACAGAAGCATGTACCTGTTTACGTACAAGCAATTAGTGAATGACAAGTTTCATTTTCCACACATAGCTCTGTGGGAGTGCCCATCTATGAATCACAATTATATCCTTTCAACAATTACAATTGTCCGCATTAACCTTACGTATAGCAGCATTAATAAAGAAAATCATTCATGTTTTACAAGAAGAAAATCACATGAGATTTACAAAACTTCCAAGTAAGACGACATAGCACGAAAATAATAATGTTTTGCAATTTACCAGTATATATAAACTCCTCTTCGCATAATAACCATAACCAATCATTACTTATAAACACTAGTCACCATTGTATTTATGAATGTATGAATGACAGTGAGAAACTAAGGCTTGTTTACTCTTCTAAAATAATATTATCTCAGTGACATGGGCATGTACGCACACAGCTAAATAAAGCAGTGACATGAGTGGCGCTGTAGACGTCAGTGGAAAGTACCAAGCATCCATGCCATGTTTAGAGTGTTGTCAAAAGATCAATGGACCGGATTAAGTGCCCGGTGACAGGGACAGGATTGTGGTGACATAGCCCATGTGACGGGCAGTTGTATAATACTGTTTATATTCTTTGTCCAGGTAAAAAAGGAGGCAAAGGGGCGACCGGAGAGCCAGGGACAGGCCTCCCCGGACCAGACGGGCCACAAGGATTCAGAGGTAACAATGATGCCGTCTACTTTCCCCTGCGCTCTCCTCCTACTGCCCCAGTCATGCTCTGAGTGAGGGACAAGCAGGTTTGACCAATCATAGTGAAGTGTGAGCTCGAACAAAGCAGATAACTTTAGCTCCCTCTGAAAAACAATACATGAATCGCAATAAAAACATGTTTGAAGAAAAAGTGAAAGCGCTTAATATAGCACATTTTACAGATGAACTCACAACGTGCATCAATAAAAAGACAGATATACAGATATACAAGTTAAAAGTAAAAGCCATCAGCTCCCAGTCAACTAAAATCTAAATGAAAGCTTTTAGCTTTTTAAAAGAATCAACAGAGCTGGCCACACACAGGGACGACTGGTGATGTCCCACTCCCGGCAAAGTTACGAGAGGCGCTCACACTAGCCTGGCCAGCCTGAACTCTGCTAAATGTAACATTACTTAACAAGAATGTGCGGCGTAATGTTATTCCATGTGATCAACTTAGAGGGCGAGGGCTGGCAACAAATGTGAGTCTCTGTGTTTTTTTACTTTGTTGAACGCTCTTTCATTGCTCTCAGAAGAAGTAAATGTTGATGCAATTGAAACCATTTTTCTCCCCCGCACATTGAAACAGTTGCACATTCGTGTTGACCTGTTGAAATTCTCCTACGATTAAAAATCTGAGCCAGGTTGCTAATGGTTCCTGTATCCTTGTGTCAAAAAACGCAAAGATCGTTCACATTTGTCTCCTTGTTTACAAATCACACAGCGTGCCGCATTTCTCTGATTGTCATTCACGTCCATTGAAAGCTCGCAGAAATCAGGCCCATCCCAGACTACACGTCTTGTAAAGAATAGGAAAAGCCTTCAGTGTGGCTGGCCATGCTAAGTGCTCTTCAAAGAGTCAGAAATAACCATAAGGGCTTTTGAAAAGACACGAGCCAACACCAAAAGAGTTTTAGATTTTAAGATTTGTACTTGAACTGTCCCGTCCTCCTGTGCAGGTGATCCTGGCTACGCCGCAGAGGCTAAGGAGGGCATGGAGGGTCCCGCGGTCCCAGAGGTCACCCAGGCCGCGTGGGGATGCCCGGGGCTCTGGGCGTCGCTGGAGTCCCAGGCTTCTGTGAGGCGCGAGACTGCACCATCCAGCCCCGGTGATGCGCAAAGAGCAGGGGCTCATCAAGTCACACACAGCCACCCAAATCTGACCCGGGTAGACCTGGGTTAGTCTTAGTTTCATAATGACCTCAAATCAGTCACATGTTTACAAATACTGGTTTATAACAACGGTGGGTTTGTTTTGATTAAAGTGGCCTAATAGAAGACATTATTATTGTGTACAATTGACGCAAGGCAAGGTTTGGCCTTGTTTTACTGTATGTAAATAAAGATATGCTCAAGGTATAACCCTGTTTAGTCCTGATTTAGTACTTTAAAAGTCTCGCCATGATTTAGACTTAGTTATTCCATCTTTGTTTAGTCCTGGTTAGTTCTGGCAAAACGGGAGTGAGTGACTGGAGTCAGTGACGTCTGTTTGTAAAAGATAAAACAATGATACCAAGAGGGCCATTTGGTGTTTTAGGCTTTGACGTTTTTCTTGAAAAATCAATAAACATTTGTAAATATTTTGTAAAGAGTCGTCTGCTTTATCTACAATTATGGGACAGATTACACATTTTGTACACCTAAAATAAAAGTCTACATTTAGTCACTGGAGTCTATAGATATTTGTGAATTAACAGCTTGGACGAAAGTGTTGCACCTTTGAAATTAGGTTTTCTCCCATGATTTGTGTAAATCTGTTTATCTCCTTTGAGTGTATTGGAATATCTCAAAAAACATACAATTTTACAAAATTGCACCAAACACACACAAAAATGGACCAGACAAAATTATTGTCTCTTTTTCAAATTCAAGCTGTCCTGCAGGCTCACGGTACATCGGTTTCGGCTCAAACGATCTGTCGTCATTGGCATGAGATTCAAAGAAAAACTTTCAGGGACGCCAACACTTTCGTCCATGACAGTATCAATTACTTCAACTATAGTTACTATCACTGTGGCTGCTTAGTGATGTGCAAATCAGTTCTGTTGACCAGTTCTTCATAAACGATTCAGAGCTGAAGGGCAAAATGAAAAATGTCACTCCTATAACAAAAATAAGGATTAGTGTGGGATAAAACGATCATGACAAAAGCCTTAGCCTTAAAAGGTGCACTATGCAACTTTTTATGTAAAAAAAAAAAAAAAATTGACTTGGGAGAAAAAATAACCATAACAAGGATTTGTCTTTGCATCATTTTTTTTAATAGATATAGAAAAAAAAGGTCATAATTTCACAGCATGATAGAAAAGCATTACGGGCATTTCACACACAAAATGTCCAATATATACCCATCTAAATTGAGTTGCCTTGTGTACGAAATGCGCGGTATAAATAAAGTTGCCTTGCCTAAATTCATGCAAAACAGTCAAAACATATCAGCTACATAAAAATGCTACACACAGAAACACATTCATTTAGCAGCTATTCCAATCCACCAATAGCTTAGTAATTAAGTCATTAAAACTGGAAAAATAGCTTCACATGTTAGTTCAAGGAGTAGTTTGAAAGGATTTGGTTAATAAAATAAAAAAAAGCTTTATTGTCACAGTCAGTGAACAAGATTCACATTTTGTGCAAACATGGCAAAAGAGGAAGGTATACATAAGAATCAATAAGAGTCAATTGAAAAGAGCTATTCTGTGTTCTTTTGACAATTGAATGTTTGCTTTTTATTTGACCTTTATTTAACCAGTAAAGTGCCAGTGAGATTAGGGATCTTAATTCCAGTGGAGTCCTGGAGCTCAGAAGTTAAACTGGGTAGGGTCTGGTTAGTACCTGGATGGGAGACCGAAGGAATACCAGGAAGCCGGATTGAAGTGAATGAAAATCCCCTTCACTTGAGTGGAGAGCTTTGGTGACCGTTAAGAGTGCACGTTTAATGTAAAAAGTGCTACACAAATAAGAATCCCTTCTCTAGAGCCGATTCTAGAGCTTGCTGCTATTGGTGGATTAGCTCTCAAAGTGCATATTCAGCTTTCAGTTTGTATTTGGCTGTTCATCAGAAAAGAGCATCACAATAAACAGCACAATAAATAGTGCAATGCTATGAAAATTGCCCAGAGATAAATAAACAAAACAGCATATAAGAATTCAGTTTGAAATGTACAAGTTTGAGATTTTGGACGAAAACGCAAACATCACTCACCACAGGCAGTTTTAGTGGGTTTGTTGTGATTGTGAGAATTTACGCCTGAACTAAAGGACCATCCAGATTTAGCTCGGGTCTGGTTGCTGCATTTTGCCACTGGAGGACTACACTCTGTAGAGACGGCTTTCGCCAAGTGCCACATGTTCCCATTCAAAACTGGATGATGAGCTTAAACCCATTCCTTTTGTTGCGGTCGCCCCTCAGATACAGAGATGTGTATCTCACAGTGCTGTGTAATTTGTGTTATGCGAGCCAAACTAAAATTACAAGGAGCAAAAACATTATTGTCTGCAGTTTTCAGCAGTAGTTACACATGAATAAATGAACAACTCTAACAATAATCAGAATAGTTCGGGACAACTTGGACTACTCCCCCCAAACTGACCCCACCATAGCCGCCAATTAATGTTTTTTCCCAGTGGGTGCCCAGTAAATTAAAAAAAAAGGGGCAGAATTAGGGCTGGGCGATATGGACTAAAAGTCATATCTGATATATTTAGGTTGTATATCGATCCCGATATTTTTTCTGGCAAAGTGAGAGCTGTGAAAATGAAATGTTAAGTCAAAGACGAGTAGTTCTGTATAACAAAGCTCCGTAAGGTGCACATAAAAAAATAAATAAAAAAATCCTGTATCGATATATGCGATATGGTCGAATTCCATTTCTCATTTAAAAATATATCGACATATCTTAAATATCGATATATCGCCCAGCCCTAGTTGGACTCAAGCTCACAAACTTGTGTGTATAAGTCGGGCTCTCTCCCTATAGAGCTAAATGAGCTGCCGCTGCGCCTGTATTAAAGTAATGGACCGATCCGTGCTCACATGCAAGAAGAAAAGGAAGCGATCGCTCTCATGATTTACAGATTATATCTATTGAATCATTTTGTAATTAGGGAAAATTCGCCTGGGTGCCCAAAGATTTGGGTGGGTGCTTGAGCCCCACAGCACCCACGGGATGACCCACCCATGCCGTTTGGAGACGCCTGTGCTTCTTAACCTTGTATTCCTGCAAGCATTTGCATCTGCAGTCAGTTTGAGTGGTTAGTGCTGCAATTACAAAACATCACGATTCCCTTATCCACCCTGATGCTCGTTTCTGCTAAAACCAGATACAACCTGCTTGGAAACATTCTTCATCTTCACAAACATGACAAACATGGACACGCTTCCTACATCATCATCATGAAAATCCTTATTTCGAAAGAGTAAACATGAAATAAAGTGAATATTCTTAAAAAAAATAAAAATAAAACAAGAGCATTTTTGCATAGTACACATCTAATTTAGGTGTTTGATTTCAGCCAAACCAATTGGAACAAATTACCTGCTGTAACAATAGCCCTTAGACGTGTGCAGAGAACAACTTTGTCCAGTATTGTAGCACTATGTAAAAAAAGAGATGCTCTGTTTTGCGATCTAAAAACTACAAAGATCTGGAAGCTCCTGAGGTCCAAGCAGAACGTCCTCATCAGAGCATTATCCTGAAAGAAACAAAAGATTTTACTGAGGGGCACGAGACAGGATAACCACTTTCCTTTTTTTTTTCTCCCATATATTATAAAACAGCAGAAAATTGGGCACCTGAACCCTTCTCATGTCTCGCAAAGAGCTTTATTTAGATGGTTGATTTTGTTGTGATATTCAGAAGCTCTTCTTGCTCTTGTCGTCAAAATGAAGGACTGGTACAAGAGAGAGAAGAGAAGCTTCTGAAGATAGAAGTGCAACGTCCTCAACTCTATCAATCCAAACCGGTCGACAATAATGAATCACTGTATGATAGAAATTCCAGGACAACTGAAAGCCAAAACAAACATACATACGGTCTAGTTTTGAGTGTATAGCACCTTCTGTGAGGCAGCAGTAGTCTACACCTCATTACTGAACCAAAGTTTTCATTAATTATACAGAGACTTAACGCGGATCTGGCCCACATAAACACAGGCTGGACACACAGTGAGTAAAGCAGGGTCAGCACGCTTCCTCAATAACAGCATTTGGTCCCTTTCGCAACTTCTTATTTGACAACAATTGGCCTAGTGGTTAGAAACTGTGTCACCCCTTGAGGATTTATTTGGCCCATGCTATTTCTAAAGTAATGGCTATGGCCCTGGTTACAGTAACTTACCCTGAATGTCTGCAGCAGCGCTGGGACACTGCCTCACATGGAGCACGGAGTCAGGTGGTAGTCAATCCTTTCCTCCGTCTGTCGAGAAGTCTCAGCCTGTGAGCAAACGACATCCGTCACCCACATTCATAAGACCAGTTTGAAAAGTCAAGTTTTATCTGATCAACATGTAACCAGAAGGTCAGCAGTTCTATCCCAGGTGGCTACTGTTCATAGAGGCCTTAGGTGCACATTTCCAGTCTCTTTTCCATCAGTCTACCCTAAGGCAGTTGTGGCTGGTAGCTTATGAGCTGCAGCTTTAAAATTCTTTATCTGTTGATGCCTCTTTATGCTTTTGTATGAACATTTTAGTCTGAAACAAACTTTGATTGTTTTTGTGATATTACTCACGTCACAGACGTTTATGTGAGTGAAGTCTACACAGTCCATGGCCTGCATCGTGCCTTCAGCAGCTTCAGTCTCCGTCACAAGAGCGACAGTCTAGAGACAAATGAGACGAGGAGAGACGGATGAAATTATCGGCTCCTGGGACTGGATTTATTCTCTAAACCAGCCATCTGAAAATCTCTTGGGGCCCCCCATAAAAATATATTTACTATATTCTGAGCAATTTGTATTATTTTGCAGAAAAAATAACATAAAAAGCAACATTTAGCCATGATTGTAGGCCAAATACTGCTTTAAAGTAGTATAATGTAGCAAAGAAATGTACTTGTTTTGTAGGTCAAGGTCAAGGTTTATTTGTATAGCACATTAAAAACAGAATACTGCCCCAAAGTGCTTTCCATATTCAGAGCAAACATATAAACAACATACAACATACTAGTACTGCAATGATAAACAGAAAATTAAAAATAAAACTGCAGTAAAATCAAAATGTCTAACTCAGCTTGAATTAAAATGCCAGTGCAAAAAGATGCGTTTTCAGCAGTGACTTGAAATTGACAATAGAGGAGGCCGCCCTGATTTCCAAGGGCAGAGAGTTCCAGAGTTTAGGACCGGCAACAGCAAAGGCTCGATCACCTCTGGTTTTCCGGTTGACCGTGGGCAGTGTAAGAGCAACTGGTCAGAAGACCTCAGTGTTCTGCCCGGAGTATACCGATTCAGCAAGTCGCTTAAGTAAGAAGGTGCCAGATCATGAAAAGATTTAAAAACAAACAATAAGATTTTAAACTGGATTCTAAAAGTCACAGGAAGCCAGTGGAGGAGGAAAGCACAGGGGTAATGTGCTCCCGTCGTCTGGTCCCTGTGAGCAAACGAGCTGCCGCGTTCTGGACCAACTGCAGTCTGTGGATGGACAATTGGTCAAGGCCATAATATAATTATTGCAATAGTCCAGCCGTGACGTTATAAGTGCATGGACCACTCTTTCAAGTTGGCTTGGTGGCAAGTATGGTTTGACCTTCCCCAAAAGCCTCAGCTGGAAAAAGCTGGTTTGACCACTGAACTTATTTGTTTGTCCATTTTGAATGCACCATCAATATAAACACCAAGACTCTTTGCAAATGGACGACAGAAAGATGATAGGTGGCTACATGCACCAGTGAAAACAGGATGGTCAAGCTGGCCAAATATTACAATTTCTGTTTTCTTGTCATTTAAATTTAAAAAGTTGAGAGACATCCAATCTTTTATATCGTTAAGACAATTCTGCAGGTCTTGAAATGAGTTTGATTAACATTAAGCGGAAGATAAACCTGAACATCATCAGCAAAGCAGTCGAATGATATGTTATGTTTTTTTAAAATAGAGCCGAGTGGCAACATGTACAGTGAGAACAAGACTGGTCCTAAGACAGAGCCTTGGGGCACTCAGCTGTCAAGAGAAGCTTTATTTGATTTAAAAGATCCCAAGTTAACAGAGAATGACCGGTCAGTCAAATACGATCGAAACCAATTGAGCGCTGTGCCTTTAATTCCTGCACATGACTCGAGGCGAGAAAGGAGACAAGCTTGTAGACAAGCTCTGGGAAGGGAAGGGAATCTTATTTGTATAGCGCTTTATATATGACACTAGTCACACCCAAAGCGCTTCACATATGAAAGGGAGGGGGGTTCATTCACTCCATGCTGCTGGGGGCCCCCTGCAGGTCCTCGGAGGCCCCCCAGGGGCCCCGGACCCACTTTGGGAACCACTGCTCTAAACAATTCATCTGAGACCATGCTGTATTTTTATGAATAAGGACTGTCTGAGCCGCACTTATCAACTGCATCGTTGTTGACCTCACAGCAGCTTAAGCACTGGCTGTGGAGACAAGAGATGCATGATAATATCAGCCACCAATAATTATCGGATGATATTGACGTCATGCCAATAATCCGACAGAGACGAAGATAATCCACTGTAGAGTTGGTTTTCCTAAAACTTAGTTTTAATGTAGCCATGGACAGAAGAACATGATGCTCTATCAACATGCAGCTAAAGCAAGCAGGAGAGGGAGGGGCAGGTGGAGGAAAATCAAGACGTACTTTGTCACATCTAAATGATCAACAATAAAGTGCAATAGACAAATTCATTATTTCCTTTAAAGGCTACAAGTGATGCTACTGAATTAGACCTATTAAAAATAGTTTATTAGTCTACCTATACTTATAAAACAAATCTTAATCCTAACTTGTTGTTTTTTTTTTTTCAACTTTACGTACAAACTATTCAAAACAATTATACATTTGCGTATATTTATAAATTCAAATGATTATAATAAATAATTGTAATAAATAATAAATTACTTACAGATAGAATTTTAAAAATGCTTTAAAACAAACAAATGTCAGTAAATTAGTCAAAAATATAATGGTAGTTGTACTCAGATGATTCAAGTTTGCTAATCAAAAGCATGCTTCAACAACAATTTTCAAACAAGGAAATGAGAGTTACTTCTAAATAAATAATAACTAAAGGATCTATGGAATACACCACACAGTGCTCACATGACTACTGTTATGCAGACAGGACAAACTAAGGTGACTATGTGAAATCTATTACTCACATGAGCCTCTGCACAGCAACAAAACACAGAGCAGAACACATTTTAGAGTCACTTCTCCAGATTATAGACGGTGTAAGTTTGACATCATTCTTACCGTTTTCCCCGATCACAAACGTGTTCTCACAGCCTTGAGCGATGGGCACCTCCAGTTCCCGCAGCAGCTAACAGTGCGGGTGTCCTCAGTGAACCCGGGGAAGGGCCACCTTTCACCGCCAGGAAAAATGCTGCACACACTGAAAAGATCAGAATAAGAGTGAAATACAACCAAGGTCGCCGTTGAGTCAAGTAAAGTAACACTGCTTTCCATTGTAGGCAGGCTATACTGTCTGTAACTAATGCACACAGCATGTTTCTGTCCTGGTTCAGACCTGGTGGTGTGAGACTTTTTGGTAGCTGTAAAAGCATCTCAAGTCGTATTTAGAGTAATGGTTGGTAAACGCTTATCTCAATCCAACAATACTCAATACAGTTTTGCAGACAAATAACATATTAGCTATATAAGCTACAGCCAGTGCCACTGCACAATAACCTGCAGATAGTAGGCCTACTAACATGCAACACAACAAAACAATCTGTAAAGAATACATTTGTTTCTTTGACATTTGGGCATCATCTTGGGTACTTTCATGAATGGTTTTAAAAATATTTATCGCAGTAATGATTTTCAGAGGCAATATTATTTTGAACTTTGTGACAGAAAAACTGAAACTTTTGAACATGTAGTTCGTGATTAATTTATATCTATGCTCATGGAATTCATTTCAACACCAGATATCAGAATTGGACCCATATTGTACCGAATACAACCAAAACAATATAGTCGTGTAAATAGTAAAGCAGCTGCTACATTATTAATTTTACGCAGTCTATTATGAGAAATGAGAATAGGCCTTTTTGCAATTCAGTTTTAATGGATTTTGTAATTATAAGAATGATTGTTAATAAAGGATAAGAAAAGAGCACAAAAACTTCCACTTTGGCTCAGGCAGCTACTTCCGTGTCACGTGTTTTACACTGAATGAATGGATTCTTTGCCATGTTTTAGCATTAGCCGTCCGTCCACTCCCTGAATATGTGGCGTTTGCATACATGTGAGCGACACTGCACAACAGCCACTTTAACAGTATTGTGCACTAAATGTGTATCAACAAATGCATAGGTTCGCCATCTCCATTCCACTTTCGGCTTTTAAAAATGGAACGGACATTAGTGCTAGGCATAAGCGCTAAGCTATAGCTAACAACTCACTACATGACAGCTAATGAGCGACGCCAAATAAACATCCTTCAAGATCACGATCTCCCCCTAAATGGACATCACTTTGCATTCGAGATGACTGGGTTATAGGTTAAACTTACCAGTCAAAACTCCGATGAAGAGTGACAGGATATTATTACGCATGTAGCGATGCTAGCTAACAACCGAGCAGAGCAAAGAAAACAGTGAGGGTAAACGTGATCAACGCGGCCCAAACGAAAAGTAGGCGGTCGTCGCAATTTAGCAATTTCGTTTTTCAGCTCGAGTCAGCAGAATCACGACAAAATATGATGTACTGCAGGCCGACGAAATAAACGATGCCTCAAAGCTGTACGCTTTGTTTGGGACTGTTCGGCAAATGTGTCTGGAACGCGCATGCGCAGAATCTCCGGATGTGGTGGGTGTGCACTGGACACTGGAGTTGACATGGTGGGGTGACTGGAGGAAAAACTGTAAACATTGCTCGGTTTGGATCGTTTCTGCTCTCCGTGTGAACACAGCGATGCTGCTGGCGGTATTCTTTCCATGTAAGTAAACCACCTGCACTATGACTGTAAACTTTGCACTGCCAATGCTGACATTTTATAGTTTTTGCAACTTGAAGCTTTTGTATTCATTGTATATATTAGATACCTCTAATTGTTTGCACAGTTCCTGTCTATTTTGCACACCCTGTGAGATCAATAAAGGCTTATCACTCATCTGTGTTTTCCTCCTTGTTATGGGGAAAAAGTGGTTTGGTTTGGTCCAGTGTTAATTTTGTCGACTAAAATTTTCTTTTTCTTTTTTCTTTATTTGAATTGGGACAGTGCACATTTCGTCATCATTTAGTCAAAGTAATATTTTTTGGCTTACGAAAATTGGACTAAAACCTCCCCAACAAAGGGGGGGTATTATGTAAAATCGACTTTTCAAGCTTTATATCATGTATTATGTCATTCCCTCATTAAACACATGCCTGGAGTGTTGCCTTGGCTCATTCACATATTTTTGAGTAATCAGTAAAAACTTAGACGGCAGCCATTTTAGGTGTAGCTATGCCTCAGTCCTCCTAGGAACGCCCCCACCTCCTGGAGACGCCTCTGGACTTTTTGTCACCAGCCAAGCCACCAACCACTGCTCCTCAGCTCAGCAGAGCCCCCTCCCCGCACAGTAGTGTTGTTTAGATGCCACAGCAGTGTGCTGAAGGGGGCGTGTCGGAAAGCTTCTTAAAGAGACAGAGGCCTATTTCAAGACGTTCAGTACAGCCATTTTGAGAGAGCAATTTTATTCAAGACAGTTATTTTAATTTACTGCATATACAGACCAACAGAAGGTTACGTCATCATTGTAGTATGCTATAGACTGGTGCTATGTGATTGAAAAAAGCATAATACCCCTCTTTAAATGAGACTAAAACAATGACTAAAATGCCCAGACTTTAGCCTCTTCTCATTTAAATTCACTGCCAAAGGAACAGGTCTGTGCTTTGTTCATGTGGGAGAAGCTCCATGAAGCAAAGGACCTTGATGATATATGATTATAATAAATATTATACATGTAAATTGAAGAAAATTATGTGCCGAAATCTTGACTAAAATTTAGGAACATTTTCGTCAAAAGACTAAGACTAAAACTGAATTAGAATATGTTGTCAAAATTAACACTGGTTTGGTCTAAGTAGAATGAAAACTAGATAGAAGTTGTCTGGGATTAAGCGTGCAGGTTTATTTGACATATGCATATGAAGAGGCATTTTGCACAGCTTGTACAAAGTACACAGTATTATATATACAGACTGAATAAGAGCTTACGATCGACTGGACCAATGGTGTAACAAGTCAGAGGAGTCTTAAGTCGTCAAGATGTTAAGATGTAATGCACAGATACAGCAGATGCAGCAAATGCATAAGACGCCATGGACAAGGACATCTCTATAGATTAGATGACTGGTTATCTAGGAGGAACAAAATAAGTAATGCTGGCTAATGGTCACTGTATGTAATGGTCAAATATCCATAAAGCGTATGTGACTTGCTGAGAGGAATAGACAGTAAATGGTCCCGATTTCTACAACGTCCTCCTTCCTATGATGGATTGCTAAGAAACTATTGCAAATATTTTGATGATTCTTTACTTTGGAAAGGGTTCCATTACCACTCCATGGGAGGGATACAGTTTTGAAAGAAATCTCCCCCAAAAAATTGACCAAATTGAAAATTGTTGTTTGGAAATGACATGATTCACAAACCGACTGTAATTTTCTCATGGCTGAAAGTCTTTCTACTGACCAAAATCAACTGAGCTGGTATTTTTGAATCACCACTTTTGGACATATTTATCAGAAAATATTTGGCTCTTAGTTTATATGTGCTTTTGACAGTTTTTGTTTCATGTGAATTGTCCCAGTAAAGACAGTTACCATAGTTACAATTGTGGATTCTAACCTGCCCTCCACTTCATACACACACGCTATTAGGAGCCTTTATATAAAGTACTTTTTGCGTGTGTTGTGCTTTTCCAGTTGTGGGCCATTTTTGGATTACTGCAGCCACTGAAGAGATGTTGGCTGTAACAGCTTTGGAGAATGTTAATGTTTCACTAAAGTGCAGCACAAATGAAACCTGGAGTCGACTATTGGGCCGTCCACTGGTTTAAGGTACGTAAACAACACTTGTTTCCAAACAATGTTTTGTGTTTTTTCTCATTGAACTTCCTGACTGCACACATGCCCATACACACACATACACAAATAGCAGCTCACGATACCCTCCAACACAGTCAGAATTGTTGCAGTCATAGGGAGCCCTAACACCCAATGCGTACCCATACATATGGCTGTTTTAACTACAATAAAGAAGATCTGATCAGCGACATAGGCCATATTGTGAACTGTAAGGTACTAGATATTGCTTTAGGAAATTTGGGTCATTAAACAGATATGAATGATTCAGCAACATATAAATCAGCAGAATATAAGTAAAGGTAGCTGAGTTGAGATTTTGAATTTGGTGGGAGCCGTCCATGTTAGTGAACACACAATCAGACACGTTAAAACACGGGATTGTAGCACATGTACTCCTGCATTTGCACACCCTAATGCGCTCATTCATTTACCTGTACACAGACACAGAAGGTAAGATGGGGGAAGTGTCTTGCCCATGGACACAACAAAAGTATACAGGCCCCCACTGATCAAAGTGGCTGCTCGTTTAGTCCTCATTGTCCTGCTGGACCCCCTCGAAAACCAGATCGCACATCTCAAGGGGCACTTCATTAATAAACGTAATTAATAAACTGTACGTAATAAAGTGTCTGTGTTTCAGGAGGGAGTGGCCCCTCGTCTCACCGGCCTGGTGTGCAAAGCTCTCCCTAATGGAAAGCTGAAGTGGTACGTGGGGGCAGACACCCGTATCTCTCTGGAGTACTCCACCCTCAGCCTGCTGCTGCCCCAGTGACATGCTCCGACCGCGGGGTCTACCAGTGTTTCATGGTCGCGCCTGTGGGAGAGCAGAACCTGGAGGGCAGAGTCAGACTCATTGTCAGCGGTAAGAATCTAACACTATTAACTTATCTTATACATCTATATAATCAACTGTAGGAAAATAGTAATGAGATATTTTTACAAAATGGTATTGTATATTGTACATACAGTACGGTATAATTACAGTTATGGTATAAAAAACACAGTGAAGCTTAAGTGGTTGACTGGTCTGGGCTTGGTTGAGGATAAGTTGAGGATGTTTTGCTTCTAAACACAGAAACTTAGCTCTTGTCAGAAAGTGAAGCTAGAGCAGTCTTATATAAGGCCCCTCTTAGTGGGAACAACCAAAATTGCCAACACTCACCTATTCAAGTTGCTGGTTCCCTCCCACTACGAAGGGCCTGTCTAATAGAAGACCGCTCTAGCTTGGGTATAGCCTCACATTGTGATCACAAAAGCTAAGAAAAACCTTCTGCGTATAGAAGCGAAACTTCCCCAACTCGGCCAAAACCAGTCCAGTCGACCATTTAAGCTTCACTACGAAGAACACAGAGCCTTCACAAACATACAGTATAGGAAGGTTCTGGGCCTTTCTTTGTGGAGTTTTGATGTTCTTCCCTTGTCTATGTAGGTTTTCCTAATACTAATGTACGTTAGGGTCCCTTATTGGGCCAGGACTCCCCTAAAAATGTATTCAGAATCTCAGTGGGACTTTTCTGGTCATATGGAAAAAAAGAAAAATCTATATAAAACACTGCTTTATAAATTGTATTAGTATTTGTTGAATAAAATCACATTTGACACGAGTCTGACTAAAGTTCATATCAGATTAGGCCAGTTTTGGTTGATTGTTTTAGTCAAGTTCTAGTCACTCTTCTTCTTCCTTGTGATATTAATGTTCTTTTTATTTTATTTAATACCTCATTGCACGAGTGATTGATGTAATGTTTTATTTTTTTTAACACTTATGCATTAATAAAGGTAAATATTTCTTCATAAATCTAAACTGGTGTAAAACTGACTTAAAACAGCGATGGCATTGGTGATAGAGAACTGTACTTTTAAGTTTAAACCAAGACTAAATTACTTAAAGCCAGATACTGGGATGCCTTCGTGGCCACTGCTCAGGAGATTTGACGACTTTTGCCTGCAGTGTCCACATTCTCTAACTCTGCTGTCCTCCCCCCAGGCTGCCCCAGTCACAGACCCACCCGTGATCCCAGAGAGGGAAGTGGAGATGATCACAGAGCGGACTCCCGTGCTTGATACAGAAGACAAAGTAGTACCGTTGTTTATCGGAGCTCTGGCCTTCTTGGCGTATCAACTTTGGCTCATTTGCGTAGTTTGTAGATCAGAAATCATGAGAGAAGCTATGGTAAGAAACAAATGTGTATATATAACTTTCCCCTCATTCCCCTGTTTGATGCAAATCTTAAAGAGGGGGTATTATGATTTTTTCAATCACATAGCACCAGTCTATAGCATACTACAATGATGACGTAACCTTCTGTTGGTCTGTATATGCAGTAAATTAAAATAACTGCCTTGAATAAAATTGCTCTCTCAAAATGGCTGTACTGAACGTCTTTAAATAGGCCTCCGTCTCTTTAAGAAGCTTTCCGACACGCCCCCTTCAGCACACTGCTGTGGCATCTAAACAACACTACTGTGCGGGGAGGGGGCTCTGCTGAGCTGAGGAGCAGTGGTTGGTGGCTTGGCTGGTGACGAAAGGTCCAGAGGCGTCTCCAGGAGGTGGGGGCGTTCCTAGGAGGACTGAGGCATAGCTACACCTAAAATGGCTGCCGTCTAAGTTTTTACTGATTACTCAAAAATATGTGAATGAGCCAAGGCAACACTCCAGGCATGTGTTTAATGAGGGAATGACATAATAACATGATATAAAGCTTGAAAAAGTCAATTTTACATAATACCCCCCTTTAAGTTGAATTACAGAAATAAATGAACTTTTCCTTGATATTCTAACTTTCCGAGTTTCACCTGTATTGTGTTTTTTTCCCCTTATATGGTGCAGCCATACATCTAGTTTTCCAACCCTCCAACTGCCCCAATCAGTCAGGTGGTGCATTCACTAACATGGCAGTGTGGGAATTTACATAACTAAACAATCACTAACCACCTGCTAACATGCTGCAAGATATTTGTGACCCATGTGTTGTATTATATTGTCTTCCTGTCTCACTCCTCCACAGAAAAGCATGATGACGTATGAAGAGAACAAAACCCCAGAGGGAGAATTGCAATACATAACTTTCCAGGATCTGAAAGAATTACTCCGGAAAGCCACTTACGATCGCTCAGAAATCATTGCAGCCTGAATCACACCATTGAATGATTTCCCTTTTTCATACGGTTCAGGTGCCTTTATTCTCATTCTACAACAGTATAACAAAAATTGACCTATCGACCGATGCCTCTGAGGCAGTTGCCAGGTTAATGATCAGAATCACCTGCCTGGAAGATTTACCTATTGTGCATGTTTTTGGTTAATGGGGGAAACCGGGAGCACCCAGAGAAAACCCATCCAGATTAACAAGCAAACCCCGCACAGTTCAGGAATCAAACCCGGAGCGGGACGGGGCGGAAGGTATGAATCAAGCACATTTCCTCCAGTTTGGCTTTACCCAAATGTAAACGCAAAAATAGAGGCAAAAGAGCGACAAAAATGTGCCGGAAAAGCAACAATAACGCAATAAAAAAACGGCAAAAACAGACGACTACAGAGTGATTCAAAACAAACAAAAATATGACAAAAAAAGCGATTACGAGACGAGAATACGAAATGAGAATACAACAAAAACACGATGAAAAAGTTACAATCAGTTTCGTAGGTCTTAGCTTTCAAATGAGGCATTACTCTGGCTGTAAACTCCAGTCGAGAAGCGTTTAGGTTTTGGGTAAAGCTGAACTGGAGAAAATGCGTTCGGTAAAGGCTCGGTTAAGCTGAACCATTTTGAGTCCAGATGGCTCAAAGGTGCGGTTTGCTTGTTGGACATGTTTGGGTGGTTGCATGGCAACATTAGGACTCTAATGCACTCTAACAAATATAACAAGCCCGAAAGCAGAAACAATTACAACTTGATCATATTTAACCAAGCGCTGACCGGATTTATTTGTTTGTTTTCGATAATGGGGTAAACCGGAGCAGACGCAGGAGAACATGCAAAGGCCAACCGGGGAATGGTGTGTCTACCTTAAAGGGATTAGAAGGAGTCTAAAGTGTTAAAATTATGTATTTTCCTCCCCCTACATGTTCCAGCCATGTCCTAATGTGTAGAATGAGCCCAGACCTGTTCACCACAACTGCCTCTAAAATCCTGCACTGTCACTCAAAAAGGTCCGAAGTGCCGTCATGCACGAGCTTAATATAGAAACTGCAGTTACGTGTAAGACCTGAGGTGGCAGTAGTGAGTATAAAATGACCAACTTGAATCTAGTCCCTTTAACGCTCATTTTTACTCTCAGGTTTTTAACACCACACAAGTTTATCAAAGCCACCTGGTGTTTAGGAAATGTTTGTTATTGATTGTATTGGTTTTATTTATTATTTTATATGCTTTTGTTAATTTGACCTTTTTTTTACATGGCAGATCTAGAAGACTTGTCATGTTGTCTAGTTTTAGTCTAACACAAATTGGTAAATAACTGAAAATTTAAATGTAAATGTCTATACTACATAATGTTGATGATGACCAGAGATATGGCTGTTAAAATGGAATTAAGGATTTAGTTAGTTTGGTCCATTTAAATCATGTAAGTTATATGTATAGTCTGGTAACCTTTGGATGTCCTGAACATTAAAATGTGTCCGTTCCAATACCTCTATTTACTACTTGTTTGTACATGATCCTGTTCTTCTTTGATTGCACTTTTCCCTGACAGTTTGCACAGGCCTCAACTCTGACAATGTTCAAACCCAGGCTGAAAATAGTTCTTAGTTTTAATGTTATTTATTTATATATTGATGTATGGAGTGATTTTATCGGCTTTCTTGTAACTTTATGGAACTGTCAAGCACTTTGAATTGCCTTGTGTATGAATTGTTCTCTATAAATAAAATGGCCTCACCTAGCTACTGTATAGTGCATTGTCATGGCTCGTTTGTTTGACTTAATGGTGTTTTTTAAGTGATGACCGACCTGTGGCTGAATGCAACACAGCAGGACAGGGTTTTGTAGAAAAATGAAACTAAAACAAAGGATTTGTCTTTAAATTGTTTTATTGGAAATTTATTGGAAAAAGCTCATGAAAAATTTACATGATTTAAGGCAGCATTTTGATTTCACACACACAACATCCATACGCTATTAATGCTAAAAGCAAACAAACTAAATAGACTATCTCTACATGCATATGGAATCCAGTTTGGTATTGCTCGTTAGGACTTTTTAAATCCCAACACACTAACCCAATCCACCAATAGCTTATTGTTGTGAACAGACCGTTATATCTATATATTTTTTATTATTTGTTTTAAAGCTTATAAAACTTTATTTGTATATAAAGTGCTGTGGTCCCAGTTAGAGCCGTAATACCTAGTTGGAGGATTATTGTGCATGTTTTCGATTGAGAAAACTACCGTATATCGTTTGATTGATGGAAATTTTCGAAGTTGGAAATCTTTGACTTGCTGCTATTGGTGGATTACCTCACAAAGCGCTCGACTTTCAATTTGTAATTGAAGTTGAAGCAGAAAAGAGCATCGTTCACCAGGGCAACTTGATTGCTCTTCACAACACTGACACTGACAAACAAAATAATATACTTCACTGATACAGTGGTAGGAATTCCCTTTAAGAAGCACCGAGATTACAGATTGTTTTTGTGCTTGTAGATTGAAACAGGAGCACCGATCCCTACCAGCTGCGTGGAAGTCTGAGCTGCCTACAAGATCCGGGAAAAAGCAGAGCAAATGGATGGATAATTACAATAATACTTTGGCAGATATTTCTCTCTAAATAACAGTATCTCCTTGTTTGTACGCTCTAACATGACAGGTAATTCATCGCCAAAACAATTATTGACACAAATGACATTCTCATTTTTCTTTCCAGTCCTTTCCTACCAATGACCTTAGATTACCCTTGTGTTTGTTGTTCTGAAGTTGCAAATAACTCGCCTACATTTAGCAAATATCTCTCAAATTTATAGTCCTGCTTAATTTCAGCAACAAAAATCACAGGATGCCATATCTTTGATCTAACTTTGCCCCTTTTGACTGTGGGGATCCTTCAGTATGTGTTCAACTGTCAGTTTGAGCCAGAATACTGAATGAGTCTGTGGCACAAACATGGGACAGGCCACAGTGAGAGAAGTGTTTATTTTACTTTTGTTCCGAGTGCGTCTCTCATCATTGGCACTAAATGTTGTTTCAGAGCTCAACAGTAGCTGAATGAAACACTGGCTCTGTGTGGAATAAAATCATTAACTTTGTTCTGGTCTCCTCCACCTTCAGGTACAGTGATGGTCTACCTCACAGTGCTGCGCTACATCTAAGCTAAAATTACAGTGTTTTATGATGCAAAAACAACATAACATTAGAGTGTTCTTTTTAGTTTCAGCGTTGTGGTCCCAGGGCAGACCATGCTCAAGAACCAATCACTAAAAGTGCACAGTGTTACTTTTTTTGTGTGTGGAGCATATGTGTGCTTATTGTCGAAATGGTCAGTTTTAGCAAAAAAACAAAAAACAACGGCTTCCCTTTTCCCTTAGTTACAGCAGCAAGTTGATTTGTGCAAATGAAACTCAAAAATAATTTAAATAGTTTGAAGTTAGAATAAATACATAAATATATACGTTATACATATAATTTCCCTCATGCCTCCAGATGCTCGTTCCTGCTTCAACCTTTGATTTACACTTCATTGATTCCTATTCACTTCTATTATGACTGGATATCCCATGAACAGCAATTTTGTGTCCCAAGTAAAAAAAAAAGAGGATTGAAGACGCAACGTGAAGATGCTGCACTGAGACGCACTGTTGGAAGACTGAAGTGAGTCCAAAGCATACGCAATGGGAATTCATATAATTTGTTTAAGAGAACTTTAAGCTTTAAAGAATGTTTAGACATTTTAAAATATGTTCCCATAAAATAAAAGACCAAAATCATATGAACACACAGAGATCATATAAAGTAACGGTGCACACACTGCATCGTATGGTTTGGAAGGACAGGTGAACTTGTTGCTAACCCGACATATGACAGTAATTTAAAGACTCTCCAGTAATGTGAGATTAAAGGGAGGACGTTTTTAAACATCGTCTTTGGGAGCCATTCATTTCAAAGAGCCGTTCAAAGAGTGGCTCTTTTTATATAAAATGCTAATAACGGCAGCCAGATAACTCACAGTATATAAGACACGGTCGATAAAAGGCACCTTTTTTTTTTTTACAATGGGACTGATATTAACGCTTGAAAAATGTGTTTGTGAATACAATCTTGTGCTGCAACTGTCAGCTAAATCATTTTCAGTGCATTTAGCTTTGACTTTAGTGCAAAAATCTTTCACTTGTGTCGCCTGCTCTGTTGTTGGGCTGATTCTTGTGTTCGTTTGGGGGAGTTCTGGGGAAAACTGACTGAAAAAAAAAAACAGTTTTATAAGAAGTTAATGCTTTCAGCTCAAATAAATGACATGAATTTAAAAGTTTAAGACAGTGTTTCCCAACCAGGGGTACGACACCCCTGGGGGTACTTGAGCACTTGGCAGGGGGTACTTGGAATGACCTCAGATTAAAGAATAAAAAATAAAAACTAGGTGAAACTGAGTAGAATGAACATGACACTAAATACTGAATAATGTATGTTACTTGCTCATTCTGTTGTCAGGATCCTCGAGTTAGGAGGCTCTCGGGAGTATAAATTAATGCCTCAAGGGGTAAGTGGGACAAAACAGGTTGGGAACCACTGGTCTGAGTAATAGTCTTGGAACAAATACCGTACATTTTGGCCAATTAAGAGCACCTTACTATAAGCCGCGCCAGCTAATTTGCGGCCTTGTACACATACAGGCCGCACTCAAATACAAGCCGCTGGTTTTCATAGTGCCGTGCATCCACTCAGAGCGGCCCATGGCGTGGATGAGGAGGAAGAGACACCTCATCCCGGAGAAAGGTGCAGTCGGGGGCAGAGGGAGGGCGGCAGGGACGGCAGTGATAAACACAGGCAGGGACAGCAGTGATAAACGGCAGCAGGGACGGCAGTGATAAAAAAGTAAAAAAGGCACACAGAAATGGCCAGTGTAGCCGACCTCAATTTGGAAGTGTGTGACGTGTAAACCGTCCGCGTTGTGGCCACATCTCCAGCTCAGACCGCTCCCCAGGCGAGCAAAGCCCTTCGACATGTAGGCTAAAGTGAGCCTTCAACATTTTTAAAAGTTACTCATCTACTGTTCCTCAGCCAAGAGCAGCGTTGATTAGAAGTCCCGTCTCACTTTTGTGTTTACTGCTAGAGACGCCTCTAGGGCCTGTCGGCGGCTCGATATTGGCTACAGTCATATTGGCTGCAGGGTTCAAATTACGGTCGATATTTTTGTTCTGTTTCATTGTTCTAAAAGACAAACATTTTAGTATAGGTATCGGTATCAATACCCAGCGGGATCCTTGAATCAATAATTTAAAGACTCTCTAGTAATGTGAGTTTAAAGGGAGGACGTTTTTAAACATTGTCCTATTCACTAGTGATGGGATTCATGGCTCTTTACTGGGAGCAGAGTCTGTGGGAGCCATTCATTTCAAAGAGCCGTTCAAAGAGTGGCTCTTTTTTATATAAAATGCTAATAACGGCAGCCAGATAACTCACAGTATATAAGACACGGTCGATAAAAGGCACCTTTTTTTTTTTTTACAATGGGACTGATATTAACGCTTTGAAAAACGTGTTTGTGAATACAATCTTGTGCTGCAACTGTCAGCTAAATCATTTTTAGTGCATTTTGCTTTGGCTTTAGTACAAAAATCTTTCACTTGTGTCGCCTGCTCTGTTGTTGAGCTGATTCTTGTGTTCGTTTGGGGGAGGGGCCGCGACGTGCTGGACTTTGGGAGGCGCTGTTCCGGTGGGAGGAGGGGGGGAAATCATCCTACACCAAGCAAACCTCCAAATTCACGTGGGCTGCTTCAGGCTTTCCTGTAGTTCAAAAGTTTGGCCATTTCGACATGTTATTTTTGTGTGTGTGTGTGTATATATATATATATATATATTGTATGACATATTACTTTTTTGGTTGGCCCCAGATTAGACCTGGTATAGTCAGTTACAGACTGGTGATACTCAGGGAATGCATTTTGACTAAATAGCGTTCTAAACACAGCACACATTCACATCATTGTAGAAGCCCACTAAGCCACACAAGAACAGAATAGTCACTTCATCTCTGGAAGATCTTGACACAATGAAGAAGAGTTTCAAGGCGTTTGAAGGAGCTGGTCCTAGCGAAACCACACCATCAGTAAATGCACGGTGAGGAGGAGGCACATGTTAAATCCTGAAAGAAAAAGAGTTTACTGCGAGGCACGAGACAGGATAACCCCTCTGCCACAGTCACACTTACCCTGATTGGCAGCAGCAGCGTTGGGAGCACCATCTTGTTTGTGGCATGGAGTTACGAGGTGGTGAATGGCGTCCTCCCTCTCTTGGTTTCCCTGTCGGCAAACAACAACTGTCAACCACTCATCAGTAATGGGAAAAATAAAGCACGTCACAAAGTGGGCGAACTGGATGAAGCTTTGAGGAACAAGGGAGGCCTCACTATGCATCATTGACTATGTATACTGGCAAAGCTAAATATATTCATTTGACTTTTAAGTGTATTTTTTTCATTGATGATCAGTTATTTCTCATGTATATACACCAGTTGGACCCCAGGAGGACAAGCAGCCATTAAATGCAGCTAATGAGGATCCTGATAAAACAATATGTGAATGCCACATTATTTCCCTTAGGATCCAAGTATCCATCTAAGCTTTAAAGAGGTAATATCATGCAAACATCAACTTTTTTGAGCCTTTAACCATGTTATAAAGTCGTCCTCTTGTCAAAGACAGACTTAGGGGGTCATTTATGAAGGCAAGTGCTAAATAGCGAGAGCAAGCTGGAATATAGCATACAGGTTTTTGTGTGCATATTGCAACACATTCATAATTTGAAATGGTCGGTATTACAGTTTTAGGTCCCCAAACCTGATATGTAAATGAGAGAATGCCGTGAATCAAAAATGCATACGTGACTATGCTACTTTTGCACATGCTGCTCGTTTTGCACATGACCAAACGCTTGATAGAGTGGTTGCAACCTGGATCTTCTTTTATTTAAGATTTTGGGTTTTTACTCACGACCACGTCACAGTTGATCTGATGTGTAAAGTCTACGCAGTCCAGAACGTGCATCACATTTTCATCTGGGAGGAAGAGAAATGGCTTCAGGACTTCGGCTTTGTTCCCCTTCACCCGAGCTTTAACCTGGAGACAAACGGGACAAGGAAAGACGCAGATAAAATGTGTTGTGAAAGAGTTCCATTCACACGAGTGAGGAGTTAAATGATATAGATTGAAATGAGTAGCATCGCTACAAAATAAAGTCACATGCCCAGAAAGTCCAGCCTAACAGGCTAATTATTTTTGAGAATGTTGTATACCAGTCCAAAACTGTGGCCCCCACAAATGTATCAAAACATGATAATAATTGCTATTAAGTATTTATTTCAAACAAATACACTGACATTGCAGTGTTTAACCAATGGGCGCTGGCTGCTCTGCTTTGTGACCGCATACACTGGAGGCCGCCATTGCTCCTCCATTGCTGTAGTACCTCCATTTGGCCGCTAGGCCCCCATTGAAAAGCATTGGACTTTAGACACGTTAAAAACAACTTTAATGCCTGGTTTCAATTTTTTCAACACTTAATATGGCTACATATTCCTCCTGATATAACGCTGGGTTAGTCAAAAAAATAGAAACCAGGCTGGTTTTCGAAATATATTATTTTTAATCTCCTACTTAACGGAGGTCGGACTGTTGGCATTGGAGCTGCGCGAGCTACACGTCACGCAAGGGCCGAGTCTACAGTGTGATCCCGCCCTTTTGCCCTTATTAGGAACATGCTTCGTCAGAGCTGGGGAGGAGGAGCCTGTAAATCCGCCATGATTTCCCCCTCGAAAGTGGTCATTATGGTAAACGGGGAGGAGTGAGGAGGAGCTGTCTATTCTTTTTAACAGTCTATGTGTTTAACGCACCTGTAGTCCTTAGTCATATTTTATGATTTTAGACCATTTATGTTGCTCAAATACTATCATTTATGACCTGACCCTCTGACCAGGCAAAGCTCTGGTCCCCCCCTGCAATCCCAGGCGCCCCCCCATGGGGAGGCTCGCCCCCCAGGTTTGGAACCACTGCCATAATGCACATGCGGCAAATCACAGGGATTTCACAAACAAAATTGTCAGGTTATTTAACTGTTGCTGGGCGGGTTCCCACACATGTCGTGAGATGGGCTCACTACTGAACTTTATTTACAGGATTTCACTCAATTAAGAGAGAGGGAGTTGTCTTTCGCCTTTTATTTGATGATTCAGGTAAGTTGGGCAAGTTGAAAAACCTTTGTTAAAGACCGAAAAATACCCAAGGTAAGTAAACATGTAAATAAACATACAACAAACATAAGTACATAATTTAGGTGAAAATAGCAGGTAAGTATTCTTTAACTACAGGTAAGTAAAAGGGGAACTATATTGTAAGGCGTAATCATACGGGAGCACTTCGACATCCGCGCAGTAAAGTGAGATATCACTGCGCGGATGTCGAAGTGCTCCTATGTTATTACACCTCACAATATAGTTCCCCTTTTTATCCGCTTAGAAAATCGACATGTTTAATTTTGTGTAATCGTTTCACGTAACTGTATTTGAATAGGGAGAACGTTGTAGCCTCTAACTTCACCCCAGTTTGGAGCTATACCTTTGCTGGGAGAGGCTAAATGCGAATAACATTTGTGTGACTGACCAGACAGTTACGCATCAACTCGTCTAAGCTAAGGTAAGAACATATCTCAGTATGGAAAACGGTGGCCTGTTCCTTTCAATGTGTGAAGTCTTACCGTGTCCTCAATGAATAACCTGTTAAGGCAGCCTTTGTCTATGGGTATCTTCAATTGTTCACAGCAGCTTATGTTCCGGTTTTCCACATAGACCCCCGGGACTTGTGCACCAAGTACTTCCTGTAAACAGGCTGCAAAAAGCACATCAGAACAAAACGATCAGAGTGCACAGAGAACTAATAGTCCCTGTATGAGGTCTTGTATGAGGTCTTGTTTTACTTAAACATTATGGGCGCCACTTCACAGCTAGAAGGTCCCAGGTTCGATTCCCACCTGGACGGGGCGTTTCTGTGTGGAGTTTGCATGTTATCCCTGTGTCTGCGTAGGTTTCCTCCGGGTGCTTTTTATTTATTTTTTTGTAGCTTTCAAGGCCCTTTGCCGGATTTTTCTTTAATTACAAACCATTTCTATGAACCATGTTTTTTGCGTCCTTAATAAAGTCTTGAATGAGGAATGAAGGAATGATAAAGGAAGCCAATAAATTAAAATTAAAATCATTCCAAATTTTCCCAACATAATTGTGGCATCCCAATTCAGGGACGGGTTTACAGACATATTTCACAATTTGCATGGTCACTTTTCAGGGTCACTGTTACAGAAATGCAAGAAAACTAACCTGCAACTTCATAAAATGTATTCAAATGCTTTATAATTAGAAGCACTGTGTTTTTCCTACAAATGTCAGTGTTCACATTATATTAAAAAGGAGGACAAAACTCATTTTGTTCCATTACTTGAAAAAAATAATCAGATATAGAGCCTTTCATTTTTCAACTACAAATAGGGCTAGAAAGTCTCGTACCAGAAGCACTTCCGGTTCTTCGCTCGGATACAAACAAACAACCAGCTGTTCGAGGAGGCGGCTGAATTGAATAGTGCAAAATGCTTTCATGACATGGCGGGCGGTTCACCTTAGCAGTTCAACACAAAATGCCAATCAACGCCAGCTGGAGACGACCAACACCAGCACATTAAGGCACGTAGGTCCGTTGTTGATAAAATAGTTTACAGAAGCAATTTATACCAAAGACTTGAGTTTATTTTACTTTTTCTTTTAGTTAAAACCTCTTAACCCCCACCTTAACCGAGCACATTTTCACCAGTTCAGCAACAAGCATAACACACAACAAAAAAGCGACAAAAAAGTTATAAAAATATGACAAAAAAGCAATAAAAGCCAAAGTGATGTAAATGTACTTGGTTAAAGTGGGGGTTAAGAGGTTATGACCATATTTAGTTCGTGGTTTGTTTCACAGTTCTGTTGTTGAGTAGTGGCTTCAGTCACCGTAAATAACCACAGTCCGGTACGTAGAGGTGTTGCTCTCACACACGGAGCTCCACATGTCCAGTGACGGGGAATAACAAAAAAAAAGCGAATCAAAGGCAGAGGAAAAGGCAGGCGGGCGTGTCGACCCTCCTTGACCAAGGCGTCTACAGATATAAAAAGGCGCATGTCACTAGGAGTTTAACTTACTTGATTATCACTAAATGGGACATTTGCAGATCCACTCAGCGACTAGCATGGCCGTATACGAAGATTTTCGTCCCAGTGACGAAATGTGTCCAAAATAACACTGAAAAAGCCATCAGAGCGAATGAAGTCCGCGATATCAGTACAGGACAACCAGCGTGTGTTGTTTGTTTGTATCCGTGGACGGAAATCTCGCAAATTCTGCCCGTTTGTCGTCGTGCAATGTGTTTTGTTAGTACTGCATCTATGATTTTTGCACGATACTTCCAATTTAATATGCAACGCTAACTTGCAGGTTTGTGTTCTGTGTCCCTTATCTGCAGGTTTGGCCTGGGTGGCGACTGCAGAAGTTAAAATCCGAATAATTGAGGCTGCACAAGGACAAAATGTGTCTTTACCGTGCACAGCTGCCAGCAAGAAAGGAGTAGATTACTGGGCATGTCGCTGGTAAGGTTTGCATTGTTATTTGTATAGGGCTGGAAAGCGGAAGTGCGAGAATAGCTTAAAGTCTATTTTTACACCAGGGCTGCGTACGGAGATAGACAGAAACCAAACTGCCATTCATACGAAGAGATGCTTCAAAAGTGACGACCAGTCCTTGTTCATATAGTTGGAATAACTATGAAATAACTATGTCAGAAAAACATTTGTGACCCTTGAAGGCGACTGTTGGACAAAGTCCAGGGTCTGAAACTGTGGCCTCATGTCGCCGATATTCACTGAAATGAGAAATAAAAACATAGAATCCCTCTTTTTTTTGTCAATAAGGAGGTGGACAGTAAACGAAATCTTTTTCTTGATTGTGACCAGAGAGATCCACATACACACATAGGCTCTGCCATCTAAATGTACTTTATTTGTATTTTTTTACGAGTGATCTGATGGTACAACAGAGCTAATCGGTCGCTAATTTGACAGACGGAAATTTACCCACTATATTTAACATCAACACCGTTTTGGAACTTTTCCCTGTGATTACAAGACGAATTCAAATGGTTTAAAAAGTGAGGGTGTCTGTGTCGGGCTGATCCCAGGTCCTGTCGCTGAATATTGAACATTAAGGGATTATTCGGAGCAAGGGCGCCGTAAAGGGGTGGAAGGTTAGGACGATTCTAAGGGCCCAGGCTGATGAAGGGCCCAGAAGAGCAGACCCTCTTTTCTTTTCTTATTTCTTTTCTCTTTTTTATACATACGTTAAATGTGCTAGGGCCCCTCATACACTTAATGTGTATTTTGTCTGTTTTGACCATAGATTTAATATTTAACAAACAAATAATGTATTTACTGTTTAAGTCACACCCCTCCCCCTCACAATGGTTCATTCCACCTGCGCTGTCCGAGCTACGCTCGCTAGCGTAGCGTCTCTTGCTTATTGCATTTGTTATGATGCAGTGCAGATAGTGACACACGCAGGCATGTCACATCAAAAGTCAGGGCATCAAAAACGGAAAGAAAAGAAGGAAAGAGAAGACCGAGAACGCCGAAGTCGACAGTATGTCACAGTTTTTCAAAAAGAAAGGTAGCCTGCCCTATTCCTGTATTCCAAAACTTTCAGACTTACTTATTTTTGTTGCTACATGACCTTCTTTTATCTAGCTAGCTTAGTAAAATAATTACTGAATTATGATTTACATCCAACAATAATAACATCTCTGCTGTCTCCGGGTTATGTCTCGTAGACACAGATTCAGCGGCCGCTGCACACCCACGTCCTCCTTCCCCCGCGGCCCCCGTCCCCGTCTCAGCCAAACAAGGTGAGCCTGAGCGTAAAACTTCACGAAGATTGAAGGCTCTAAGCACGTCTTATCTACTGTGTTCTCCACATGATGAAAACTTTACTAAACAAAAAGTAATCTACACGCTTCAAAAATTACAAGATGCAGCTGCAGAGTATTTTTGGGCAGGTCTGCATAGTTTTGCGAATATTTTGCACATTGCCTGTGACCGTTGCTGGGGGCGAGAGAGCATTCAGTAAGCTGAAACTGATTACAAATGATCTTAGGTCTGCTATGTTGCAGGACAGACTTTGTCACCTTGCCATACTATCCATTGAAAGCAAACTGGTAAGAAAGCTGAACTTTGATGATTTGATACATGATTTTGCCAGCAGAAAGGCACGCCGCTGGGCCATTATAAAGTGATGTTGAACATAACTTTGTTATACCTGGATCAGAGGTTCCGTTAGACTGGGTTGTAAAATGTCGGCCATTCACAAGAATTACCGGCCATTAAAAATATATACAGTAGCCTATAATGAATGTGGCTTATTATCAATAACAATATTTATTTAGACCGAGCGCTACACGAGTGCTTTAGTGAGTCCAAAACACGGCTATTTCTAATAAAAGAATGACGGGAGAAAAATGTAACAACAACTCAAATCCAAACATAAAGTTGTGCGCGTGGAGACGATAGAGGCAGCAGGTGCCACGCGGATGTACCCGCTTTACAGAAGAACGCTGTCCAGATCTGACCGCGCATCAGCTGCACACACGAGGGCTGGGCTGTAGATGCTTTTCCGCGCTTTAACGTGGCTTCAGGTGTAACATTAGCAACGTCTCTAACGAGTAACGACAATGCTAAAGTCACCAAAAGTCACTCTCAAGCGATGCGCCCCGGACCCAGCTCTGACACACTCAAGAGCGGCTCCAACACCGGTGACTAAACCGAGGCGTCTGCGCAGACTGACCGAGGGAAGCGCCTCTAAACCCGGCCACTCTCCCAGGAAGAGCCGCTGTGGGACTGCGCGTCAGTCTTACTGAACACACAGAGTTTACAGAATATCCTAATCGTATTCATTAGCTGCTGAGTTCTTAACACACTTTCATGAAAGTAAATGTACCTGTCGTTCGCCGTTCTCTTGGAAAATGTGAAGAACCACGAATAAAAAGCGTAACATATCCAGAGAGCGATGAAGGCGCTTCAACTGCGCTTCGTAAAATGGGCTTAGGGCGTAAGTCGAAACTTTTTTAGATAGAAATATTGAACATTTTTTAATATTTAGGCCTGTCTCGAAAACACTGTGTCATGTTAGTCACTGGCTTAGGTCAAATGTTAATATATTTTTCTATATTCTCTCCATATTTTTTTTACCGTCGGCCAATTTGGCTGATGGAAATCATTTTTACCGGCCATTTGCTTTTCACACCGGCTAACGGAAACCCTGACCTGGATAACAAACAGTTTATGTCTGGTTCAGTACTTGTTTAGTCCTGGACTGGTTTAGGCCTGGCATTACTCCTGGTGTGTCTTGATTTTGAGCCCTTTTGGCCTAGTTTTAGTCTTGGACTGATTTAGTTATGGGTCAGTTCTAGCTGATGTTTCCTGATTGAGCAGTTGGACCCAGTTAAAGCTTGTTCACATAAAGTATATGTCAATATGTGTACATTATGATCTGTTGTGTTTGCAATTGCAATTGAGATAATAAATATTCTCCCTTTATGTAAACAAGTACATATTTCATAGTTTTTCTTGTTTTGTAGGCTTTTACTCATCAGACATTTTAACTATGCAATGTGCTAAGTATCTTTTTTAAAGTATACAGGGCATGTTTATTGGGTTACATTTTATCTGTAAAAAATGTAGGGGGCCCAGAATTTTTTGTTTCCATAGGGCCCAGAATTTCTGGCGGCACCCCTGATTCGGAGCATAGAGCAACAAACAAGTTCCTTGACAAGCTAACAAGCCAAGAAGCTCGTTAAAATTAAAGTTAGCTGGCGTGACCATCAAAATGGATCCAACTTGTATTTTAAAGTGGGATTCCCCCACGACCCGGACACGGAAAAGTGGAAGAAGATGGACAGATGGATGTTATAAAGTTTCTTACCTTGCAGGAGTAGTAGTCCAGTAAAAAGCTGACTGCGACACATCATGCTGCTGGGATCTATAGCTGCCAGAGGAAGAGCGACGTTGAGGAGGAAAGTTGCGATAACAAAAGACGGCTACGGACGAAACATGCAAAAAAATATCTGGATTTTTAGCTTGATTTTTGCTTCTTTTAGGCAAACACAGGAAGCAGAACAGCTTCAAGTCCTGCATAATACATCCATGCCTGCATCACACTAAGACGTCTTCCGGGTTCTTCTTCTTCTTTAACACAGAAACGCGCATTGTCGCCACCTGTTGCAGAAATACTGCATTGTTGAGGGTGGGGTTTCCTATATAAAAGCTGTTGGCAAAGGTCTTTCTTTTCCTCTTGTGCAACTCACTTCAGTGTACATCGATATCGTTTCCAAGTTTGCAGGATGCTTCTTCTGGTTTTCTCACGTAAGTCGTTCACCATTCTTCTCCAATTGGCTCAGTGACTGACGTCGTGGCTGTTCCTTTGCAGGATTATGTGATCCTTACTTTTGCATATGTTTTGTGCTTTTCCAGTCGTGGGCTGTTTATGGATTACTACAGCCGATGAGATTTTAGTTGTAACAGCTTTTGAAAATGACAGTATTTCTCTGAACTGCACAGCACATAGGAAACATGGACTCAATTACTGGGCAGTTCGGTGGTATAAGGTAAACAACATTTTTCTTCACTATCATACCAACGGCTCACAGACTTTACTGGGCCATCCGGGGTCATTGTATTAACGGGTGTGACAACCAGTTTAACCAGGATGTTTGTATGGTGTAGTCCGTGTAACCATGTTAATTGTTTTAGCCTCTTTATTTTTATTTTTTAAGATTGACCGAGATTGTCAGCTGGTTAATGACCGGTCAGTCTCAGACAGAACTGAAAACTGCAAGTTACTTTAAACTTCTTCTTATTATTCTTATTCTTATAGTAGTAGTATATTCTATATTAGTAGTTACAACTTTAAAAATGTAATATGTTTGTATTACATATTACTGTTTCAAAAATGTAGCTTAGTCACACTACTTTGAGTTACTTCCGAGTTACTTTTGGCAAAATATAAACTGAAAAGAGGCAACTGCCTACGGATCTTATACATACACCACCTTCCAACATGTTTTGGCATGCTGCATTTTTGGGGGGGGGGGGAGTTTGGCATTTATTTCATTCTTACTTTAAATGCACTTGTGACCTGAGTTACTTGAATTGTAATGAATAATATATATAATGGTATTATGTGTAAGTAATAATTTATATTGCTTAGTTATTGAAAAAAGTGATATATTATTTTTTCTAACTTGCTACTTTGTAATAAGTTACCACCAACACTGCAGATAAAGTATTTCATTTGCACAGAAAAAAAAAGATGAAATGAAATTACTTCCACTACAACAGTATTATCATGTATTATACTGTATTATGGAGACTAAAGGCTACTAAATGCTACTTGAGGCTCTGCCAATTCTAACTACTGCAGTATGTCTTTTTCAGGTTTTTCAAATCTTCAGTCTTGTTTTATGAGAAATGTAAGAGCTGAACATTTACTCAGTTGTGGATCAGTTGTTTGGCAGTATAAACAGTTTATGAAAGCTCATTAAAGCTGGACTTTAGGCTGTTCCTCCTTTTGTAAATGTTAAGCAGTAAACCAACTATTGACTTTAACTGTAATCTTAATCAAACACTTGTGCAGTTAAAATAAATGTTAATGTTTTACAGCTTAACCCCCACCTGAACCGAGCACATTTTCTCCAGTTTGGCTTTACCCAAATCTTAAAGCTTCTTGAAAAAACTAGCAACAAAAATGAGACGAAAGCGCGAAAAAAAGCGAGAAAACAGGAAAAGATCCGTTTAGATGAGTTTTGTAGGTCTTAGCTTTCAAATGAGGCATTACACTGGCCTTTTAGATTTAGGTAAAGTTGAACTGGAGAAAATGCACTTGGTTAAGGCGTGGCCGTTTGTCTTGTATATAAACTCTGTCAGCACAGACATCTTTTGCAGTGCAGCACCCTCTAGTGATAAACAGACCCAGTTCATAAACAAACTTGCATGGATTATTTCACGAATACCAGACGTATTTACTACAGTCACTATTACTGGTACGTCTACAACTAATTTGACTTCTTTCACTGTGCATCAGCAATCTACCCCCTCTGTTTATCTGACCGGTCTAACCAATAGGAAAAGAGTTCATAGCTTTTATTCAGTACAACTTGCATAAGCGCTTTCTGCTGTGGGGAATGTGCTTAAACTTGCTGAACTTTGGAATGCTGCCTCATCAACATTTCTTTTTAAGATGCAGTATAGACAGTTTAAGTGAGAGGACTAGTTCCCAAACAAAGTGCAGACAGACAGAAGTGGTCAGAGTCATTTCACATAAGTGCTGTATTACTGTAGCATGAAGGCTCCACACACTTTGAATCTAGCATGAGCTGCACATTTACAAAACAAAGCTAATTACAGAGTGCTTCCCATAAAGATTGTTTGTAACATGAGCCAAAGCTTGTAATTAAAGAGGGCGGAAAGTTTGTTTCTGTGGAAAAGCTGTGGGATGTTGCAGACGTTTGTGTTTTAAAAATGACTCTGCAGGTGTGGGTTGCAGAAATCACCTAAAAAGACCTCAAATGGGTCGTCAAAACCAGGCCACTGTTTAAGGCAGTGACCTAAAACAGTCTAAAAACTCCACAGTGCAGTGTGCTGATCAAAAGACATGACAGTGATGGATATAGTTTATAATGAGAGATTGAGGCTTTTCAAATTAGGCTTTAAGGTGGAAGATGGACAGTATCATGTACATTGGAGCAAAAGTCGTATAAACTCTATATATTTTTTCAATTTGCTGTTAAAGAGGAACATAACAGGATTCTTTGAAATCAGAAGTAAAAGTGTGAGCAGTTTCTGTGACAAACCGGTTCTATGAATTCAAGTTTAAAGAAACTGATTATTTCCTTTAGTCAGACCAGATGGATTTTCTTTTAATCATAGCTTTATGTTTCGGATGCTTCTTCCATCTTTCCTCTGAAGGGTCACATGAGGAGGACACAGCATCTGATTAAGTCTGAATTATAATTTGTTTGGGCAAATGAACCCTTTTAAGTTGTTTCCCCATGTAAAGCGTCTTTGAGTGTCCAAAAAAGCGCTATACAAGTTTGATGTATTATTATTATTTATTATTAAATGTAATAATACTGGCATACATTTTTATTGCACTCTACAAAATAACATTTCCTTCTCTTCTACATTCACACATGGTCAAAGTGTTTCTAACCGTCAGTTCCTTGTATGTGACGTGTCTTTAACTGTCAAACTGCCAGTCGAGATGAACAGGAAGGAATAATAACGACTTCATTGAAGGAAGTCTACGCTTTATAAGAAGTCCATGAGTTTTTTTGTTAACTTTTCCTTCTTTCACTTTGTCAAGACATTGCAGCACTTCAGAAGTTTCACATTTACGACTTAAAGGACTTATTTCCCTGAACGACTTTCTAAGTTTGATACATTGAGTAATCCTGTATATTCAGTCTGTCTCCTTATCAAGACCTCACACACTCTGTTCCACCTGCTGATGTCACGAGGTGGTGCTCCCCTGTTTAAAAAAAATCTAGACTCCTTTGGATAATTTCGACACTCAAATCGCTTCCATTTCAAAGGATATATCTTTTTTTTTTTTTTTTTTTAATCGATCCAGCTGAAAAGGTGCGGCACCAGTATGGTATCATATAATAATGAATAATGCAGTTCCTGTATCAAAAAAGCACTTTTCAGGTACTGGTTTTATCAATGAAGTACTGGTATAAAAAAAAAAACATCCTTACACACAAGGGAGATTTACCTGTATTATAGTTATTAAACATGAAAGGACAATTCTATTGGCTGTCAAGCGTTATATACTTTATTGTAGCAGAAATTGCAATTTGTCACATTTATCAAAGCGCAAAGACTGCAATTAATTAGACATTGGGGTTTTATCAAGCTTAAAATCTCCTCATTCTGTATTTTAGATCCTGGAAATACATGGGGTTCTTGCATTAGTTTAGCCGTTCATATTTTTATTTAAAAAGGTGCATCATAGGTATGATTTCACTTTTGGTTGTATAACTTTTCATATTTCAGGGCAGTTTTAGTGCTAGTTCATTTGGTCTTCTTGTGTTAACATGTAAACATTTCCTTTAAAGCAGACCAGTGTGGTTTATTCATACCTGACAGTTTCAGGTATGACGAAAACCACAAACGCCTATAGGTTCATTGAAACAGTCACTGACACATGCTGTTTAATGTCCAAACTAGGAGATGGTGTGTGGAGGCCAGCGATGGTAGGCGTGTCAAGAATTATAAATAAACTGTGGTTCATGCTCTAAAAGGGCAGAGTGTTCTCATGAGAACCATGAGCACAATTAGGGGACTTTAGATGCACTTAGTGAAGCTCGTTACATTGTGCTATAACGTTATCGTACTAAACCGAATCAGAACCGTACATCTGTAAACCAATTAAACCAGGATCTCACAGAAGGTCTTGGAATCAAGTTCAAGGAATCAAGTTCAAGCTGAATTCAAAATGTACAAGCGATAACTAAATCAGACCGACCGAAAGCAGCTAAACTCAGACACAAAGTTCATTACAGTAATAAAAAAACATAGAACAACACATTTTAAAATGACATCATGTGCAAAAAATCGCGACGCTGAGTCAGTAAGAGAAGAATGCTTTCTGAAACAGATCAGTTTTTAAAGCCCAGAAATCGCAGGTCGAGGGGAAGTTCGTTCTGAGCCGAGCTGTTGTGCTTAGGTCAGTAAAGTCCATGTAAGGCTATAAAAGTGGCACCAAGATTTAGAATTGGACACAATGGATTGTCTCCATCAGCGGTTTGGAATTTGCATTTTCACCTTGACTCACACGCTCAGGAAAAGTGGTGAATACTAAAGAGAATACCAACAATGTTTTTATATCTATATAGATGGATTTCTGAAGAAAAAGGGGCGTGAAACACATACTACATACAGTGAGGAAAATAAGTATTTGAACACCCTGCTATTTTGCACGTTCTCCCACTTAGAAATCATGGAGGGGTCTGAAATTGTCATCGTAGGTGCATGTCCACTGTGAGAGACATAATCTAAAAAAAAAAATCCAGAAATCACAATGTATGATTTTGTAACTATTTATTTGTATGATACAGCTGCAAATAAGTATTTGAACACCTGTCTATCAGCTAGAATTCTGACCCTCAAATACCTGTTAGTCTGCCTTTAAAATGTCCACTTCCACTCCATTTATTATCCTACATTTAGATGCACCTGTTTGAGGTCATTAGCTGCATAAAGACACCTGTCTACCCCATACAATCAGTAAGAATCCAACTACTAACATGGCCAAGAGCAAAGAGCTGTCCAAAGACACTAGAGACAAAATTGTACACCTCCACAAGGTTGGAAAGGGCTACGGGGAAATTGCCAAGCAGCTTGGTGAAAAAAGGTCCACTGTTGGAGCAATCATTAGAAAATGGAAGAAGCTAAACATGACTGTCAATCTCCCTCGGACTGGGGCTCCATGCAAGATCTCACCTCGTGGGGTCTCAATGATCCTAAGACAGGTGAGAAATCAGCCCAGAACTACACGGGGGGAGCTGGTCAATGACCTGAAAAGAGCTGGGACCACCGTTTCCAAGGTTACTGTTGGTAATACACTAAGACGTCATGGTTTGAAATCATGCATGGCACGGAAGGTTCCCCTGCTTAAACCAGCACATGTCAAGGCCCGTCTTAAGTTTGCCAATGACCATTTGGATGATCCAGAGGAGACATGGGAGAAAGTCATGTGGTCAGATGAGACCAAAATGGAACGTTTTGGTCATAATTCCACTAAACGTGTTTGGAGGAAGAAGAATGATGAGTACCATCCCAAGAACACCATCCCTACTGTGAAGCATGGGGGTGGTAGCATCATGCTTTGGGGGTGTTTTTCTGCACATGGGACAGCGCGACTGCACTGTATTAAGGAGAGGATGACCGGGGCCATGTATTGCGAGATTTTGGGGAACAACCTCCTTCCCTCAGTTAGAGCATGGAAGATGGGTCGAGGCTGGGTCTTCCAACATGACAATGACCCGAAGCGCACAGCCAGGATAACCAAGAAGTGGCCTAGAAGCATATCAAGGTTCTGGCGTGGCCTAGCCAGTCTCCAGACCTAAACCCAATAGAGAATCTTTGGAGGGAGCTCAAACTCCGTGTTTCTCAGCGACAGCCCAGAAACCTGACTGATCTAGAGAAGATCTGTGTGGAGGAGTGGGCCAAAATCCCTCCTGCAGTGTGTGCAAACCTGGTGAAAAACTACAGGAAACGTTTGACCTCTGTAATTGCAAACAAAGGCTACTGTACCAAATATTAACATTGATTTTCTCAGGTGTTCAAATACTTATTTGCAGCTGTATCATACAAATAAATAGTTAAAAATCATACATTGTGATTTCTGGATTTTTTTTTTAGATTATGTCTCTCACAGTGGACATGCACCTACGATGACAATTTCAGACCCCTCCATGATTTCTAAGTGGGAGAACTTGCAAAATAGCAGGGTGTTCAAATACTTATTTTCCTCACTGTACATTTTAGGTCAACATGAAAGTTTTGTAACATTAAAATTTACTCCGTGGCACAAGTAGCTTTTTTTTTTTTACTCGAGTAAAGGTACTTCACTACAATATTACTCAAGTAGGAGTAAAAAGTACTGATTGATATAACTACTCTAATAAGTCCAGTTTCTTCAAAAAATTACTCTAGTACCTGAGTAAATGTAACTACCCGCCTCTGGATACAACACAACTGCACACTGGCCTTGCTCGCTCTGATCCTCATTGTCCTGCTGTGCCTAATAATAAAGTGTCTGTGTTTCAGGAGGGAGTGGACCCTCGTCTCACCGGCCTGGTGTCCAGATCTCCCCCTAATGGGACCTTGAAGTGGTACGTGGGGGCGGACACCCGTGTCGCTCTGGAGTACCCCAGCCTGAGCCTGATGCTGCCCCCAGTATCGTGCTCTGACAGCGGGGTGTACCAGTGCTACCTGGCCGCGCCCGTGGGGCAGCAGAACCGGGAGGGCAGAGTCAGGCTCGTGGTCAAGGGTAAGAACATAACACATAATCCTTTGTAGAAACAGCAACATGACTGATCACTGTAGGCGTAGGTGTTCCAAAGGTTTGTATAGGTGCTCTTGGGAACGGGATCCAAACTGTAAAAAAGCAGCAAACCCTGGCACTCTAAACAATATGCACAGGACAAGGAAGTACTTAAAAGGCCTTTATTTATATGGCCAAGCCAGCATAGTCATCTGTATAGATCTATAACACTGGTCTAATGGTGAAGCAGAACGGAGAGGGGGGAGTGTAGTTAATCGGTAATGGGAAATCACAGGAAAATACTCTATATAAGGATGTGTAAGTGCTCTGGCTACAACTGAGAACTCCTAGGAGCCTGAGTGGTCATCTGGACTGAATGGTTTAGAATTTAAAATGTTTCATATCTTAAAAGTTGACCTGGAGTGCTGGATAGATCAAGATTTGAGCTGAAAGTAGTTTATAGTAAAGAACACGGTGGCGAGTCCAACTCCTGCCCACAAGATGATCGAGTTAGGGATGTAGAGTAGGTTGTAACTTTGTTATTATTAGCGTAATTTGCCATGTTAGAGGGTACTAGCAAACTAGCAGGCTAAAAACAATATAAGAAGTAGAGAGTATTCAACTAACGGCTAAATGTAGTGCCCAAATTAGGACATATCGCCAACAACATATGTTGGCCGAAACTGAAAGTGATAAAGATCGCAACCGCAACTCCCTCGGATCGGAGAAACATTGCAGTGAAAGTCGGTCACAAGTTTGTGTCTATTTTATATATATTTTATGTTGCAGACTTTTGTGTATGATTTCGGAATCCTAAAAGACAGAGACCTACAGTTTTTTGTTTTGGAATCTACTGATTTTGTCTTTCAAACAAGCCCCCCTGAAGTACTGACTAAACATGAATATCCTGAATAAATCAGCCCTATGCCCCTCACACAGCGCCCCCTGCTGTCACAGTTCAACACTGAAAAATGGAAGCATGATAAACAGGATTATAGAGGAGACAATTTAAAATATCAGCGTTGCATATCGACACCGGCCTCGGTCGACCTCTATTAGATAAAGAGTATTTCTATGATTGAAGCCTTTACTATAATAGTAAATGTTTAACTGTAGGCTATTTGACAGGTAAAGAAAATTACATCAAATTAAATTACTTAAAATATTGGCCAACCCCCTTGACATCAGTATCGGACTCAAACATCTAGATCGATCGGGCCACAAGTTTAAATTCTCTTTCTAACCTGGGGAAAACTCTCAACTACCCTGTCCACATGACTACCTTTGGAAACTTTTGCGATAGGCCTATATGGTTACATCTGTATATCCATCTCTCTACATGCACTTCCTCCATCATTGATCTAATAGAGGCACAGAACAGGAAGGATGTGTTTGCCTCTGTCTAAAATCCCATTACCAAAGAAGAGTGGTGTAATCGTGTTGAGTAAATTGACCTTTCCCTCAAGCCTAACTCATTTGCCTGAAGGCTTGGGTATAGTCCCTTTAATAACCAGTGATTGGAAAAGATACAAACTGTTCTCGGTTGACATTTGCACTGGGACTTTTTGTCAGGACAGGCCTGTTCTGTTCTGCATTGCACAGTGTTCTTTTATATCTATTTCCTCGGGGTTTTCATGTGTTCTCATTTTGCAAATTAGTTATTTAATAAGCAGCACTCCCACAATAAGGTTTTCTTATTTTTACAGAAACTGAAATGAAATTTTTACAGAAACTGAAATAAAGAGGGAAAATGTGGTGGAGTAACAGGAACATGTCTAGACTTGGTTTTATCTTCTTTTTTTTACCACATGTCTGAAAAAAACTGCAAATCCCAATTAAACTCTGGCTACTCCGCTCCATTCAAGGCTGTGCTGAGAATGTGAAGGTTTTAAGCTACATCAAGGCCACACTTTATCCGTGTTTGTCCTTGTTTTTATCTGCATTTTTGGTAGATACTGTAGCTATTAAATATGTTTGTTTTCCCAACCTTGACTGCAACATTGTCAAGTACACTTTGGTACTTCACAAGGTCAAGAAGATTAGATTTAAGTATTGGATTAGATTAGTGTTGGCTCACGGGTTTTTGACAAACTGGCCTCTTGCAATGTGGGAATTGCGTGACCTAATGTTGCAGTAATAATAAGTTGACATTATAATGTGCAGCCCTAACCTATTATTAACTGCACTGACATTTGAAAGACCTTTTTAAGTCCTTGTTTTGATTATAACCCTGTTTACCTTAACCTTTATGGGGACTTTTACTGTCGTCATTTGTGGCATAAGACTCTAGTCACACAGACTGTGATGTTTCTCTTGTGACTTTAATGTGATTATTTTATATTGCACAAAGGTTCAATGTTATGTTATGTTAGGAAACCATTGTAACCATTGTTTTGATTAAACTTCCCTACATCATGTTCCTCTATGAAGTAAAGTTGTTCCTAATGGAGTTGATGTTCGACTTGTTGTCATGGAGATAAACCAGGGGACAGTCTCCCCCTTGTAACCTTTTATTCAGAACTCTGTAGCAAGCCAGTCTGTAACCAGTCTGAAACAACTAGTCAATTAGTCATCAACTAATCGATTTATTGAAATAGTTTAGTAATCGATTTTTCTGGTTTACACAGAAAAAGTTGTGAAAAAAGATGTGAAAATGAAGTATTGATGAAACTCCTATGTCTTTAAAGTTTGGGTGTGTAGAGTGTTTTTTTATATATTGTAAATTTAATAAATATGATCTGTCTGTGTCTCAGGACAATTATCCAATCCGAAAGCAGAATTGGCTCCACTCTTATTGTTGCCAGATCCTAAAGTTTAAACCAGTTTGGAAATAAACTTCCTCAGTCACAGCTCCTGACCCCGATAAAGTGCAGCCTCCTGAACTCTGGTGGTTCTTAGCTTTGAGCAAACCGAGTTCAGATGTAATGTTTTTTTATGTAGATGCAGATTAATCGATTGCCATGATAATTGTTAGTAGCCAGGCAACATTAACTTGATTTTGAATGCGTTTCGCTGCACTAACTTCTGTTGCTATTTAATTTTGTTATTTCTGTTTTCTGCCCGGGGACTGCGGATGTAATTAGCCTTGAGGCTGTAATTCGATGTGTTTACATCTGTCACTGTTGACACATGTTCATCAGTGTGCACTCACTGTTCCAAACCAATAGTCTAAAGCGGGGATTAAACAATCAACTGAGATGGACCAGGTTTAAACTCCGCCTGTCGTGATATGTGCTAATCATTCAACGATATCAACAAAAGATAAACAGTTTTATATTATTATCATTACTTTACTTCCGATGATGTAAAATGGTCCTCAAAACAGATTGTCAGCCATATATATTATAACACTATGAAGGCTACTGTGCAGGTCTAGTCTAAACTGGGACTAAACCAGCCCTAACCTAATGTAAAAACAAGACTAATGTCAAATCATATTTTTGTACTGTAATTACATTTTAAATTTTTACCATTTTATATCCCTCTGGTCTAACTCTCCTGTCCTTTCCCAGGCTGCCCCACAGATCCACCCGTGATCCCAGAGGGTACGGTGGAAATAGCCATATGTGCCTTCCCTGACCTGCGCTCGGAGCCAGTTTCGAAGGACGGATACCTGGTCATCTGTGGCGCTGTGGGCGTGTTGCTTTCAGCTTTTGTCATTTTTGCCGTGAGCTACGTAAGTGCAGCTCTCACACTGTCATCATCATCCCTGCCTGCCTCCCAAGGTTAAGGAACACGGGCAGCTTTGTGTAAGGGTTAAGTTTCGATTCTTGAGAAACAGAAGAAGCCATGTCAGAAGGATGGGAGGATAATCTTTTCCAGCCTCTCATTTGGAAACACAGGCGGCCTGTTGTGTTGGGTTTGAAATAGAAACTGCTGTACCAAGAACCTTGTGGTACGATATAAACCACAGCTTTGTGTGACGAGGAGGGAGGAGGCAGAGTGCTAGGTTTGATCAAAAATATCAGGTTACAACACAATTATGGACCACGTGGTTAACAATACGGAAACCTATACTAAATGTGTTGTCATCTAGAACCAGAAAACGGAACAATAATGTCAATATATTCCATTAAAAGACTTTTTTTTTTTTCTCATTTATTTGAGCTGAAGTAACTTCCTTTAATGCTGTCCCTGGACCAACAGCATCAAAACTTGGGCTCAGTGCCGGTTAAACCTAGACTTTTCTTTCAATACCATACTGGTATTGTTGTCCAGCCCTAGTAGTCGGATGGGCCGATGGCGTAAATTGGCAGCGTCGCTTCCGTGAGTCTACCCCAGGGGCGGCTGTGGCGACAAAAGTGCCTTACCACCTCCGAGTGTGGAGTGAATGAGTACAGTGTGGCGCTTTCAAACCACATTCAAATTTCCCATTGGCGTAGACTGAAGGACTCCATGGTTTCTCCATAATGAGCGCTCCCTTCCTTTGTATAAATTTGCCTTGTCTGATTGTCTTGTTTGTCTCTCCACAGAGAAGCCTGAAGAACGCTTTATGGCAGAAAACAAAAACCCCGGGAAAAGAGCTGTACCCGTACCCGAACCCGAACTCGCCGCCGGAAAAACAGGACTTACTCTGGATCGCCACTTTAGGTCCTCCTCCAAAAAAGACAGACATTACTGCAGCGTAATGTCGGCAAACACAGTAAAGGTGTGGGCCAATGGACTCGACACACGGGAGGCGGCGTCGCTTATTTTCAGTTCATTTCCAATGGAGCGAATGCGACAGGTGAAATTTGCGCATGTAAAATTTTGCATTTATCCACGTAGCCGTGCACACACGAGCTTGCGACGCAATCAATGGGTGACAAAAGCACTTGTCTTTGGTCCTCATGGCGGGGTGCTGGATACCACCCTCTGGTGTATTTTTTTCTAAAAATCCATATGACCCATGTGACAACACTGGGCGAGGTGTGTTTTTGTCAGCGATACAAATCTGTGATTGACAGGCTCTGCAGCTCTGTGGAGGCTCGTAACCGGTCAGACGAAAGAGCAGAAGAAAACGGTATCAGTCACTGCGCCGCCATCTCTAATGTTTGGAAGAGTGCGGCGACTGCTTCTGTCTCTTGGTGCGATGAACTCCCGTCTCTCGGTCTGAGAGTGGCCCGAGAAGTTATTTTATTATTTATTTATTGTATATTGGGTCGGGACTACAGTGGCACAGATGGTAGAGCGGGTCGTCTCATGATCGGAAGGTCAGGGGTTCGAATCCCGCCTCCTGAAGGTGCACATTGTCGTTGTGTCCTTGGGCAAGACACTTCACCCACATTGCCTCCAGTGTCTGCGTACACTGGTAGCCCCTAGGAGAGACCAACAGGCCCGGTTTGAACCGTGAGGCCGTCCTTCCGTGGACCCATCACCTGCAGGAGGAGCCATGGGGGTCGGTGCTATGTGACCTGGGCAGCTCCAACTGCCCCACGACCCGGCAACGGACAAGTGGAAGAAAATGGGATGGGATGGGATGGGGTCGGGACTAGCCTGGCCTTTGCCATCTGTAAACTCCGGTCAATTATCTTTCCCTACATGTACGTCTGGGTCTGATCTCAGTGGCTGCGTTTCATCGGTTGAATTCCAACCTACCATTCAGCGAGCGGGGGAGGCGGGTGCTGTCAGTGACGTCAAGCATTTGCTGGTTGTAGTTTGGCAATGGCGGCGGCTAATTTGCATCCATTGTCCCACACTCGCACTCTCAAACACACTCTCATTCATCCTGGCCTATTGTACATGTTTTTAGTGGTAGGGGAAACCGGAGTACCCGGATGAAACCTACGCAGACACAGGGAGAACATGCAAACTCCACACAGAAAGGCCCCGTCCAGGTGGGAATCGAACCCGGGACCTTCTAGCTGTGATCGGGAAATGATTGGCTGTAATCAGATGTCCCGACAGTTCTTCTTCTGAACAGAAAGGAGGAGCGTCTGGCAGGGCGGGCGGGCGTGTTGGTTTTCATCTTGGAGGTGATGGGTTTCGCCAGTCGCTGTCGTTCGTCGCCTCCCGTGTGTCGAGCCCATAACTCTTTGTGTCTTTGTCTGTTGGCGCCAAAGTCGATGTTTACAGTCACGAAAAAAGGCCCAAAATGTATCACCAAAGAACATATTTAAACATGTTGCTATTAACGGCTCATGGCAAAAATTTGGCTTTCACAAAAATGTCAATATTAGGTTTATTTTTGTATTTTGGTTTAGTTAAGTTAACTGGTTAAAGTCTGATTTAGTGAGCATTTGCACTTCAGCTTCCTTCACACTTTATTGTTGCTTTTGATACTAGTGGAAAGGTTTGTACAGGTTTATAACTTTATTAATCCAATATATTTATGTAAAACAAGTGGGAAAGAGAGAGTTAGCATGTTGGAATGGCTACTTAGCATTGCTGCTATTAGCAAACTGAAGTTATCGAGTAGATGCATCGTAGTGAAGATAGTTTTAGTGCTGAAATGGTGTATGGACTTTAAGAACAGGAGGTTGTGGGACCTTTTTCTTTTTGGATGGCATTTAATGTACATTCAAGAGATGGTTCATGATCAAACCAGAGCGAGACTTAAGCAGGTCTAAACTACAACCATTGAACCAGGTGTAAAACTAGGCCCAAACTATATCTAAACTTTAGGCCTAGTTTAAATCTAGATAAGGTCTTAACTACGTAGGTCTAAACTTGGCCAACCATGGATGTGCTGCATGTTCTGCTCTGGTTGATTCCGAGTGAAGAATAGACCCTTTAACTGCTGACATCATCAGTGACATCAGCTGTAGGCAGGAAGTGATCAAGAGAAATAGATTAAACTAAAACTAGCGATTTTAAGTGTAAAACTACAACTGAAAATGTGGTCTTGTTGTGGCTTAAGGTGCCAGAACAAGAGGAATGACATTTGAGACGATAAAATAAGGTTTATCTGATATTTCCAAAAACAGTTAGACATTTGTTTATCGTTACTATGACAACAGCTACAATGGAAATAGATAGCTGGAGGCGGGAAGCTCTTATAATATACATCCATGGGGAAGCTCGATTCCTATCTATTTCCATTGTAGCTGTTGTCATAGTAACGATAAACAAATGTCTAACTGTTTTTGGAAATATCAGATAAACCTTATTTTATCGTCTCAAATATCATTCCTTGTTCTGGCACCTTAAGCCACAACAGGACCACATTTTTCAGTTGTAGTTTTACACTTAAAATCGCTAGTTTTAGTTTAATCTTATTTCTCTTGATCACTTCCTGCCTCCAGATGATGTCACTGATGATGTCAGCAGTTAAAGGGTCGCTTGGTTAGTTTGTGCAGGCACGATTTTTGCTGGCCTGAAAATGTTTAGGCTCTGAAAACTGGTTTAGAGTTTCCATTACCGGCAAGATTCTGGCACTGGTTTGGAAGTTTGGAAGCTACGCTAATAAAAAAAATAAAAAAAATCAAGAAAATAAAATCAAGAAAGAAAAAAATAAGGGGGTAATAATCAGGAGCAGGTTAAGTGAAATGTGATGCCATTGTAATGTCAATATTGTCTTATTTAAATAACGTCAATATTATTTAAATAAGATGCTGCATAAAGCGCACTTGTAGACGGCTGAACTCAACAACAAAACATGAAGCTTTCTATAACCTTTTTTTGTTTTGTTTACTGTTTATTTTGGTGCCGTGTGACAGAAGCTGGAGATTTCCATTCATTGCAGCAAAGTCAAATGTATTCAGTAATTTTTTTATGGGTTTTGTAGTGGGAGAATGGACTTTTTGCAAATGCTCACTGACACAGGCTATAACTGTAAATAAGCTTGTATTTGCATCATTATTTTTATTTTTTTAATGTACACAGTTTGATCCACGTGCAGTACAATAGTGACTGAACTGATATAATATGATGACATGGTTTAATGTTGAAACCAGTTTGGAGAAGCCGACAGAAGCGAGTGATGCAGGTTTATTAAAGCACTGTGTGAACACGTCTAACTATAGACCAGGCGTTCTCGACATTCTCTCCTCCCAAACAGATTCTTCTTCTTTTTAGTCTATTTTCAAACACCGGACTCTTGCGCCCAAAATAAAAGCCCACTCTGCAACTCCAAAAATGTAGGGACTACATTAAAGACTAAAACTGAACAAACCCAGAACTAAACAATTACTGACCAAAGACTAAACACAAAAGTAGTTGAAGCTGCAGAAGCAACATTTAAGTGGTTTTAAATGTGGAGTATTTCATTTTATTTGTTTTTTTTGTTTATAATAAAGTGAACATTTTTGAATTCACATTTTTATCTACTTGAACATTTGTTTCATAGCAATTTTACCACCACTGCTACCACTACAACAGCCATTACCCCTACTACTACTATTACTACTACTATAACCATTACTTCTCATCCTCCTACTACCATTACTTCTATTAGGCCTACTTCTCCTCCTACTACTACAACCATTACAGTACTACTACTTTTACTACTTCTGCTCCTGGCTTTGCCTCTGTTTGCTTCTCTGAACTAGGATTATTGAAAGAAGGAAACTGTAAAACATTGGATTAGCCTGATTTCCTCGTCTCATGAAGTTTATTTTGTGATTATACAAACAGACTTTGGCGCCAACAGTCATGACTTCATCTATGGGAAAACTCTTCACGTTTTATTAGAATAATTGGTGCACAATGAAAGAAAGCCACAAAACCACTGTTCAGTAAATGAGTAAAAAAATAATATTGTCTGAAAGTAATAGTGAATGTTTATAAGATATGGGATTGTCTAAAGATCAGTTTGTCCATCCTAAAGTGATTGTAGTGATGTGCTCTTAAACGCAATTTGAATCATTGCAACTAGTAACTTTTTGAATGTATTTATTTACTAATTGACTAATTGTTTGTTCTTGAACATTAATTGAAAATCAAATCAAAGGCACAATACTTGATTAGGTATTGTTTCAAGTGTGCAGCCCGAGATAATACCGGGGAGTATTTAGTCTGAAACAAAGTGATTAATGGAGGTGATGGAAATGAAGACAACCCACTAATATTGAAATAGCGTCTGGACAGTGGTGTAGGAGCTTGTAATGTGGTTTCATTTTAGTTTTGTGTGATTGCCCCTAATGTAAGGGTTTCCAGGTGAACTAGAGGCTACTTACATCTATGTATCTATTTTAAAACATTACAGACACGTGGCCAACAGAGGGCAGCAGAGTGCATTCTATTTGATATTTATTAGAAATTGAATGAATGAGAGTAGACTGGAGAAAGCAGATTTACTCAAACATGCTCAAATGAATTAGTTTGTTGATGAGAGAAAAACTTGTATCATGAAAGCTAAATTTGCACAAATGTAAAAGTAAATGAACTAAACATGTAGAAGAAAGTGAATCGTTTCTTGTAAAGTGTGCTAGTTATATATATTTTTTATGTTATTCGCTGGATGTGTTAAAAACATCAAAACAATCTGAGTCAAAATCATGTCTTTACAGCAGGTCTCTGTTATTTTTTATGCACCGGTGGTGGAAAGTCAAAGGCAGTTTGTCAAAGTACTAAATTTTTGCACAATTCATTGACTTTTTTTTAAATGCTTTTTAGATGCAGAATGCAGATGATGAAAATCTTTACTTCGCTACTCATTTTAGCTTGTGACAATTTCCACAGAAACGAGCCATTTTAGTCCAAAACCACAAGAGCATAATTACACATAACTCTGAAGTTTTCACCTATTGATTATTCCAAATTAGAGACTTTCATTCTAACTTACAATGAACCTTTATACTTTTCTGTATCAGATTAGATGGGGAAAAGTTTATTAATAATGAATATGTTAAAAAAACTTCTTAACCAAGAATGTTTGGAGTTTGTATCTACTGCAACATGTTTAATGTACCTTTGTTGTTTAATAAGCTAAAATCCAATGACCCACATACCTGTACATGGCAGCCATATTAATACTTTCTTTTATGATCCGTGTATTACAGTGCACTGTGACTTTTTGTGACACCTCTTTTCAAATATGCACTTTAACATCTTGCACATGTGCCATATTTTCCGTCGCTCCGGAGTATAAGACCCCGCCAAAGTATGAAAAAAGTGCGACTTATAGTCCAGAAAATATTATACGGTAAACCGTTTTGTAATGCCTGATTTTCAATAAAGCAAGTTGTAAAATGTGTTGAATCCGTGTCTTTTATAGTAATATGTTTTATCTCTGAAAGTACATAAAAACCAAAATAACCAATAACAATGACAGTAAAATACATGCTGATTTTAAAATACATTCTTTTCAATGTAGTTTTTGAGTAGAGGCCGGTCGATATGGGTTTTTCTAAGGCCGATGCCGGTATTTTGGGATGTTAATTGGCTGATGCCGATATGCTCGGCCGATATTTTTGGCCGATTTTTCCAAATGTCTGGTCTATTATCCTGTAAAAACAAATACTTGGACGATTTTAGGTGATCCAATCATAGTTTCTGTCCCAGCTTTGATTAGTTGTCATTAGCATTAGCATTATTGTTACTAGCCAAATAGTGGAGGTTAAAACTAACTCATTATTTGAAAATCTAATCAAAGGCACAATACTTGATTAGGTGTTGTTTCAAGTGTTCAGTCCGAGATAATACCAGGGAGTATTTAGTCTGAAACAAAGTGATTAATGGAGGTGAGGGAAATAAAACAACCCACTAATATTGAAATAGCGTCTGGACAGTGGTGTAGGAGCTTTTAATGAGGTTTCATTTTAGTTTTGTGTGATTGCCCCTAATGTAAGGGTTTCCAGGTGAACTAGAGCCTACTTACGTCTATGTATTTATTTTAAAAACATTAGACACGTGACCAACAGAGGGCAGCAGAGTGCATTCTATTTGATATTTATTAGAAATTGAAAGAATGAGAGTAGACTGGAGAAAGCAGATTTATTGAAATAGCGTCTGGACAGTGGTGTCTGACGGCCAGGCAGACGGGCTCAGGAGGTCAGACGAGACAGCCGCGTCTGGAGGAGCGGAGGAAAGCTACCACCAGAGAGCAGGGACTGTGCCTTTTAAAACTGTTTGGATATAATAAATGGAGTTTGGTCGTCTCCAAAGAGAACCTGAGTCTGAGAGTAAATTTAAATTAGAAACACAACGCAGAGCCGAACACCACTGGTAACATATGCTCAAATGAATTAGTTTGTTGATGAGAGAAAAATGTAAAAGTAAAAACAATGTCTGGTCTATTATCCTGTAAAAACAAATACTTGGCCGATTTTAGGTGATCCAATCATCGTTACGGTCCCATCTTTGATTAGTTGTCGTTAGCATTGGCATTATTGTTACTAGCCGAATAGTGGAGATTAAAACTAACTCAGCGATTGAATTCTCCAGACTCTCCTCTTCAAAATGAAATGCAGCATGTCCATATTGACGGAGGTTTAGTGAAACTTGTGTTTAACAAACTTGAAGCGAACCAGTTTTCATTGCGATGTTCCTCACCTCCCTGAGGCCTGGGGAGTTGTGGGAGGACTCGTTTTAAAGCCCTGACTTTGGTCTTTCCAATCCAAAAAACGGTCCCGAAATCGGCTTTTTTCGGCGCTAGATCGACCGATAGCCGATATTGTAAAATCCCCAAATATCGGCCAATATATCAGCCGGCCTCTATTTTTGAGTAAAGGAGCTTTGAGGCCCCGCCGCAATGCCTCTAAGTAAAACAAGGGCAGCAGCTGTAGGATGTGCCATTAGTGATACAAAAAAAAAAAGAACTAAACTTGAGCTTTATATGAGCGAGGACACAAGGACACAAGCCTCGGTTTATGCCATTATGCTCATTCCAGCTGCTAATCACTCATTTGACTCTAGTATATGTGACCAGATTTCCCAACCTAAAAACTGGGACACAATCCGTGCATATGCCGCAGGGCTTCCAAATCTTTACTGTCTTTTCCAGTGAATGGTAAAACTGTTTACATCTTATGACATTCACCAAAACACATGGAGATGCTAGAATTTAGATTTTTAATTGGTTTATACTTTGCAATTGAGATTCACTTGGACCAAAAACATTTTCAAGTTAAGTGTGTTATTTTGGAGACGGTCCTTGGGCACAAGTAGAAGTAAAAAGTACTGTATGAAACAATACTTTAAATACAATACTTTAAAACAGTACATGTATTTGAGTAACTGAGTATTACCCACCTCTGATTCAATGACAGGGAACTTGCAGTACATTTCCCCTCATAGTTATGTCAGGAATCTACAGCAAAAGTTTCTAATTTTACTGTCAATTGTTGTTGCTTACATGTGTGTGTGTTTTTAGTGGAATATTTTTTATCATTTGATGTTGAGCGATGTCATGAGGCAAATTTGCTTTTCACTGCAGGCTAAAACATAACTGCATTAAAGCGAATGGGGCCATGGAGATTTGGAACCTGGCAACATATTTAACATGTGTGACCGGGTGGAAACTCCCAAAGTCAAACTAATGTGTTGTAAATACAGGCTTACGGTTTAATGTGGCGTGTTGAGAGTGATCACAGCTGAGATTTTCCAGAAGAGCATTAACCTTCTGAGAGGAGAGAGGTCCAGTTCAGAGAAGTATAGAGAAAGGAAAAGTTGTTCATTTAAACTGTTCTTTAAAATCTACTTTCAAAAATCTACTTTCAAGTGTGCGTGTTTTTTTCTTTTTCAGAATGAGAGAGTGAATGTGATGTAAAGCGCTTTGAGTGCCTAAAGCAGAAAGGCGCTATATAAATGTGACTTTCTTTTTTTTAACCAAACTCGACCCAAGGACAAGGGTCACATGACTGAGGACTCAATATTGGGAAATGAAAGAATATGGGAAGTTTTTGACTTTTTCGTATTTCTGCCCAGGTCACAAATTCCACAGTAGTTGTAAAATCATCCAGCATAAAAAAAAGGCATGCAGACAAAAATAAGTTTACATGGGAGTTTTGAAGGACATGACATTTGCGCTCGAAGTAGGTGGTCGGTAACAATTATGCTAATCTTCCCACGTCTGACAACAAAGCATGAGATCAGAATAAAACCCAATGCCAGATTCATTATACATTTATTTCTGAAAGGGTTTCCTCAGTTTAGCAATAATACAGTGCCCAGACTTCAAACAAAACACTCACTTCTGACTCATTTTTCCACTGTTTTTGGAATACATGCGAAAAGACGTTTTAGGAAACGCATTGTTTTTCTCTTATTGCCATTGTAAACAATACAAATGACTTAGGCAATTATGCAATGTACATATTTCTTCATCGCCCGAGAGAGAAAAATCAGAAAAACAAAGCTCTGCCAACCCGTAAGTACAAAGTTCATCGAAGAAGCAACATTAAGAGCATTATGGAAAGTCTCACATTATGACCGTGATTAAAAAACTATCGGCACCCGCATTAGATCTAAAACGGTTGAGCTAGTAAACAAATATAGACTTTATTTAAATACTGTATATCCAGTGGCTTCACAAATATTACATTCATGGTCTGTAATAATTTAAAATACATTAGGAATAAACTATGTATAACTGCGAAAAGTGCAACTGAAGTAAACGTCTTCAGTGAAGGAAAGTAACAAAAGGAAAGGAAGGAAAGTAAAAAAAATTTATTGCCATTAGGCAGTGGCAGTTTGTTGAAATCTCTCCTATAGAAGCTGACTCTCGACTCCAAAGCCCTGGACCCAAGTTGCAAAAGTCTTCTTGTAAATATTTGCAAAATAACAGAATTGATTTGTCTTTTTGAAGTCTATTCTAAGGTAGTTCTTCTCATAGAACTACGGTTTATTAAATAAGAATATTTAATAAACCGTCTAAAAGTTTCAATTTTATCTGCAGGAAGTCGAAATTAAGGCTTTTTAACGCAATTTTAATGCTAAAATACTGTAATTTTAATGCCACAAACAAAAGAAATCCATGCCCATTTCATTTAAAAACATTTGTAAACATTCCATTGAACAGTGGAATGGGGGGAAATGTCTTTATCCAGAAGCAACAAGCAACTTTGAAGAAAAAATAGTGTTGAATTTCAGCCAAGACATCTGCATTCTTTTCTTTAGATTTAATGCCACTTTTAATCCTATTTTAATGCTTTTTAATGAATTTTAAGGCATTAATTCATGCTTTTTAAAACCCTGATTTAACGGATGGCACAGTTAATCTGTTGTGTGTGGATACATACAGCAGGATTATGGAGCGCAAAGAATAAAAATGATCAGGGATAAATTCTGAGGATTAAAAATAGCATATAACGGCTACAGAATACTGGCTCCAGGACGCCCTCAGAGAGAGACACCTGATCATTTTACTCACCAAGGAACTACAAGTTACTTCAAGTTTTCCCAACATGTCCCTTTTTCTGGCCTGTGGAGCTTTGTTCTGGATGAAAATAAATATGTAGTCTAAACACTTAGTGATTACAGCCACTGCTCATGATATCTAGTATGTTTCAGTCATGATGAAACATACTAAACATGTAGTATGTGTAGTACTTTGACGCATTATGCGGTGGCACTTGGTGTGAAGTTTGAAAAGCACAGTAATGTTGAGAAACATTGAACAAACATTAAAATCAATAAAAAAAAAACAACAAAAAACAAGTGGTATTCTTAAAAATAGAAAGAAATGTATCTCGCTATCCTAACAAACAACAGATCCTAAAAATAGCTGGATCTGTAGAAAGGATGAAACTATTTTGGAATTCAAGAATATTACTGTTTTATGGTTCTAGATAAAAAGAGCGATCGCTGTTGCTGTTCACTTCACGTCAGTAATTTTCGGCTGATTCATCCACGTCTCTAACTCTGTTTAATAGAATTACTGATCTGTTACAGCGCATAAAAAGCAAAGTCCTGTTTGTGAACATCGTAGAACTATTATTATTATTATTAATTAAATTCATTAAATCACAGCCAAAGGACGTGACAACATCACGACCGCTCGTATTGAGAAATGCTACATCTGTACAGAAATAAGTACCAATGCCGCGGACGGGGATTTTTGTGGATTTAAAGTCTTGAAATACTAGGCCCATGCATGTTTGAAAATGCTTATTAAATCAGTGAATTTTAGCACCGGTCCAACCTTGAAAACAGAAAAATGTAAGTTGTTTTCAAGGAGTTCAAGCACCTGAATACGATTGCTTTCGAAAGTGTAACAGTTTGGTGCATTAAACTTCTCTGGCAGTTGTGCAGAGTAAACAAATACATGAGGAGAGAGGGGGCATCCCTGACTGAGAACCTTTTCATTATAACTAGACCTAATTAAGAACTGTGCTCCGGAGTTGCAGAAAATAAAACAAAAGTGTCTGGAAGTGGCTGGTTGCAATCCATGGGGGGAGGAAGTGATTTAAAAGTCATTTTTCAAAGCATTCCATCTTATGCAGCACAAATCAGCCCTCTAACCTCACAGAAACCGATCATAGATTGAAATCCGAGGACTGTGTATCCCTGTGTGGAGTTTACAAGATCAGGGAGAGTTTCCTGTGGTTTCAACACATGGAACAATAATCCCAGAGTTAGTTTCTCCAGACGAGGATCCTGACTTAGATCTGTTGAAGGGTCAGTTCCAATGATCCTTTACAGAGTCCACCGCATTCATCAGTGAGGTCAAAGCCAAGGGTGTCAAATCCATGAACTGAAACTTCGCAATTAGCAATAATTGTCATTTTTGGTCAGGAGCATCTTAAGGCAGAGGGTTCATTATGGACACTGGTCTACATTTCTGATTGAGGATGAAAATGTAGGTTAGACGTCAATGTTAGGTTCTCCATTCCTTCTACAAAGCCGCCACAACAACAGGGCCCCACCACCACTGCCAGGACAAGCACACCAACAATACCTGAAACGGAAAAAAAAATATAAATCATCCAATATTTTTTTTTTATTGGATGATTTTTATGTTTTTACTGTTTTTATGTCTGGGTTGATGCCAGTACTGCATCATTAGCCGCTAGCATTAGCATGCTGCCGCTAGCTTTAGCATACCGTTTCTAGCTGCGGCATTTTGCATGGTGATCAAGAATACGTATGCGGAGGCTAGAAATAACCCAGTAATTCTCCACTTTCCTAGCTTCAGAATGACATACAGCATGTCCATATTCATGGAGATTTAGTTGGTTTGTAGCCAATACCCAATATTGTATTTATTCGGGTATCAGATTGGTGCATCCCTAATTCTAAAGCATAGAATAGACATATTTTCTGTTTTGTGACTTAATTCTTCTTAAATTTATTTTATATGGCTTTACTCTTTTCTGTGAAAATATTAACATCACATCATTTCATTTTTTTTGTTTCATATTATTTATGTCACTCCTGAAACATAAATCAAACTTTTACGCTCAAGAGTTACTCGGTACACTACTCAAGTTAAATTGTATCCAAGTACTTTTTTACTCTTACTTGAGTAATTACTTGGGCCAGTAGTTTTTACTTGTGCTAGAGTCAAATTATTTTACAGTAATGCTACTCTTACTTAAGAGTAAACTACGCTACCCACCTCTCATAATACAGGTGCTCATCATATAATTAGAATATCATGAAAAAGTTAATTTATTTCTGTAATTCAACTTAAAATGTGAAACTCATATATGATTTAGACTCACTACATGCAAAGTGACACATATCAAGCCTTTATTATAATTTTGATGATTATGGCTCACAGTCCATTTCCAAAATATTCTAATATTATTAGATTTTTAATTTGGGGTTTTTACAAACTGAGCCATAACAATCAAATTATAACAAATAAGGGCTATAAATATCTGACTTTGCATGTAATGAGTCAATCATATATTAGTTTCACAGTTTAAGTTGAAATACAGAAGTGAATGCACTTTTTCATGATATTCTAATTATATGACGAGAACCTGTAGTTACATTTGACGAGGTAAAATCAAAAGGCTTTAATTTTAAATCAATAATAACAACCCTGACTTTAAATGTAGCTCGTGAGGCAAAATGGTGTGGGCACCACTGACCTATACAATACCAGTCTGTATTTTTCTAAAGTTGTAAGCCGTAGTGGTTTACTGTGTCAGTACTATCGCTACACAGAGCGAACCCAAGTATCGTATCATTAGAGACACTTCACCTGCGTGTTTGTGTCCATGTAGTGGATTTTCCGTGGCTGTTTTGTTGCGTCCATGCAGTGGATTGTCCAGGGCTGTTCTGTTGCAAGGCAGACCGCGGTTGTAGACCCTTTTTTCGTCTCGGGAACCCTTCTGTTAAAGCAAATCAATATTTTGACATTTGTTACAACTGCAGACAACTGCTAATAGAAAGAGACTTTACCTCGTTCTCAAAAAATATCTTCTGAACAAAGTCCACACACTTGTGTAGAATAAATGATGCGTTTTCGTGGACAGCAAACGGAGGATAGGCCTTGAAGGCAGAATGTCTGACGATGGCGACTGACTGTGGGAGAAAGACAGATGTAACAAAACAGAGAGCCATGTAATTTAGACACAATCCTTTAGCTCCTCCAGGACTTTCTGCTATTCTTTCAGGTCTACAGATTTTCCACGATGTTTAATAGGGCTAGGACGATCCGCTTTTGTCACGATCCGAAACACATCATGGCACTTGGGCTGATTCTATACAGCTGCTCAGAGAGCAGGATTCAGGAGGATTATGGGATTATGTTTTATTATGCCCTGTATTTTTTGTTTTGTTTATTATCCTTTTTATGTGAAGCACTTTGGGCAGCTGTGGCTGTTGTAAATGTGCTATAGAAATAAACTTGACCTTGACCTACTTAGAACTGCGTGAATGAAGCCAAAAACCGCCCTGGGGGTGTTTTTGATAAGGAAATAGCATAACAACATGGTTAAAAGCTCCAAAAAGTCTATTTTGCATGATATAGGACCTTTAAGTGTACACTCTCACTTTCAGACCAACATTGTAAAAAATAATTTGTTCCTTATGTTTTGCCTGTTAAAATAAAAGGAAAATAATAATTTGACAGGCCTTGAACATAATGCAATACACGTGAATGGCCTTCAGAAGATGAAACAATAATATCTACTGCTTTGCTGTTGTTTGTGAAGAGGCTTAAAATACTACAATTATAAAACTGTTTTTCTTTTCAAGTGAAATGCCAATTTTGCCTTTATATTACATAAAGTAGCCTTCTACTTTAACATTTGCATGGAAAGTATTTTTGCATGTTTATAGAAAGGCTTGTAGATGCCAATTGGTGAAACTACTGAAATATACAAAAGGTTTATTGGTTTATTTGGTCGAGACAGTGCAAGTTAATGAACAGGCCACTCGGGATTGTAGCCATGGGGTAATTTCCATCCGTTGGCCCCATGCGCACTCTCAAACACACTCTCATTCATCCTGACCTATTGTACATGTTTTAGTGGTACGGGCAACCGGAGTACCCGGGGGGAACCTACGCAGACACGGGAGAACATGCAAACTCCACACAGAAAGGCCCCGTCCAGGTGGGAATCGAACCTAGGACTTTCTAGCTGTGAAGCACGAGCGCTAACCGCTGCACCATTTTAAGGCTCAGACTGAGCTCTTTCTAATACAAAAAACTAAAAAAACCTGGAACGTCTCTATTACTTTCGGTTCTGGAGATATCATTCTTATTTTGGCATTCTATTTGCCTGCAGCCAATATTGTAAATACCCATATACTGGTCTCTAGTAATTGTCCTAGAGATGTAAATGAAATTGAGATACTGTTTTTGCCCACCCTACAATATAGATGTGGCAGGTGCACCATTTAGAAGTGAAAGTGAAAGCAGTAATTTCTTCAATTCATCTGGACTCCTAAGAATCTTACTATAATGAAGATGTTTATTTCGTAACCTCATGGTGGGTCAGTCTCCCATTGTGAGAATATGGGGGGGGGAAATTAGATAATTGAGAAACAGGAAAAGGTGCCGTCATTTCATTGTAGTGAATCTGTGTTAATTTTGACAACATATTTTAATTTAGTTTTAGTCTTAGTCTTTTGACGAAAATGTAATTCAATTTTAATCGAGATTTAGTCAAAAAAATATCTTCAATTTTAGTCTAGTTTTAGTCGACTAAAATTGCAAGTCAATTTAGTCGACTAAATTTAAGACTTTGCATTTATAATATTCATTATAATCATATTTAATCAGCTCCTCTGCTTCATGGAGCTGCTCCCACATTAACAGAGCTCAGAGCTGTTTTTTGGCAGTGAATTTACATGATCTGAGGCTCTTTCAGACGGTCAATAGAAGTTTGGATGATTTTAGTCTCTCCTTTTCATTTTTATTTAGTCTTATTTTAGTCTGGACATTTTAGTCATAGTTTTAGTCCAATTTTAGTCGTCAAAATATCACTTTGACTAAAATTAAGACTAAATATTTTAGTCGACAAAATTAACATTGTAGTGAATGCATAATAAATGTGTGTTCAGTTCACCTCGCTTCCAATGGAGTATTCGTGCTCATAGCTGCGGTTTAACTGTGGTTCAATTATAATTGGCAGGTTACAACAGCTGAAGTTCTTGGTTATGTTCTTCTGATCAGCCAGAACTGAAAGTACTGAAAATAAAGGAAATACAGAAATTAAGCTTAATTAGTTAATGAGTCAGAATTCAGATTGAACAAAGACAGCTTGTACAGAGGAGGGAGAGGATGTACATTTGAGTGAAGCATGGCAAGGCAACTTTATGCATGGATTAGTCTCTCGAAGTCTAGATTTAACACTTTATTTTTTATGTTATGTTTCTTAGCTGGTAAAAGTCAGCACATGTTACAGACTTCAACTCTGAATGCAGCATAAAAAAGTCAAGGTGAGTGCGTATTCAGTGGGTCCCAAAATTTGGTCACAGGTGCTCTTCAAGGATCAGGTATCATCAGAAGTGATTATGAACAGAAAATAGAGGATCCGAGGCACCCTGACTTACAGTTAAAAGTCCTTTATTATATTTATTATTTTAAATAGGACTCATAACTATAGGTCAGATTGCCTGGGATCCTCTTTTTTCTGTTCTTTATGACTTCTGAATGCAGCATACCACAGAAGACCAAAGCTGAAATGCTAAAAGTCATCTCACTTCCCAGTTTGGGCCATGGAAAAGTTTATGCTCTCATAACTATGGTAAATTGCACATGAACACCGCCTTGTCTCGTATCATTCAGTGGGAAACTGGGAAATTACTTGCCCAAGTTCCCGAGATGAGATCACATTTGACCTTTCAACACAAGAGAGCAGCGACGAGCATTTAGTCATTAAGCTACTCAATTGTAATTTTGTCTCTTTAACCTCTAAATCCGAGTGCATTTTCTCCAGTTCAGCTTTACCCAAATCGAAAAGCTTCTCGACTGGAGTTTGCAGCCTATAGGCCAGGGTAACCTGATCTAAGATTTTTTTTTGGCAAGTTTTTTTTAGGCTTTTAGATTAGATTTTAAGAAGTTGAACTGGAGACAATTTGCTCGGTAAAAACAGGGGTTATTTCCCTTTGTTACGACACAAAAGTGCTTGATCCCCTACGAGATCATGCAGCATCACACCTGACCTGTCATTATCAACAAAGTTTCAAAATCCCTCTGCGGATGTAAATACGACTACACACACAGAGACTTAAAGTTGGGGGATCTCTGCAAAGTGTCATGCCCTTAATTAAACACGAGGTGATTGATAAACAACACTGTGTAATGAGGGGGAAAACCCTTGAGCATGTTTTGGTTTCTTCACGATCCACCTGTAGAAAGTTTGGGAATTTCCAGCCTGGGTTTCAGTATCGTCCTTGCAAATTCTAATCATGCATTAAACCTCACGATAAATAACTCAAACAGAGTATTAAGGCAAGAAACCACGTTTTCATTAAGAGTGGCTTCTTGAAGGTCCAAAGAGTATTAAAAACAAAACACTCGAGATGTCAACAAATGAATGGGAGGAAAGTTAGCACAGCTTAGCCTTAGCATAATATAGCAACACTGCATAGCGTTAAGAGAGAAAAAGAAACTAATATAACACTGACATTCAAGACCGTCATTTAACACGTCTCACATGAGATACCGGTAATATTATTCCTACCTGAAAACATAGTAATCCCTCGAAAAACTAGCCGACAGTCCATGACCTTTGATGGAAGTTAGAGAGGCTGAATACACTTTCACTTGTCAACCGTACGATTTTTTTTTTTTCAAAGGTCAATCTTAAGTAGGATCCTTGGAGTATGGTTCTATCAAGAATAGCAGGTGTCTATTTCGGCCTCTCGTTTTAGAATAAAACACACTTTAAGCACGTTTTATGCAGAGGGGCAGAGCAGCGTGTCTGCTTCTAATACATCCATGGTCTGCTTGCTTACAGATAGAACAGACGACCCCGGAAGTGACGCAAGGATAGTGGGATTGGGGATTTTTATTATTATTATTATTATTATTATTATTTTTAAATCATCACCAGTATCATTATTTTAACAATATAAACTTAATATAATAAAGTGAATTATAATCGTTTAAAGCCAAATAATAGGAAAGAAAACTGAGTGCGGAGAAGGCGGCTACGTCAGTGTGTAGGAGTTGAGGCTGTACGGAGGAGCTACTGTATATCAGCGCCAAGAGTTTCGGTTTTTTCAGACACAGATCTACAGTGCAGACTACTTGTTGCTGCCACGATGATTCGCACATGTCAAGTTTTTCTGAGTAAGTGTCCCCCTACCTCCCCACCACCTTTCTATCGCTCCTCCTCATGCATTTGTTGAGTTTCCCCCATGTTTTTCCTTTGCTGCGTAGTTGAGTTTGCTTCTTACCTAGCAACTGCACACGTCAAACGAGCTTCTGCAAACGGCCTTTTATGCACGTTAAATCCGTTTGTTTTTTTTGCGCGGTTTTTCGATGAATGTAATACGCATTGCTAACTTGCAAGTTTGTGTTCTGTGTTCATTTTCTACAGCTGTGATCTTGCTGGTTGCAGCTGAAGATGATAAAATCCACTTAATCGAGGTTGCAGAAGGACAGAATGTCTCTTTACCCTGCACTGCTGGATATAAAGCAGAAGTAGACTACTGGGCATGTCGTTGGTACAAGGTTTGTATGTTTTTTTTTTTTTTTATTTTTTTTTAATGATTTCCTTATAAATGGTTTACTGTGTGAATGGTCACAGAGTCTGAAGTCTCATCGTTGCTTTAATAAGTTACAAATTACACTCTAGACTTAGTTACTGTTTAGCCCCTGGTTAAAGTTAAGGCTGCTTTAATCTGGCTTGGCCCTTTTTCAGTTCTGTAAAGTTGTGTTGAAATACTGTAGCTTCCTTTTACTTTACTTTCAATTTCAATTTAACCCGGATCTGGGGTTAATGTTTGCACCCTCAGTTTTAGTGTGATCACACTTTACTTTAATGGAGAAATCAGTAGTTGTCAGTATATTTTTGGGGGGATAAATCCTGAGTTTAGTTCTTGCTTAATTCAGGTCTTGTTCAGTCCTGTTTTCTGACGTAGGCAGAAGAGGGATCAGCTTATAATTAAAGTTGCATGAAGTTGGTGGTTTAATTTACAAGATACAAAACGTCTCGCCACCTTCGGGAATTCTAGTTTTGTTGTCTCTAGTTCACGGACGATTGAATTTCAAAATTTCCCTCCTAAAGTCATACATAGTACAAAGGTGGGGCTAGCATCTGCTGCCCCATCTGTTACTCTTTTGAAAAAGTGCTGAAAGTACAGTATAGGCCCCTCTAGTGGTAACGTTTGAACGGCTTAACAAATATAGAAACTAAAGCATTTAAAACATATTTGTAGGGATAACTTTAGGGTAGGAGTTCTTGTGTGGTTTCCAAATACCATACTCCTACCAAACCTGTTGTAGCAAGCTCAAATCTTTAACAATACTCCTATACAAGTACTTCCCTCCTGTCAAACAATTCTAACAATGGCTCTAGTTATAAATGGACCTGCATTGAATTACATGTTGAAATCTGTTGCATTTCCTTCATAATGTCATAATGGACAAAACAAAAAGTCCCAATGTTGTCTGATGTCACCCGCCCAAGGCCCATAGTTTTTTCAGACTCTGGAAAAAGATGTGCACCTCAAACACGAGAACAAGTGAACAATGACTGTACAGTATTTTTTTTTATTATCATGATGGGAACAGATGCCATTTGAATTAATCAAATTCGGCTCAGAGCGATTAAACAAAGTTGAGGAACAAAGCAGAGGAAGTACACTGTGTATAAATATGTAGGGATATTATTAATAGGTTAAAATTAACCTCCAGGGGGTTTCTGCAGCTGAATCATATTAATATATTATATAATAGTATATATTATAAAATATAATATATACATTTTCTCCAGGCAAATTATTATTCGCTGCACTGTAACTGGGCTGAACTAAAGGCAAAATCTAAAGGAAAACCAAGGGACCTCCTTCAATTCAATATGCAGTACACTTCAAAATCAACAGTCCACAAAACACACCTACTCCGAAACGACATTGAATGATAGAAGGCTATATAGGCCAGAGCTGATGTGAGTCCCTCTGCAGATTAGGCTGAAGACGGTGGAGCTAACGTCCAGTCCTTGTTGAAGCTTCAGGACTGTCTCATTCTGGGACCTGCAGCTTGTTTTGAACCTCTGTGATCTGTTTAAACCTGTGTGCTTAATAAAATATTTGTGTGTTTTAGGAGGGAGTGGACCCTCGTCTCACCGGCCTGGTATCCAGAACTCCCCCTGGTGGCATGCTGAAGTGGTACGTGGGGCAGACACCCGTGTGTCTCTGGAGTACCCCAGCCTGAGCCTGCTGCTGCCCCAGTGAACTGCTCCGACAGCGGGGTGTACCAGTGCTACATGGCCGCACCTGTGGGAGAGCAGAACAAGGAGGGCAGAGTCAGACTCTTCGTCACAGGTTAGAATGTCCACATCTGTATAATGTACAGTTCTAATAATAATGCTATGTACTAATACGATGATGAGGATGAACCAAGGAGACAGAATGGCAGCTAATACTTTTGTTATACGGGGCAAAGGTGGGGGGGATCAAGCTGATAAAATTAGGCTTGAATCCACTTGCAGTTTGGACCAATCATGTGGCAGTATTGCTGTGGGCTGGTTGACAGGTATGGGAGGAGCTTATGGGAAATCTCTTGAAAATGAAGAAGTAAAACTACTGGATATGTTGTTTTAGCATTTATAGATGATACAAAAATGTTACACAAAATCATTCACATTTCAATTCATAGTATATTTCAGAGACATAAAAGTCCCATTAAACTCTTAACTGAACAACGAATAAATGCCTAAGGGAGGGTGAATATATGGGTGTAAGGGTGCTAAGGGCCAGGAAACGAGAGGTTTAGAGGAAAACCAAAGTGGAGATGAATTGAAAGTAGAAGTTAGTTGGCGATTATTCGGTAGACACCCTGGCCACGCTCCAGCATGGTTTGTTGTGGCAGTACACCCGAGCGCTGAGTACCAGTTACCACAGCTGGTGTTAAAGATGTGATCTCGGTTGACTTATTCTGGGGTTTCATTTTTCGTTTTTTTCCCTCCTCAGCCTTTTCATTTTGATATACTGCAGGCTGGTTTCATATTTTAAACTTTAGTCTCATGATATGGGCTAGGGAAAACCCATTGGTGTTTGCTAAGCTAACACTGTGGGAGGTTGGTGGGCGAATCTGCTTAAGGTCGGGATAATATTGACATTTTAAACAGACTGACTCACCTTATCTGGCCCACACATAATATTTAGACTGCATTCAACTCATGGCCCGGTGTGTGTTGAATATAAAGCACAACATGATGAAATATTGTACTGGCAAACTGCATAGGACCTTTTTAAAAGTAATTTTTAGTACATCGAACAAAAGTAAATAAAAACACTTGCACATTAAAAGTTGACTTGTCTTGTGTGGATTGGGGTACAAAAGGGAGTGGTGGCCACATTAAGAGTTCCAACTGAAAGTTCAGTTGCAGCTGCTGTGGGATCCTTGGAGACAGGTGCATCCTGAGAGAGAGAGAGAAGAAACTACACCCGAGTAAAATACTGTATTTTAGATGTAGTTGAAATGTACATTTGACTCATGAAGACCATAAAATAATGATTATGAACGAACTATGATTTCTAAAACGGTTATATTCAGGATAAAAATAATGCATTGTTAAAGGCGTCGTATTTGACTTTCCTTAAACTTGACATATGCAGATGGTGTTAAGACTTAAACATAATTTTGGTGCCTCAGCATTAATATTTCATGTTTCATCTTTGAAATTATGTCAGATTTAAATTGTAGTAATGAAATACAGGCAGTAGGGCTGGTGAAGACTGACTGGGGCTCCTCCTGCTGGCAGCTGTAGGAATAACTTACTTGAAACTGAAAGTTATTTTTTAATAACGGCGTGGTTTAAAGCTTCTGCGCGGCGTTCTAAACACACTATGAGCAGAACAGCTCAAAACTGATATCATGCTTTTAATGTTGAGGACCGTCACAATAGTATCCAAACAGAACGAAGCACTGACACCGTAGAAGAAGAAACAACTGTGTTAAACACGCTTAGAACTGCGTGAATGATGTAAAATACTACTCCATATCTTTGATTAGGGAACAACACTATTACATGGTTTAAAAAGTTGATTTTGCGTGATATGTCGTCTTTAAGTTATGGTTTAGTCCTGGATTTAGGGCGGTGTTTGCTGCTCCACTGAGCTCAGCACACTCTGTACATCAGCCACTGGTCTGGGTTGCATTCAGAGTGCAGTAACGCCAATAACCAAAGGGGGCAGTGTGTCAATGTGGGATAGAAACAAGAAAGTGGATCTCAATTTACTGCAGACTTTCACAAATGATTAATGAAAACGTTTACTGCTTTTGGTGTGATGTTATCCACTCGTGTCTAACTTTCACTGATAAGATGCACGTATGTTTTTATGTCTCCTGTGCGTTTAAATTCCAAAAGTGATTTTTAGTTTATTTGGTTCATGACTTGGTTCAGACTAGAGCTGAGACAACTAATCGATTATTGAAGTCGACAACTATTTTAGTAATCGATTAATCGTTTTCTAGTAAACACAGACTGAAATGGAGCAAAAATGAAATGATGAATTTTTGATGAAAACCTACTTTGTTTTTGTTTTAAGTTGGAGTCTGTAGTGTTTTGTACATTGTAAATTTCAGAAATATCCGTCTGTCTCATCCAATCAGAAGCAGAATTGGCACAAAGAGCCAACAAACATTCACTTTAAGTTTACTCCATCAACATGTCCTCAAGCGATGCCACTTTAGTGTTATGTGATCATTTCTTTTGAAAAAATACATTTTCATACACCATTCACAGCCAGCAATTAATCGATTAATCATGAAAATAATTGGTAGAATAATCGATTACCAAATAATTGTTGCAGGCTGCCCTTGTTAAGAATTGTTGATGCACCAGAGTCTACGTGTGTCCAGCAGCTGCACAAACAAAGCAGATTTTCCCAGGAAATGCACCTGGATTCAGCTCAAGTGAACCAAATGTGAGGGGACCTGTGGTAGAACCATTTTCAGAGGGTCACAAGGCTTTCTGGGGAACCATTTCTTTCAATATTTATGTACTAAAAAGTACAGACTTTTGTGTTATAATTTGCTATAAATTGATGGGGAAGTACACCATTTCAGATTATATGTAACAAGTTAAATTCTTACCATACCCACTGAGACTCTTTTGATAAGATGGGCAGCCCCTAGACAATTTGGAGCCATCACAGACATTGACGATGTGTGAAGCAGATGTGAGAACTGGATGACTTCATGGGGCAGTCCCACTGAAAATGTTACGTTTTTTTATAGGTTACTTTATGTGAGACTTGTGGGCGTATAAATTCCACTAGCCTTGACAAGAAAAAGGACATTTCCTGTTCCTGTAAACGAAAAGCGAAGCACTTTTATAGAGAAGTGATACCTTTGTGTTATACAAAATATTACCATGACACCATAGGCTGATACTACAAAACTGGTTGAACTTGTCCCAGATTAGTTCCTCTAACCCGGGTCAACAAACCCAGACATGGAGTGTTTGGATAAGTGCTACTACAAAGCATGTTAAGGTTAAGTTAACCCTGGGTTTCTCTGAGGATTTGTAAGGCAAGTGTATTTGTACAATTCATACACAAGGAAATTCAAAGTGCTTCACAGTTGCATAAAATGACAAGAAAAGAGATAAAAATCAATCAAGGCGTTCACGTGAAACAGGAGGAGTCGGCACCAAGCAGCCAATCATGTAAGAGACACACACACAGTTTATGAATATCAAAATGTATCACTAAACTCATGACGCATATATTATACAACTGTCGGAACCAACCGGCGCATATGTTGACAAAACAATCTTTATTACAACTGAAACTCTCGTACAGTTATGTGGACGAGAAATGAGCCTTTTTCATCTAAAATCTGCGTCAGCCACATGTGTAGTAAAAACGACTTCTGTCTGGCAGAGTTTGGGTGACAAAACACAGGATTCTCTCCTGATTGGTCAAAGAGCAGTCTTATCTAACTACTAAACCTACCCTGCTAGAAAGTTATCCAGCTTTGTAGTACCACAAAACCAGGGTTAACGCTGAACTTACCCCACTAACCCTCTACTCCAGCTTCATAGTTTACCTCCCCGATACCTTTAATCACAATTTTCGCCATCTTGTGCAATGTGCTCCTAACCCTCTGGAACTGCAACTGGATTCAAAGCTTATTGCACTTGCTTGTGGGGAAATCTCATAATTAGAAGGTTTCAATCCAAACTTTGAACAGTTTAGGCTTCATTGCCATCCACTTTGCCAATGTGTGAGTGTGGTCAGACGGGCTGAAGGGCACAGATTGGCAGCCATGTAACTGTCCGTCAGTCCCAAGGCACCTGTGGCTGTAGAAGCTTATTTGATCTTGAGTGCAACTGAAGAGTCAGTGAATGATTAGTTTGAAAGCGTTTGGAATGAGTTGCATTTATAAATTACATTAAAAAAGACTGCGTGTACCACTGTTGGCAGGGTTACTGTAGCGGTATTAAAATTCCTTAAATGTGCAAACTTAAGGCTTTAACTGCTATTGAAATGCATCACATTTGTTTCCAGCAGGCAAAAAAATCTAAATTTCTTTGAAAATGACATTGCTTGATCTTTTGTCCGATATGCTCATCAAAAATATAAACCTTATGGTCTACGCATTCTCATCTGCATGTTTAGCTGAAATTTTGTGTGACTTCTTTGTCCATTTTACACACACTGTTTTAAAGTTTCTCAAGTCGTTGCATTTGTGGTACTTGGAAGGTCAAATACTGTATCAGGATTCATGATTGAACTTGCTGTTTAAAATTTGGAAACCACTTCATAATGGTATTTCTCTTTTGCTGCAGGCTGCCCCATAGATATCGAGAAGATTTCACCTCCAGACATCCCAGAGGTGGTTTTAAACCAACCGGAGCAGCTGGTGCTGGCCGCTGGACTGGCTCTTCTCACGGTTACGGGAATAACTATGACTTGCGTAAGTGTTTTCTCTTAAGAGCTCTCAGTATTTTGTGTAATGTGAATTAGGCCAGACAGCTTTAGGTAATGAACGCTTTTTTGTTTAGAACTTGTTTATCATACATTTTCTATATTTTCCTAATTCTTTACTTGGTTACATCTGATTTAGTTACATCTGGAACTGGTTTTAGACCTAATTTATACCAAGTTGTTCGAACAGATTTCAGTGTCTTTGGGCTTTTACCTTTTAAGATCATAAATATGGACTGATTTATTCCCGGTGCAGTGGTCAAATTTTGTTTTTTTTAAGCGGCTTTAGCTTCCTGGGCCTTGGCTTGAAGAGAATGTCTAAACTTGTTTACAGTAAACCTGTTACTTTAGGGCCTAGGCCAAGATGCAATAGTAACTGCATCTTAAAGGGATATTTCAGGATTTTTGACATGGGGCCTAATTTCCTAGTTATCCAGAGTGTTGTTGATGTCTGGAGATATTTTTTTCTTAAATATTTTTTTCTTAAATTCATGCAGTTCTTATATTTGAAGAGTCTAGTGGCGCTAGGCTAGGGCAAGGCTAAAGCATTTCTATGGTATCAGTTAGCCTGCATTAAAAACAGACAGACCCACTCCACAGTGCACCTGAGGTAAATCACTTATAACGCCAGACTAACCATATAAATGTCTGTGCCGATAGAATAATATTTAAAATAACTTAGATTTGAGCAGCATTAGCTTTGTGCTCGTAAGCTGACGCAGCGGCGCAGTGATCTGCTAGAAAATGGTCCCTCAAAAAATGAGAATTAATATGATACAAGGTCAGTTTCATTTCTAAACTTATTCTATCAACAGGCATTTATATCATTAGTCTGGCGTTATAAGTGATTTACCTCAGGTGCACTGTGGAGTGGGTCAGACTGTTTTTAATGCAGGCTAACTGTTACTGTAGAAATGTACTAGCCTAGCACCACTAGACTCTTCAAATATAAGTACTGCATGAATATAAAAAATACATATAAATCAACACTCTGGATAACGAGGAAATTAGGCCCTATGTCGAAATCCTGAAATATCCCTTTAAGGCCATTCAGGGATGATGCAATCTTCCTTCTTTGTGGTCTAGTTTCATAATTGTGTAATCTTGTTTCCTTTCCCATGTGTAGCTTTTGGTTTGTTAAATGATGTTGCTGTAATTTGTGATGTGAAAAATGTTGGTACCCTTTTGTAACATGGTGACAATAGAGGCTAATCCCATCCAGCTACAGATTTACACAATCTAAACAAACGGTTAGGCCTCAAGTTCAAATAGATCCACATCCCAAGAGCTCGCACACCTGTTTTTTGCCCAGGGTAAAACTTGGCAAAATGTCCTGTCTTGATATATTGCAAATGAACATGTCCACATCTGCTCCATTTCATTAAAGTCTTGGAAAACTTAGAAAGTCAGGACAAAAACGAGGCCAAAATGGAACTGAAGAAAATCCTCCTGAAACCAAACTTTGGCACATTTTAAGCCTCTGTTTAACCCTTTTGGGATATGAGTATTGCGTCACCTATCACAATAATTTGCCAATAGATTGTGCAGCCCCAATACATTTGAATATCCTATTGTATTTTTGTGCCTTTTAAACACTTCAAATTACTTAACCACCTCTAAAAGGACTAGTTTTGAATCATGTTTTTCTTTGTCCTCCACAGTTGTGCCTGAGAAAAGCCAAGTGGAACAAAGCAAAGTCCATGGAGAAGCCGCTGTACCCGGACTTGTCTTACCCTTTGGAGAAGCAGGGCCTCATCCTCCCGAACTTCACGGTGTTTCAAACTTTAAAAACCTCTCCGCCGATTTTCAACACCGTTTAAATGCGCAGCGCTTTAAGGCGAGGCATTTCACCCTTTTCTTGACCTTCTACTGTGTTCGAGGTTCTAAGCTGGATATTTTGGAAGTCCTTGTTTACAAAAAGGGCAAAGTTCTCATTAAACGTCTTCAAAACCTCAAAGATAAAGCAGTCATATTGTGTTTTAAACTTGCTTTAAAGCAGGTTAGACGATGTAAGATACTTGTTAGTGATAAGAATTGGTTTATATTTCATTTAAAGATTCCCAAATCATATAAGGATAAATTTAGGTAACACTGAGCCCGGTTTGGAGAAGCAAACTGGAGCAATGGTTTGGAAGTAAACAATTAACCAACAACTAAAACTTGCTGTTTAGAAAAAGCTACTATTTCTACAACAAAATATATTCCCTCTAGACACTGGTTTAGGTTGTTGCTTTGCTCCTTTCTGCTCCTCCAAACTGGGAATGTACTGACTGCTTTCTACTTTGAGCACTTTATTTGGGATTTAAAATAAGACGCACCTTTGCAAAACTATACTGTGACTACATTCAGCTGCTGTAAGTGTGAATTAAAGCTGAACAGAATGTTTGTCTGCATTAACATAGGTTTAAACCGTTCTGCGAAAGATGAATTCTGTCATGTCCTTGAGCCAAGGCACTTTTCCTTGTGGGTGGGGGTAGTTATTGCGATGGTTGGAGCGGTCAAGGGCGACTGTCTATCCCTGGAAAACTGTCTATTCGGGTTAGGATGATTGTCATGATGTATGGGGCCAAATATGATTCATTTTGCTGTATAATAAGTCATGCAATTCACCATTAAGTTGCAACACTTCACCCTGAATTATTCATAAAAAAACCAAAACAACATGAGTGGCTCTTAGAAATGTTTAATTTCTAATTAAGAGAAAGATTTGTGGATTTTCTTTTAGAAATTTAGAGAAATTACTTTCCCCTAAAAATTAGTCAAACCAAGACACCAAATTCAAGGACGTGAACACGATTGCCTATTTGAAAAGTTTAATCATTTAGTTTTGATTTATGTAGGGTTGGAATTTCAACAACCTCTTTTTACGCATTAAAATATATTTGCTGCAGGTTTGACATTGAGCTTAAGCAGGAACCAGCTGTTGATGTGAATAAATGTTGAACGTTCTGTCACTGTGCATTTTGAAAACTGAGGCTTACAGAGACTATTAACCAAAGCTCTAATAAATTTAACTGAATTTGAAAGATGTTTTGTCACGCACATGGGCTGTACACTGTAATGCACCTTAAATCTTGTAACATTGTTATCTTGTCAGGGCTCAGTACTATTTAAAAAAAAAAAAAAATATCTCTTGTATTGTAAAAAATGGGCTACTGTATATAAACTACTTGTATTACAAATTTTGACAGCGCTAAACAAAGATGATTTCAGTCCCAGCACAAATGAAGATATTAGGCTGTAATTCTATAGATGACGATGTATGCAGCCGTCCAAAAGGCCATCTTTAGGTTATTGTGGTATTTAGAATATTTGTACCAAACAAACAAGAATGGTACCCAGCCTGGTCTTGATTTCTGATTTTTGTGAGGTCCATTTGTTCTATGCTATATCTGCAATAAAGCTTTTTTTTATAAAGTGGTAGAAGCAGTAGACACTTATATTACTTGGCATCTCACTCTTGCGGTAGAAATGCTATTTGCCACCGAAGTTTGCGTTCACTCTTGTATCCTAAGATAAAGACTGTTTTTCCACATCTCTTTTCTTAAATTGTTTTGCAAATTAAGCTCCATGGATGCTGTATGTTTTGATAACAGTAACAAAGTTGACAATTTTTTTTTTTTTGGCATTCTATTTATTAGAATGAATTTGTTTAATGAATACTTTTGACTACTACATTTTTAGAACAGATCTCTGTACTTTATCACTAGGCTACATTTGAACTGGAGAAGATAAAATGTGTGAATGTTGAGCTGCAGTCGTTTAATTCACAAAACACTTTTATTTCAACACCGAATGTTCATTACATAAAATGGCAAGATCCTCTGAGATAAAAAGGACATAGGCAAGTTTATTTGTAGAGCACAATTCATAGACAAGGCCATTCAAAGTGCTTCACAGTTGCAGAAAATTACAAGAAAACAGATCAAATCAATCAAAACATCAACAAAAAATTAAACAATTACAGTAAAAATATTAACGCAAAACTGCTAATAACTGACGTCTCTTTGCTGATTGGTTTACTTCGCTTCCTGTTTGCTTACGTAATTTAATTCTATGTTATGAGGTAGAAATCAAGTTGAGGCGGAGTCTTGGAGTCTGGATTTTTAATCGCTTAGCTGTGAATGGTGTATGAAAATGTAATGTTTTCATTTTATCACTTAAAGCTTGCGTAACATTTTGGTCTCTACTGTTGCCATCAATACCAAACATGTTCCCAATAAGCAGCTCAACACTTTGCAGGGGGTAATCCAATAATGGATGTGGATGAGAACTATTCAAATATCAAAATTCTGCTGCCTTTAGTCGACATCTCCATGGAGATGAGCTGGAGACTACTTCTGCGACTGGCTTTGCTTCGGTTTGCTTCTCTAAACTGGGATTATTGAAAGAAGGAAAATGCAAAACACTGAATTAGCCTGATTTCCTCGTCTCATCAAGTGCATTTTGTGATTATACAAACGGACTTTGGCGCCAACAGGAAACCTGGCAACATAATATGCGTGACCAGGTGGAAACTCCTGAAGCCAAATGAATGGGTTGTAATTACAGGCCCTTATGGTTTAATGTGGCGTGTTGAGTGTAATCACAGCTGCAGGTGACACAGGTGAAATGGCCGGTGATTTTCCAGAAGAGCATTAACTTTCTGAGAGGAGAGAGGTCCAGTTTTGAGAAGAATAGAGAAATGAAAAGTTGTTAATTTAAACTGTTTTTAATCTCCTGTTTGTTTATTCTTTAAAAATCTCAAAATGTCACTCTATTTTATGAATTTTGTGTGTGTGTGTTGGAGCCATTTTAGCCCATGTACATGTTTGATCCTCCTGCCACTGCGTGGCGCTCTGTGTGTGTGAACTCATGTAATTACCTGCCCTATATAAAGGGGGAGGAGGGGCACTTGGGTGTGGCAGTGTGGAGGCAAACCTCTTTTGACCGTGTCAACCTATTGAGAAACCTGTGTATTTATGGATGGTTTTGAGGTACGTCAATAAAGTTTTGGAACACAGTATTTTTCTGCACACTTTGTTGGAAGACACGCGTCCGAGACGCCTTAAACACTGCAGCCAGAGCGGAGGTTTGCACAGGGCAAATCCTGGCCGCTACAGTGTGTGTTCTTGTAATTATGACATTGTGAGGACCAGTTTGAGTTTTTAACCAACAGAGTGAGGACATTTTGGGTGGGCCTCACTTATTTGAAGGACTGTTTGAGGGTCAAGATGTGGTTTTAGGGTTAGATTAGGATTAAGGTTAGGGGTTTAGGGTTCAGGGTTAGGGTAATACATTATGTCTGAGTGTCCTCACTAAAATGGAATTACAAACGTGCATGTGTGTACCTTTCTTTTTCAGAATGAGAGAGTGAATGGGTGAGTGATGTAAAGCACTTTGAGTGCCTAAAGCAGGTAGAAATGCGCTATATACTGTAAATGTGACCTTTTGTTTTAACCAAACTCGACCCAAGGACAAGGGTCACATGAATGAGGTCTCAATATTGGGAAATGAAAAAAATATGAAAATACTTGACTTTTTGGTATTTCTGCCCAGGACACAAATTCCACAGTAGTTGTAGAATCACCCAGCAGTAAAAAAAAAAAAAAAATCAAGGCATGCAGACGAAAATAGTTTACATCGGAGTAATCACACGACATTTACGCTTGAAGTAGGTGTAGGTAATAATTAGGCATGAGATCAGAGTAAAAACCCAATGCCAGATTTATTATACATTTATTTCTTAAAAGGGTTTCTTCAGTTTAGACCAGGGGTGCCCAAACTTTTTGTCTCCAAGGGCCAAAATGAAAAAGCGCCTGTGGGCCACAGGCCAAACATGATATATTTGCATTTGAGTCTATCTACGCAAATAAATGCTACATTAAAACAAATGTTAACTATGGCAAAAGCCTAGTTTTAGTGGAACAAAATCATCAATTGTAGCAATATAGTGCAAAATGTAAACAACTGTATCTACAGTGACTTTACCTCATTCATTTGTTAACTCAAGGAAAATGCCACATTAGATCATTAGTGTCAGTTTAGCGTAAATTCTTTTATCAGTAATTTTTTAACACGTACCTTTGTTGATGTCAAGTTGGAAAACTGATGTGCTACAACTGTGTGATTGATAAACACCGAGACACTACAACAATGTTCTCGAAATGTGAGAAACAGCGCCCCCAATTTTACGCAGGTGGTCAAAAAGTGTATTGCATCCATATTTACCATTGAGAATGAATGTTAGTTAGTTAGAGTTAGTATTAGTTAGTTAGAGTTAGTATTAACCATACACCACGCTAAAACACTTCAGAACAGAAACATTTAGATCTTGCATACATCAAAGCTGTCAAAGCTCTAGGTTAATGTCAGCGTTGACCATAGAAGCAACATTAACAGCATTACGGAAAGTCTCACATTATGATCATGATTTCTAAAGCAACTGTATAAACACTTCAGACACGTGTACTGGAAGATGTTTTTCATTTATTTTTTTCATTTATTTCGGTTTGGTCATTTACAGATCATTCAAACAAATCATTCGAAACATAAAACACAATAAATGACCAGGTGCAGGCAGAAGCTAAAGCTTATTGTGCCTGCCCTTAACTTTAGAAATAATAAATGCAGCACATTAATGACAACATCTGTTCATAAAATTAACACATTAGTGGACCATTGTCCACACCAGAAGCAAGTCTGTTTAATTCATTTTCATTCCATTGAATTGTTATTCTCCTGTAAATATTTTTGAACTGAAAAAGAGACGTGGCTTGTTTTAACTCATTGCAGCAACTATTCCATAATTTAACTCCTTTATTTGATAAACAGTGTTCTCTTAATGTAGTGTGTACTTGTGGTTGATTAAATATACATAGTCCTCTGAGATTATAATTACTTTCTCGCTGGGTAAACAATATTTGCAAGCATTTAGGAATTTTATTATGTTTAACTTGGTAAATGAAATTTGCCGTGTACAAATCGACTAAGTCATAAAACTTCAAAATTTTTGATTGAAGAAACAGTGAATTACTTGGTGAATTGTAAGGTGCATAATTAATTAATCTGATAACCTTCTTTTGTAATAGGAAAATTGGATTGGTTCTAGTTTTATATGTATTTCCCCATATTTCGATACCATACGTTAGGTATGGTGTGACAAGTGAACTATAAAGTAAATATAATGCATTTTTGTTCAAAATATATTGCAACTTATACAAAATTGCAATTATTTTTGATACTTTCTTTTGCACGTTTAAAATATGCGGTTTCTATGTCATTTTACAATCAATAATCACTCCAAGAAATTTTATATGATTTACTCTTTCTATTTCATTTTTTCATTTTCATTAATAGTGATCCTGATCTCATTATTTATCTCTTTATTACTAAATACCATAAATTTCGTTTGATCTAAATTTAGTGACAATTTATTCAAATCAAACCAATTCTTTAGTTTATATAATTCGCTCTCTACCACCAACACAAGCTCTATAGAATTTGGGCCATAACAATAAATTGTTGTATCATCCGCGAAGAGAATGAAATTAAGAACATCCGATACTTTACAAATGTCGTTTATATATAACAAAAATAACTTGGGGCCCAAAACGGAGCCTTGTGGAACCCCACAATTAATTCTCTGTAAGCAGGACGCAACTCCATTTAAGTTAACATATTGAAAACGATCTGTTAAATAATTTTCTAACCAAGAATGTACATTTCCCCTAAATCCATATTTTTCCAGTTTATGTAATAATATTCTGTGATCGATGATATCAAAAGCTTTCTGTAAATCTAAAAAAACTCCGATTGTATGTAATTTTTTATCTACTGATTGTGATATATTTTCAACCATTTTAACAACTGCCATTGTTGTTGATCTATGAGCTCTGAAACCAAACTGATATTCATTCATTATATTGTTCACATCAACATAGCTATCTAATCTTTTAACAAATAATTTCTCTAATATTTTTGAAAATTGTGACAACAGAGAAATAGGTCGATAATTACAAAACAAATGCTTGTCGCCACCTTTGTACAATGGGAGAACTTTTGATATTTTCATTTGAATATACCAGTTTTAAAGGATTGATTACAAATATATGTAAATGGATAAATAATATTTTCAATAATATTTTTAACCATAAACATATCAAACCCATCATTATCAGTTAAGGTGTGCTCAAAATATCGATTCTTAGATACATACAGAATAAAAAAAGATATAGTATCGATATTCTAGCCCTTAGTATCGATACTCCGCCCAGCCATTAGGGGGCGCAGCGGCGCCCGCGTGTTTCAAAAGACGCTAAGGGAAGGAAGAAGAGAAGAAGAAAAGAAAAGAAAAAACCATAGACTGTAAAAAAGAAAACTCATAACTCATAAAAAAAACTCATAGAAAATGTCGAAGATTTTAGAAGCGCCGTTGTCCCTAAAGGCAGATGTTTGGACACATTTTGGTTTTAAAGCAAAGGAAGGAAACCAAGGGATCGATAAAACAAATGCAATCTGCAAGCATTGCCACACCGGTAATACAACTAACCTGCGCGCCCACCTGCAAAGACACCATTCAGACAAGCTAGCTTCGCCGCAGCCCAAAAAAACACGGGACCCCACGCAAACTACTTTGGACAGCGCAACATCCAAGCTTCCATCTAACTCAGTCCGTGCACAGAAGATTACGGAGTCTGTGGTGCATTATATTTGCAAAGGTTTATGTCCCTACAGTGTTGTCGAAAACACAGGCTTTCGCTTTATGATCAACACGTTAGATCCCCGTTATGTGATCCCTACCCGCAGCTACATGACCGACAAAGCAGTACCGAGGATGTATAACAAAGACAATGTTAAGTCAGCCCTGAGTTCTGCCCATTGACTGTAAATTTAGAGTTTCACAGGCAATGGTTCTGCCCCACGAGTGGCACTGACTTGTGACGGGTGGACATCGCGAGCCACGGAAGCCTTTGTTACAATCATCGAAGAATTTAAGAACTATTTCAGGTAAGCCCTTTCACTGTGTCATTAACATTAACATTACATGGTTAAAAAACACACACACACACACACACATATATGTATGTGTGTAATAAAACGAAATATTCAGTTCATAATTTCAAATTCATAATAGTATGTTAGAGCTTAAAAAACGAAATGGTTTCGTTTGTGCAGACGTATCTCTGCTTGCTGCTGCCGCTTGCCTCTTTATTTGCTTTTTAAATCATTCTATTTTTGGGCACATGTCTTGGATATGATTTTATTCTCTTCTTTTAAGTGAACCAAGGCTTTTTACTCATTTTGATGCCATTTTTACAACTCATTTGACGAACCAGCGACGACAATCTTGTCAACATGGCTGAGGGAGGAAGGAAAACATCTCCTTGTGAAAGCTGTCGGATGTATCAACAAGAAATTTCCCTGCTACGAGACAAGATTCTTGCCTTAGAGACGGAAAGAGGACTTAATGACACGGTCCCTGTGGAACCCGGTAAGAAGACGGAAAAAACTGATACTTGCAACCTAAAGCTAAACGATACCATAACATTTCCGAAACTAAACAGACAACTTGGTGCTAGGCCAAAGCAAAGACAACATGCTCGTAAAAAGGCACCTGGAATAAAGTTAACAGATTTTCACCTCTCTCAGAGGATGTGTATAACAAGCAGAAAATGTCAGACAGAAACACAGAACAAGAAGTCAAAACAAAGATGGAGAGAAATACTGTGCCAAGTGTCAAGGCCAGAGATATCCTATTGCTTGGGGACGGAGCCATATCTAACATAAACAATGAGATAATGACTACAATCACTTATCCGTCTGCTACAGTTTCTGACATTATAGATGTTCTAAACAAGGAAATTAGAAATAACCCTGGGATAAATAAACTTGTTTTACATGTTGGTGCTGTTGACACAAGAAACGGAGAGTCTGAAGTCCTGAAAGAAAAGTTTAATAAACTTTTTGAGAGACTTGATTGCCTGGACAAAGACGCGATACAAATTTTCATCAGTGGACCTATCCCAAACATCGACGGGAGAATAAACAAATTCTCCCGGCTGTTTCAGTTGAATACATGGCTGTCCAAAGTCTGTGAATCAAGAGGACTGTATTTCATAGAGAACTTTAATCTTTTCTGGAAACGCGACGATCTGTTTAAAGGAAATGGACCACATTTGAGCAGAGGTGGAGTGAGACGACTGACGGAAAATCTCCTCCACGCTCTGCAGAATCCGTGGAGGCCTGAGCAACAAGAGATAGCAGAGAGGAGCATGAGAAGAGCTCCTGGCTCACCAGCAAAGGTTTCGCCTGCATCCCAAATAAAAGATTCAGTCACAGCTGCATCATCTGCACCTACAGTAATGGACTCAGCCACAGTTAAGGGTTCAGCCACAGCAGCATCATCTGCACCTACAGTAGAGGACTCAGCCACAGTTAAGGATCCAGCCACAGTTAAGGAATCAGCTGCGCCGGAAAACATCTCAACCATAGCAGCGGCGCCACCTGCATCTGCATCTCCGGGGAAAAGCTCCGCTTCAGCACCACCTGCATCTATAGTAAATGATTCAGCCGAAGGAGCACTTTCTTCAACTCCACCACAGGCCTTGAGCCCGACTGGTACATCTACACCCTCCAGAGATTTTTCTGAATCATTCCCATCACCAAAGTCACCTATGGGATTTCCCAGCCATTTTGAAGCCTTGATAAAACAAGGGATTCAAATGACTCCCCGCACTCCAGTCATGTCAAGACCAAGGCTTTCATCCCCGAAGAAGTATCATGCCCCTCCCCACCTCCGATTTCCAGCAGCTTCACTGCTGCTGTCTAGGACATTAAGGGCCTCTGCGTTGCTACCATGCATAGCAAACTCAAAACCAACCAGAGGTCCATAGAGGGAGTGTGTTCTTCTGAAACAATTAGTACAGTCAAACAACATAGATTAGATAAGAGGGCAACAGTCAGACCGTCCAATCAAAGAACTCTAATCCATATCCCTTGCAAAAAGATTCCATCCACTCAAACACAGGTAAATCTCAAACATGCTGTACTCAATGCCAGATCGTTAAAAAACAAGTCCTTTTTAATAAATAGTTTTATTTCCTCTTATAATCTAGATTTTATGTTTTTAACTGAAACATGGCTTGACAAAAACACTGGTAACGCAGTTTTGATTGAGTGTAGTCCATCAAATTTCAATTTTGTGTCTGAAACACGCCAAAACCAGAGGGGCGGGGGTGTCTGTGCAATATTCAGGGACAATATAGTCATCCACAAATTGTCATTTGGGGTTTTTGTATCATTTGAGTATGTCTTTCAAAATGGAGATAAAACAATCTTCCATTCTTTATATGACTATTTACAAACCACCACAGAATTGTTTTATCGAAGACTTCACTGAATTACTTTCATTTATATGCACTGATTTTGATTGTTTGGTCATTTCAGGTGATTTTAATGTGCATGTGGATGTGACCAATGACAGGCATGCAAAAGAACTTAATGCTGTTCTTGAAATGTTTGGTTTAACTCAGCACGTGAGTGAGGCGACCCACAACAAAGGTCACACTCTAGATCTAGTTATTACAAAAGGTGTTAATATATCAAATGTGAATGTTGTTGATGTTGCTTTATCTGATCATTTTTGTGTCTTTTTTGACTTGTCTGTTGCACCCAAACCAGTGGTTGGGCCTGGAGTTATTCAGAGAAGACAAATAAATGATACAACAAGGACACAGTTTATGGAAATGATCAGATTTGAAAATCCTCCATGTTCAAATGTTGATAATCTGTTGGACTCTTATACATCAAGCATCTTAAATGTTTTGGATACTATTGCTCCTGTCAAGGTAAAAATGGTTAACAATAGACAAAAAGCACCTTGGAGAAGTGAACATTCGGTCAGGGCACAGAAAAGGGAGTGCCGAAAAGCCGAAAGGAAATGGCGCAAGTCAAAGCTCCAGGTTCATTGTGAGATATACAAAGAAGTGCTTTGTGAGTTCAACCAGATTTTGCGTGGAGAAAGGGAGAAATACTTCTCTAAAATCATCGCAAACTGCAGAAACAATTCTCGTGTTCTGTTTTCCACAGTAAACAGATTAACTAACCCTCCAGTTTCACTGCCCTTAGAACTAATCTCTACATCTAAGTGCAATGAGTTTGCAATATTTTTTATGACAAAGTCCAAGGCATAAAAAATGCCATAATTTCCACAACACAAATACCAACCCTGCCACCAGCTAGACACCTTGAGCTGACACATTTCACACCTGTTACTGACAAAACAATCGAAGAGGTCATCTCCGGTCTGAGTTCATGTACATGCTGCCTTGATGAATTACCCACTAGATTTCTGAAGTCTGTGCTGACCAGCTTGTTACCACAACTTGTTCAGTTAGTTAACATCTCATTTGAGACTGGAGCATTTCCAAAGGCCTTGAAAACCGCGGTCATTAAGCCTCTTCTAAAGAAGAGCAGCCTTGATCCCAAGGTACTGAACAACTACCGGCCCATATCAAACCTACCGTTCTTAGGAAAAGTCCTAGAGAAAGTAATATATCAACAGCTCACTTACTTTCTCCTATCTAACAATGTGTTTGATACTTTCCAGTCAGGATTTAGGCCCCACCACAGCACTGAGACAGCTCTGATCAAGGTGACAAATGATATCCGTATGAACACCAACGCAGGTAAGGTCTCAGTTTTAGTTCTGCTCGACCTGAGCGCTGCCTTTGACACAGTGGACCACGGGATCTTACTTCACAGGTTAGAAAACTGGGTGGGAATCTCTGGTACTGCTCTAAACTGGTTCAAGTCCTATCTCGAGGATAGGACGTACTTTGTCGAAATTGGCAACTGTGTCTCAGACAAAATTTCCATGACCTGTGGAGTCCCCCAGGGGTCAATCTTGGGACCCCTCTTATTCAACCTGTACATGCTTCCATTGGGTCAGCTAATAAACAGCAACAATGTGTCGTACCACAACTACGCAGATGACACTCAGATCTACGTGTCACTGACGGCAGGTGAACATGGGCCTGTAGATACTCTCTGTCACTGCATCGAACAGATCAGTTTGTGGATGGAAAACAACTTTTTCCAACTAAACTCAGACAAAACTGAGATCATTGTCTTTGGCCCACAGACACAAAGACAAAGTGTTATCAGTCACCTTGAGTCTCTCGCTCTGAAACCAAAAAATCAGGTTAGAAATCTAGGAGTAATCATGGACTCAGACCTTAACTTAAACAGCCACATCAAAGCAATAACATCATCAGCTTTTTACCATCTGAAGAACATTGCTAAGATCAGAGGAATAGTGTCAAAACCAGACTTAGAGAGACTCATCCATGCATTTGTCTCCAGCAGGTTAGACTACTGTAACGGCCTGCTCACTGGCCTTTCTAAACGAGCTGTTAGAGCTGCAGTACATCCAGAACGCTGCTGCTCGAGTCCTGACAAAAACCAGGAAATACGACTACATTAGTCCAGTGCTCCGGTCTCTGCACTGGCTTCCTGTCACTCAGAGAATAGAATTTAAAACAGCTCTGCTTGTGTACAAGTCTTTTCATGGTTTAGCACCAAAGTACATCTCTGACATGTTAGAGCCGTATGAACCATCTTGGGCCCTGAGAACTTCAGGGAGGGGTCTCCTGGTGGTTCCCAGAGTCAATAATAAACACGGTGAGGCTGCGTTTCAGTTTCATGCATCTAAAATCTGGAACAGTCTTCATGAGGATGTGAGACAGGCCTCAACTCTGACAATGTTCAAATCCAGGCTGAAAACAGCTATTTTTACCCGTGCATATGAAAACTGAAAGTATTTTATCTGCACTCTTGCCTTTTACTGTAATTGATTAATTTTATGTTGATGTTTTATTGATTGATTTTATCTGTTTTTTTTGTAATTTTTTCTGCAACTGTGAAGCACTTTGAATTGCCTCGTGTATGAATTGTGCTCTACAAATAAACTTGCCTTGCCTTGCCTTTCAAACATATACTTCATGTAAAGCACTATACTAGCAAAACAGTATATTGTAAAGGTTTGCCAGTTCATCGCATTAAATAAAAGGCAAACTAACTATTATATGGCTTTGAATATGCTCCTTATTGAATTAACTATGGGTTTATTGATAACAAATCTGTATTTTGCATTATAGGAAGAGGCTGAAGGGATACCAGGAAAGGAGGACAATCATGTGGAAGACAAGGATGACATTCCTGCCAGCCAACCACCCAAGAAGAAAAAGGACTTGTGCTGTTTGGCTGATCTGCTTGGTTCAACTTACAGTGCAGGTCCTGCGGTGAGACACAGAACCACACAGGCCCAGGCAGAAGAGGAGATGTCAAGGTACAAGGAGGCACCACCCCTGTCTCTTGCTGAGGGAAGTCCACTCAGTTGGTGGAAAGAGCACCAGAATGAATATCGACTAATGTCACACCTTGCCAAAGTGTACCTGTGCATTCCAGGGACTAGTGTCTCCTCGGAGCGTGTTTTCTCTGCAGCAGGCGATATTGTAACAGCACAGAGAAGTGTACTAGGCTCAAACCATGTTGACCAACTTCTGTTTTTGAACAAAAATCTCAAGTCATAGGATAAAGCTAGCATTACCAAGAGTATCCTCAGGTTATTGTTTTGTTGCTGCAGTGATTTGTGTTCAACCTGCCTTTTTGAGGACAAATCTGGTTTAGCCTTTAGATTTTAAAATCCATCCTGTTATGAGGTGACTTTGTTGTTGTGCCAAATGTTAAAGCAAGATGTAGGATTTAAGTGATTTCATAGTGAAATATGTTATGGCAGTACATGGTGTCACAAAAAAGAATTGAATCACCAAGATTTTGTGCTTGTGTGAGCTCAGACTGTACCCTTGGAAAGTTAAATATTGACTTGTGGTAATTTCCAGATTAATACGATTTGTGTACAAATAATCTGAGCACTTAAAATTGCAAATATTTAAGTAAAATGCACTTTGTTATAATGCACTGTTGTCTTCAATAAATTGAAGAAAAATGCAGAGTTCTGTTTGTTGAGTAAATGTGTTCAGCATTAGCTAATTGGCTCTGGCCCATGTATTTTTATTGAATCGTATCGAATCGTGCCACATTGTATCGAATCTTATCGAGACAGCTCTGTATTGAGGTACGTATCGAATCGTGACCTGTGTATCGAGGTATGTATCGTATCGCCAGGTTCTCCAAGGTATACAGCCCTATTATCAGTTGACTTTTTATTCTTGCAGTCTTTCACTATTTTCAATATTTCATCTTTATTAAAACAAGATAAAATATGTTTCAGTGAGAAAATAAATGTAGACTTTATTTAAAATATCCAGTGACTAAAGTATAATTTATTGTCAATATAAATATATATTAAAAAATACATAAATTATTTGGAAAAGTGTGAAAAGTGCAACGGTAGTAAACACGCCTTCAGTGGAGGAAAGTAACAAAGTAAACAACAATTTTTGGTTTGGTTTAAATGCCTTATTTTTTGCAATGACCCCATGGATCTAATGAAAGATTTGTATCCATTATTGTGAATAGAGGAATAATCTAAATGTGGATCAACTTAAATTTAAACATATGAGCAAAACTTTGTGCAAAATGAAAGGAATGTTGCAAAAAATGTCAGCAGAAAACCTCCAAATCAGTGTGTTTCGGGCCATATATTTTGGTAATTTTTGTTACGGAGTAAACAACAAAAGTGCAAGAGCAATATCACTATTAATGTCTCATGGAAGGTATTGCTTTCTGATGTCATTTTAGGTCAGCACAATTCATTCAATGACCCTTAATGATTTATTTTTTAACAAAGGCATTTGATTAATTACTTCACCTTGTTTATGTGATGCCTTGTTTAGTCCAGTTGTTTGCAGAAACAGAAACTACCGATACTTTAAATTTTAGAACCATTAAGAGCTGACAGGGAGAGAGAGATCTTGCTAAAAAAATCCCAATTAGCGGGGTTTTTTTTAGACAAATTCTGCCGGTGCTAAAACCATAATACCATCCTGTGAGACTTGGATATCGTTACATTCACGTTTCTTCTTTGGTGAATGAAGCAGGTCACAATCGGCAAAGCCATTACACTGTACAGATGTGTTCACCTGGCTTTCAAGATCCATGATTAACAATGAAAAATGACCAGCGCAAAAACAAATATAAAAAGGACCTCGAGACCTGTCCCCCTGAGCAGCTGAGACCGGGAGGGGGGCGGTGATGTCCTTCAGATGGGGAGAAGATTTCAGAAGACTTCATGACTACAGGCTAGTGGCTGATGTCTGCAGTCATTTGGTCCTTTGATCCGTGGCTTCTTAGGAACAGGGGCGATGGTGGATGATTTGAAGCAGGCTGGCACGTGGCATGACTCCAGGGAGGTGTTGAAAATGTCCGTGAAGATGGAAGCCAGCTGTTCCGTGCAGTGTCTCGGGGTGGAGGAGGTAGAAATGAAGGATTCAAGGCATTTTAAACGACAATGGCTTCTTCAGTTTTCTTACAAAGCTTGTTGTTTAAATATCAAATGGCCCCAATCACTCCTCCTCCCAGGACTATCAACAGAATCGTGACAATGACGCCTGAAAAAGAAAACAAATGTCAGTATAAACTATACAATGAGAACAGCAACAGGAGCCAACTCAGCCATCTGGACTAGTGGTGAAAGGACAACAATCTCTTCCTCAAAGCTGCAAAGACGAAGGAGTTTGTTGTGGATTTCAACACTGATCATTGAGAAGGCTGCTTGGACATACAACGACATTTTTTGCAAACCGAGGAGAGCCCAAGCTGCTATTCCTATGCACTTTTTCAATCGAGAGTATAATTATTAGCTATATCACATTTTTGATCATTTATTAGTTGCTTTTATTCTCTTGCCGTGTGCCTGTGCATGTCTCTAGAGTATGATTATAAGACACTATATGGGAGCAGAGAGGGTATTTTGGTTTCTATGTATGTCTGCACATGAAGAGAAATTAAATATATGTGCTGTTTAGTTTATTATCAACAAGTTCTTGAACAAATTAATCTGTCTGATACCAGCCTGTAGAGGGCCAAAGTTGAAAGGTTTGATAGAATAGAGAAGCATAGTGTAGGAGCCATTTTGACTGTCCTGTGTTTGTGTGCCTCCTGCCCCTATGCGGCACTGTGGGTCTCCTTTTCTTGTAAGGAGACACACCTGTTATAAGGGACAGGAAATTGGCACCAGGTGTTGCAAGGTGCAGAGGCGATATGATTTTTGACCGTGTCATACTCAGAGTTCTTTGGTTGGTGCTCATTTAAGGCAAAAGGTGAGCTAAAATAAATCATTTTTAATGACACCAATGGACTCTTTGGTATTCTTGAAGACACGCGTGCTTAAAGAACCTTTGTACACCTTCAACCAATAGTGGCTAAATTCCCTGTGCTAATAGCCACTGGTGCCAATTTCCTGTCCCTTATAACAGGTGTCTCCTTACAAGAAAAGGAGACCCACAGTGCCCCATAGGGGCAGGAGTAGGGATGGGTACCGAACCCCGGTATCATAACGGCCCCGGGGCCACGTGTGCCGGTCCACCCGGACCGATAAGCTCCAGCCTTAACGGTCTTCTTAACGGGGCTGCTGCGCTCAAATAATCACTCCGCCCTGATGGATGCGTTCGCTGCATCGGATCTGTTCATCCCCGCTACCCCACACGAAAGTGCAGGGTGTCCCCCCTGCGCTCTGCCACTGCCCTGTCTTCCCTCCACAGCCGTGTGCAGCGAGACAGGTGCGCGCGGGAAAGACACGCGGTGTTACGAGCTGCTACCGCTAACCCGCGGTAAAAAAGCGTAACGTAACGACTTCGTATTGGACAGACAGACAAGCCACTCGCACTTTTCTTCTTTCACAAATACCCAAACTAAAGAGTTTCGGGTGAAGTCTATTTTTCCACAAACGGCGTACACAGTGGCGTGTACGTGCACATGTGTGCGCGCTCTCACGTGCACGTCAGCGCGAGCCGGTGTCGACCCCACTGGACACAAGCTGAGAGGCAGAAAACAGTTCATTATTTTACTGCACTAAGTTTTCATTTGGATTCAGTCCCCAGAGCTACAGCCAAATCTAACCAACAGCCTTGATTTACTAGATAATAATAATGATTTAAAAAAAAAAAAAACGACGTAAGTGAAGTATTAAGTGTAAGTGTATGCGCAAAGTGGAAATGAAATGTAGAGTAATAAATAAATAATATAGACCAAGGATTAATGCCTACGTATACGGTAGTCTCAACCTATATACAGTATATTTTTCTGTTAAAGTACCGATAAGAGTACCGTTAAAGTACCGGATCGATAAGGAGTATCGATAAGAGTAGTAGTATCGATAAATCCTTAACGATACCCATCCCTAGGCAGGAGGCACACAAACACAGGACAGTCAAAATGGCTCCTACACATAGTATGACTGAACTGGCTAACGGTAACTTTCAGATTGGTACTTGCTTCACAGAGAACCCAAGTATCGTATCATTTCGAGACACTTTACCTGCGTGTTTGTGTCCCTGTAGTGGATTGTCTGGAGGGGCTGTGCTGTTGCAGGGCAGACCGTGGTGGTGGATCATATTTTCGTCTGAGGAACCCTTCTGTTCAAACAAATAGATATTTTGACATTTGTTACAACTGCAGGACCCTAATGGAAAGATCGAGACCTTACCTCATGATCAAAAACTGTCTTCTGATCAAAGTCCACACACTTGTCCAGGGTCAGTGTTGTGTTTCCATGGACAGAAAAGGGAGCCTCAGCTTGAAAGACGGAGGGTGTTGCAATGGCCACTGACTGAGGGAGAAAGCCAAAATTAAAAACAAAACTGCTTTGTACAATTTAGACACCAGGGCTCCACCAGGACTTTCTGCTGTTTACAGTAGCATGTAAAAGTCACAGGAATAGGCCACCGTTTTTACATACTGAGATACATATGGTCATACCTTAGCTTAGACGAGTTGATGCACAACTGTCTGGTCTTTACGCGTGCGCTCAGTCATACAAATGTTGTTCCCATTTAGCCGCTCCCAGCATAGGTATAGCTTCAAACGGGGTGAAGATGGAAGCGACCAAGCTGTTCCCCGTTTCCCCATTTAAAATACAGTTACGTGAAACGTTACACGAGCCAAGTCTAGTTACACAAAATGAAACATGTCGATTTTCTAAGCGGATAAAAAGGGAAACTATATTGTAAGGCGTAATAATACCTTAGGAGCACTTCGACGTCTACGCGGTAAAGTTGAAGTGCTCCTAAGGTATTATTACGCCTTACAATATAGTTTCCCTTTTTATCCGCTTAGAAAATCGACATGTTTCATTTTGTGTAACTATATTTGGATCTTGTATTTAAATAGGGAGAACGTGGAACAGCTTGGTAGCTTCTATCTTCACCCCTGTTTGAAGCTATACCTTTGCTGGGAAGAGCTAAATGCCAACAACATTTGCGTGACTGAGCGCACGCCTAACGACCAGACAGTTATGCATCAACTCGTCTAAGCTAAGGTACGACCATATCTCAGTATGGAAAAACAGTGGCCTACTTATTTAAGTCACCCCTGGTCAAAATTCTTGCAAATGTTTTCTGCAAGCAGCCAAGAGTCTTTCAATTAGTTAGAGGGATTTTTTGAGTGAATTCCAAATTTAGCTCAGTGAATTTCTGGTCGGCACTTCTCTTTTAACGTTTAACGTTTTTGGCTCCAAAATCAGGTTTTTTGGAAAGTACAATCACAGGAACTTCAGATGTTTCCTCGTACTATTTTGGTGTCACCAAAATATTCTGTCATCTATCGAGACTTTTGTGGGGCTGGAGCACCTTCTCAGATCTTTGGGCGCCCAGAGAATTTGCCCTAATTACAAAATGTTTCAATAAATATTGCCTGAACTGTAATTCCGTTTTATGTGAACACACGAGTGTAACTGTTTCATAAGATTAATATAAAATCCGCAGTGTTGTTGCTTATGCTTGTGTAGCTCAGTTGGTACAGTGCAGGGTTCCCATCCATTAGATTGCCGGTTCAAACCCCACAGTGACTTCTTTTTATTTGTGACTCAGTACCTACTGGGAAGAACCTGAATCGGCGCCTATGGTCCCACCCTCACTAAAAACGGGGAAATGACCCACACATTGTCCAAGCCTAGACTACATGAGCGCAAGGATAAGATATAAGATATTTGTCAGTTCGGTTGTAAAAGTATCTGTGCTTGTCTAGCTCCGTTTATAGAGTGCAGGGTTTGCATCCATTAGATTGCCGATTCAAACCCAACCATGACTTTTTGGTTTTTTCTTTTTTTTAATGAATATTTTATTAAATCCTCATTAATAACGAGGAAATAACAGTTTCAAAATATGTGGAACTACACAGAAAGAAATGTCGGGACACTAGGGAAACACTTGGAGGGGGTGGGGGAAAATGACCTGAAATGACCTCTCTCCTCCAGTGGCATGGTGGGATCTAATTTCGCCCTGGTCATTTAGAGAATAGTAGTAGCCCACATTACGCTGGTCTTTGGTGCAGGAGGTTGCTGGTTCAAACTCAACAATATATTTTTTTCTTTTTTTGGTTTGGACTGGGCATCTACTGGGAAGAACATAAATCGGCGCCTATGGTCCCAACCTTATTAAAAACGAAGAAAGAACAGTTTAGAAATATGCACAACTACACAGAAAGACATGGGGGGACAGTAGGAAAACAATAGAGGAACAACTGAAATGACCTGAAATGACCTCTCTTCCCAAATGCCTTGCTTGGACATATTTTCACACCCGGGGATTTAGAAAAAAGTAGCCCGTATCAGGTTAACCTTGGGTCATGTTATAGCTCAGTAATAATGTCCTTGTCTTTGATGCAGGAGGTTGCCAGTTCAAACATGGTATTGACACTTTTATAATGCTTTCTCTTTTCACATGGGCCACTAAAACTCTGAGCCAGATACAACTCCAGAATGAGCACCAAGTTATGTAGACACAATTATTTATTTAGCCACTTTTCTACCTTTCACTGCCATTTTCCTCTTTACTCGTGCAGATCACTGCTCTTTTTTCTGCAAATACAAGAGTGCACCTCTGTCCAGATGCTGTTTTGCCTGCTGGCTTCTCCCGAGTATTGTAGTTCACTGGCCATAGAAAGTATTTCAACTATAGAACGAGTGAAAAGCACCGCTGTGGTGAACGTGAGGCCGGGGCCCGGAGGCTGAAGCAAGAGTGGGCTGGCACCAGAGATACCTGGGGCAAGAGTAAGGTGTGACGAAGGCAAGGCGAGCAAGAGTTAGCAGAGAGCACACAGGTTGTGTGTGAGGCCGAGGGGAGAGCAGGTTTGGGCGAGAGCGGGGCGGTAGCAAGGGGGCTGCGCCAGGGGCGAGGGCCTCCATCGCCGCTTGCGGCTTTAATTACAATTACTTTTACACTGGTAGTTACTGTACATAATGGAGGAATAAATGAATAAATTAAGACTTTATTTGGCTCGTTGCACTATGTGGCTATGCTGTTTCTGCTAAGTTCCCCTCCTATTAATGAGATTTGTATGCTCATCATTGCCACATCAAGTCCAACAAGTAATGTTGTGTAAAACAACATTACAGACAAAGGAGGAATTCACAGTGCTGTTCAAGCAATGACTGACTACCATAGATGGGAGCAACATCTACGTCACTAAAGTTAGCGCCCCCTGTGGGTGAAACCAAAGCACTCGTCCACCGACATGAATGGGGAGAGAACAGAGAACTTCACATTTACATCTGAAAAAACTGTTAGGCCTAACGCTGAGCACATGTAAGTCTGAATATTTAACTATTAAATAAGTAACGAAGGACATAATACACGGCCACAATATTTCCCTTTGGGCGGCACGGTAGCACAGCGGTTAGCGCTCGTGCTTCACAGCAAGGAGGTCCCGGACGGGGCCTTTCTGTGTGGAGTTTGCATGTTCTCCCCGTGTCTGCGTAGGTTTCCTCCGGGTATTCCGGTTACCCCTACCACTAAAACATGTACAATAGGCCTGTATGAATGATGTGTGTGTGAATGAATGCTGGTGGTCTGTTGGCGCAGTCGTGACAGCGTTTCGGTCAGTCTGTGCCAGGGGAAACTGACGCTACATACGGAGCTTATCACCACCGAGGACGGAGTGAACATAAAATTGTCTAATGTGAAGCGCTTTGTGACCATGTCTGTCTGCCGCCAGAGCGCTCAAAGACATTTGTCCACGAGAAAAAGTCATTGCGAGTGGCTTGGTAGTTTTCAATATGAAGCAGGCCAACAAAAGCACAACCGAGAATGACGGATCAAAATGCAAGTATTGCATTGCAGTGCTTAGATATACTATATTAGCCTGGCCTCAGCCGTCCGTAAACTCCGGTCAATTATAATTTCCCTACATGTACGTCTGGGTCTGATCTCAGTGGCTGCGTTTCCATTCAGCGAGCGGGAGAGGCGGGGGTTGTAGGTGACCTCAAGCATTTGCGCCGCATTTGCTGGTTGTAGTTCGGCAATGGCGGCGGATACAAACGTAATGGAAGCTCTACAATACGTTCTGGCTCGGCTTCCCAGAATATCAAGAAATTATAATTGAAGCCTTGAAATGCGCAAGCAATGCTCCCAAGAGTTATGATAGAGTTCTGATAGCTGCTTCACTCAACACGGGCGCATTACATAAGTCACAACCGAGGGTATGGTAAAACCAGGCTAATACTATATAGTGTACACACTAATTAGTATTAACCGCTAAGGGCCTCGGCTAACAGTTAATGAAAAACTTGAAAACAGCCCTGTTAGCAATCAATAACCTGGCTATGGATTTTTTTATACAATATAAAATAGCTCCCGATCGTCTGCTTCTCACAGTGAATTTACGTATGTGCCCGTAACAAAGAACGGCCATTTTCTTGTGGTTCTGACACTGGCTTGAAATATTTCATCCCCAGAGTGAGACATCAGCTGCTTTTTGTTTTTGCCTCGAGGGGACAGGGAGTCGACAAAAGTTCATGGATGTTGCTCTCATCTATATCAAGACACACAGTCACTGAGGATTTCAAACAAAGCGGAGCTGCATCATGAGGTAGGTGGGAAAAGTCAAAGGGCGACTAAAGTGAAACTAAAAGGAGATTAAGTGTTAAGTGTGAGATTGACAGGACTCTACATAAAAACAAAACAACTGCTTAGAACTTCATTTATATATGATGCAGAAAGTGTTTTAAAACAACTGTTAACCGTTTGATTTCCTGCAACAAATTGTGCACACTGCCTTTGTGCTCTTGGGCATGACACTTTCCCTGCCCGCATGTACAAAAGTGTTCGTGTGAATGGATGAATTCAGTCATGCCTGAGTTTCACAGTGGATCCCCAAAGCTTACAAAAAAGAGGTCTAGTGTAGAACAATAAAATAAAGGATGGCAATGGAAATGTATTGAACAACAATGCACTTATAGATGTGTCTAAAATTCAGTCAGAATCATAAGTGGCCATTATACATGCTTTTCAGTCATGTGACTTTTGTTGTTATGGCCGCCATTTTGAATACCGAAGTAGAATTATGCAGTACTACAACATGTAACAATATCTCAACTCAGGATGAAAATGAAAGACAACTGATTGACAGTGGTATTTTTATGTCCTCGTAATCATTGCTCATGAAGATATAGTTAAAACAAGGCCCCAGAAACGCACGTTTATGTGAAGAAACCAGTAAGTCAGTGTTCAAGCTGCTCAAGATGTCAGCATGCTACCAGTTAGCATTTAGCTTTAACAGCTCAGCTCTGACCTCTCCAAGGGAAAGCCCTGAACCACAAACAGCCTTGGATACAACATGTGACAGAGGTCAGAGCTGAGCTGTTACTGTAGTATTTCCTCAGTGTTCATAAATGTGAGCCACACATGAAACTTATGCGCAAATTCAACAGGGAAGACTTAGCATTCACCTCATCACCGGCAACGCTCACCAATCATCCAATCACAAACCCCGCTCAAGCCGCACCTTCACGACAGCAATCACCGCAGCTGCTCATCCCCGCTCATTGCTCAGGATCCCCTTGATAAGCTCCGTGGTCAATCACTCATCTGCTTGCCAGCCATGCTACGACTCTGCTGTTTTCTCGCGTGTTACCTGGGACTTTCGTTGCGTCAGGCTCCGTCCGCCTGTCTCTACGGTGGGAATTTACCGGGGACTGTCGTCTCTGGGCCCGGGCTGCTCGCTCTTGTCGTCCTTCTTGCAGCTCCTCGCTCTGGTGTCCCGGTTCCGCTGCCGTCATGCCCTTCATCGCATGCTGCCTTGTCTTCGAGTTTTCCCTGTCCCGGATTCGTCTTCTCCCTGACGGCGTGTCATCCAAGGCTCCTCTGGTTCGCCGCTACACCGCCCTCGACGCTGCGGGCGGGCGTGGCCGCGGCATGCCCTCCGTTGTTGCTGCTGTCCGGTCCTTATGTGGTTCCCCCCTCTGGCTTTTCCCGGATCCGCTTCTTCCCCGGTGGTGCATCTGTCCGCGCACGCTCTTCCGGGCCTGCGCTGCGCCCGCTCCAGTGGGGCGGGTTTTGTAGGTGAGACGTATGCACCCACACTCGCACACGCGCGCACGCTCGTCCTCACGCTATGGCCTCTCACGTCGGGGAGGCTCGCTCTTTTGGGGCGATCATGCATGCACGCCTATCATGACAGACTGGTGTTTCTGCTAGCTTCATTGATTCCCAAATGTAGTCCCATGTTTGCCTTTGAGTCACTTCTCACTCAGTGGCCTTGATCGTCGTTTTGCATCAGTTCCGCTGTCACGCATGTTAGCTCCGTTTCGGTTGCGCATTCTTCGTTTCAAATACCTGGTGGTGGTTTCGTTCGTTACGTCACATGCTTTCGTTGGCGTGATCTCTGTATCCTCATGGTTCTTTGTCCGCCACGTGCAGCATCTCCCTGCCTCATACGGCGCTGTCCCCGGTCTCACTGCCTGCAAGGCTGCTGGTTGCCGTTCCCTGCCTCACGCGGCAGCAGTTTCTCTGTTTTGCCGTGTCCCAGCCTCGCACGTCTGCCGCCATGTCACCCCGCCTCGCACGTTTTGCTGCTGCTGTTGCCCTGCCTCACGTCTTGCTCTCGCCCTGCTCGCACGTTTCGCGGTCGTGTTGCTCGCACGTTTTGGCTGTTGCCTGTCGCCCTGCTCGCACGTTTAGCGTCGCATAACTCGCCAGTTTCGATGTCGCCCCGCTTCGCATATTTAGGCCCTGCTTCGCATGTTTCGTCAGTTTCGATGTCGCCCTGCTTCGCACGTTTCGTCCGTTTCGATGTCTCCCTGTTTCGTCGTTGCTCTCACCCTGCTTTGCACGTTTAGCTGTTGCCGTCACCCTGCTCCGCTGTTGCGCCCGTTTCCATTCCGCCCAGCTTCGCACGTTTCACAGTTGCCTCTCGCCCCGCTTCGCATGCTTCGTCCGTTTTGATGTCGCCCTGCTTCGCACGTTTCGACGCTGCCCTGCTTCGTCTTTTCGACGCCGCCCCGCTTAGGCCGTCTCGCCGTGCCTCGGACGTTTCGCTGCCGTGCCTCGGACGTTTCGCTGCCGTGCCTCGGACGCTTCGCTGTTACCCTGCTCTGCTTGTCGGTTGCCGTCTCTGGGTTTTCTCCGGACGTTTCGTATTGGATGTGCTCCGTCTAGTTTTGGGGGTTCTACCAAATGGTTGCAAAAGGATTTGCCCCAGAGTCTTTCCGCACTCTTCGAATTTAACCATAGCTTTAGCTGCTGTTTTGGGGGCACCTCTGGAAGCGGAAACTAAACGCCGCCGTACATGATATTACTGTAAAGCATAAGCATTCAGAAATATTTCACCTCTCATGCATCAGATCACATGGCGGGCGGTTTAGAATATTCCATTTATGCCGCATCATGCTACGCTATTGCTATGCTGTCTCATTTAAGTCAGATTTCCTTCAACTAAGCTAAGCTAACTCAGTTCCTCTGATCAAGCTAATCCGCTCATCGCCGCAAACGTTCTTGGAGCCGGGTACTTCATTACTGCTGGTCAGCACCTTCCACTCAAAAGTCTTCAGCACTTCTCGGTGCAGTTTAAAAATAAGTCAGCTAACACCGCTCTTATCGTGCTAGTCTATTAGACTTCTGCCTACAAGCTCCCTCATGTCAAAGTCTAGCGTCCAGTGCAAGTGGCCTTCAATGCTACATGTTCTCAGACTATCTGCTAACCATTCGACGAACCCGAAGAGACATCTCGAAACATTCAGTCTCACCGCTCTCGTCAGAGGGCCCCTCTGCTTCTGTCTCCGTCGCTCTCTTGAGGACACTGTCCCAGTCTCTGCTCTGCTGCCCTCGTCGGAGGGCTCCTCTCCATGCTCTGCTCTGCTGCCCTCTTCGGAGGGCTCCTGTCCTTGCGTTCTCACTACTGCTCGTCGGAGGGGTGTCCATTCTCTGATCTCCCCTGCATCTGTCTAATCTACTGTTACTCTGGTCTTGTTTCTGGCCCATTCGTTCATTTCAAACGGCTTACCTCGCGCCTTCACCCGTCGTAAGCGCAGCTCATCAATTCTCACAATCTCGGCTCAGATCCTGGCTACCTCTTTGGGGGAAGATTCTGGCTATCATTCATCATTGCCGTGCATTTCACATCACTCGCTCGTTCGATCTTCCGCCGGGATCTGAGCCCCAATAAGATTAATGTTCATTAATTAAACACTCATACTGCATTCTGTCTCTGTGAGTCTTATCAGGTTGATATGAAGCTTATGCGCAAATTCAACAGGGAAGACTCAGCTGCATTCATTCACCTCATCACCGGCAACGCTCACCAATCATCCAATCACAAACCCCGCTCAAGCCACACCTTCACGACAGCAATCACCGCAGCTGCTCATCCCCGCTCATCGCTCAGGATCCCCTTGATAAGCTCCGTGGTCAATCACTCATCTGCTTGCCAGCCATGCTTACGACCCTCCTCCACCCCTTTCTCCACCCAGCTTCTCCTCGGCTCTGCTGTCGTCGACTGGCCAGCCTAGGATTTCTCCACCACCACCAGGGTCCAGGCCCGGGGGAAGATTCTGGCTATCATTCATCATTGCCGTGCATTTCACATCGCTCGTTCGATCTTCCGCCGGGATCTGAGCCCCAATAACATTCATGTTCATTAATTAAACACTCATACTGCATTCTGTGAGTCTTATCAGGTTGAAATGTGTTTATCCTGTTGAAGCCATTGACAGTTGCTAACCGGTAGCATGCTAACATCTTAAGCAGCTTAAACACTGACTCAGACTGAGACTCTGTTGACATGACAAACTGTAAAAATCACAGAGAAAGGTTTTCTGTTTCCTCTGAGTTAATTTAGTCTGAGGAGTGAAGCAGATCTTTAGTAAATCCTGCTGTAGCTCGACAGACAGAGCTGCTACGTCTGTGCCACATTTGCTGGTTATATCACATAAACGTGTGTCTCTGGTTCCGTGTTTTTACTGTTATCTTCTTGAGCAATGATTACGAGGATGTAAAAATGCCACGGTCAATCAGTTTTCTTTCATTTTCATCCTGAGCTGAGATATTGTTACATGTTGTAGTACTGCATAATCCTACTTTGTTGCTCAAAATGGCCGCCGGAACTATGCGTGATGTCATTGGAAATGCATGTATAGGTGCCACTGCGTGAGAAAGATTGAGAATCACAGCCTTAAGACCCCATTCAATTTAAATAACAATAAATTGTAGATTTCTTCTCCCATAACTTTTCCCAAACTAAACTTAGAACAAGGGTAGATTTGATCCAACTGGTATAATCATGACTGAACAGATTTTTTCCACATTAGTTACCATGTGACTTTGTTTTGGGCTGCATTTGAATAATAATTTCAGTTAGATGAAGATGACAGTGATTTTGCGATATATTGTGGCTCCTTTGCATTTTGATATTGTGTCACCTCATATTACCATAACAGTAATAAATTGATGATTAATTTGGCATAAAACCTTTTCTAATCAACACAATTGACCCATTTCTCCCAAATATTGTTCACAAATCAGTGTTAGTGAGCACTTCTCCTTTGTCAAGAGATCCATCCTCCCTCACAGGCGTGGTATATCAAGATGCTATAAAAAGGACACTCTGAAATGTTTTCTTTATTGGGGCGGTCAGAAAACCAGTCAGTATCTGGTGTGACTCCTTCATAGAGTGGATCAGGTTGTTTATATAGACAAAGAACACACATGCTTTTTATTGATAACATTTTGAATGCAAAGAGACTTTATGAAGAGATCCTAAGGCCCATTGTTGTGCCGTTCATCCATGACCATCACCTCATGTTGCAAAGATCTGCACATAATTCCTGAAAGCTGAATACATCCCAGTTCCTGTCAGATTGGCTGATGCGCTGCTGATATTTTTGGCCCATTTTTTTTTAAATGTCTCGTGTCTGATCCTGTGTATGGAGCTTCTAAACTGTAAAATGTGTCAGTGTTGCATGTAACAGCAGGGGGCGCTGTATTAGGGGCATCGGGCTGATTTATTTAGGGCATTCATGTTTAGTAGGTACTTCAGAGGGAGCTCATTTGTATGAAGAAAATCAGCTGATTCTAAAAATAACAAAACGGTCTCTATGTCTATGGTTCCCAAATTATAAGCAAAAGTCTGCAACATAAAATGTATAAATATAAAACTTATGACCGATTTTCAACGTGATGTTTCTCAGTTTCTCTGAGGCCTAGGAAGTTTGAGGGAGGGCTCATTTTAAGGCTCTTAAAGTCTCTATCAGAGAGATTGGAAAATACCCAAATATCAGCCCAATATACGGTTGATCTCAAACCTTGATATGCCACAGAAGTGCTCACTAGCACCGATTTAGAAAGATTTGTGAATAATATATATATATTTTTAATGGGTCTCTTGTGTAAATAGAAACAGCTTTATATCTGAATTCACCCCATTAAAAATGAGAGCATACCAACATTTTTTGTAATTACATTTTTGTTGAGTGCAGGTGTGGCGCCATTTTGATTAAAACAGTAAAGCAGTCATTTCAGAAATATATCTAGAGTCCTGAGAATCTCACTAAAGTTAGGATGTACAAGGACTTTATGTTTATGTCATTACCTTATGGTGGGTCAGTTGCCTATTACGACAAAAACGTGTCATTATCATTAAGAAAACAGGAAAACTCACAATAGTTGCTACAATAATTTTGTAGTCAATGCATAAAAACTGTGTTGTCACCTTGCTTTCGATGGAGAACTCGTTATCATTTCTGCGGTTTAACGGAACTTTGATTGGCAGGTCACAACAGCTGAACTTTATCTCCTTCGCAGCGACTGAGGTCCAAACTGAAAGACAAACGAAGTTTTCAAAATAAGGGATTGGTTCATGAATGCATCATTTGGGAGCTCATGTTTGTTTAGCAGATATCGTGAGATCAGTTTGGACAGATAGAGAGGGGGTCGAGGGACAGTGAATATGAGTAGAATCATGATGAAATATCTGAGCAACACATTTTGTCTCATATTTTGGATTCATTAGTAGCGGCTTATTGCTTTAAGATCAACACATAAAATTGTCTAATAAGTTGTTGGGCTCAGATGGTAGTTAGTCGGCTAGTAGCCAAAAGATTGACAGTTTGAATCCCGGCTCCTGCAGGCTCAGACTGTTGTTGTGTCCCTGGGAAAGACACTTCACCCATCCTACCTGTGTGAGTAGGTGGTTGATGATAATCAGAGGGGCTAATGGCAGCCAACCCTCAGGCAATAAGTATGTTAATATAACTTTTAAGTAACTATAATTCTTGCCATTTCTCATTTGATCGTATAAGCTTAGTCGCTTTCTGTACTGCTTTACCTTATAGCTTTATTATTATTAATTGTCCTCTTTGTGAACCCTTTTACTGACAATAAAACAAAAAATCTGATTCTGAACAGTTACCACCACTATGTGTGAAGTACATAGATAAACAAAAAAGCACATAGATAAATAAAAAACATGCACAAAGTAGATCTTGTAAAATTATTTGTATTGATTCTCATATAACTTTCTTGTAAAGAATAATAAGCCACCCTGTCCTTAATATATATATATATGACTAAGGCCCTGTCCCAATTCCAACACTTGCCCTCGCTTTGAGCCCTTCCCCTTGATTTTGCGCGTTCCCGCGGAGGGTAGGGTGTCCCAATACTTAGGGAGCAAGAGGAAGTGGCTATCTCCCCTTGAAAAAGCCCCTCCGCAGCGAGTCAGGTCAGGAGCAGACTTGGGGCCGAGGGAGTATAAACATGGCGGCTACCGGTGGAAGCGACAATTACTAATGTAAGAATATATACGCAAATAAGCCTGTCAAAATTATGAAATGTGTTGGAATATCTTAGTTAGATGTATATGCAATGGACCTCTAAGTTATAGTTTGAAAGTCGCTATTTGACGACGTTAGTAAAAATGCCGAGTGCTTCGCCAGAGTCTGCCCGTCAATAGACACTGACGGCCGGGTGTGTGTCCCAGTGCGCCCCGGTGCACATGTGGATGTTTCGTGCTTATTCAGGTTCTCAATCTACTGACTCTGATTCAAGCTTTCAGTAAACAAAAATGGTCTCAAGCTGAACTCTTTCTCCTGTGAGGACTGTTGCTTGTTTACGTTCTACCTATGTGACACAGATGATTATTGATTATCGAAAACAGTAATGCATCACGTTTAATGTCGTTTAACAATAGACTGGATGTAAACTATACGATCTGAATGTCGTCTTGTTTTTAGACACAATGGTAGTTGGCAGCTAAGTTGAGCCAAGTGCCAAAATTAAACAAAACAACAAACCTGAAACATCCCGACCGTCACAAACATACGGCGAACGCGTCTGCTGTTTCGTATATTTCCTCTCCGTTGATTTATCAAACGTAGATAAATCAACATGGCACACACAACAGGCAGGAGCTACGTATTTCTTGTTATTGTAGTTTATGTGTATAAACTCTATTACCGCTATCTACTAGACGGGGGTGAAATCAGACACGTCGATTTTGCGCGTGACGTAAGGTACACGTTCTTCGCCGCAATTTGCATACTAGTGTTGTCCCATTGCTTAGGGGAGAATCTTCACTTGCACTTCCCTCACTGAGGGCACTTTACTGTGGAGGGAACTCAGCGAGTGTTCTCAGAGGCAAGTGTTGGAATTGGGACAGGGCCTAAAAGTGACCATGACCCTACATTGTATTATCTGATACTAGACAAACATAATAAGGGGAATCCCTGGGTCATGCGGTGGACTTGGTTTGGTTTCGTGTTTCTACCACTGGGAAAGTTCAGGGAGTAGGTAGCGTTCACGTGACATCACAACATTCTAAAGAGCCCATAGTTTAAAATTGAGGTGGAGGGCAACTGAAAATTCCACTGCGGTAACCATGGTAACGCTCAATATGCAGATTACTACTCTTATTTAATTGTTAATTTCGCTTACAAGGACCACAACCTCAGAAGGAGAATGAGTATTTTGTATTTGTATACTTTATTGTCCCCGTAGGGAAATTTGTCCTCTGCATTTAACCCATCCTTCGATGCCGCTGAGGCAACCCGTAAGGAGCAGTGGTCGACGGCAGTGCCGCGCCCGGGGACCCATCTCCATGATGTGGGGCCAGGTTGATGGTCAGAATCACCTGGCTGGAGGATTCACCTATTGCACATGTTTTTAGTGGTAGGGGAAACCGGAGTGCCCGGAGAAAACCTACGCAGACACGGGGAGGACATGCAAACTCCACACAGAAAGGCCCCGTCCAGGTGGGAATCGAACCCGGGACCTTCTAGCTGTGAAGCGGAGGCGCTAACCGCTGCGCTACCGTGCCGCCCCGAGTAATGATTTTATTGAATGTATGGGTAGAATAAATGCCGTTCTGGGGATTCGATGAGGTAAGCTCTCGGGCTCGCGTCCCCAAAGAAGGTACAAGAGAAGCGTGGCATGTGCCTCCTGTACATCCCGCAGATTGTGGCATGTGTGAACTTCGAAGGCTGAGGAAGACCAACTCCCCCAGATCTTGATGCGACGATAGGGCACGCCTCAGCCGGATGCTGATATGGCAACCCCGACACTGAAGGGAGTGCCCAGGGAGAAATCCGGGCACATGAGGGACTATGCAAACGGACCTAGATGGAGGAATAAACCAGGATCTAGTAACGGCCGACTATGTTCGGTGACAAAAGCGGATCCTGCGGGGATGCGCCGCTCTACTTCTTATGCTGACGTGGCAGATGAGGGGCTCGAAAGGACTAAAGTAACAATTCAGCCTAAAAGATAGGGGGAACGTAAACGCCGCTCCTGTAGGTAACGCTGAATATGCAGATTACTACTCTTATTCAATTGCTAATTTCTCTGTAATTCTTGAGCCAAATCACATGAAAGAAAAACTGTCACAAAGTTCAAAGTCCTCTCTTTCAGCTCATATAAACTATGGTCTAATTATTTCCTCATAAAGGCGTCCAAAGTGGAGACAATATTCAAAAACATATTTGTGATTTTGGCTGCTACAAAGGACTTTCAGCCATAAAAAAAATATATGGCGGGTTTGTGAATCAAATCACTATTAAGTGATGATCAGGGAAAACATTTGGACATTTTCGTTTTGCTCCCATAGAGTTGTATTGGCACCTGCCCTCCTACTGAAATAGAACCTAAAACGTGAACGCAACCTATTCCAGCCTGTGTGGTTTCAGTATCGGTATTCTAATTCTAATCAATAAAACCAAAGGATAAATGGCCAAAATAACGCTTAAAAGTCAAACATCACAAACTGCGGATTGCAGAGTGATTTGTTGGGGTACAGGGAAGAAGTAGCCCAAATGGCAAATGAATGGAGGAGAGTTAGCACAAGTTAGCGCGAAATGGCATGAAGTAGAAAGGAGAAAAAACTAATAGAGCATTTTACAGATCTACTGTAACAATCTGTAGTACAGGCGGCACAGTAGTACAGTGGTTAGCGCTCGTGCTTCACAGCTAGAAGGTCCCGGGTTCGGGGCCTTTCTGTGTGGAGTTTGCATGTTCTCCCCGTGTCTGCGTAGGTTTCCTCCGGGTACTCCGGTTTCCCCTACCACTAAAAACATGTACAATAGGCCAGGATGAATGTGAGTGTGTTTGAGAGTGCGCATGGGGGACGACGGACGCAAATTAGCCCAAGGCTACAATCCGGTGTGGCTTGTTTACATGCATGAGACCCATGTATGTTCATGAACATTAGGGTTGGGACGATATCATCGTCCATCGTGATGGATGAGCAACATCACGATGGAGAGCAACCATCGTGATGCCACGCCCCCTCCTGTCATAAACACGTGCTGATCTTCTGTGGGCCTTGTAAACCTACAAACTTTGCTGGGATCATGGGCGTCGGACTGGGGGGGGTAAAGGGTACCCAGGGCCCAGAGCAGGGTGGGGCCCTCAAAGGTGCTGATATAAACTCGATCTGTATTGCATTTTTTAAACTCCTCATAATTGACATAACAACGGAACATAGGCTGAACAACAGGCTGAAATACTGTACAATGGTTGCGAGACAGAATTTTGCACAAACAATAATGATGGATGAATCTCAAGGCCCTGACACCCCTTTAAAAATGTGCCTAATGGTTCAGCCCACACACCGGTGTTCAGCACCGCGCGCTTCAACTCAAGTGCGTGTGTGGAGAGCTCATGGATGATTAACGTGAACCTGGCCCCCATCATACTGAAAATTTTATAAAAATATGTCAGTCGTTTGTGCTACGTTTGTGCTGTTTTGTGCTGTAAACATTTTTGTTTGTGCTGTTATCGTTTTTGAGATATTAATGATTGTTTTATTGGTCAGATCTAAGGTCACCCTGCTCGTTATAAAACTCCAAAACGGGTTAAAATGGTGTCAACCGCTTCCTCTACATCTGTGCTGTTTTGTGCTGTAAAGATTTCCATTTGTGCTGGTTCGGTTTTTAAACTATTACAAACTTTAGAGCCTTCAGGCGTCCATGCTCGTCCTCATCTGAAGCGCGCACACGTGTCGGGAGTGCACGACAACACACATTGCATGCAAAAAACAATCATTAATATCTCAAAAACGATAACAGCACAAACAAAACCTTTTACAGCACAAAACAGCACAAACGTAGCACAAACGATTGACATATTTTTTATACAATTTTGAGTATGATGGGGGGCCAGGTTCACGTTAATTCATGGATGTATTATAATTAACTGGATAGGACACTCCCCCCTTCCCTGCGCGCCGGCCGGCGGACGGCCACTAGATGGTACTACAGCAGCAAATTCTTATCGGGCCCAGAAAGGATTTTTGCCATAGAGCGGCCGTGCGAAAAAAAACTGTCCGTGTTCGGCTGACAGGCCGCCTACAACTTTAACAAAGGTCGTATTTAGTGTCGATTATCATCTATATTAACATCATGTACTTTTTTTTCCTTTAAAATTTGCGTATCGCCTAAAAAATACATTTTTAAGGACTTGGCCGAGCTCCGCTCTAGCCACGCTCTAGCTTTCCGCCGCGCTAATTGGGCAGAACAGGCACGTGGTGCGGGCGTCAACACAGTCTCACTCCGAAAGCGTCATAAATTGACGAACGGTCACTCGCCTTACGCGTAATATAGAACGCAAAAGGTACCCGTTTGCGTCTCCAGTAACGCAATGGGTTTGTAATGCATTTGAATGGGAGTCCAGGAGCGGCTCATTTGACGATATCGGACAGCTCATAGTATAGAACACGTAGTACAAATTCAGCTCGGTTAGCCAACTATAAAACAATCAAAAATGCAAAAATGACTCGCTGTGTATTTGCAATTACAATAATGCTAAAGAAACATGCAAAAGGCTATCTTATCTTATTAGCCTTATTTACGTCATTGAGCAGAAGAATCTGAAAGCACATTTAAGGTTTGGATTGGAGGCCTTTTTTATTTTATTTTTAGAATTATTATTTTTATAAATTTTTCAGCAATTAAAGACGGTTTACTTCGCACATCTCTTGTATGAAACAGGTGCATAAGAGAATGTATAGAAGTCAAACGTAGAACAGGAAAAAACTCTCACACTGTATACTCGAAACACCAGTGTTCCTTTATTTGATGCAACGTTTCGGCCAGTGGCCTTCGTCAGGCAAAATGTTTTTTATGAATGAGAAGCCATCCTTAAATAGGGTGTGGCCTGCTGCATCACAGGATCCTGTCATAATGGCCTATGGCAAAACGTAGGCAGCATATGTATACAACATACATCCAAACACAAAAAACAAAGCCAAGATATAGTGCATAAAATATACATATGTACATATATACAATAAAAACATCTAGTGGCACATGAAATACATGTGGGAAATGAATAATATAAGAATAATAAGAATATAAGAATAATATAAGAATATATAAGACAGCTCAAAAATAGAGAAGATCTGCCTAAATCTATGCAAATCAACATGTACACCAAGGAAGTTAATACAGCCTATAAACATAACATGGCATTGGAACCTCTATAGAAAAACATTTATCCCTTGGGTGTAAGGGTCTGTAAAGTTACAATCCAGTAGGCGTTCTCTTTTCTTCAAAAGTTTGTCATGGTCTCCTCCTCTATAAGAGAGACGTGTTCAAAAACATAGAGCACTGACATCATGATGTGCATCGTTGAAATGAGCAGCTACTAGCTATTCTCTGTCATTTCTGCATATTGAGCTCTTATGCTCGCTTATTCTTTGTTTTGATTTTCTTATGGTTTTTCCCACATATGCTAAACCACAAGGGCAACGCAATAAATAGACCACATACGTGGATGCAAATGGGTATGTTTTTTACCACTGTGGGGATGTTGGAAGAAAGAAGTTTTATAAGTGTTGTTACATTGTGCACAACTCCCACATCTGTAATTCCCATTAGGGATAGGTGTCAATAGTGTCTGGGTAGATGTGACTTTGGGGCTGACATTGGCACGGACCAAATAGTCTTTTAATTTCCCCCCCTCCTATTGACAAAAAGAGGGGGTTCCTTGAGTGGAGAGTTCAGGGTCGGATGTTAAGATGTGCCCTTTATGGTAGCAGAGTGAGCCCAATACTGAGTTATGCAGGTGACAGAGAACAGAGACAGAGAGTTCTCTGTTGACACCTCTATAGAGGTTCCAATGCCATGTTATGTTTATAGGCTGTATTAACTTCCTTGGTGTACATGTTGATTTGCATAGATTTAGGCAGATCTTCTCTATTTTTGAGCTGTCTTATATATTCATTTCCCACATGTATTTCATGTGCCACTAGATGTTTTTATTGTATATATGTACATATGTATATTTTATTCACTATATCCTGGCTTTGTTTTTTGTGTTTGGATGTATGTTGTATACATATGCTGCCTACGTTTTGCCATAGGCCATTATGACAGCATCCTGTGATGCAGGCCACACCCTATTTAAGGATGGCTTCTCATTCATAAAAAAAACATTTTGCCTGACGAAGGCCACTGGCCGAAACGTTGCATCAAATAAAGGAACACTGGTGTTTGGAGTAAACAGTGTGAGAGTTTTTTCCTGTTCTACGTTTGAATTCTATACATTCTCTTATGCACCTGTTTCATACAAGAGATGTGCGAAGTAAACCGTCTTTAATTGCTGAAAAATTTATAAAAATAATAATTCTAAAATAAAATAAAAAAGGCCTCCAATCCAAACCTTAAATGTGCTTTCAGATTCTTCTGCTCAATGACGTAAATAAGGCTAATAAGATAAGATAAGATAGCCTTTATTGATCTCACAATGGAGAAATAGAAACACATAGCTCTTAGAAACACTCAGGGTGTGCAAATAGGCAGGAAATGTGAAATAAACAACAATTAATTAGTAAATAGTGGTATCTTATATACAAGGACTTTGTGGGACAAAAAGTGTACACAGTAAATAATAATAAGTAAACAGACTGCAAAAAATAATAATAATAATGCTATAGTCGGTATCAGCAGTGCAGGTTTAGTGTAATACTAATATTTTACAATAAAAAATATAGATTGACCGCCTTCTTAGTGACGTCACAGTTTTGAACGCGTGTCATTGGTTGACGCGGGTGTCAATCAGAACAGCTGATCGTGTTTTTGTCTCTTGGCGCCTAATGAACATATGATCAATAAATGCTTATCTTTTAACCTTAAATGGCTGACCGAGGCAAACATGAGGACATTTATATCATCGTGGACGCTTGGCATCACTTTCACCTAAAGGACTTTTGCAGAGGAAGTGTAAATCGGCGTTACGATCCTTCATGGGACTCCAGCGGGCTCAAAGCTAGCCCGAACAGAGCGCACCTTGGCCGGGTACAGGCCCGGCAAAGACCCGCCAAAGCCATGGATTAAAACCGGACCATGACACGCCACTTGTGGGACTAAATACTGGAGGACTCGTCCCACGAAGACAGCAGAAGGTAGGGGAAAGGCTTTAAACTACGTACTGCTGTAATGCAATGCCATATTGCATTATATTGAAGAATAGTCTTTACTAAGGTAAAGACTAATGGGGATCCATTAATAAATAAATAACAAAAATATTGTAAAAGTTCCTGAAGAAGTTTTTGTGATTGGGTTGGGTCCGGCTTGGTTTGTCCTGGATCCATCATTTTTTGGCTTTGATGAACAACAGTTTGGCCTCAGATTCACGCAAATATGAATACTGTAGTTCTGCGCTTGTGTATGCGTGCTGAATGCGCTTTTGCCTGTCTTGCGAGGGATTCAAGCGAGTGTTGACTGTGATTTTGCATGTTTCTTTAGCATTATTGTAATTGCAAATACACAGCGAGTCATTTTTGCATTTTTGATTGTTTTATAGTTGGCTAAACCGAGCTGAATTTGTACTACGTGTTCTATACTATGAGCTGTCCGATATCGTCAAATGAGCCGCTCCTGGACTCCCATTCAAATGCATTACAAACCCATTGCGTTACTGGAGACGCAAACGGGTACCTTTTGCGTTCTATATTACGCGTAAGGCGAGTGACCGTTCGTCAATTTATGACGCTTTCGGAGTGAGACTGTGTTGTGCGGGCAGTGCAGCCGGGCACGTGCAGAGCGCGCCCTCGATTTCCGTGGGCGCGCACATGAAGGAAACATCAGCAGCAGCAGCAGCATGGGAAGCCGAGGGAAAAGAGGACGCAAAACTAACTTTGCGCTGTTTGTATCACACAGAATGTATTCCGTAATTGTAAATGTTAATATACAGGAATATACAGCATGTAAATATATATACTATTTCGATGAGACAGTTGATTATAAAATGTAGCTTCGTGAAAATACAAGCAAACAGAAACTACTACAACGATGACTACCATTTTAAACTAACAGAACAATGCTATTCTAGATGACAGTATCCCTGTTTAATGTAAAATACACATACAGTATATTTTATATTAAAATATACTGTATGGGTATCGAATTACAATAATGACACAGCGTAACACATAGTGAGAAGTAATTTAAGTTGCCAGACAAACTAACAAAATAAGGTTCGTTAATATGATCGAAGTCGATGCCATCGACGGTTCCCGGGCTATTTTTCCGTCATATTTAATCTGGACAATATCTTACTGGTTATGGTTAGGGGCAGGAGTTGGAAAATGTTTAGAAACAGGTAAACGATTAAGGCTAAGGTTAGGAAAAGGTTAGGTTTAGGTTTATTGGGCACTATATAATAATGGCGTGACATTTTTAATCCAGTTTGTCTAATAAATAATCATTGTATCTCTCAAACCAATGCTAAGTGCATAAAATGTACAAAAAACAACATGTTGAGCTGTATTCACTGTAAAATAACAAAACGTTTGTATCCCTCGGCCTTTAACAATAAAAGCAAGACAAAAATGAAGGTCAGAAAACAAAGACAACATACTTGTTCACTAATGTAACAAGACTGGTGATTATAGTAACCGTAATATACATATAATTGCACAGTAGTCAGATATGTATAATTCTTATTTTGTCGTGTGATCATGAATATGAACTCTAGAGTATAATGAGGGTGACATTTTGGTTCTCCTTTCTTCACCTAGGTCGTCTGCTGCAGTGGGATCTGTGTGCACTATGGAAATGGAAGATGGGGCTAAGCATGAACTTCTTTACTAACTGGTGATTACTAGCTATTACTTAAAGTTCAATTAGTTTGTTATGTGTTTTATAGCCACAAATAAAACTGTAATAAAGTTGCTGCTCAGTAATTCTACCTATATTGAACAGATGCTGCTGATGGCTGTGTCCTGTCACCCATCTCCTCCACACAGGACAGACCAGACTCTTATTATACCGTCTCCTGTTCTGCAGTGAGTGAGGTGCTCAGCACATGGCAGTGTTTGTTAAGAACAGAGGCTAACTACCACACAGGTATGTTGAGTGGTCTGAAACTGTACTTTTAACCACTATTTTGCATAAACGTTGACATAGCCAATATGTTTGTCGTTGTGCTTTGTAATTAAATATTTTTGGTAGCAAGTAAATTACATTGTATGTAGGTCACATTCAAACTGTTGACCCAACTTCACCAAAATAAACTATTTTGTCATCCACAGCATATACAGCTTATATTAAAAAGGAAATGTCCAGTCTCGGTTTAAAGCCCCATCACCACCATGGGCAGTAGGTGCAGAGTGAAGCAGAGCGCACTGACCCGCCCTGTCCGCTCCTTCTCTTCTCATTTTAATTGCTGATGTTAATTGCCACTATCAGGGCCTGCATGCTCTTCTTTTTGTAGCTGCGCCAAAGGTGTGCTGCATACAAAGGAGCGCAGAAACTTTTAAACAATACAATTTTGACATTGGTGGAGCACATGTGAAACTTACGAGCCAATACATTAGCCTGTCCATAGAGTTTACACCTCTGCCTAAACAAGTCTCTATCGTCCTAGAGGTCGTTTGTGATAAAGTGTCCGAGATATTTAACCTCATCTGTGACCGGAAGAACCTTTCCACAGAGATAAAAGTCTGGGAACATCAGCTTCTGATCCTCTTTTGTTTTAACAAACATTATGTGACTTTTAAGAGCATTATACTTTACATCAAATGCATCACCATAAGAGGAGCAGATATTCAAGAGCTTCTGCAGGCCTGCACTATAAGGGCTTATCAGTACTAAGTCATCTGCATACATCACATGGTTACACAGGACATCACCAACAAGACACCCAGTATTACATTCATTACGTTTCACAGACAGGTCATCAATATATAAATTGAACAAAAGAGGAGACAAAATACCACCCTGACGTACTCCATTACTCACTTTGAAACAGTCGGATATAGAGTCGCCCCATTTCACCCTCATAGACTGACAAGAATACCAGAAAATAAGAATCCTCGTAAGGTATCCTGTGAGTTTATCAAACAATTTACCATGATTAATACGGTCAAAGGCTTTAGAAGCATCTAGCAAGCACATGAATCCTGTGTTTCAGGATCGATTTTAAAGTTCTTTTAATGGTTTTTAAATGTCTTAATGGTCTTGGTCCTTCTTATCTTTCAGAAATACTTTTACCTTATGAACCTTCGCGGTCCCTGCGCTCCTCTGGCAGGGGTCTCCTAGTTATTCCTAAAGTCAACAGAAAGACTCATGGCGAGACGTCTTTCCAATATTACGGCCCTCACCTCTGGAACGACCTGCCGGAGGAGCTCAGGACCACAGAGAACGTTCAAGTATTTAAGAGCAGGCTCAAGACCCACCTTTTTAGCTTAGCTTTTAACTGACATTTATTAATTTAGTCCTAATGATATATTGTGTGTGTGTGTGTGTGTGTGTATGCATGTGTGTATGGATGTATGATGTGGGGCGTATTGTTTTAAATGTTATCTGTAAAGCACTTTGTGATAGCTTTCGGTATGAAAAGCGCTTTATAAATAAAGTTTGATTGATTGATTTGATTGATGAATATTGTAGAACCCTGGTTGTTGTATTTATCCAATATTTCCTTGAGAGCAAAAATGCACATATCTGTGCCGTGCCCATGCTTGAAGCCAAATTGGTTAGCTGTGGTGTAAAAATATGGCTTAAGTCTCGTCAAGATCCTTTCAGCACCTTCGACACTGAGCTTGCCAAGGCTATAGGCCTATAGTTATTCATGTCACTAAGTTTACCCGTCTTATCCTTTATCACGGGGACCAATACGATTGGTGGCCATATTGGAAGCCCGGGGCTTGATTGAGAGAGCGGTGAGCGGAGTTTTATATCTGTAGCCATCATCTATCAAAACTCATGTTTAGGAAGTTTTGATTTGTCCTTTATGTTATTATGTTGTTTTATCCTCATCCATGTCATTATTAGTTACTTACGTGTCTTTTTCTGTTCCTTCTGTCCATAGGCCGCCTTTGGGTCGGCACATGTATTTGGGCTAACGCCTCTTTTTGTTTCTGCTCGCCAGCAAATAAATGGGCCTTGAGCGTTGCTTCCCCAACTTCAGCCTAGCCTCCTCTCAATGAGCCAGAGCACCACACACACAACGCAGGGTGAAAACCACATCAGCCACAAGAGCACGGACGCGTATAGAGCAAAGGAACCAGCGTCACCAGTGCGGAGGTGCACGTGCTCCTGCTCCACGTGCAGCCGTGGTGCACGGACAGACAGCATGAACATGGCCTAATACCCCTAATACTGACCCGTTTGACCGCGGTCCTGCTGTGATTTTAGTGTGAGATCAGCTGCACAGGTCCAAACTGTTCTAAACTCCAAACTTCAGAAATAGAGACTTAATCTGCCTTTGGTCTCTGCTGTGAATATGAATCAAAGGGAGTTTCAGAAATACAGGCCATTGGCTGATATAAGCGTTTTTATTTGTTTTACTATATTAATTTAATCTTTATACAGGTTTGTCCTTTGAGACCATAGTTTGAGATGATATGATGTCTAATAAGTCAGAGAGACCTGTTTTAAACACATCAACCATATGGGCTCATAGGCTGCAGTTACATCGGCATCTTTTAGTCTTTTTTGTAAAAATAATTAAATGTTTTGAAAGCATAATGAAAAATGCAGGAAAAACAACAACAAATGTTCGTACAGTGCAGCATTTGTTGTTGTTTGTTCTCACATATAGCTTCAACCAGCACATATGAACAAGCTTAAATTGAGTAAAATAGAGCCTGGATAGAGCCGTAAAGCCATCTGGATAATGTTTTTAATCGCGTTTCATCGTCGACTGTTTTTACTTTGTACTTTATTAAATTTTTGATGAAGTACTTTACTTAAGTAAACTAGTTGCGGAAATTGAGTACTTTCGACACCTCTGACGGAAACTAAACAGTTTTAAAATGCTGCGATGGATCTCACATAGAAGCAGAGCGCATGGGTTTGGATGTTCTCACGAAGGGCTGAGAGAGGAGAGAGGAGGGAAAGAGGCACGGTGCAGAGCACACGGACCGCGGCGCTTGGAGCAGCTTCAATAACGTAGGCTACGACGCAAACTTCTAAATATTGTCCCGTTCACCCACTGTTACTTAAACATTACGTTAAAATTGAGCAAAAGCAAATAATAAGCTCTGAATTACAGCTGTATTAGTGTGACAAGAGCCTTGTTATTGAGGAGCAGATGACGCTCTGAATAAGTCGAGTTTTAACGCATTTCTATTGCAAAATTCGTGTTCCATGACTCTGTTCAGATCATGTTTAGTTTAGATACATTTATCCTGCAATCTCACATTTTCCTAACATAAATCAAATTCAGCCTATATAATTCAGCCTATATATAGGCTATGTAAATAAAAAAATGCTTATATGGACGATATCATCGTCCATCAGGATGGTTCACTGTAAACATCGTCAACTAAGGGATTAAGGGGACATCGCCCAACCCTAATTAACATGCATCGTCCCGACCAAATAAACCAATAAATAAATAAACAATGGCATTATACCTACCGGACCACATCAAAAGGGCGCTCAAAATCAAATGACTCTCCATGTTTACAGATGAAAGTGCGTTGTTTCTTTCCACCGTCAGAACAGATGATCACCCTGCAGACAAACTCACAGGCGGCCGGCTTCCCCAATAATGGAAAGCTGCAGAGCCGGAGCCGAGGCAGATCTACCGTGCAGCGTTGCCAGGTGGGAAATGTAGGATTATCGTACCAGAGACTCAAAATTATCGTATTTTGAAAGAAATTATCGTACAAATATCGAAAACAAAACGACAAGGCTACGAGCGAGCTATAGTCAAATAAAATCACTCTGGAGATCGTGTCCTATGGGTTCTTAGAGTTTTGTGGCACTCACTAGTTGTGTAGACCAATGTGTCCCCCACAAACAAATACATAGGAACTAACTATTGAGCAAAGTAAAAATCAAAAAACAAAAAAACTATTGAGCAAAGTCATGAGGTCTCGATGCCACCTACTGTTAAGGAATAGACATAGCAGGTTTGCTTTTAGTCTTAGAAAAACATATGATAACTGACAAGAAAATGAATAATAATCTGGCATCATTTAGTGCCATTTATTTTGCAGAACATCATCTGTTTTTGTCCACAAAAATGGGATCAACTGAATGGACAACAGTAGGCTACATATTCCATTTAACAAAGTGCTTTCTGCCAAGTTATAGGCTAACATAAAATAATGCGCACACACTGTAGCACTCTTATTTAAACATTATCAGAATCATAGGGGCGGGCGCAACTGAGCATCCACCAATCATGCTCCTTGTTCTGAAACATACACATAAACGTCACTCCCTTCATATCCTCTCACTCCCAGCAAAGCACGGGGTTTAAAAAACAAAAACAAAAAAACTCCGTCTCTGGCAGTTGCAAAATGTACATTTGGCCAAATTATCGTACATTAGACATTATTGATCGTACATCGTACATAGGGCAAAATTATCGTACAAATACCATAATTATCGTACACCTGGCAACGCTGCTACCGTGAAGCAAATCCACCGTGATAGTGCGCCCTCTGCTGGTAAAGACAGATATACGACGGTATTTATTTCACGTTTTACAGTTGTATTGTTGGGATTATTGTGTGTAATTTACAATGTGTTGTAACTTAGTTTACATGTATTATTTTGGTTATTTTATTAAATTAAAATTTTATGTTTTACTCCAATATTTCATTGTATTTTGTAGGACAGTGCCTTCATTTGTTCATAATAATAAGGAACAAGGGACAGAGACAATATTTTGGAACAAATTAACATTTTTATTAACCAGCCATTGCTGTAATCAGTACAGAAAAGGAGAGAAATCATTGGGTTAATAATGTTAGCTTGCAGATGCCATAACAAAGTAAAAAGTAAAATTTGTACCTTCAGGGTCTTCCCTGTTTCCTAAATTCAGCAGAAATCCTTCTGTTGAATTCCTCAACTTCACTAAAACAAAATGTCAATAATGTGTAAAAACGACAGTGGTGGACACTGGAGGCATTGAGGAGTGACCTTTTAGATGTTTTATAAAATTGTCCTTTCGTAAAACAGTTAATTTACAATACAAGCAGTGATAGTGTAAGTCCTTTCTACATGAGTGGCCACATCTGTGAATGGTAAATCCTGAAAATGAAATGAAATAGCAGGATATTAATGAATGTCTTACAAATATGTAAATTGTTAAAACATTTTTGAAGTTACCGTCATAATTGACAGATCTAGTGAAGTGCATTTTAAGGTGACGCTTCACTCTTCCCAGCTCTGTCGGTTTGAAATGATTCGGACCACAGAATGGACAGTGGAAATCACTGCAGCAATCTGTGCACCTCTTAATCTCAGGCAGGGAATAATTGTCTTTTGTATTGTAATATCCATCTGAGGGGAAGAATAATGTAAATTTTATTTTATTTTCAATTAACATATGAATAATTCTGGGCTAATAATGATAATAATAATAATATGGTCAAAACTAGTCTGGAATGACGTATACATGCAACAATGTGCCATTAATAATGGTGCCATTTTTACCTTTTATTTGTCCTTCATTTATCCAGGATGAAGCTCGTTGAGATTAAAAATCTCTTTTTCAAAAGTGTCCAGGCCAAGATTCTTTAAAATTAAAATATGCAATAATTTGCCACAGAAAGTAATATGAATAATATGAATAATTGCATTTTTTGGGTAGCCTATGTAATTGGGATTATGTATTGTTTTTTACTAATTTACAACTATCTTAAACGCTAGCTTAAACGCTATTTTAAGCAGAAAATTACGTGTCATCTTTTGTGGGGAAATCAAGTAATTCGTATGTTGTTTAAAGTGTTAGCTTTAGCAAACAACAGAAGCATCTACGATTTCAAAAATGTGTTCATAAGAAATCAAAAAATGAAATAACTCGATTAAAGTCTACTCACGTTCGTTGACTTGATCCAAATCAATCTTCCCAAGAGCTAATACCGTCATATATCTGTCTTTACCAGCTACTAAAAAACAGTTTCAAATGCTAAATAATACATATTTTATTATTTCTAAAAATCCACTCTACAGTGGAAAATCTACAAAATCTTTGTATCTCACTGTGGTAATATGTTCAATATTAGCTCATACATTAAGCCTGTCTCTGTTTGTATTTTCTCATTACTGGTCATTCTTTTCAAATTTCAAAACTTGCCATTTATTTTTGTCATATATTAAAATACGTGATATTAGTCTTAAATTCAAACGTGGAAAATGTGTCATGTTATATAGCTTAACAATAATAAAAGTAAAGTACATTCGTGTATGCATAAAAGTGGTGTATGATTAAGAGGATGTTTTTTTTAGGGTCCACCTTGAAGATTTTACTCTTCTTGGTGCTGTCCACGGATACCTTAAAAAGAGCAAAGCAAACTCAAGACTCGCCGTCTCTTTGTTTTTATGCAAATTACCTGACTCCGGACAGCACCGCGTGTTCAAACGCTGGAAGGGAAGTCTTTTAAATGTTCGTCAACACTACACTAACAAAACCTAATAACACGCATCAGAGTAGAGATGACCAGGATTCGGAAAGATTAAAGTCACGAAAGCTTTATTTTCCCTAATACAAGTCACCTAAGCAGAGCGCTCTGTGTTTCTCCCCGAGTTTCCCTAACCTCTCTGAGCGTTTCCCGTTCACACAGGAAACACTGTCTCTCTCTGGGAGGAGTTAGAGCTTACGTCACATTTTCACATCACACAATTATTTGAGCCTAAGCTACGTGTCGTTGTTCCATTGGCTTCCGATCCGTCATGTGATGTTTGGCTCCGCCCTCCGCGGCCATTTTATGAGTTCATTCTCTCCCACATGTTTCCTCTTTTCCTGGGAGGGGTCTTTCCTTTTGTTCTTTTCTCACACCTCCCCCTCAGATCTGTAATTTTCCTCTGTAATGAAGAACTGCAAAAACACTTCGTACAACTTTGATTAACATTCCTAAATAGCCATAACATCAAAACATCACTAAAAATATAACTCTTCATAACCCCCTTCTGATCTTTTAAGAGATCATTTAAAAAACCATTATATTTTTAGTTCACAAAAGTACAGCTCAACCAGCCGCTCGGTGGTTTCAAAATCTTCTCTCTCTTCCCAGGTATAACTTCCGCTTACAAATCTTTCCATTCAGAGTTCAAGCTTGCTGTACTCCTTTCAAGTACAGGCTGGGACCGCCCCTTCTGGCGTTTCGCTTGTCCCGCACTCAGTGTCCCCCTGGGCCACCCAACTTATAGATGCCCCTAGTGGAACTCAAGAGTCAGGACAACCATACAGCACCCAACAGCAGATTACAATCAACACAGTTTCATATTACCCTTAAGGCCTATTATAACAAAAACATATATAAAAATAGCCAACAATCCTCCTTTCACCGTCTCTTAATATATCGCAATCAAACTGAATATTTATCATGAAATTACAATTACAGATGAAATGCTCTTGAACTAATCGTTGGTTATCGTTGCCTCCGTCTGTGCAGGTTCAGCGTCTGGGCTATCGAATCATATACTCATCACTGGGGTGTTTTTTATTTGGTGTGTTTTGTTTTGCACCTTTAATCATATTTAATCATTTGGGTCAACTATTCTCATAATTACAACCACTTACCGCACCCACAGAGGCAAGGAACCAAAACAGAATTCTGTAACAGATACACAAAGAACAGACATTAAAAATTACACAAAAAATTCTCATCAAGATCGCTCATTGTGAGCCAGTGGACGACCATGTCATCTAATTTTAAAATATGGCTGTACTCAAATTTTAACTATTTAACTTGATTTATCTATTGGAATGTTGTCAATTTATCTGGAAAATTCAGGGATATAAGCACATAGGTTTCATTAATCCTAAATTTGTGGAGAATGTATCTATATCCGAAACGTATGTCTTATATCGTCGTTTGCCATAAAATTTATCAATTTGTCACTTTTTGTTTGTATTTTAGATATTTTAGATATATCTACCATATTTGCGTTTGTTCTTTCCCATGTCCAACATAAGCCAAATTATAATCGTCCCATAATTAACACCCCCTTCTTGGACTGAGAAAAACTCAGTCCAACAAATTGTCATGTAAACGTGTAAAAACAACCTTCCATAGATTAGACCTCTATCCTTTATCAGGAAACACAGCAAACCATCCCCAAAGTTCACTGGAGATTAATGCTTCCAGCATCTGCAAAAACTAACACAATACACATATCAACACAAAGAAAAAAAATCAACACAAACTAATTAATGTTAGGGCAAGTCCCTGCAGATTCGATTTGGTTTTACTCAGTCACTTTGGTTCAACAGGGCGAGTGATAGGTTTGGGACCACTCGGCTGGTTTCTCTGGGACCTTGGCAACATCGTATGGGATCAGTCCATAACTCCAACATAATAATGCCCTCTAAGGCTTCACATTTAAATTTTGTATTTAGGTATTCTAATCTTTTAATTTAGTTGTAATTTTAAAGATAATTGATTAAGTAGTAAATAAGCCAGCATCATCAGGTCTTAAGGACCACTCTATATTTGATGCATTTAAAAAAAGTTCAGTTAAGTGAAAATTATTCTCCACCATTTTGTCGTGGAATGAATTGGAATGTTGAAACAATTGATACAAGTCTAGCATTAACATCTACAAAAATAAGACACAGATTAAGAGTACAGGAGATCTGAAAAATTCAAAATGTTACAAAACTTCTGTTTCACTCAGCGCTTTGATCATCGGGCTCAATTTTAGCCTGGTGTCCAGGAGAGAGAGCAAAGGAGAATCAAAATAAGACATTTCATATTATTGTCAATACAGTTGTAAACAATTTGCAGTCACACCATGTTTACCTTTTGCAATTTTTTTGGTTTAAGGGAACATTTACGCCCCTTAAAGTTAGCCTTAAAGGCTTCTCTATATACCAAATCTTAATTTGTCATAATAAAATTGTTTGTAGCAGTTTACGGGTGATTAGGCGGTATGCAGAGAAGATTTGTGGTGGGTCCAGTTCAAGCGTCAGCAACCACTGTCTTACGGATGACTTAAGACAGCCATGTCCATCATATCTCAGGACAGGAACAGGAATCTGAAGGGCTCTATTGCATCTGTATGCTAGAGTCCGTCCTGCGAGATCATAGGCACTGGTTAGGTGTCAGCTCACAGACTCTGTGGTTCTTCCAATAAGCCCACTAATGTGGTGTCAGGTAACAATCTTATAGTTCAGATGTTTTTCACCTGTCTGCACCAACATGCCAAGAGAGATGTCTGTTCACTGGTAACAGTTCTACCTGTACACCCACCAGGAGCATTGTTGCAACCGCCTCGTTCTCGAACGTTGCTGGTCCAATTTTGGTTCTGGATCGCCGTCTGAAAACACCTTAACCACAATTATCATCAAAACCACCACAACCATAAATCGCTCCACATTTAGGTAAACTTTTAGATTTTTTCTTTATTAAATTTTGTTGCTTACTTATTTAAGCTGCATCTTTAAAAGTTGCACTTAATTTTCTTTATTTTTAATTCAGCTTGCTCTCACTTCTGGTCAATGGCGTACACCATATTATGTACCATAAATGTATTCATTAATTTATTAAATCTGTTTATTTGGTCTCCTAAAATAACAATTCAAATTTGCATATTGCTTCTTCATAACTTTTAGTAATGCATCCAAGATGGTGCATAAACAAAAAAAACTTTAAATGGATATCGGTCTGTACTCCAATCAATGCATCCAAAGTTATAACCTATAAACACTTTTGTTCTCATTCCATGTCACCACAGTGGAGAGAGAGATTCTAATCTTTTAGTAACCTCTCTTTCAGGGGCCTAAAATGTTCTATTCACCACAGACACACAAAAAATAAAAATAGCCTCTATCACACTTTAGTTAAATTTGGATATTTCAAAATAGCAATTTTATGCTATTAAGACTGCCTTCAGCAGAAATGTCTAAAAAATAATAATAACTTCGTTATTATACATTCAGGATGTTTTTCCCTTATTCACTATGGGAAGCTCTTTTCTTCCCACCTCCTTTACATGATATCTTAATACAGGTGAATGGCCATTCCTCAATGTATCAAGACCTCCTGTTTTACAATTTCTCAATTTTCTTTCTTTGCTTCATCCACACAATCATTCATACAGAGCAAATACAGCCTCTCTTTTTATTTTTATGTTCTTTTTATACCCGTGTAACATCTCTAAACTTTAACATGCACAGATTTCTTCTGAGCAAGGAACTCCCTTATTTTATAACTTTCCTCATAACTGCATAAGCTACACAATTTCGTTTTGCAAAAATACTCTCCACTCATAAATAGTGTATCGTTTTACACACTAAATGAGTTTCCTGTGCACACACATTTTTCAGCACTTTTCCCTGGGTTTGGCACCAGGCAACTATGTTCAAAATGATGCTACATTTTTTCTTACATTTCTAAATGTAAGTGGAAACCAATGTTGACTTGCATTGCTGAAGCCTATGACACAAAAATACTTTCATAGCGTTTAAGCAATGTCTGTGAATTTGAAACATTGGCTTTCTGTTACACAACATTTTCATTCAACCTCATTTGTCCACACAAACTCCACACTCATCACACACTCGTCACTCCACAATAAACACATATGACAACGAGACAAGACAAGACACTAGAATTTCACAATAATCCCATCACCACAAATATCTAACCTGGCGATACAAAAGCTAATTTGCATTTTGGCCAATAGAATATTCACAGATATCATAACATGATAAACTACTCAGTGGTTTATAGGCCACTGGGACCGGGTCCCCTGCACTTACTGGGGTTTGAACAATATGCTTTTTCATAACTGGCCCCCGCCAATAAATAACCCTTATCTAAATAGATTAGACAATAAAACGTAAGTTTCGATTAGGGTGATCAAGCCTGATCGAAAGTCACATTTCCGTCTTTTAAAATGGCTTATTCTCCGCCCTCATGGTCAGGAGATCCATTTACAATACTCCCTCTTATCTTTTTATTACTCTTTAGTAATGTTTCTACTCTGCTCTACTTTCACATGCATTACATGTTGACAAGAATTAACCTAATGTTTAGTTATATATTTCAAGTCTTCAACTATTTTAATATGACCAATTCCAATTGTTTTCTCTAAGTTTAAGTAACATTTGCATTTACTGTGAGACATCTAGACCTAAAGTCTTTTACAGTCTCAATGTACATTTACTTGCACTGTGAAATTCTCTCTTAATTTGTATGATTAACATACTTAACTTTGGATTTTTCCAACACTGTATCATGCTTGAGCACTGTTTTTTCTTGTACTCTTGAGCAAGGCACTCCTTAACATACACAGACTTTCCTGTGTAAGGCATTTTCTCTTATTTTACTTTACTTTGCTACTCTATTTTAAAATCGAACTTACTCTAGATTAAAATAATACTAGCAAAGACCCAGTTCGTATGAAGGAGGGGCCGTTGGGGCCAAGGCAGGAGCTACTCCTCTTAGGAGGGCTTTTGAGTCCCGCCCCCCGCAGTGGGGGCTTATTTTTTCAGCCATCGTGCTGTGGCTAGTTCAGGGACTGGTTCTATTCGTTTTCTCAGTTGTGCACAGGCCTCGACTGTTTTGTTCCTGCCTTTTCCCGCCATCTTTTTCAAAAGAGGCGACGCCTTACTGACCATCCTCCCCCATCCTTCTCCTTAGTAATTCCAACATTTTCTTACCTCAATATAACTGTTCCCTGCACACAAATTACAACTACAACTACAACTACCTCGTATACTCTTATAGTACAAAAAACCGAACATTAATTCACCAAATGATCTCTATATATTTCGCCAATATTTAATTTTTCAGACAGCCCCAACTTCTGCCTACAGTCTTATCTTCGACCGCTTTATTTCAAGACGCGCGTCCGTGCCTTTGGGAGATACCACCTACGGACCTTTCTCGGCTTTTAAAGGGAGTACACCCAACGCGTGGTTCTGTTATATGGGACTTAAACCCAATCCTTCTTATTAACACTTATTTAACTTTTAGAATTTAACTTTATTTAACTTTATTTAGTTCGGTATTGTATATTAATAATAACGTGTGTCCCTCCCTTCTTCCGCCATCAATTCACAGATTTCACCACTCAACAGTCAGCTTCATTAAAAATTAATCTAAAATTTGGAAAAAGATGCCAATAGACGTACTTTGAGACTCACACAATATGAGGGTTCAAAAGTCGTCTTACCTTAATCTAGTTGGACGTCCGTCGAAGCCTCTGCCGAGTGATTGCGGAAGAAAGTTCTGATGCGTCTACCGCAAACGTTTCACCGAGCCAGACCTCCGCCGCGCTCGTTTGCTGACGAACCAAATTCCCCCTTCAACACTGTCGGCGGTCACCATGTGAAGATTTTACTCTTCTTGGTGCTGTCCACGGATACCTTAAAAAGAGCAAAGCAAACTCAAGACTCGCCGTCTCTTTGTTTTTATGCAAATTACCTGACTCCGGACAGCACCGCGTGTTCAAACGCTGGAAGGGAAGTCTTTTAAATGTTCGTCAACACTACACTAACAAAACCTAATAACACGCATCAGAGTAGAGATGACCAGGATTCGGAAAGATTAAAGTCACGAAAGCTTTATTTTCCCTAATACAAGTCACCTAAGCAGAGCGCTCTGTGTTTCTCCCCGAGTTTCCCTAACCTCTCTGAGCGTTTCCCGTTCACACAGGAAACACTGTCTCTCTCTGGGAGGAGTTAGAGCTTACGTCACATTTTCACATCACACAATTATTTGAGCCTAAGCTACGTGTCGTTGTTCCATTGGCTTCCGATCCGTCATGTGATGTTTGGCTCCGCCCTCCGCGGCCATTTTATGAGTTCATTCTCTCCCACATGTTTTCCTCTTTTCCTGGGAGGGGGTCTTTCCTTTTGTTCTTTTCTCACACCTCCCCCCTCAGATCTGTAATTTTCCTCTGTAATGAAGAACTGCAAAAACACTTCGTACAACTTTGATTAACATTCCTAAATAGCCATAACATCAAAACATCACTAAAAATATAACTCTTCAACCTGTTATGAACTTAGTGATCACGATGTAGGAATGCAAAAAAGCCCCTCGCAAATGCCCAGAGCCCAGAGGAACAAAAAATAACTTTTCCCTATTTTCATCTTTTCTTTCTTAATATTTATGTTATGATTATGAAACTGAAATTGAATGATGAAGTACTGCAATTTATTCCTTTAGTATCAAGAAAGTAACTAGATACCCTCAAATGAAAGATACCCAAAATTAGTATTCAAAATACGTAGATTACTCCCAACACTGGATGGAGAAACTTTAATAATATGGGAAAAACCCATCCAGACACGGGGAAAACAAGCAAACTTCACAGAAAAGTTCACACAAAACCCGGACCTTTGCTTTGGGCTACATGATTTAGTTTTCTTGTTTCTTTCTTTCTTTGAAAACAATTACTTTTGTTTCCTTCAGCGTCGTGTGAAAGGAGACATTGTCAAAAAATACTTGGCGTCTATTTCTTTTTTCTTTTGGTAAATTAGATGTTTTCATTGTCGCTCCCTGAAAATATTAGCTTTTAAAAATGTGTATAATATAAAACCTCATCCTTGTGAAGAATTGGGTTGTTATAGAAATGATGTGATGGGACTGAGTTTGGGTTTTACACTTTAGATCTGAACAAATAAAATATGACAAAAACTAAAATAGACAAACTAACAAATAGGAAAGTCTTTTTGGATGATGATGATGGATGATGTCTCTGGAGTAAAGGAAACACAAGCAGGGGGTAAATTACTTTTATTTAGGATAAACTTGAAATGAACGTCACTTCTGAACGAGACGGTTCATGGATTTAAAATCGGGCCCCTCTCGCTGCTCCCTGGGGGAAATTTATGAAAGCTTCTACTCCATAGAAGAGGGTTTAGTGTTTCATTTTGTGGATCCCGGCGCATCGAGGGATACGTGGTAATGAGGCGGCAGACCAGCTGGCAAAGCGGGCTCTTGTGTCTAATGATCCTCACATTCCTATGGGCAAAGATGAGGCAAAGTCGCTGGTTAAAAGAAATATTAAGGTCGAATGGCAGGTGGCGTGGGATACAGCAAGTACTGGGAGGCAGTTATATGCGGTACAAAGTACAGTTGGAGAAGGGCGGTGTGCTATAGGATCTACTAAGGAGGAGAGGGTTATTACGCAGTTGAGGATAGGGCACACGCGGCTAAATAAATCCTTACACCTTATCAACAGGCACGAGTCAGGGTTATGTGCGCACTGTAATGAGGTAGAGTCAGTGGAGCATGTTCTCCTTCGATGTAGTGAATACTTAAGACCAAGACAAGTGCTGGTGCGGGAGCTATGTAGTCAGGGGTTGGAGATACATGTGAGGAATGTGTTGACCAGAGTTAAAGTGAAGAAGTTGGTTCAGTATCTTAAGTGGAAACTCCCGAAGCCAAATGAATGGGTTGTAATTTTACAGGCCCTTATGGTTTAATGTGGCGTGTTGAGTGTAATCACAGCTGCAGGTGACACAGGTGAAATGCCCGGTGATTTTCCAGAAGAGCATTAACCTTCTGAGAGGAGAGAGGTCCAGTTTAGAGAAGAATAGAGAAAGGAAAAGTTGTTCATTTAAACTGTTTTTAATCTCCTGTTTGTTTATTCTTTAAAAATCTCAATTTTATGAATTTTGTGTGTGTGTGTTCTTGTAATTACGACATTGTGAGGACCAGTTTGAGTTTTTAACCAACAGAGTGAGGACATTTTGGGTGGGCCTCACTTATTTGAAGGACTGTTTGATGGTCAAGATGTGGTTTTAGGGTTAGGTTTAGATTAGGGTTAGGGGCTTAATATAATACATTATGTCCTCACTAAGATGGAATTACAAACGTGTGTGTCTGTACCTTTCTTTTTCAGAATGAGAGTGAATGTGTGTGAGATGTAAAGCGCTTTGAGTGCCTAAAGCAGGTAGAAATGCGCTATATAAATGTGACCATTTTTTTTAACCAAACTCGACCCAAGGACAAGGGTCACATGAATGAGGACTCAATATTGGGAAATGAAAGAATATGGAAAGTTTTTGACTTTTTCATATTTCTGCCCAGGTCACAAATTCCACAGTAGTTGTAGAATCACCCAGCAGTAAAAACAAAATAAAAATCAAGGCATGCAGACGAAAATAATAGTTTACATGGGAGTTATCGCACGACATTTACGCTTGAAGTAGGTGTAGGTAATAATTAGGCATGAGATCAGAGTAAAAACCCAATGCCAGATTTATTATACATTTATTTCTGAAAGGGTTTCCTCAGTTTAGACATTATACACAGTGCCCAGACTTCAAACAAAACACTGCAGAACAGAAACATTTGGATCTTGCATACATCAAAGCTCTGTCAAAGATCTAGGTTAATGTGAGCGTTGACCATAGAAGCAACATTAACAGCATTACGGAAAGTCTCACATGATCATGATTTCTAAAGCAACTGTATAAACACTTCAGACACGTGTACTGGAAGATGTTTCAGTGAGAAAATAAATGTAGACTTTATAGTTTAGTCACTGGATATTTTAAATAATTTATTGTCAATATAAATATATATTTAAAAATACATTAGGAATAAATTATTTGGAAAAGTGCGAAAAGTCCAACTGAAGTAAACGCGCCTTCAGTGGAGGAAAGTAACAAAGTAAACAGCAATTTATTTAGTATTTTAGAATTGGATTTTGTTTAAACGCATTCTTTTTTGCAATGACCCCATGGATCTGCTGAAAGCTTTGTATCCATTATTGTGAATAGAGGAATAATCGAAATGTGGATCAACTTAAATTTAAACATATGAGCAAAACTTTGTGCAAAATGAAAGGAATGTTGCAAAAAATTTCAGCAAAAAACCTCCAAATCAGTGTGTTTCGGGCCATATATTTTGGTAATTTTTGTTACGGAGTAAACAAAAAAGTGCAAGAGCAATATCACTATTAATGTCTCATGGAAGGTATTGCTTTGTGATGTCATTTTAGGTCAGCACAATTCATTCAATGACCCTTAATGATTTATTTTGTAACAAAGGCATTTGATTAATTACTTCACCTTGTTTTTGTGACGCCTTGTTTACAGTTTTTTTTGCAGAAACAGAAACTACCGGTACTTAAAATTTTAGAAGCATTAAGGGCTGACAGGGAGAGAGAGATCTTGCTAGAAAAATCCCAATTAGCGTTTTTTTTTAGACAAATTCTGCCGGGGCTAAAACATAATACCATCCTGTGAGACTTGGATATCGTTACATTCACGTTTCTTCTTTGGTGAATGAAGCAGGTCACAATCGGCAAAGCCATCACACTGTACAGATGTGTTCACCTGGCTTTCAAGATCCATGATTAACAATGAAAAATGACCAGCGCAAAAACAAAGGACCTCAAGACCTGTCCTCCTGAGCAGCTGAGACCGGAGAGTATTTTAGATTAAAAAGTCCATCAGGAGCAGGGTTTCAGTTTTCACCGTACAGTAGTTTGTCGAGTAAAACAAAAGATGGGTGAAAGTCATGGTATAACGAAATCAACCCTCTTGCCTCACAGAACCAGACCATGAATTTAAAATCCAGGACCCTGTGGAGTCTATCTGTGGAGTTTGCAAGTTCAGGGCGAGTTTCCTCTGGTTTCAACACATGGCATCCGGGCCCAGACCTAGGGAATGGTCCATAATTCTATTGCTCCTATACAGAGTCTAATCTCGCTCTCTCTAATCTCCAATGAGGTCAGGGCCAGAAGTCAAAGAGCCATGAAGTGAAAACTAAATGTAGCTTAAGCCAAAGGGACAAGACGAGGGTGGTGTCGTCCGCACACTTGATCAGTTTTACAGACTGGTGACTGGAGATGCAGCTGTTCGTGTACAGGGAGAAGAGCCAGAGGGAAAGTACACAGCCCTGAGGAGTTCCAGTGTTTGTAGTCCGAGTGTCCGAGACGATCTTCCTCAAACAGTCTCCTGGTATAGGTTGCTGAGGAGTCCAGTTGCTCCTGGATGAAGTGGAGGGCTAGGCTTACAGCGTCGTCCACAGACCTGTTGGCTCTGTAGGCGAACTGCAGCGGGTCCAGAAGGGGGCGGTGATGTCCTTCAGATGGGGAGACGATTTGAGAAGACTTCATGACTACAGGCTAGTGGCTGATGTCTGTAGTCATTTGGTCCTCTGATCTGTGGCTTCTTAGGAACAGGGGCGATGGTGGATGATTTGAAGCAGGCTGGCACGTGGCATGACTCCAGGGAGGTGTTGAAAATGTCCGTGAAGATGGAAGCCAGCTGTTCCGTGCAGTGTCTCGAGGTGGAGGAGGTAGAAATGAAGGATTCAAGGCAGTTTAAACGACACTGTCTTCAGTTTTCTTACAAAGCTTGTTGTTTTTTTTAAAATAGCAAATGGACCCAATCACTCCTCCTCCCAGGACTAACAACAGAATCATGACAATGATGCCTGAAAAAGAAAACAAATGTCAGTATAAACTATACAATGAGAACAGCAACAGGAGCCAACTCAGCCATCTGGACTAGTGGTGAAAGGACAACAATCTCTTCCTCAAAGCTGCAGAGACGAAGGAGTTTGTTGTGGATTTCAACACTGATCATTGAGAAGGCTGCTTGGACATACACGCAGCACAAACTCCTCTTGGACCAACAATATAACGACATTTTTGCAAACCGAGGAGAGCCCAACCTGCTATTCCTATCATGCACTTTTTCAATCGAGAGTATAATTATTAGCTAATGTAGCTACATCACATTTTTGATCATTTATTAGTTGCTTTTATTCTCTTGCCGTGTGCCTGTGCACGTCTCTAGAGTATGATTATAAGACACTATATGGGAGCAGAGAGGGTATTTTGGTTTCCATGTATGTCTGCACATGAAGAGAAATTAACTATATGTGCTGTTTAGTATATTATCAAAAAGTTCTTGAACGAATTCATCTGATACCAGCCTGTAGAGGGCCAAAGTTGAAAGGTTTGATAGAATAGAGAAGCATAGTATGACTGAACTGGCTAACAGTAACTTTCAGATTGGTACTTGCGTCAGAGAGAACCCATACGATACGTATCATTTCGAGACACTTTACCTGCGTGTTTGTGTCCCTGTAGTGGATTTGCCGCGGCTGTACTGTTGCGTCCATGCAGTGGATTGTCTATAGGGGCTGTGCTGTTGCAAGGCAGGCTGTGGTGGTGGATCATATTTTCGTCTGAGGAACCCTTCTGTTCAAACAAATAGATATTTTGACATTTGTTACAACTGCAGGACCCTAATGGAAAGATCGAGACCTTACCTCATTATCAAAAACTGTCTTCTGATCAAAGTCCACACACTTGTCCAGGCTCAGTGTTGTGTTTCCATGGACAGAAAAGGGAGCCTCAGCTTGAAAGACGGAGGGTGTTGCAATGGCCACTGACTGAGGGAGAAAGCCAAAATTAAAAACAAAACTGCTTTGTACAATTTAGACACCAGGGCTCCACCAGGACTTTCTGCTGTTTACAGTAGCATGTAAAAGTCACAGGAATAGGCCACCGTTTTTACATACTGAGATACATATGGTCGTACCTTAGCTTAGACGAGTTGATGCATAACTGTCTGGTCTTTACGCGTGCGCTCAGTCACACAAATGTTGTTCGCATTTAGCCGCTCCCAGCAAAGGTATAGCTTCAAACGGGGTGAAGATGGAAGCGACCGAGCTGTTCCCCGTTTCCCCATTTTAAATACAGATACGTGAAACGTTACACGAGCCAAGTCTAGTTACACATAATGAAACATGTCGATTTTCTAAGCGGATAAAAGGGAAACTATATTGTAAGGCGTAATAATACCTTAGGAGCACTTCGACGTCTACGCAGTAAAGTTGAAGTGCTCCTAATATTATTACGCCTTACAATATAGTTTCCCTTTTTATCCGCTTAGAAAATCGACATGTTTCATTATGTGTAACTATATTTGGATCTTGTATTTAAATAGGGAGAACGTGGAACAGCTTGGTCGCTTCTATCTTCCCCCTGTTTGAAGCTATACCTTTGCTGGGAGCGGCTAAATGCGAACAACATTTGACTGAGCGCACGCCTAACGACCAGACAGTTATGCATCAACTCGTCTAAGCTAAGAAAATATCTCGGTATGTAAAAACGGTGGCCTACTCCTTTAAGTCACCCCTGGTCAAAATTCTTGCAAATGTTTTCTGTAAGCAGCCAAGAGTCTTTCAATTCTAGTTTGAAGGATGTTGGCCATATTTTCAGTGAATTACGAATTTAGCTCAGTGAATTTCTGGTCGGCACTGCTCTTTTAACGTCTATCCAGACTGAAGGCCACGGCCAAACCTTCAGCCTGCGACACTAAAAAGTATTTTCTTTAAATATGTATATTTACCCATAATTTGAGTTGGTATGTGAACAAAAGTCTGCCAGTTGGGCAAGCACTGTATGTCTGCACTTGAGAAAAAACCCATCTCATTGTATTTGATATTAGGGATGTCCCAATTCGATTTAACGCTTAATGCTGGGCCATCGCAATCCAATAGGAATCTTTTTCAATAATTTTATATTTTGTATTTGATATATATTATATATTAGATAAAATATACTGCTACTATATCTTTTTTTTTTATAATGATAATACATTAAAGACCTATTGCATAATGGCAGTTGATTACAGGCCTATCCCTAGAATATAACTGGGTAATATTAAAGGTGCAATATGCACATTTTTATGCGAATATCAACAAAACAAAAAACGTTAGGAATTTGGAGCACAAGTCGTCTTTTTCTGCATAAATACACTACCACCTGAGAGCGCCCTCATCAGCGCTGGATTTGATGTTGCCAGTGTTTCTGGCTACTTGGTAAAAGCGAAATCTTTTCTCAGCCATTCTGAGTGTCCTCAGTGAGTGTTGAAGCTTCTGCTGTAACATTAGCGCTAGTAGCTTTGCAGAACTCTCAAAATGCTTGGATCGGCGATAGATACTGATAACGTATCAGATAATACATCTTAATTGACTACATACAAGATTTTTTTTTGTATTCTAATTACAGAAATACTTATTCAACTGGAAGATTTTATTCTGCAATTCAGACTCACTGAAATTAAAGGTCAACTATTCAATATTAATATACATTTTAACTTACCAAGATTTGTGTGTGTGCAGAAGCCATTATCTTTTTAACTACATCCACAGGTGATGCTACGTTTTCTTCCAGAATTTGTTGGAATTTCATTTGCCAGTGGCTGTAATACAAGCCCAAAGGATGATGGATCTCAGGCTTAACACTTGGACAAATGTGCTTTTAATCTCTGGAGGAGCCATGGAGACATGAATGTGAAGGGAGGTGATTGTGTTTTAGTGTGGGGGAAAAGGGTAAGCAGGTGAACCAGTGGTGAGTGGTGAACCAGGCAGCCTAAGCGATGGTCAGCAGGTGGGATGCACAGGAGTGAGGTGGTTTAAGTAAGTGCACTTAAAACACACCATGAAGTGAAATACAGGACAAGAACAGAACCCACAGCTCATCAACCCAGATTAAATTACATGGACTTTTACACTAGTAGTTACTGTACATAATGGAGGAATAAATGAATAAATTAAGACTTTATTTGGCTCGTTGCACTATGTGGCTATGCTGTTTCTGCTAAGTCCCGTCCTATTAATGAGATTTGTATGCTCATCATTGCCACATCAAGTCCAACAAGTAATGTTGTGTAAAACAACATTACAGACAAAGGAGAATTCACAGTGCTGTTCAAGCAATGACTGACTACCATAGATGGGAGCAACATCTACGTCACTAAAGTTAGCGCCCCCTGTGGGTGAAACCAAAGCACTCGTCCACCGACATGAATGGGGAGAGAACAGAGAACTTCACATTTACATCTGAAAAAACTGTTAGGCCTAACGCTGAGCACATGCAAGTCTGAATATTTAACTATTAAATAAGTAATGAAGGGCATAATACACGGCCACTATACTTCCCTTTGGGCGGCACGGTAGCACAGCGGTTATCGCTCGTGCTTCACAGCAAGGAGGTCCCGGACGGGGCCTTTCTGTGTGGAGTTTGCATGTTCTCCCCGTGTCTGCGTAGGTTTCCTCCGGGTATTCCGGTTACCCCGACCACTAAAACATGTACAATAGACCTGTATGAATGATGTGTGTGTGAATGAATGCTGGTGGTCTGTTGGCGCAGGCGTGACAGCGTTTCGGTCAGTCGGTCAGTGGTCATACCGCCTTTGCTCTGCCCAATCCCGTCAGATCTTGGAAGCTAAGCAGGGAAGGGCCTGGTTAGTACTTGGATGGGAGACCGTTTGGTAACACCAGGAAGCCTAGCGAATGTAGTGAGTGAGTGAGTGGTTGGTGGTGGTCGGAGGGGCCGATGGCGCAGACTGGTTGCCTCGCTTCCGTCAGTCTACCCCAGGGCAGCTGTGGCTACAATAGTAGCTTACCACCACCAAGTATGGAGTGAATGAATAATCAGCTGTGAAGTGCTTTGGGTGTCTTGAAAAGCGCTATACAAATCCAAGAGATTATTATTAGTCTGTGCCAGGGGAAACTGACGCTGCATACGGAGCTTATCACCACCGAGGACGGAGTGAACATAAAATTGTCTAATGTGAAGCGCTTTGTGACCATGTCTGTCTGCCGCCAGAGCGCTCAAAGACATTTGTCCACGAGAAAAAGTCATTGCGCGTGGCTTGCTAGTTTTCAATATGAAGCAGGCCAAAAAAAGCACAACCGAGAATGACGGATCAAAATGCAAGTATTGCATTGCAGTGCTTAGATATACTATATTAGCCTGGCCTCAGCCGTCCGTAAACTCCGGTCAATTATAATTTCCCTACATGTACGTCTGGGTCTGATCTCAGTGGCTGCGTTTCCATTCAGCGAGCGGGAGAGGCGGGGGTTGTAGGTGACGTCAAGCATTTGCGCCGCATTTGCTGGTTGTAGTTCGGCAATGGCGGCGGATACGAACGTAATGGAAGCTCTACAATCGTTCTGGCTCGACTTCCCAGAATATCAAGAAATTATAATTGAAGCCTTGAAATGCGCAAGCAATGCTCCCAAGAGTTATGATAGAGTTCTGATAGCTGCTTCACTCAACACGGGCGCATTACATGCGTCACAACCGAGGGTATGGTAAAACCAGGCTAATACTATATAGTGTACACACCGATTAGTATTAACCGCTAAGGGCCTCGGCCTACAGTTAATGAAAAACTTGAAAACGTGCAGCCCTGTTAGCAATCAATAACTTGGCTATGGATTTTTTTATACAATATAAAATAGCTCCCGATCGTCTACAGTGAATTTATGTGCCCGTAACAAAGAACGGCCATTTTCCTGTGGTTCTGACAGTGGCTTGAAATATTTCATCAAAGAAAAAAGCGAGTGCCGCACAGCTCACGTTTGCTCCCAGTTTATTAATGCTTGCACCAAAGTCGTGTTACGTTTCGGGCGTCAAACCAGCCCTTCCTCAGACACGACGTAACACGACTTTGGTGCAAACGTGAGCTGTGCGGCACTCGCTTTTTTCTTTGTTCATTTATCTTCTTGGGTCCAGCACGCTCGTCCAGGTACTTGGATGTGCGCGCCTGCTCTTTTTACATTGACATATTTCATCCCCAGAGTGAGACATCAGCTGCTTTTATCTGACAGTGACTCGATAAAAGTTCATGGATGTTGCTCTCATCTATCACAAGACACACAGTCACTGAGGATTTCAAACAAAGCGGAGCTGCATCATGAGGTAGTCTGTGGGAAAAGTCAAAGGACGACTAAAGTGAAACTAAAAGCAGATTAAGTGTTTGGGGTTAAATGGAAATGAGGGATGGGATAAATGTGAGATTGACAGGACTCTACATAAAAACAAAACAACTGCTTAGAACTTCATTTATACATGATGCAGAAAGTGTTTTAAAACAACTGTTAACCGTTTGATTTCCTGCAACAAATTGTGCACACTGCCTTTGTGCTCTTGGGCATGACACTTTCCCTGCCCGCATGTACAAAGGTGTTCGTGTGAATGGATGAATTCAGTCATGACTGCCTGAGTTTCACAGTGGATCCCCAAAGCTTACAAAAAAGAGGTCTAGTGTAGAACTTATAGCTGTGTCTAAAATTCAGTCCGAATCATAAGTGGCCATTATACATGCTTTTCAGTCATGTGACTTTTGTTGTTATGGCGGCCATTTTGAATACCGAAGTAGAATTATGCAGTACTACAACATGTAACAATATCTCAACTGAAAATGAAAGACAACTGATTGACCGTGGCATTTTTACATCCTCGTAATCATTGCTCATGAAGATAACAGTTAAAACACGGCCCCAGAGACGCACGTTTATGTGAAGAAACCAGTAAGTCAGTGTTTAAGCTGTTCAAGATGTCAGCATGCTACCAGTTAGCATTAGCTTTAACAGCTCAGCTCTGACCTCTCCAAGGGAAAGCCCTGAACCACAAACAGCCTTGGATACAACATGTGACAGAGGTCAGAGCTGAGCTGTTACTGTAGTATTTGCTCAGTGTTCGTAGATGTGAGACACACATGTGTTTATCGTGTTGAAGCCATTGACAGTTGGTTGAATCAGTTGCTAACCGGTAGCATGCTAACATCTTAAGCAGCTTAAACACTGACTCAGACTGAGACTCTGTCGACATGACAAACTGTAATAATCACAGAGAAAGGTTTCCTCTTTGATGAGTTAATTTAGTCTGAGGAGTGAAGCAGATCTTTAGTAAATCCTGCTGTAGCTCGACAGACAGAGCTGCTACGTCTTGTCCACATTTGCTGGTTATATCACATAAACGTGTGTCTCTGGTTCCGTGTTTTTACTGTTATCTTCATGAGCAATGATTACGAGGACGTAAAAATGCCACGGTCAATCAGTTGTCTTTCATTTTCATCCTGAGCTGAGATATTGTTACATGTTGTAGTATTGTATAATCCTACTTCGTTGCTAGAAATGGCCGCCGGAACTATGCGTGATGTCATTGGAAAAGCATGTATAGGTGCCACTGTGTGAGAAAGATTGAGAATCACAGCCTTAAGACCCCATTCAATTTAAATAACAATAAATTGTAGATTTCTCTCTCATAACGTTTCCCAAACTAAACTTAGAACAAGGGTAGATTTGATCCAACTGGTATAATCATGACTGAACAGATTTTTTCCACATTAGTTACCATGTGACTTTGTTTTGGGCTGCATTTGAATAATATATTTCAGTTAGATGAAGATTACAGTGATTTTGCGATATATTGTGGCTCCTTTGCATTTTGATATTGTGTCACCTCATATTACCATCATAACAGTAATAAATTGATGATTAATTTGGCATAAAACATTTTCTAATCAACACAATGAACCCATTTCTCCCAAATATTGTTCACAAATCAGTGTTAGTGAGCACTTCTCACAAGAATTCTCAAGAGAATCCATCCTCCCTCACAGGCGTGGTATATCAAGATGCTGTTTAGACGCAGGTGCGAGGCTGTCTACAATAAAAGGACACTCTGAAATGTTTTCTTTATTGAGGGGTCAGAAAACCAGTCAGTATCTGGCCTCATGCCTCATGCAGTGCAGCACATCTCCTTCATAGAGTGGATCAGGTTGTTTATATAGACAAAGAACACACATGCTTTTTATTGATGCAAAGAGACTTTATGAAGAGATCCTGAGGCCCATTGTTGTGCCGTTCATCCATGACCATCACCTCATGTTGCAAAGATCTGTGCATAATTCCTGAAAGCTGAATGCATCCAGTTCCTGTCAGATTGGCTGATGCGCTGCTGATATTTTTGGCCCATTTTTTTAAAAATGTATTGTGTATGATCCTGTGTATGGAGCTTCTAAACTGTAAAATGTGTCAGTGTTGCATGTAACAGCAGGGGGCGCTGTATTAGGGGCATTGGGCTGATTTATTTAGGGCATTCATGTTTAGTAGGTACTTCAGAGGGAGCTCAATTGTATGAAGAAAATCAGCTGATTCTAAACAACAAAACGGTCTCTACTGTATGTCTATGGTTCCCAAATTATAAGCAAAAGTCTGCAACATAAAATGTATAAATATAAAACTTATGACCGATTTTCAACGTGATGTTTCTCAGTTTCCCTGAGGCCTAGGAAGTTTGAGGGAGGGCTCATTTTAAGGCTCTTAAAGTCTATCAGAGAGATTGGAAAATACCCAAATATCAGCCCAATATACGGTTGATCTCAAATCTCAATATGCCTTGAAGAAGTGCTCACTAATACCGATTTTAGAAAGATTTGTGAATAATATATATATATATTTTTAATGGGTCTCTTGTGTAAATAGAAACAGCTTTATATCTGAATTCACCCATTAAAAATGAGAGCATACCAACATTTTTTGTAATTACATTTTTGTTGAGTGCAGATGTGGCGCCATTTGATTAAAACAGTAAAGCAGTCATTTCAGAAATATATCTAGAGTCCTGAGAATCTTACTACAATTAGGATGTACAAGGACTTTATGTTTATGTCATTACCTTATGGTGGGTCAGTTGCCTATTACGACAAAAACGTGTCATTATCGTTAGGAAAACAGGAAAACTCACAATAGTCGCGACAATAATTTTGTAGTCAATGCATAAAAACTGTGTTGTCACCTTGCTTTCGATGGAGAACTCGTTATCATTTCTGCGGTTTATTTGAACTTTGATTGGCAGGTTACAACAGCTGAACTTTATCTCCTTCGCAGCGACTGAGGTCCAAACTGAAAGACAAACGATGAAGTTTCAAAATAAGGGATTGGTTCATGAATGCATCATTTGGGAGCTCATGTTTGTTTAGCAGATATCGTGAGATCAGTTTGGACAGATAGAGAGGGGGTCGAGGGAATATGAGTAGAATCATGATGAAGTATCTGAACAACACATTTTGTCTCATATTTTGGATTCATTAGTAGCGGCTTATTGCTTTAAGATCAACACATAAAATTCGTCTAATAAGTTGTTGGGCGACAGTGGCGCAGATGGTAGAGCGGGTCGTCTCATGATCGGTAGGTCAGGGGTTCAAATCCCGCCTCCTGAAGGTGCACATTATCGTTGTGTCCTTGGGCAAGACACTTCACCCACATTGCCTCCAGTGTCTGCGTACACTGGTAGCCCCCTAGGAGAGACCAACAGGCCCGGTTTGAACCGTGAGCCCGTCCTTCCGTGGACCCACCACCTGCAGAAGGAGCCATGGGGGCCGGTGCTATGTGACCTGGGCAGCTCCAACGGCCCCCACGACCCGGCAACGGACAAGTGGAAGAAAATGGATGGATGGATGGAAGTTGTTGGCTCAGATGGTAGTTAGTCGGCTAGTAGCCAAAAGATTGACAGTTTGAATCCCGGCTCCTGCAGGCTCACGCTGTTGTTGTGTCCCCGGGAAAGACACTTCACCCATCCTACCTGTGTGAGTAGGTGGTTGATGATAATCAGAGGGGCTGATGGCAGCCAACCCTCAGGCAATAAGTATGTTAATATAACTTTTAAATAACTATAATTCTTGCCATTTCTCATTGATCGTATAAGCTTAGTTCGCTTTCTGTACTGCTTTACCTTATAGCTTTATTATTAATTGTCCTCTTTGTGAACCCTTTTACTGACAATAATTTAAAAAAAAATCTGATTCTGAACAGTTACCACCACTATGTGTGAAGTACATAGATAAATAATGACTATAGTGTAGCGTTTTGAGAAGTTAGTCAACCTTGTGAAGCGCACAAGCAAAAAAAAACATGCACAAAGTAGATCATGTAAAATTAATTTGTATTGTTTCTCATATAACTTTCTTGTAAAGAATAATAAGCTGCCCTGTCCTTAATATGACTAAAGGTGACCATGACCCTACATTGCATTATCTGATACCAGACAAACATAATAAGGGGAATCCCTCATGCGGTGACTTGGTTTGGTTTCGTGTTTCTACCACTGGGAAAGTTCAGGGAATTCCAGCCTGTGTGGTTTCAGTATCGGTATTCTAATTCTAATCAATAAAACCAAAGGATAAATGGCCAAAATAACGCTTAAAAGTCAAACATCACAAACTGCGGATTGCAGAGTGATTTGTTGGGGTACAGGGAAGAAGTAGCCCAAATGGCAAATGAATGGAGGAGAGTTAGCACAAGTTAGCGCGCGACGGCGTGACGTAGAAAGGAGAAAAAACTAATAGAGCATTTTACAGATCTAACAATGGCATTATACCTACCGGACCACATCAAAAGGGCGCTCAAAATCAAATGACTCTCCATGTTTGCAGATGAAAGTGCGTTGTTTCTGACCACTCTATTCCTATAGACGACGCCACAGCATGGATGTAATTAACACACGCGAACGCGGACGACTTCGACTTCTTCTTCTGCTTCTTCTCTTCTTGGGCTGCTTAACGACGGAAGCGGACTGACTTGGCGCATTACCGCCACCCTCCAGATAAATTGTGCATGAACGTCATTAGGAATCTTTAGGAATAATGTAGCCTGCAAGCTACCGAGAAAACATAATAATAAAAAATAAAAATATATATACTCTACTCCGGTGTGTTTTAAAATTCTAACATATATTTATTACTCCATGATCTGACGTCTTAGATAAAATGTCTTTAAGATAAACCTTTCCCCACTGTCCTCTATTTTCCTTTCATTAAAACCCTTTCTCTATACATTTCCTACACATCATTAAGACATGCTCCACCATTTCGGGATTACAAATTACAAATCTCACAGTTTCCTGAGTTATGTTTCCTATAATTTTAATGTTTTGTTTAGTCCGGTATGTCCTAATCTCATTCTTGTATAAATTGCCTCTTCTTTTCGACACCTTATTACTGGGCGACCCTGACCAACCTCCCCTCCTTTATCCCCCATCAGGGTTGCCAGGTCCGCGGTTAAACCGCGGAATGGGCGTTTTTTTAAGCCATTCCGCGGGTGAAAAAAACTGTCCGCGGTTTTTTGCCTTGCTGTTATCAATGTAAAATTGGCTATTTCTATCTTATTTTTTGATCAAAATCACTATTTCAAATGACAAATCTCAAATCCAAGGCTCTGTGAGCTGCTTTTTAAATAAGAGAGGGAGAAAGGGGCGGTTTCTCATCATCGCGGGAGCACATGGGCTCTGTTTACTGGTAAACAATATTGGAAATTCCAGCCGCGCCGTATGTCCGCGGGTTTTCCGCGGATTTTTAGATATTTTTGGGCGGGTTTGGCTCCCCAGACCTGGCAACCCTGCCCCCCATCCCATTTATCTTGCCACAACTCATCAAGCATGATGATGCTGTATTAGCCGGAATCGCAACACAACAACACAACAACACAAATCTTTACAATAATAAAAGTAGTACCTCGTCACCAAACGTTCTACAATTGAAGGGATTTCAGGATTTTTTTACAAAGGGCCTAATTTCCTAGTTATCCAGAGTGTTGTTGATGTCTGGAGATATTTTTTCTTAAATTCATGTAGTTCTTATATTTGAAGAGCTTAGTGGCGCTAGGCTAGGGCAAGACTAAAGCATTTCTATGGTAACAGTTAGCCTTCATTAAAAACAGTCTGACCCACTCCACAGTGCACCTAATCACTTATAACACCAGACTAACGATATAAATGTCTTCCAGAGCCGGTGCTGGCCCTTCTGGGCCCTACGCATAAATCCACCCGGGGGCCCTTCAGTACCTACGCATCCTATGGCTATTGACGAAAAACGAACCCATTTACGGTTAAAAACAGTTCCACTGTGGAGTAGAGCAGTGGCGGAGCTAGGGGGTGGCTTTAGGGGCTTAAGCCTCGAATGTTTTTTCAAAAGCCCCGGATCTTTTTTGGACAGCTTTTTTCTTTTTCACGCTGTAAAAGCATTCATATCCGTTCAATATGAGAACAATGAAGCGAGAGCGGCAACGTAACACCGTAATTATTACCCTTCCCTGAACTTCTCCTGTTTGTCTGTCAGTCGGACCTTAGCCGCGCACGCGTGTGTGTGTGTGTGTGGTGTGTGTGTGTGTGTGTGTGTGTGTGTGTTGTGTGTGTGTGTGTGTGTGTGTGTGTGTGTGTGTGTGTGTGTGTGTGTGTGTGTGTGTGTGTGTGTGTGTGTGTGTGGATCCCAGCCGCGCGCGCCCTGTCTGGAGCGGTAGCAGGGCTCGCAGACGCAGCGGCTCAGAGAGCAGAGGAGAGACGGAGGAGAGGAGCTCTGCACAATGATCATGATCTCATCAGATTCTGAAATCGTAGGTAGTGGTGACATTTGTGTGTAATCAATCATAAACCTGTCACGAACGGTAACTGCGTGCCCCGAAAGCTACGAAGGCTAACTTTCCCCTCGTGACTAGTGTTTACATCCACTAGCATTAGCATTAGCATTAGTATCCTGATGCTGCGATCATAAGGAGCCACTACTTGTGTTTCGTTCTTGAGAAAAGTAATTAGCCTGTTTATGGACAATATGTGGAAACGTATGGGCTTCACTTATCTATTGTAATTAATTACAATCTTGCTTAATTGTATAACATAATAATGCATATTTTAGTGACTTGCCACCATGGACATCAGGGGCTTTTTCAAAAAATGACAGGAAGGCAACCCAGGTGAGAGAACAACAAAGTACAGTTTCACATATTTATAATACTACAGTATATGTCATAACTTTGGGTTTTAATAATTGCTCTGGTGGATTTATAGCACAGAGAGGGAGAGATGGCAGGGAGAGGGACAGCACAGACATGGAACAATTGTCCTCAGGTAAGGTAAGAAAATAGTTGAGAATGATAGTGATAATAATATTACCGTATGCATTATTGAAGAAATTAGGCATTTTTTAAAACAAGGATTACAATATACTGTATATAATATAACTGTAAGAACTTTTTTTTAACTGAAACATAATAATTTACAATATGTATGTGATTCTGAATGATGTTGCTCATTAGCACAAAGAGGGAGAGATGACACAGAGAGGGACAGAGACCAGAATGAGGACAGTAGAGAAATGGAGCAAGAACCAGGTAAGAAATAGTCAGACAAGACCTGCCTGTTCAGTGTTTGTTTTTAGTTTGGATCGCTAACATGATACATTACACTGCAAAAAGTGCCTGCACTTCAATAGCCCTGCAGTTTGTTCAGTAACAGTGCAAAAGTGGGTTCAATTGTGAAAAGGGAAAGTGTCTATACATTGGCGCAAGACTACAGTAGACTTGACTGGTGTAGTCTTGGTTGGTTTAGACTTTTTTCTGTCTTAGTTTTGGAGTAAATCTGTGCAACTTTAGCTTAGTCCATGTTCATATGAGCCATTTGCTTTTTTATTGATGGTTCTGATTCTGTTCTGAATTAATCCTGGTTTAATCTTGATTTATAACTGGCTTGATCTAATACTGTCCTGAGTGATTTTTAGTCCTGGTTAGTCTGAGTGAGTCCTGGTTTAGTCTGAGTGAGTCCTGGTTTAGCCTGAGTGAGTCCTGGTTTAGTCCTGAGTGAGTCCTGGTTTAGTCCTGAGTGAGTCCTGGTTTAGTCCTGAGTGAGTCCTGGTTTAGTCCTGAGTGAGTCCTGGTTTAGTCCTGAGTGAGTCCTGGTTTAGTCCTGAGTGAGTCCTGGTTTAGTCCTGAGTGAGTCCTGGTTTAGTCTGAGTGAGTCCTGGTTTAGTCCTGAGTGAGTCCTGGTTTAGTCCTGAGTGAGTCCTGGTTTGAGTTTGTTAGTTCTGAGTGAGTCCTGGTTTAGCCCTGAGTGAGTCCTGGTTTAGTCCTGAGTGAGTCCTGGTTAGTCCTGAGTGAGTCCTGGTTTAGCCCTGAGTGAGTCCTGGTTTAGTTCTGAGTGAGTCCTGGTTTAGTCCTGGTTAATAACTGGCTTGATCTAATACTGTCCTGAGTGAGTCCTGGTTGAAAAAAAAAATCCTTGTAATGAATTTTGTTATTTTTCCTTTAGACTTAAGACTTTAGATTTACAGTAAATAAAGCAATAGATAAATAAATACAATAAATTAGTAAAAGTATTACCAGCTAAAATTGGGAGTGTTTTAAAATGGTGTATTTTACGAGTAAAGTAATAATAATGTAGCCTATGTTCTAATTGTTATCATTGTATAATAGGAGATTAAAATAGAATATGCTCATCTAAAATACACCAGATTACACCAAATTACATCTGTGAAATTCAAAATTTCCTGGGGGAGGACCCAGACCCCCCCCCACATAAATATAATTTCACCTTATTACTTCTAAACCCCTGGCTGCGGACCTGCTTGCATAGAGTTTTAAAAAGAAATGCAATTATTAGTCCATATGATTATTTATGAGGCTACTGTCCTTTAGGACTTATTATAAAAGTGCTCATTATTATTATTAATTTTATAGTATTTTCCTGTTTACAAAATATATGCACTGCACGACCTGCCATCGCAGGTCAATTTCAGCCCATGACCCAAAATGCTTTATGGGCTAAGCCCCTGATGATTGGAGTGTCTAGCTCCGCCCCTGGAGTAGAGCAGGGCAGAAGTGGAACATAATGACCTCAATTCAGACCCTGCCCCTCTGTGTGAGAACCACTAACCACTTAGCCACTGTCAGACTGGGTGGGATTCAGGACTATTGGTAAATAGCAAATGGTCATATTCTCTCACCTCTGGTTCCTGACCCACAGTTTGGGAACCGCTGGTTTAAAGAGGGGTATTATGCTTTTTTTCAATCACATAGCACCAGTCTATAGCATACTACAATGATGACGTAACCTTCTGTTGGTCTGTATATGCAGGAAATTAAAATAACTGCCTTGAATAAAATTGCTCTCTCAAAATGGCTGTACTGAACGTCTTGAAATAGGCCTCTGTCTCTTTAAGAAGCTTTCCGACACGCCCCCTTCAGCACACTGCTGTGGCATCTAAACAACACTACTGTGCTGGGAGGGGGCTCTGCTGAGCTGAGGAGCAGTGGTTGGTGGCTTGGCTGGTGACAAAAGGTCCAGAGGCGTCTCCAGGAGGTGGGGGCGTTCCTAGGAGGACTGAGGCATAGCTACACCTAAAATGGCTGCCGTCTAAGTTTTTACTGATTACTCAAAAATATGTGAATGAGCCAAGACAACACTCCAGGCATGTGTTTAATGAGGGAATGACATAATAACATGATATAAAGCGATTTTACCCCCCACCCTTTAAAACTAAATGAAACATGCACCTGACGGTTATTTCTGTCTTACCACTGGGAATTAGCCTGTGAGCAGCCCAATTCATTAATTACTGTAAGTAACTGTGCTCATATGAACCGTGTGGATTCAACTCCTCTTTAAGACACGTATAGAACCAGAGCCGGTTTTTCCTATACGCAAACTACGCAAGGTGCGTAGGGCCCCCGCACCCGCAAGGGCCCCGCATCTCCGTCAAACTACGGTGTTGTTTCACTGATTAATCAACGTGTTGTTACGGGGACAGGCTCTCTGACAGCGCTCACTCACTCTCCGCCTACTTTGTCACATACTGTATAACACTAAAACGCAGCAGTCTGTTGAAGACGTGTCACTTCCAAGGCGCGAGTGCTTCTCCCCTTCGCGTCCCCGCTCGGCTGTCTGTCTCCCGGTGCTCGCTTCGCCTCCTCTTGTCCCGGGCGCTGCGCTCATGTTTTCTCTGCGCGGACTTGGGGCTGCATCAGCCACACTCATTTAAACTCTCTTCTTATTGTCTCTAGCGGAGGATCAGGACAGTAGTTTGGCAAATAGACGAGAGTAAAGCCGGACACGTGGCCTTTTTGTCTCAAAGAGGAGTTGAATCTACACAGTTCTCATGAGCACAGTTACTTAAAGTAACTCTCGTTCCCTGAATGTGCACAGTCTAAAACTAATTGGGCTACTCACAGGCTAATTCTCAGTGGTAAGACAGAAATAACCGTCAGGTGCAGGTTTCAGTTAGTTTTAAATCAGCGGTTCCCAAACTGTGGGTCAGAGGTGAGAGAATATGACCATTTGCCATTTACCATTTAAAAAAATTGTAAATGGTCTAGTAGTAGTCCTGAATCCCAGTCTGACAGTGGCTTAGTGGTTCTCACACAGAGGGGCAGGGCCTGAATTGAGGTCATTATGTTCCACTTCTGCCCTGCTGCAGTGGAACTGTTTTTGACCGTAAATGGGTTCGCTCTTCGCCGAATAGCCATGGTACCTACAATACAGTAGGTTCTGTAGGGCCCCCGGGTGGAGTTTTGCTTAGGGCCCCAGAAGGCCCAGCACCGGCTCTGTATAGAACGGCTTTTTACTCTCGTTTATTCGCCAAACTGTCCTGATACTCCACTAGAGACAATAAGAAGAGAGTTTAAATGAGTGCGTGCTGCCCCGAGTCCGTGCAGAGAAAACATGAGAGCAGCGCCCGGGACACGGGTGACATGCAGGCGCACAGGAGGCGAAGCACCGGGAGACAGACAGCCAAGCGGGGACGCGAAGGGGAGAAGCACTCGCGCCTGGGAGCGACAGGGGGAAGGCGGTAGGTCTCTCCTGCTCATCCACTTCAGCAGACTGCTGCGTTTTAGTGTTATATGACGCAAAGTAGGAGAGTGAGTGAGCGCTGTCAGAGAGCCTGTCCCCGTAACAACGCATTAATCAGTGCTACAACACCGTAGTTTGACTGAGATGCGGGGCCCTTGTGGCTGCGGGGGCCCTACGCACCTTGCGTAGTTTGCGTATAGGAAAAACCGGCTCTGATGTCTTCAAATATAAGAACTGCATGAATTTAAGAAAAAAATATCTCCAGACATCAACAACACTCTGGATAACTAGGAAATGAGGCCCTATGTCAAAAATCCTGAAATATCCCTTTAAGCTTTGCAAACTTTTAAAAGAACTTTCTATATATACTTTATACCAGAGGTCACTAAACGGCGGACCTCGGTCCGGATCCGGACCCATGCGCCAGCCATTCCGGACCCGAACCTTGGATACGAACTTTGGACCCGACCGTGAATTCCCTCAGACGAGCAGCTCCGTCTGCGCGCGCTCTCTCTCTCTCTCCCTCCCTCCCTTCCTCTCCCTCTCTGACTGCACCAGAGCGGTAAACTACAGCCCAGACGAACAGAAAGAGAAAGTCCTACATCTTAGCTTCATGATACTTTTTACATTTTTAGAAACGGTTTCGGAATGACTGAAATATGGCTCGCTAAAAACAAAAGCGGAGGACGCCCTAATTAAATATGCACGCGCGATCGTAATGCGCAAATAGCGCAGGTCTGAACCAGGACTAAACCTGGACTAAGCCAGGACTATGCCAGGACTAAACCTGGACTAAACAGGGCTCAGTGTGTTGAACTGAGCAAAGAAACACATCACTGTCATATATTATGTGCACATTGTGTATAATAGGCTACAGTAGCCTATGCATTCTGCTGAGCCAAAACTTATTTTAGAGAAGAAAAAACAATAAGAGCATTCAATTGATTGCATTATTTTCAAATCACAGAAATAGATTTTAAAAAAGGCTTAAAAATCCTGATATAACCGTGAATTAACCCCGTGTGTTCCGGACCTTTGCTTGACCATTTTTTTTCATTTCGGACCTTGGTGAAATTTAATTTGTGACCCCTGCTTTATACCCTCTGAATCCAAAACAGAAAGCATTTATTTGTTCATGTATTTTGTTTGTTTGTTACAGATTCTTTACTAAAAAACAGTTTCAAATGCTAAATAATACATATTTTATTATATCTAAAAATCCACTCTACAGTGGAAAATCTACAAAATCTTTGTTTCTCACTGTGGTAATATGTTCAATATTAACTCATACATTAAGCCTGTCTCTGTTTGTATTTTCTCATTATTGGTCATTCTTTTCAAATTTCAAAACTTGCCATTTATTTTAGTCATTTAAATACGTGATATTAGTCTTACATTCAAACGTGGAAAAATGTGTCATGTTATATATAGCTTAACAATAAGTAAAGTACATTCGTTTATGCATAAAAGTGGTGTATGATTAAGAGGATGTTTTTTTTTAGGGTCCACCTGTTATGAACTTAGTGATCACGATTTAGGAATGCAAAAAAGCCCCTCGCAAATGCCCAGAGCCCAGAGGAACAAAAAATAACTTTTCCCTATTTTCATCTTTTCTTTCTTAATATTTATGTTATGATTATGAAACTGAAATTGAATGATGAAGTACTGCAATTTATTCCTTTAGTATCAAGAAAGTAACTAGATACCCTCAAATCAAAATACCTAGGTTATACTCCCCAACACTGGATGGAGAAACTTTCGAAACTCTCGATTCCGCCAAAAAGGGGGCGTACCCGGATATTGCTGCCATCTGTATAAAGCAACCAGACTCAACACATTTTCACTTCCCTGCATATTTTACTCGGAGTACCAGTACCCTCGTGGTTTGTCCAAGTATGAGTCATGCATTGCTCATTATACTGGGTAAGCATAACATTATTTTCCACAGCTGCGCACTTGAGGAGTTAGCTCTTAGCAACAGCTGCTACAAATGCCATTTTGTGCCCGTTTGTCGTCGTGCAATGTGTTTGTTAGTACTGCATCTATGATTTTTGCACGATACTTCCAATTTAATATGCAATGCTAACTTGCAGGTTTGTGTTCTGTGTCCCTTATCTGCAGGTTTGGCCTGGGTGGCGACTGCAGAAGTTAAAATCCGAATAATTGAAGCTGCACAAGGACAAAATGTGTCTTTACCGTGCACAGCTGGCAGCAAGAAAGGAGTAGATTACTGGGCATGTCGCTGGTACAAGGTTTGCATTGTTATTTGTATTTTTACTTTTATGTTTTGGTTTCTGTTAAAAGGAAGTAAAGTTTTCCGGTGTAGCCCACACACAGACCTCTGTTACACTTTATCTTGAGAGAATTATAGAGTCTGAAGTCTGCTTTAATAAGTTACTCCACGCCTGGCTTGGTGTCTGTTTCATTTATTTAAAGCTAGTTTCTGTTTCTTTTCTGTTAGTCCAGGTTTAGTCCAGTTGAACACGGGATGTTTCATTCTGTAACCTACATTAAATTTCAGTTCCCACTCCAGTATTATTCGAGTCCTTCTTCAGTTCTGGTTTAATCCTTGTGCTATCATTGCATATTTTTTGGGATAAATCCTGGGTGCGTCCTGGGTTTGGTTCTTGCTTAATTCAGGTCATGTTCAGTCCTGCTTCGGTGCCGTAAGCAGAAGAAGATACCCAGCCTTTAATTAAAGTTGCATGAATGTTGGTGGTATAACTTACAAGATATATAAAGCGTCTCATCACGTCCGGGAATTCTCATTTTGGCGTCTTCTGGTGTCCATTTCACTGTAGATTGAATTTCAAAATTTCCCTCCCTAAAGACATACACAGTATAAAGGTGGGGCTAGCATCTGCTGCCCCATCTATTATTCTATTGAAAAAGTGCTTGAGGTGAATAGGTCGCTCTGGTAACCATTGAACTGCTTAACAAATATAGAAACCAAAAGCATTTAAGAACATGTTTGTAGAGCTATAAACTTCAAGGGTAGGAGGAGAATTGTGAGAATAGTCCTACTAATCATGTTGTAGCAAGCTCGCATTGTTTGTTTTTCCTCCTTTATGCTCTTTCACAATACTCTGCAATAACCTTCTGAACTGCTTAACAAATATAGAAACCAAAAGCATTTAAGAACATGTAAACATCTTTACCAGAGAGCTTAAACAGTGGCTCAAATCGGGCCAAAACATGTGTAAAATGTGCCTTATCTTGTTTAATGTGTTTTATCTTTGTAACCTAAAAGCCCCCTATGGACAGGTGTTGAAAATTGGCACATGTGCTATAACACTTTAAACAATGCATCTGGTTCGTCCAATGTTAATTGCTATGTCCATATTAAATAAATGTAGAGCTCAGAACTTCAAGGGTAGGCGTTGTTCTGTTTTCAAACTGCCATAGACCTACTAATCATGTTGAAGCAAGCTCGCATTGTTTGTTTTTGTTCCCTCCTTTATGCTCTTTCACAATACTCTATACAAGTACCATCAGGCTGTGCCCTCTTTAATGGTAAATGGACTCGACTTGTATAGCGCTTTTCCACCTACATTAGGCACTCAAAGCGCTTTACAGCAAGGATCCACTCACCCATTCACACTCTCATTCATACACCAATGTACGCAGACACTGGAGGCAAGCTGGGTGAAGTGTCTTGCCCAAGGACAAAAAACACAAAAACAATGGCTATAATCTGTACCACTCCTTAATGTCATAATGGACAAAACGAAAAGTCCCAATGGTTTCATTCACACTATATGAATCCTAGTTGTCTATGATGTAACCCACCCAAGGCCCATATCTGTTTCAGACTCTGTAAAATAGATGTTCAAACACGAGAACGAGTGGCTGTACAGTATTTTATTATCATGATGGGAACAGATGCCAGTTGACTCAATCAAATTCGGCTCAGAGCGATTTATATAAACAAAGTTGAGGAGGAACCATAGACATATTATTAATAGACCGTCATTCGTCACTCCTCCCCGTTTACCATAATGACCACGTTCGAGGGAGAAATCATGGCGGATTTACAGGCTCCTCCTCCCCAGCTCTGTTTAAGTTTTTAACGTGTCTAAAGTGCAATGGATTCCAATGGGGACTAGCGGCTATATGGCGGTATTACAGCAATGGCGGCCTCCAGTGTCATCGTCGCAAAGCAGAGCAGCCAGCGGCCATTAGGAAGAACACTGTATAAATATGTAGGGATATTATTAATAGGATAAAATTATCCTCCAGGGGGTTTCTGCAGTTTAATCATATTAAATATATGTTTTAAATGATTTTCCCAGACAAATTATTAGTCACCACACTGTAACTGGGCTGAACTAAAGGCTAAATCAGAAGGAAATCAAGAGTCCTCGTTCAATTGAATATACACTATATCTATACAGCCCGATATTGCAACAGCTGCTGCTGCCTCTCAGGGCTGTACAAATATTGGATATTTGATCTTGCAGAATAAAGGTTTTGAAATCCGCAATGACGCAGAGGTGAAGCAAACATGGGGACAGTACGCAGGTGGATAGTTGCCCAAGCGTCTCCTGTTGTTAGGAACTCCTTCACAGCAAACCAAAACTTACCCCATTGGAATAACATTGAATGATAGAAGTTTATATAAGCCCAGAGCTGCTGTGAGTCCCTCTGCAGATTAGGCTGAAGACTGTGGATCTAATGTGCAGTCCTTGCTGAAGCTTCAGGACCGTCTCATTCTGGGACCTGCAGCTTGTTTTGAACCTCGGTGATCTGTTTAAGCCTGTATGCCTAATAAAGTGTTGTTGTGTTTCAGGAGGGGAGGACCCTCGTCTCACCGGTCTGGTGTCCAGAACTCCCCCTGGTGGCATGCTGAAGTGGTACGTGGGGGCAGACACCCGTGTGTCTCTGGAGTACCCCAGCCTGAGCCTGCTGCTGCCCACAGTGAAGTGCTCCGACAGCGGGGTGTACCAGTGCTACATGGCCGCACCTGTGGGAGAGCAGAACCGGGAGGGCAGAGTCGAACTCCGTGTCCTGGGTAAGAACATAAACAATCGGAAATTCATGTTGGATGTTTTGGAGATTCCAGACAGGATGGATGGTGAATATATGGATTGACATAATGGTGCTGATGAGGACCAAAGAGCAGCTGTTGATTTAGAAGGAACAGGATGTTTGTTGATGACTATTACTACACCTTTCATTTTGATTTCCGCGCTCTATTTTGCTGTCCCGAAACTTGAACTGTGGTTAGAAATCCCTCCTACTGTGTTTTTCGATCATGCAGAGAGCCGCCTGTGGTTTTGTACCTGGGGGAAAAAGGTGACTCAATTTGTATGTTTATGGAAATGTCTTACTGACTCACCTTGTTTGACTTTTAGGCTTGTTGCCAATACAAACCCTAGCCCTGTGATCCAAATCATTAAAGGATATACATTATACTACAATTTTTTTTCGTTATAGATAAAAGCCCAATTAATACTTAAAATCCCAAAGTGAATTTCATCTGCAACATGTGAAAGTTTGAATATCAGCACATAAAACTGATAACCTCATGATTTAGGACTGCATGTTTTTTACATTGCTTTGACAGTGTTGCTCACTGAAACAGGAGTTGTTTGTTTTTTGTGGTAAACAAAAATCAAATGGCCTTTTGTATATGCAGTTCACTGTGGACATCTTATAAGGATTAGCAGGTTAGCAGGTTTTATATACATATTTTTTGAAACATTTTGCAGTCCTTTTGCCAACTTTTCAATTAGTTCCTACGAGTCAAATGGCAATTTAATTTCAATTAAATATAAAGGGACTTTCCGTTCTTGCATAATACACTTTCGACTTCTCATCAAAAATCTCAGAATACAGAATAGAAAGTAACAGCTGCTGAGGAAAAGCAAAAAAAGCAACACAAGCAAAAAAACTCCTTTCCCTTTACATGTGCATAATTTAAAACACCAAGGTCAAAAGGTTTAGCATACATTTTGGTTCAATGTCAATATTTGTCGTCAATTAGTTATTGACCACAGTTAATTTAGGGCACTGCTAATCTAACAGATCAGAAGTCAAGGCTAGACTTGGTTCCCTCCTATATGACTGTGGGAACTTTAAAGAGCGTCTGTAAACTCCAGCATTTGTACATGACAGGAATGAGGATGTTTTTGGCCACAACAAAAGCAAAAGAGAGAATAACTTTTTTTACAGAAGTGTTAACATAGGTATATTACAAATCATTACCATGACTCCAGAGCAAAGTAAAAGCACAGCTGCAGCATCTTTGCTCCTGACCCTCTCCCTGTTGACGACTAACCACTTAAGAATAAACTTCTTCATCAGTTTGGAAGTCTCCTCTCAGATTTCTGTGTTCTTGGATATGTCTAACTACTACAGCGTACAATTTATAGTAGAAGTGGCTGTTTGTAACGTTTCTCTTTTGTTGCAGACTGCCCTGTATATGTCGAGACGGCCGTTATAAACCAACAGGAGCTGCTGCTGCTGGCCACTGGACTGGTTCTGTTCACTGTCCTGGGAACAACTTTGACTTGTGTAGGTGTTTCTCATGAGAGCTCCCAGTATTATGTGTAATTTGGATTAGGTCAGGCAGCTTTAGGTAATGACTGCTTTTGGCTCTGAAGACTTAAAGCAAACGATTATTAAAATTGCCTGACAGAGAAGTGGGTGGATTTAGGTCCAAGACAGACAGTCCTGGTTTCTGGATTTTCTATGGTCGAATCTTAATTTTTAGTTTAGTTTTTGATGTTTATTACTCTACGCTTTCACCTCGATCAACCCATAAAAGAGATATGAGACGAGGCAGGGGGTGTGGTTAGGGGTGGGTCATGTTTTGCAATAGGAGGCTCTTGAGTAATGTTTATATAGTATCTAGTCACAACTTCAGCCCATATCAGTTCTTGCAGTCCCGTGGCTTGGCCTTGGAAGGGGTATGTTGACATTGCACAGGAGAGACAACCAGGACAGCCCCCATTTCTGTTCTTAAGCGCACATGCACAAAACTTTTTTCTGAATTTTCTTGACCCGAATAGCATTCTATAGTTGTTGACACACTTTGGATATGGAAAAGGCTAGTTATGTTGTATTATATTATGATAATCTATACACTAAAAAAATCAGAACATGTGCTTCATGAAACATGCACAACAGTTGGAGGAGGAACCTCTACTTCTGAAGTCGATTTAAGCTGTTATACGGCTCCCCGGAGGCTTAGAAGGACCAGGAAGGGATCGTTTGAAAACCTTTCGAAGCAGGTTGAGACATCTCTCCTGACCATGCCAAGATATAAAGCACATCTTGCCCCACTCTTTCCACCAATTTAAGTTGCGCAGTATATAAATGGTAGTGCAGGACCGGGCTGGAGAATAACACATCACATTAACCAAAAAAGCCCAGTCAGATAGCAGACCTTGAATACCATTAGTGTTTTGTTCTTTTTTAGTAAGATGGAAGGTTTGTTGTGACGCAGGTAAACAAACCATCTGTCTTACTAAAAGAACAAAACGATAATAGTCTAACCAAGAAGTCGGTATGAACCTTTTACAAAGACCTTGAATACCATATGAACACTGAAAAGTAACTAATAAATGCTGTTTAACTAATCAAATGGGGATTGTCTGTGCAGAAATCTTTGGAAAACACTGCTCACTAACTCTATTGTTGTTTTAGTTTTCCTCATGTCGTTTTCTTTGTCCTCCACAGTTGTGCCTGAGAAAAGCCAAGTGGAACAAAGCAAAGTCCATGGAGAAGCCGCTGTACCCGGACTTGTCTTACCCTTTGGAGAAGCAGGGCCTCATCCTCCCGAACTTCACGGTGTTTCAAACTTTAAAAACCTCTCCGCCGAGTTTCAACAGCGTTTAAATGCGCAGCGCTTTAAGGCGAGGCGTTTCACCCTTTTCTTGACCTTTTACTGTGTTCGAGGTTCAAAGCTGGATATTTTGGAAGTCCTTGTTTACAAAAAAGGAAAGGTTCTCATTAAACGTGTCCAAAACCTCAAAGATAAAGCAGTCATATTGTGTTTTATACTTGCTTTAAAGCAGGTTAGACGATGTAAGATACTTGTTAGTGATAAGAATTGGTTTATATTTCATTTAAAGATTCCCAAATCATATAAGGATAAATTTAGGTAACGCTGAGCCCGGTTTGGAGAAGCAAACTGGAGCAATGGTTTGGAAGAAAACAATTAACCAACCTACTATTTCTACAACAAAATATATTCCCTCTAGACACTGGTTTAGGTTGTTGCTTTGCTTCTTTCTGCTCCTCCAAACTGGGAATGTACTGACTGCTTTCTACTTTGAGCACTTTATTTGGGATTAGAAATAAGCACCTTGTATTAAAGCTGAACAGAATGTTCGTCTGCATTACCATAGGTTTAAACCGTTCTGCGAAGGATGAATTCTGTCACGTCTTTGAGCCAAGGCACTTTTCCTTATGGGTGTGGGTAGTTATTGCGATGGTTGGAGCGGTCATGGGCGCAGATTGTTGTGTTTCTGTCAGTCTATCCCTGGAAAGCTCTGGCTATTCGGCTTAGGATGATTGTCATGCAATTCACCATTAAGTTGCAACACTTCACCCTGAATTAGTCATAAAAATAAAAGAACATGAGTGGCTCTTGGCAATATTATGTTTTGGCTACTATTGACGAAGAGAAAGATGTAGCACTGCAGCTTCATTAATCTGCATGATTGTTTTTTGATACATTGGTAGAAACACGATAAAAGGCACATTATTTTGCCCAGCCCCACTGGCCTAAAGCTCCGCCTCCACTGAAAGATAAAGCAAATCTGCAAACAAAGATACTTGGTTGACGGTTGGTCCACCCACCCATAGACTGGTGTGATTCCGTCTAACATGGCATAGAGCTGCTCTGTCCTTTGGTGAGACACTTCAGGCGATCATTTGCCTAGACTGTGGCTGCATCGGAAATGTGGCAATAAGCCTTGGAATCTCCTCGGAAAGGAGCTGTGACGCTTCCTATAATGGCGCCTTTAGCAAAGCAATGTTCCTCAGGTCATGAGGAGCTAAGAGGATCTCCACTGCGCTGCTATCTTTGCCACATTTCGAATGCAGCCTGTGGAAGTGGTCAGAGGCCATATGCACAGGATGGCAGCCATGCCGTTTTCAGTCTGCCCCAGTCTATTGGAGTGAAAATATAAAGCTCCAAGTTACTGAGTACTGCTTCTTTGAGCCATTCGAAGTTGTAGCAGTACTTTTACTATGGGGCAGCATGATGGGGCAGCATTTGGCGCGCTCTCCTCACTACAAGAAGTTCATCATGTGTTCATATTTTGGGTACAATGGATCCTTCCTATGTGATAAGCCTGACCAGCCAGCCTCTGCTACTTTCTGTTAAGACACTGAAGTTTCTGGGACCCGGCTCACAGCAAATAATTTCAATATTTTTTTGATGGGATTGTTTTGGTTAATCCGCCCGTCGATCACTCCCAATAGAATTGACGGAGATGGCGCCGGGTCCCAGACTCTGCTTCTTTGTCTGGGAAAGGAAAAGCGTGTTAGTCTAGCTGGCCAGGCTTCGTGTGGGTAGAGCAGAAGAGGTTCTGAATCGCAGCAGGACTAACGTGTGTTTTTCTTTGCCTTTTTGTAAAACATAAATTAGGGGATCTTGCTCTGTTTGTTAAAAAATCTATGGAAAGCTTATCTGTCTTGTGTTTCATAAGTTGTGTTGTGCTAACATTTGATGTAAAAATGTTTTTCCCCGAGATCCCAAGACAAGAAAATAAAATGCCCGTTTCAGCTCATAACTTTAATCTGCGACTCTACGTGTATCTTTGTGTGTGAGAACCACATCCACGCTCTTTGAGGCTTTAGGAGGAATCATTTCATCAGATCCAGTAATGACGGAGATTAACCAGAAACATCCCCTTCTTCAAAAGAACCTCTGACTTTGAGGTTGAGTTCACAAGACATGATCTAAAAAGTCTTTAGTTTAATATTGAACTGTCAAGATGCTGATGTTTTGAAGCTGGTTTATGAGTAATATCTTTATCATTCCTGGGAAGATCCGCACAAACCAAAACTGACCCAAAGTTCAACACCTCCTTTGTAGATCTAATCCATAACAAATGGAAAATCAACATTATTTCAACATTTGTGGATTTTCTTTTAGAGATTTCTTTGAAAAATTAGTCAAACCAGGAACTCATTAAATTCTAGGCCGTGAACACGATTGACTATTTGAAAAGTTTAATCATTTAGTTTTATGTAGGGTTGGAATTTCAACCTCTTTTTATGCATTAAAATATATTTGCTGCAGGTTGACATTGAGCTTAAGCAGGAACCTGCTGTTAATGTGAATAAATATTGATCTTTTTTTAATTTATTTTTTATTAGTTTATTTGACAGGGACAGTTCCCATTAATGAACCTTTCTGTAAATGTGTCAGTATTAGCTGCAAAGCTAGTTTTCAACTGTTCCTGGGTGAGGTGTATAATGCCAACAACAATTATAAAACATAAAACAATTTAAAAGTTGAGGCTACATACTTGCATAACAACTGTTGATACAATTCATACATTAATAACATCTGAATGTTCGTTCTGTGACTTGCACAATAGAATGGAGATTTTAGTGCAAGGGCAGGTCATACAGTTCAAACAGACATAAGGATAAATATGTACAATTATTATTTACAAGGCAACATCTGTGCAGAGGATCCTGACACTTGGCTCAGTCCTGCACCAGGAGGTCTGTATAGGGTCTAATGAGCACATCGTTGATTGGATTTCAACCAATTTTTTAATTGAGTCCTAAATGTGTTAAACGTGGGGCATTCTCTTATAGTGAGAGGGACGCTGTTCCAGATGTTCCAGCCCCTGACTGAAAGAACAGTCTGGCCAAAGGTGTGTCTGAAGGGCACTTCACAGTCTCCTCTAACCATAGAACGAGTGGCTCTGCCAGAAGAGGATTTAAATTTTACGAATTCCCTTAATGGCGGTGGTGCAAGTCCATTGAGTATTTTGTAGACCATACAAGCAACTTTAAAGTATTTAAAATTTTCAAAGTTTAGAAGGTTGTACGTCTCAAGAATGCGGCAGTGGTTACGAAACAGGTTTTCTAGCAAAAACTTTTAAAGCTTTTTTATATAAGGATTCTATTTGTCTAAAAGTGGTCTGTCACTGTGCATTTTGAAAACTGAAGCTTACAGAGACTATTCTAGTTTATTTTTTTATATCGGCTCCTCCTGCATTGGTTTGATTCAGAGCAGTTTTAACCAAAGCTCTGTTTTGTCACACGCATGGGCTGTAAACTGTAATGCACCTTAAAGTTTATTTTATAGAAATGTGTATTTTTGAATCCTAAAGTTAAATCTTGTAACATTGTTCTCTTGTCAGGGCTGGGCACTATTAAAAAAATAAATAAATAAAAATCTCGTATTGTAAAAAATGTGCTACAGTTAAACAAAATATAAATTACTTGTATTCCAAATTTTGACAGCGCTAAACAATGATTTCAGTCCCTGCACAAAAGATATTGGGCTGTAATTCTGACGATGTATGCAGCCGCCCAAAAGCCCATCTTTAGATTATTGTGGTATTTAAAATATTTGTACCAAACAAAACACTCGGTCTTGATTGTTTTCTGATTTTCTGTGGCCATTTCTTCTAGCTCTAGCTTATGACTTTTGGAGACATGTTATATCTGCATAATGCAATAAAGCTTATTCATAAAGTGATCACAGCAGTAGACACTTTTTTACTTGGCGGCATTTCTACCACAAGAGATCGGAAGTGAGATGCCATTTTCCACTGAAGTTTGCGTTCACTCTTGTATCATAAGATAGTCTGTTTTTCTTCATCTCTAAATCTTTTTTTTTTTTTTTTTGCAAATTGTATGACAGTTTTGGAAAGTAAGTATTATATTTATTAGAGTGAGTGCGTTTAACCTCTTAACCCTCACCTGAACTGAGCACATTTTCTCTAGTTTGGCTTTACCCAAATCTAAAAACATCTGGAACATAGCGTCAAAATGGCGATGAAAAGGAGGATGAAAATACCAGGAATAATTCGGCATCCGCACAGTGATATCTTTACTTTACTGCGCGGATGCCGAATTACTCCTGGTATTATTACGCCTTACAATATAGTTCCCCTTTTATCTGCTTAGAAAATCCACATTGTTTAATTTTGTGTAATTATACTTTATAGTGTAACACTTCACGTAACCATATTTAAATAGGGAAAACGTGGAAGAGTTTGGTAGCTTCTATCTTCACCTCGTTTGGAGCTATAGAGAGAAGAGAGAGGCTAAATGCTAACGCCGTCTGTGCTGTGTTTACGTTATAGAAGGCACACGTGAAGACCAGACAGGAACAAATGAACTCGTTTAAGCTAAGGTAAGAACATATCTCAGTATGTAAAAACGATGGCCTATTCCTTTAAGGTTAGTGGCTAGGGCAGGGTCAGGGTTAAGCTGCTTGATGTGTGTATGACGTTTCACTCTCATGACTTGTGATTGGTTGAAGTACCAACTCACCAACGGAAAAAAAAATTGCATCCAGGGAACATAGGTATGCACCCGCCCTAGCCTAGCGCCACTAGACTCTTTAAATATAAGAACTGCATGAATTTAAGAAAAAAATATCTCCAGACATCAACAACACTCTGGATAACTAGGACATGAGGCCCAATGTCAAAAATCCCGAAGTATCCCTTTAACCGGCGCTACATGAACCACAGTTTGAGAACCTCTGGGTCAGACTTGAGTATTAGCCAGGCAGCAGCAGCAGCAGCAGCAGCAGCAGCAGCAGCAGCAGTAGTCACAGTAACTTAGCACCCTGCAGCTGTGGGAGTACTCGTTCCAGAAGTAGTTATTGTACGTTGGCTGAGAGAAAGATGGGAGTGGATTCTCAGGTATTCATTTCGGTTATCCTTTTGTTATGTGTGTATGACCTTTCAGCCTCTCCCCCAGCTCTTTATCTAATTTGCCTACACCACAACTGCCTGATCTTGCTTCTTTGCACGCCCTTGTTTACTGTGCAAAGCCAGACCTTTCCATTTTGACTCACTTGTTTTTTTGTACATACCCACATTTTTACAATCATGTCCTCATAAAAAAGCCATAAAGTAAAGAAAGCTAAAATAAAGTCAGATCAAAAGGAGGTTTTGCAGGGTGAGGGTTGGCAAAGGAAACCAAAACAGACATGGAAATAACATGCAAACATGAAAGAACATGCAAACTCCACAATCTCCACACAAACCTAGGACCTATTGCATATGTGTGTTCAGAGTCAGTTTGTTTATCAGGAAATTGCAGTCACTGACTTCCATTTCTGTTGCTCGCAGTCTCATGCAATAGTTTGAGGTTTTAAATGTAAAGAACACTGTTTCACTGCATATTTCAGGATTTTTGACATTGGGCCTCATTTCCTAGTTATCCTGAGTGTTGATGTCTAGAGATATGTTTTCTTAAATTCATGCCGTCCTTATGTTTGAAGAGCTTAGTGGCGCTAGGCTAGTCTTAGGCTAGTGAATGTCTATGGTATCAGTTAGCCTGCATTAAAAACAGTGTGACCCACTCCACAGTGCACCTGAGGTAAATCACTTATAACGCCAGACTAACCATATAAATGTCTGTGTTAATAGAATATTTTTTTTAATATAACTGACCTTGTATCACATGAATTACCGCATTTTGAGGGACTATTTTCTCGCAGATCACTCCGCCGCTGCGTTAGCTTACAGCCACGACGCTGATGCCGCTCAAATATAAGTTATTTTAAATGCAAAATGGTTAAAATTATTCTATCGACACAGACATTTATATGGTTAGTCTGGTGTTATAAGTGATTTACCTCAGGTGCACTGTGGAGTGGGTCAGACTGTTTTTAATGCAGGCTAACTGATACCATAGAAATGCATTAACTAAGTAAGTAAGTGCTTTACTTTTATTCAGCTTGCAATCTTGCAGAGTGTCACTTTCACTTCAGACACCACACAGCACAGTATCTCTGCAGGCATCAGCCACAGGATTCTGCTCAGATACTGTATCCGGTGCTTTTCAGAATGTGTTTTCATGACTATTTTTTGACAACTTGTATTCACACAAACAGAATATTTTGTTTGGAAACTTTCAAGTGCTGAAAGTGTGCAAAGAAAAACGTAGCAAATTTACACATTCAACAGGTTTGCCATGTTTATTACTCTTTGTTGTGTCTGAAAATTAAAGCTTTTAGGTCATTTTTTCCTCAGAGACATCAGATGAAATAATGTTACTCAGAGCTTCCATCCGCCCATGGCCTTTTATAACACAGTCTGTGAAGTTATAAATAATTACATTGGAAACAGAAGTAGGTTAGACACAATGGAAAGGCAGCTGTGGGGGGAAATCCTTGTTCATGCTGTGACAAAGAAATTTACAGCCCACTGCAATTTTGAATGTGCTGAATCTAAAATACTATTGGTTTGTTTGGTTGTGTTTCACAATTATAGTTTCAAAACACTTCAAATGCGACTTATCTTATCAGCAACATCAGTGTGCAGCCTTGTTAGACGAGAGCAGACCACTTCCCACACCCACTAAGCTGCAAACTGTGATAGCACTTTCAGTTTTACTTGACCCCATTTTTTACAGTTTGTCTCTAAATATGTGAACTAACCTTTTTACTTTCACAATCAGGCTGAATATATTTTCTCTTTAAAATTGTTGCAGTGTAATTTTGCCACCACATATTTTAATTCTGGGCATTTAAGAGATGAGAATGCCCAGAATTTAGGGCATTTACAGCCACATCAAAGCAATAACAATCAGCTTTTTACCATCTGAAGAACATTGCTAATGTGACATGACGAGTGGTATATAAAATAAATAAAAGCCTAACAACGCCATCCAGTGTAAACTGGAAAAAATGTGCTTTAAGGCACACAGGTTCGACCCATAAGGACAGAGGCAGCATGTTCCTTTTACATAATTTTAGTTTATTTCTATGTTTCTCTTTTAAGTTTTATCTTTCTGTTGTACTTCATACGTTGACATTTCATTTCACAGTTTTGGTAGCTCACATTAGCTTCAGTTAGCTTACATTTGATACACAACTCACATTTCATTTAACCACAGTTTGTACACTGTACTGTAGGTCGTCTTGAGTTTCTCCCAAATAGTGGAGCAAAACAACAAATGGAAGCAAGACAAGAAGTAAGTAAGTAAGTAAGTAAAGTTTATTTATAGAGCACCTTTCACAGACAAGAGCCACAAAGTGCTTTACAACACAGTTTAAAACATCAGAAAAAAGTACACCCAAAATAAAAATAAAATAAAAGGTCAAGACAGTTACAAAATCATAGCAGCCCAAAAAGTGGCTAATTGAAAGCCAGGTTAAATAAATGAGTCTTTAGTTGGCTCTTAAAGGCATCATCACAATCAATAGAGCGCAAAGAGGATGGAAGATCATTCCAGAGCCTGAGAGCTACAGCCTGGAAGGCTCTGTCTCCTCTAGTCCGAAAACAAGTGCGTGGAACTTTCATCAGATTCTGATCCACAGACCTCAGAGCCCTCGCAGGAGTATAAGGCTGGATCAGATCACATAAATAGGAGGGTACCTGACCATGCAGAGCTCTGTACGATAGAACCAGAATTTTAAACTTGATCCTATAGGACACTGGCAACCAATGAAGTTCTCTAAGAATAGGAGATATGTGGGTCCTCCTGTTGGAGAAGAAACAAGACAGCAGCAGTTAGATCCACCGTCGCACGCCCACATCTAGCCCTTCTCGGCCGGCTCGGTGCTTCGATAGCCCCCGAGTTCCGTCACAGGAGGGCCCCAGCAGACCCCGAGCCACCATGCACCGAGAGCGAGCAATGGACGCCATGGAGTGGTGGCGCCATCTGCTTACCGTTTCAATATTTAAAAAGCTTATATTTAATACGATTATTTAAAATACAGTTACTAAAAACTGGTATTGCCACACTAAGATCAGAGGAATAGTGTCAAACCAGACTTAGAGAGACTCATCCATGCATTTGTCTCCAGCAGGTTAGACTACTGTAACGGCTGCTCACTGGCCTTTCTAAACGAGCTGTTAGAGCTGCAGAACATCCAGAACGCTGCTGCTCGAGTCCTGACAAGAACCAGGAAATACGACCACATTAGTCCAGTGCTCCGGTCTCTGCACTGGCTTCCTGTCACTCAGAGAATAGAATTTAAAACAGCTCTGCTTGTGTACAAGTCTTTTCATGGTTTAGCACCAAAGTCCATCTCTGACATGTTAGAGCCGTATGAACCATCTCAGGCCCTGAGAACTTCAGGGAGGGGTCTCCTGGTGGTTCCCAGAGTCAATAATAAACACGGTGAGGCTGCGTTTCAGTTTCATGCAGCTAAAATCTGGAACAGTCTTCATGAGGATGTGACAGGCCTCAACTCTGACAATGTTCAAATCCAGGCTGAAAACAGCTCTTTTTACCCGTGCATATGAAAACTGAAAGTATTTTATCTGCACTCTTGCCTTTTACTGTGATTGATTAATTTTATGTTGATGTTTTATTGATTGATTTGATCTGTTTTCTTGTAATTTTCTGCAACTGTGAAGCACTTTGAATTGCCTTGTGTATGAATTGTGCTCTACAAATAAACTTGCCTTTCCTTGTACATAAACGCCCCAAACTTGAAGCCTGGGGAGTAAGTAGTCATTTGTACTCTGTTGATTTGAGTTGAGGAGTTAGTCATGTCGTCACTCTTCTCTTCAGAAGGGTGTAATTACAGTTAAGGAGCTGGGATCTTCATTTCATTTCTTTATTTCATTCAAAAGTGACATCTTACAATCACAACAATACTGCCAAGCCAATACAGTATGAATCAAAGCAGAAGATCAAGTCTTATAATATCTGCCCCTTTTGTTACTTTACACTTTACATGTTGTCTTTAAAAATATATATACAGTGTGTGTGTGTGTGTGTGTGTGTGTGTGTGTATGTATTTACAATATTAGATATATTTATAGTATTTACAGATGATTTTGTATTTTATATTCAGTTATTTACATGTAAAATACAGAACCGTCGTATTCATGAATGTTCATTGTAGCTTGTATGTGTTTCTTGAACTCCAGGAGAGTTCTTCACTCTTTCCGTTCTTTCTGAAGTTTATTCCATAAACTAATTCCTGTCAGTGTGACCGTTCGTTCCATTGCTTTAGAATTTAACCTGTTTATTATTATTTTTTTTTAAGATGTCTGTTCCTTTCAGATTATTGTGGCTTTCTATTTCTCAAACCTTTCTTCAGAATTTCTAAAGCATCTTGGGTGATTTGCAGGAGGAAAGTGTTAAACTAAAAACAAGCAAATACAAATGACTACTTTTGGAAACTTCGACGACTTCGGAACATGACTGGGTGACTGAGAATCCCCACGCAGGCCTTTTAGGTCAGCCTTTGAATTAAAAACAAAGAAAAAAGAAAAGAAGATTTTATTGCTTGATTTTTATTTTGAATTTGTTTTCTTATCATTATTATTCTTATCATTTGTAAAACATAAAAGTCTCCACGTGCCCACTGATTGGGATTATATGGTCAAAACCATAAAAATTGTTTTGTTGATTTTCCTTATTGCTTTTTTTTAGCATTTGTGTGGTGTTTTTGTCAGCTTTTGGCACTTTTTTATTTGGTTACTGTTGCTTTTACGGCATGTTTGCGTCGCTCTTTTGACGCTTTTTTGGGCAAAGAGCCAAACTGTGCTCGGTTCAGGTGGGGCTTCAGAGGTTAAACTTCTGATGCATTACATAATAAACCAATAAAGGTTTTAAAATGCAAAATAGACTGGAGGTATTATTCACATGAAAGCATTTGAACAGTGCATCATTCCATGGCTCTATTCTCTACTCTTTCTTTACTTGTGTGAAGTTAGCCCACCCATAGTGTCCGATTTGCTTCAAAATGGTGTCATTCGTTTGTGCTTCGTTTGTGCACAAAATTATCGTTTGTGCGCACTTCGTTTTTGAGTTATTGATCATTGATTGGTAATTGATCAGGATTAAAAAACGGTCCGAGTGGTCCGGACCAGGCAGGGACCGGTCCCTGAGATGGTCTTTCGGTCCCTCAAATGGTCTTTGGGCTGAATTAATGGTCCCTGTAGATTATGTGTGGCAGGAGTGGAGTCCTGAGTCTCTATCAATATTTTTCGTTCATTTTCAGGAAAACCAACGATTTGTGCTGGGAAGATTTTTGTTTCAAAATCAATCAACTGAAATACGCGAAACTGCGACATTACAGTGATCTTTTATTTTTTATTGTACTTATTGGAACTGTAGACAAAGTATAGGATACTGATATTCTGCCATGCTTAAGAGAAGTGGTGTGGCGTAATTGGCGCCTACTGCTTCGCTCGTGGGGCTCCATAGGTAAACTCCCGAGCTCACAAGCACAAGGTTGTGAGGTCGACCCCGACTCTGCCTTTTTTTTTTTACTGGGAACCCACTGGGAAAACAAATGCTGATCCAGTAAATAAATGCATTTTTGAAATTCAATTTATTTAGGGAGATTTTAAAAACTGCACGGTTATCGTAAAATGCTACCATGTTTTCAATCCATGAATGCGTTACCACACTTGTGGCTAAAACCCCCTCTCGAGTAAATGCAAATGGTACATTGAATGTCAGATTTAAAGCAGTACTAAGTAACTTGTTTAACTTAATAAATCCTTTCCGTAGTCCCTCTGGGGGTAATAAAAGTGTTAATGGGGTGATTGGGGGTCTTTCATCTCCCCCTGGTGTCTCTGGCCAGAAAACCACAATTGCAACTTGACTGCCATTGGGTCGGAGCAGCAATACACACTACTGGAATCACGAAGAAGAAGCTAACAGGCTAACTGTGGGCTAGCGCCACTTTAACAGTATTTACAGCCCAGTTTGAGTGAAAAAACAAGATCTCCATTGTGTAATTGGATGTACAATGTCCCTTTGTCTTTTCTGTCAGCGTAGTATTTACTCTTTACGGACAATTAATGAGGAAAAAAACGCAACTTGCTACGACACCTGCAGTTGCGCTTATGGCCTCTAGGGGCAAGAGTTACTTATGCTTTAAAACCTTTTATGTTAAAAAACATAGTGAAACAGCCCTGTCCAGATTATGGTTAATTTGTAAAACATCTGCTACGATAAACTAAATTGTTTACTTAGGGGAAACATATTCTTTGAGATTAGCAAAAAATACAAATTGTGTGTGCACAAACGGAAAAATTACATTAAAGAGTGAATCGGACACTGGGGGGGGGGGATGATCAATTACCAGTCAATGATCAATAACGCAAAAACGAAGTGCGCACAAACGATAATTTTGTGTGATTTGTGTGATAATTTTGTGTGCACAAACCATTGCACAAACATGCACAAACGAATGACACCATTTTGAAGCAAATCGGACACTATGGGGGGGCTAACTTCACACAAGTCTCTTTTTGTTGTTCTGAGCTGCACTGTTTGGTAGTTCTCCCTTACATGGCGAAATTCTATCCTAATGTTCACTCCAGATTTATAACATTCGATTTCGAACTACTCCAATAAGGAGGAATGTGAATGTAGAAAAAAGTAAAACGATTCGTTGTCGGCAGGATTCGAACCTGCGCGGGGAGACCCCAATGGATTTCTAGTCCATCGCCTTAACCACTCGGCCACGACAACCGATACTTCTCTATACGCGTAAAATCCATTCTTAAAGAGGCAGTAGCCAATGTCATATGTTTTGACTCAAGTAGACCAAAGAACTACAAAACATTGTTTGCAGTTTTAGCATACATGATATTCCAAACTAGCATAGCCATTCTTGGAATGGCTCACATTGGTAAAACAATTAAGAACCATAATCAAAAACATAGTAAATAATAAAATATATCGTAAAAATAAATAGTAAAAACATTCACTTTCATTTGGTTTGAAATGTCTAAAATTCGAATAAATTACTAAATGTATAACATTTTCCGAAAAGCTGAAACGAGTTGCTCGGGTTTATTCCTAAGCAAACAGCGCCCTCAAGTGTCCTCTTCGTGTATATACTTTGGGCGTTACTAAGCAACAGTCGAACGCCGTGCTGCTGTAGCGTTAGCATGCTAGTTAGCTGTGATGCTAAGGGGTAAATCGCAGAAACATGGGCGATGACCTGGACCAGCTGCTGGATGAAGTGGAGCGGAGGTTCTGCGGGAGGGTGTCGGTGTCAGCGGCAGGCCCGGTCGGCTCCAGCGAAGGACAGAAGACAGAGAGACACAAAGAAGAAGAAGAGAGGAAAGAAAGGTAAACATACGAAGTAGAGCTAGCCGAGGTGCTAGCATAACAGTGGGCACAGGCAGCATGACATTTTTATGTTCAGCTATCAAAATACCCAAAAAGCTTGAGATTTATGGTTGATCTTTTTAGTGTTTTTGTCGGGAAAAAAATACATTTATTTATTGATATATGCCACGTAATCATAGCGTTTGCCCAGTAGCAAGTTAAAAAGGTGAAATTTTACTGAACTAGCTCTATTTGTCTACAACTTTGCTCTCTTTTAAACTTTGCTCTCTTTTAAAGCTATGTAACCATATCGTTTTACCCATGTTTCGATTATTGTTTGATGACATCTAAAAATGGTCAGAGATGGGTAGAGCAGATTAAATATTAACTCAAGTAAGAGTAACATTACTGTAAAATAAATTCACTCATAAAGTGGTGAACCGAGATATTACTCAAGTGAGAGTGATATATTAGCAGTAAAAAAAGAGGCTTAAGTACTGAGTACCTATATGAGGGTAAATGTCTGATTTATGTTTCAGCTTCAATTTAATTTGAGAAAGGAAACATAATAATAATTGACATTTCCAAAGATATACAATAAATATAAGAGACAAGAACAAATATTTCTGCAGAATAATGTACATGTAACACAAGGAAGAAGGAAGAGTATTTTTTTAACTCTAAGAATACGGTACTATTACTTGATTATAGCTTTACTCAAGTAAGAACTAGGTGATACAACTACACTAAGAAATACAGTTACTTATAGAAGTTACTCCATAAACATGCAAATAAGTGCCTCAAGTACCTTGTTGAACAGAATTTTAAGATTCACCCAAACTGCATTAGGGTTGGGCAACAGTGGCACATTGTTCTTGTATCCTTAACCAGTCTGATTGACAGCGGTTGGTGAGGCCCAGAAGACCCATTACCCCGTTTGGAGAGTGAGAGTATAGTGTCCCTGAGTGTCCAAAAAGTGCTAAATGCATCATTAAAGTGATTAAATGAATCTTTGTTACACTTTTCTGCTGCCTGTCCATGGACAGATTAGTCACTAGATAGTTGCGAGTCCAAATTGAGTTTATAACAGTTATTTTATGATCTACAAAAAAACACAAACACTGCCATTTCTGCCTAATCTAATTGTCATATTTGTTGTCTTAGTTCTACAAAGTGTAAATTACCAGCAAACAGTTGCAGCAGCGATTTAGACGCCTTTTGGATAAGCTACTAGAGGAAGAAAGTGCGGATTTCACTCCTACAAAGGTAAGTATTCGGCACAAATGTCCAAATACAGAGATTATACGATGCTAAAATAACATAATGATTCCATAATAAATACATTGTGTTCTATTTAATTTAATGTTCAGACAGAGACCTCTTCCAAAGGTGCTGCTGTTGTGAAGAAAGTCTCTGGTCATTCTGGGGGAAGAAAGTATGTCTGTTTTTTTAGCACTTAGAATTATATAATATTTAAAAAGCTTATTCGTTTTTAATCCCCTTGTTCTTGTGCAGGTGTTGTCCGGTGTTCATTGGCGGCAGCTCTGTCCAAACCGGAATCGGAACCGCAACGTCCAAAAGGTAGGAGACATTATAAAATTTGGCCGAGGGGTAAAAAAAAAGACCTGGATCCATTGAGTTGACACTTGTTGTCTTCTTAAATGCGATGCAAGTTTGTGGCTCGGACTTGTATTTAGGTGATAGCGACGTGACTCAGACTTTATTGTAAGGAATTGTTCTTGGACTCAAACCTGTACTTGAACTCAAACTATTATAAGTTCTTTGCTTCCCCAGATCATGTGACCAGCTACGGTGCACGTCATGTGACTTCAGCGTTCTGACGTTTGACGATTGTGAGTGGGACAGCGGCTGCGACTACCTCTTCTTCAGGTAGAAAATAACAATGATCAAATTACAGAGGGAGGAAGTTGAATTTAAGCTCCCCTGTATTAGTTTCTGGCTCTGAAACTCTTCGACACATCCCCATTCTGCACATGCATACAAAATGTCCGCTTACCACTTTCAGACTGTGAAGCATAGAGCATAGACCCCTTTGTTTTGGGTCTCAATCATTTAAAGCCCTATATAAAAGGTGCAAACAACAGCACATTGGAATCTGCTTTCTACAATGTGCTTTAGGATAGCAATTTACTGTGCTACAAGGAAAAAAGTTAAGCACAAGGCCTTTAAAGTCTACATTATTGTGTGTTTCCCTCTTATAATAATACATTTTTTGAAGAAGTGATATGTTTGTGACTTTGTCCTCTCTCTCTCTCTTCTCACACTGTCTCTCCTCTCGCTCCCCATTGTTTCTCTTTCTCTTCATCATTATTGTTCAGGAACAATGTACCGGAGCGGCCAAAGCTTCAGTCCAAACTGAGGAGGAGACGAGCTTTCAGGGCTTACTGCTGTCAGTGCAGCTGGACCTCCGTGAGCGAGCTAACGGAGCTAATGCTAATGCTAACGCCACCGCTACGATGGGTCTGTGCTGGGAAACACCAGGACTGAACCAGGACTAAACCACGTCTGAATCAGGACTAGTGCAGGGACAGAGACGGGACTGTTATGAGGCAAAAACACTTGTCTTTGGGTTTTGACACTTTCGCGTAGAACGTATTTCATTGTTTGAAAACAGTAATGTAATAAACATGTTCATTTGTATCAGGTGTCTGTTGCCCTCTGCTGGTAACAATGTGTGATGATATAAGTGCTGATATTTTCACTATATGTCTCCAATCTATGCACCTTAACCACACAGAGAAAAGTGTACACGCTCCCCTCTAATGAGAGAGCACTCAATAGGGCCCTAGAACCAGTGCTTAATTTGAGTCGAAGTAGTTAAAATTAGATGAATAGGTCATAAAAGGAAATGTATAAATTGAGAGTTTCAGATTAAAACTTTGCGGGGCCGCATCTTTGGCATCCCTGCCCAAGAAGTATTCTGAGTCCAGTCCAAAAATGTCACTTTAATAATAACATTTCAAGGGACCCTCAAAGTGCTAAACAGGTGAATATAATCAGATAAAAACATAATGAACATTGGCATAGTATAACAAAACAAGCACAAGAATAAACAGTCTAAAGGCTGCAGAGAATCGGTAACAGAAAGGTTTAAAAAATAAAGGTTGTTTTGAAAGGCACTCTAGGAGCGCCTCAGGGACTCGGGAGGGTGTTCTATAAAGGGCAGCTGCCTCAAAAGCCCCATCTCCCATTGTGGAGAGCTTTGTCATGAACTTTGAAGTTCCTTAGTAATGTTTACACTGAAGTCTTTATAAATGCAGGCCTTCTGGTGATACTGGTTTTCCCCAATGGACATTTGGCGACCACATGATGCTGCAGTGACGGGATGGAGCGGTCAGTGTGAAAGTGGTGAAATAAATAAGTTGCATTTGTCGCAACAATTTTTTAGAAAAAGCTTAAACAGTGTGGGGTCTTGTCCCAAGTCAAATTTATTATTTATTAAATGTATTATTTATTTATGTTCACTGATCCCTGTGAAACCCCTTTTAGTCTTGTGGTCGGTCATCTTTTTAAAGTTTGATCAAAAGTCTCACATAAATAAAACTGCATTATATAGTAAATAGGTAACAGGTGTATTTTATTTATGACCCATTGCTCATGAGAGAATATTTGAGCAGTTTCTCTTCAGATATTGTTGTTTTCGTCCCGTTGTTCTGAGCACGGTTTCTTGGCTTTCTTGGCTTTCATCTTTCCCACAGACGCGTCAAGCATGTTAAGAAAACGGTCACACTGTCGAATCACACCGCCCGGTAACACCCTTAGTGCAAACCAGTGACGTGCGGTGAGGTTTGTTGCTGGTGAGCACATGCTATTGACTCCAATATAAAGTAAACAAAACTGCAGGGGAAAAAATGCAAGAAAAAATGCAACTTGCTGTCTCTGGTAATTGTCTTACTTTTAAATAGCATTCAATAGCAACACATTTAAACATAAAATACATTCTCACGATATTGCAAATAAAAATTAAAAGACAACATTATGAACGTGACCGGGACTCGTACCCCGCCCGTCCAAATTATGAGTTATTGACAAACCTGATGCGCCACGTGTTAACGTTGTCAGGCTCAGTATAAAGACTCGTCTACAGCATTTCATCCATAAAATGTCAGTCTAATTAGTGTTTCCTTTTATGTACTCCTTTACGTTTAAATTGCCTCTCCTAAACCGTGCAGAATAATAAAACAGACTGTTTTTTTCACTTGTAGTCCACATGCTTTGTAGAAATGTGTAGCGCTGACACAGCGCCCCCCTCGTATCGTCAGGGCAGCAGTGCATTGGAGGCGAGCCTCACTTCGGGACCATCAAAACGCGGTTTAAAGTTAAATGAACAGGTTAAACAAGTCGTTCTTATGCCTGATTCTTTATCTAGATGATAGAAAACCAACGGGCCCAACAAAAACCCATTTATAAATGTATTTTACTTTTAGGGGGCGAAAAAAGCCCTGAATGGGAGAGAGCACTGAGTGAATGAGCTGAGCTCAAGTGTGTGCAGGACCATAGACATATTTGCAGGACGCTGCGCTGGAGGCTCGCCGCAGCTCCGCCCTCTTTATACGATATCGACAACTGATGAAACATTTGGGCATTTTTTAACCACGAGATTGATTAAAATCGTAGAAAATCCCTATCATCTTAAGAGAAGGACTTGTTTTTATAAAGTTTATTGTATTTTTTAATTTTTTCCATGATGACTGGTGAGGCCTGGCCTCACCTGCCTCCCCTGACCGCACGTCACTGGTGCAAACCCTGCCAGTGTACCACTCTGAAAACACACAAAAACAAAACAAGGTGAATCAAGCATAAAAATCAAGGTGTTCTGGGCATGTCCTATTGGGAGGAGGCCTCGTGCTTTGTTTTCACTCAGACGAAACGTAAAGCCACATGGATGATTTGCATACATCGCACCTCACTGTGTGTTAGGGCATCTTTCTCTGAAGATGAACCAAAGGACGGGATTTGGTGGAATATGTGATCAGAGTATTTTTTATTCTGTGATGAAGCTGTAGCTGTGGAAGGTAAATCTGCAACAGCTTGTTATCATTGTCTGTTTTCTATGTGGCTTCATGTTGTTATATATGTTATCAAAGTCATTAAAGTCCATGGCCAGTAGTAGGAATGTTTCTGTCATCCAATATTATATGGGTAATGTAGTTTTGTCTGAAACAGCTGTTGGTGATGTCACGTCCCTTGGGTTTTCCGCCCTGGGTGAGGACGGTCGAATGGGCAAATGCTGCTGACGCTCTGGTTCACTAACTGCATAGGGATCTAACAGTTGACCCCATGGAATGTTAAAGGGACTAAATGCAAGTTGGTCACTTTTATACTCACTACTGCCACTTCAGGTCTTACACGTAACTGCAGCTTCTATATTAAGCTCGTGCATGACGGAGCTTCGGACCCGAATTAACACGGGGGGGTGTCAAGCCCCCCCAAAGATTTTGCCACTAAATCAATGGAGCACTAGTTATCTCTAGAAACATTCCTCGGACGTTTAACATGAAAAGGAGTGAGTAGGACTGGTTTAATTCCAACTAAAGGACGGGGCTTTGTCCGAGGCCCAGTGTGATGTTAATGCAGCCGTGCATCAGAGCGCGCGCTCCGCGACAGCAGGAGACGGGCTAAGCCGTCATTATTACAGTCGTTCACTAAATTTGATCAATGAGCTGAAGTTAGACTGATGTTATAAAGTCAGACACTGCTCCTCTGGCTCTGAACACAAATCAGAGGTTATTATTGTGCACTTTTGATACAGCGACGTGAGCGCGGCTGAACCTAAAGCACAAGAACAGAGCGAGTCCTCCAGCAGCGAGACAAAGTCTGGACGAGGAAATTACGCACAACAGCGGAAAAAAGTTAACTTAAGTCATGAGCGCGTTGCCTTTCTCTCGTGGGCATCCGGCTGATAATCAGCTCAACTTTAACATTAACTGTGTAACAGCGTTTGAGGTAGAAGCGGCTCTATGCAGAGCGTGAGGGGAGATTACGATGTGAGAGCAGAGCCACACATTCACGAGGACCTGCTCCTCTGGCCTCACGTCATAAAACCGTCTCACGGAGGCTCCTCGGTGCCGCTGAAGTTAAAGGCAGGTCCAGAGCGTCCTCCTCCTCCACACAGCACCTTTACCGCTCACGACGCCTTTGCAGCCCAAACACTGCTGTTCCGTTCGCTCGGATGCAGTTGTGAACAGAAAATTGTGCATTTGCGGGTGCACGCGCGTTTATAATGTGTGTTATGTTGTCTAATCGCCCCAAAAATGTCATGTTTTGTGAGCCCCCGAAGAAAGACCTCAGCACCCCTAAGCACCCCCTGGGACAAATGTCTGGTGCCGCCGCTGATTAACACCTGTTTGAGTGACAGTGCAGGATTTTAGAGGCAGTTGTGGTGAACAGGTCTGGGCTCATTCTACACATTAGGACATGTAGGGGGAGGAAAATACATAATTTAACATTTTTAAACTCCGTATTGTCCCTTTAAGGATCAGGAGCCAGGATCAGGACAGGAAGTTATGTATTTGAGGTTTCGGATGGAGCCTGGCCATCTTTGGGGAAGAAAAAGGGGAAGAAAATTAATGGATGAAGGGAGTGGTTATATAAGCGATTCATGTCTGAGAAATCCTGCGTACCTTGTCTTTGTGTGTTCTGTGCACTGGAAATTTCCGTTTGCACCGAACTAACATCCCGGCGCTCGCCCTGGGTACCCAGGAAGAGCACAGAGCTGTCACCCAGGAAAACAGAGTGCTGCTGGACTTTTATCTCTATCTTATTAAAATGTCTCCACAAGGACAATGTTTCTTTGGATGGCAAAGAGATGCTCGCCATTTTACCGACAAATGCTTCTTAAACAAGGACAGCGAAACAATTCACAGTTTGTGTCAAACCAGTGCTGTCCCAAGATCTGAGACGTTATCACTTCCCAAGAGCCTAATCGTTACAACTGGGTAATGAGAAGATATCGGAGATGTCGGAGTGTCCGGACGTTTGATAAAAAATGGAAACACCCCCACTCCGACAATTAGACCTCAATGTCGGAATGGGGGGATGTCGGAATGGCGGGGTGTAACCAATTCCAAGTCTCTACCACTTGGCGGGGGCATGGACTTCATGGGGTTCAAAAATTTACCTCTTTACCCCCACCTTAACCGAAAACAAGACGTAAACAAGGATGAAAAAGCAACAAAAACGTGACATAAAAGCTGCAAAAAACGGACTAAAACGTGACCAAAAAAGCAAGAAATGACCTATAGGCTGTAAGCTCCAGTCGAGAAACCTTTTAGATTTGGGTAACGCCAAACTGGAGAAAATGTGCTCGGTTAAAGTGGGGGTTAAGAGGTTAAAGCGCAATTCGGTTTATCTGTACCTCGATGGGCTGATGTGGCGACTCCTGTCCAGATGGGGGCGCCGTAGAGCCATATTCAAACGTTGCACCAAAAGAACGAGTAAAACCAGGAAGTAAACAACACCGTGTGAGAGAGGCGCGTGGGTTTGTTTTGTTAAAGATGCGCGGGTCTGAGGAGGATTCTGATCCAGAGGAGGCTTTGGACGACTGGTTCATCGAGTCTCTGAAAACGTGAGGACATTTTAAACCACAAGTCGCATGTTTAACCTCATAACCCCCACCTGAATCGAGCACATTTTCTCCAGTTCGGCTTTACCCAGATCTAAAAGCTTCTTGAAAAAAGTGTCAAAAAGTCACATTCCGGGTTTACTGACTAATCCTTCCTGCTGATTTTGCAGTTACAAAGACCTTCATGTTTATCAGCTGGAGCATCCCACCCGTGTCTTAGAGTGGACCTCAGGCAAAAGTTTGTCAGTCAAGTTATTAATTATGTTTAAATCATTAAGCCTCATATGTGATCATTACTGGTTTATTCATTCATGGACAGCGGTGTGTGTTGCTGGATACTCCGCTTCTTCCAAAAATGAAATCTTGGAGCTTAGTTTACCGCTGAGACTGTTGGCCGAGCAGAACAAGGTGAGTCATGTTTTGTTAAAATATCTTTATTGCATTTTATGGCTGTGGCAATCAAATTACGCTGATGTTTAATGACAAGAATAGCTGGAGGCGGGAAGCTCGATTCCTATCTATTTCCATTGTAGCTGTTGTCATAGTAACGATAAACAAATGTCTAACTGTTTTTGGAAATATCAGATAAACCTTATTTTATCGTCTCAAATGTCATTCCTCTTGTTCTTGCACCTTAAGCCACAACAGGACCACATTTGTTAGTTGTAGTTTTACACTTAAAATCGCTAGTTTTAGTTTAATCTTATTTCTCTTGATCACTTCCTGCCTCCAGCTGATGATGTCACTGATGATGTCACCAGTTAAAGGGTCTATATGACAATTACATTTCAGTTACAATGTAATGATGGCGCTAAGGTGGCTTAATATGTGAGAAAAATGCAATACAGTATTCAGTAATATGCTAATATATTTTTTCTGACAGAAGTCTTCAAATACAATAGTTCAAAATACAAACTGTGGAATAATAACACTTTTTTTTTTTTTACCCAAAACTCAACATTGAATGTAACAACAAGCATTCCTGTGACTTAATTGAATGACTTCAGGAGCAAAGTCCGTGAAATGAACTTCTGTGTGTTGTATTCAGGGCCTCTGCGCTCAGCGGGATTTTAAAGTTGTCCATGGAGGATTCTCGACGCTCCGGTCCACAGCCTCAAACACATCCCAGGAACCAGGTCAGTAACTTTAAAACTTTAATCCCAGAAACTGAACTAACGGTCAGTAATCTTGTACAGTGTTTGAAAGCTGGTGATTTGTGGCTTTTGTGCAGATGCGCCGTGTCCAACGACGGTGCGAGCGGCTCTCTGCAGATCTGGGACCTCGGAGGAGACGATACTGGTGACTAGGCTCTGCATGATTACAGACCATTGAACCAATATCACATTTTAAAGCTTGCAATTGGAAATTCAACATTAAAATTGTTAAATTACAATATTTAAGTCTGCCTTTGACTGCAGCTATAATAATAATAATAATAATAATGCCCCAAACGTTTCAGGCCGCGAGCCCCAAAATCACTCAACAAACACCTTCTGGAAAATATAATTAGCATTTTAATAATTAAAAGCTTTAATAATTAAAACATTTCACATCTGGTTTAATAATGTTAGCCTGGATACTGTATTTTGATATATAATTTCACTAAAATAATCCGTTTTCAATCAAAAATACAACATTCAATGTCATAAAATAAATATATCCACTTCAGTGTCTCTCAGGGTCCCAACCCCCGTCTGAAGAAGATTCTACCTGTGACCAATGTTTGTCATTTTATCCTACATTTCTTTGTTAGATGTGATCAGGCGAAGTGGCTGTATTGAAGCTAAATGTGAGTCTTCAGAGGGAGCAGACACAGGAGGGAGAGGAGGCAGCAGGGAGGAGCGGGCAGGAGGCTGGCTGCACCCCTCGCTCCGGCCTCAGAGCCCAGGGTCCTGCACGGAGCCACCACCGACGACGTCCAACTCACTGACATCAGCACGGGACGAGAGCTCTACAGGCTGGGTCAGCGGTACTACTAATACCACTGTTACAACCACTGCTACTCCTCCTGCTAGATCTAGAGCGATATCGATATTCCGATATATCGTGATATTTTGTGGGACGATACGATACTTTTTATTACGATATCGATACTTTTGATGACATCATGCATATTAATGAGGCAGCAGTGCTCCACTGTTTTCACTGTCAATAGAGGCCAATAATGATCAAGAATTCAGTCAGGACAGCAGGGGCAGCACTACAGTTTTAAGCACTTGGACCAAACACTGTCACACAAATAAATTACTTTTAATGATAGTTTTTATAATTATAAAGAAGATTACTTTACTTTACTTTATTTGTCTCCCTTGGGAGAAATTTGGTTTGGACAGGGTCCCGCCACACATCAAAAACACCACAAGTACAATACAAAAATACATATAACAAAATAACAAAAGACTCCACTGAGCAGTACATTTGCTTTGTACATTCTCCACTCCCTCTTCACCCCCCCCCCCCCTCCCGCCCCCCGCAGGCACACACGCACATACTCAAAGTCACCACTTCTTGTCATTTAACACTGAAACAGGGATAAAAGAATGTTTGTACCGGTTATGATTACATAGAGGCACCCGTACCTCCTCCCTGAGCTCAGCAGCTGGTACTCTGGAAATAGTACATGTGTGTGGTCAGAGAGGATGCTCCTGGTCTGTCTCCTCCTGTGGAGCCAGAGGGGCAGGAGGGCCCATAATCTTTCCTGCGGCTTTCACTAGATTGAAAATGTGTGTCTTTAACTTCACCGACAGATTTCCAAACCAGCTGGTGTTTCCGTATCTGAGGACTGACTCAATTGCTGCTCTGTAAAAGATTAGCATGATGTTCCGACAGACACCAAACAGTCTGAGCCTGTGCAGAAAGTGAAGGCGCTGATGTATTTTGCTAATTTGGGGTTGATTTATTCCTTTGAAACAGGACTGTGGTTTCTTGTTTATTTAAATGCAAATGAAGTCACTGATAGATCTATAGACTAATTTCAGTGAGTAAGTCAGGGATCATTTATAAAAGTGGTTCAAAGCACATGAAAAGAAATGTAAATGATGAATAATATGTAGTAGTTAAAATAAAGGTTAAAAGTAGCATGTTTTTTTTTTTTATCGTGATGTATCGTAGATTATTTTTGTGCAATATATCGATTATCGCAGTATCGGCGTATCGTGAGATAATCGTTATCGTAAGCCATGCATCGCGTATCGAATCGTATCATGAGGTACCCAGAGGTTCCCACCCCTAGTCAGCATGTCATTTATATTTACTAATTTGCTACTATTTCATGCACAAGGCAATTCAAAGTGCTGCACAGTTACATAAAGTTACAAGAAAACAGATCACTACAAGAAAAGACTTGTTGCAGCAGTAATACATTTAAAAGAGTGAGACATGGAAGCTGCTAAATGTCTTTTCAACATTTGGTGTCTATATGAGCCACACAATGTGAGAAAAACATATTTTAAGCTTAAAGTACCTCTCTCCTCTCCTCTCCACTCAGCCTGTGCAGAATCCGAGCCCCTGTCGTGTCTGCAGTTCCTGGGTGACGGTGCGTTCGCGTGCGGCTCTGTGAACGGCAGCGTCCTGGTGGCGGACTCTCGCTCCTCTGCGGCTCCTGTACGACACGCCGCTCCCGCCGCCGCCCGCTCCTCCGAACACACTGAGTGGAGCGTGGCCTTTCACCGCAGCGCCGTGGTGCGTTCGAGTGTCTCCGGACAAACCGTGGTGTCGGACCTGAGGAGGATGGACACGTGCGCGGCGCAGGCTCTGGTGGAAGTGGACGCTGGGAAGCACAGAGGGTCCCTGAACGTGTCCTGGGCCCCAGCGCTGGAGCATTACATCGCTCTGTCAGGTTTGGGCTTTTAACACGGTTCTGTTCACAACCAAAAACGTCACATATCAAAGTTTAAATAATCCAATAATCTGTTGTTTTTGTCGCTTCTTTGTGAATTTTGGTCACGATATATCGTCTCAGAAAATATCGCGATAAACGATAATATTGAGTATAATGCAAATACTGTGGGCAATAAAAAGAAAACTGTAAGCAACTATTTTAACTGAAATGTATTGAACTTCTGACATTCAATATTAACACCTTATACCAAACAAAGTGCAAACTAGACGGGTCGACATATTCTAGGACACTGTATCAATCTGTGCTTCTCAACCTTTAACATAACTTACTCTCTCACCAGGTTCTGTGTTTGAACTAGGTCTGTCACGACATTTTTTTCTTCAAATAGTCAATATACAGTGTCATCTTTAAAAATATCCCAATAACAATAATACTGATATTTCATCTGCATTATTCTGGTTAAATATTTCCTGGCAAAAATTCACTTCTGTGTTAAATAAAATCTGGTTAGAATAAAATATTAAATGTATGGATTCAGATAATACTGTATTACTGCAAAAGTAGAGTAGCCATATGTTTTGTTCTTTTTCCTTTTCTTTTCAAATATAACCTCCTGTACACACGGCTGTCGGAGTGAAGCAGCTTTTTGGGAAACTTGTTGACTGTTTGTCAAACCGCTGCAGCATTTCTCTGGCTTTTGAACAGTAACATAGACCTAAGCACTGAGTAATGTTCTCAGGACTATCGCGCTTGTATTTGGATAGTGGCTAAAGCGTCGGGTTCCTCTCGCTAACAGTAGCTCTGATTAGCTTTGATACACTGACTGGGCGGTGGTTTCGTTTCGTTCTCACGTTGGACAAACCTGCAGTCGCATTAATGTTGTTATTCTCTCTGTGATGCTTCTTTTGGCTGGAACTCCAAGTGTTTTCACACGAGTCCCTCTTGCTCCGCGATAAAGTTCACAGAAAGTGTTGGAATCAGCAGCTACATAGTATCACGGCACTTTGTTTACACCCCGCCTCTCTCCAAAAGCAGTGCTGATCTATAAATGATCTGGATACATGCGGGGATACGGCTGATGTGCTTCAGTGCTGTCTTTAAGCACAGGGAGACGGGTTGGATGGACGCTCCGCTCACTCAGCGCTGTAGCATTCATGTTTCTGTATTTATTTTAAGCACAAGCAGCACGTGCATTCATGGTGCATTTATCGAGACTAAAAATGTTATCGTCCTTCATTTTACTTATAGTAATTATCGTGGCAGGCCGAGGTCACATTTCCATTGCTTTTTTGTCAGTTTTGTTGCCACTTTTTTGTTGCATTTTCATCTCCGATTTCGTTGCTGTATGACACTTTTTCAATAAGCTTTTAGATCTGTAGAAAATTTTCTCGGATCAGGTGGGGGTTAAGAAGTTAAAGGAGGTCAATAAACCAAAGTTAATTCTACCCCATGTCTTTCAGGTTCGAGCGGATTGGTGCAGATCTTTGACACGTCGCTCTGGGGGCGGAGCTTCGGCCCGTGCACGCTCAGTTCGAACACAGAGGTCACACGGTCTCGTCGCCAGAAGACGACGCCATCGTCACGAGTCACACCTGGCACCCGGAGCGGCCGCGGACTCTGCTGTCGGCCGCCAGCGACGCCTCGGTGCACGTGTGGGACTGGAACAGCCAATCAGAGAGGAGGGAGTGAGGGAGCAGACCAATCAGAGACGAGAGAGTGGGAAAAGGTCAATCCAAAAAAGGAAACATTGGACCTGTTTCAATAATACTGGACTTTTTTATTATGCATAAAAACACTTGTGGTTTCTGCTCTGCTCCTGTGCTGTCCTCTTGTGTTTGTTCAGTTACATTTGTGCAAAATTTATAAAAAGCAGACAGCTCTTTAAAGAGTACCTAAACGGGCGTGCCAAAGCCTTTCCCCACCCACAAACAAAAGTCAAAAATTGCCGTGAAAGAGGCGGTCTCTGAAGTTTGGGGGTGACATGCGGGGGTGCCAAAGTTAGGATTTAACACATGTTTGCGCTATGTCAGAATAATGTCAGGGACCAGTAGACAACACTATGAGACACCCATTGAGACAGTTTATCAGTAAAAAAACCCCACTTGATTTGGTGTTTAGTTGCTCTTTAAAACATTTGATTCGGTTCAAAACTTTCAAAAATCCTGTCACGAATCTTGTCATATTTCTAAGACTTGCGACGTAAATTGCCTGAGAATCCAGGAGCTATGAAATAATCTATTATTGAAGAAAAGCTTTTAGAGCTGTTTACTTAGTTTAGTTTATTAGTTTATTTGAGCAGCAAACACTCTGCTCGTCACAGTGTCTCTGCATTCAATTTGCCATTCATAAACGCAAGTGTGTTCACTGTCCACAAGGCCGGATTTATGCAGGGGCTTACAGGGCTAAGCCCAGGGGCCCAGCAGGTTGAAGTGCCCATGGGCATAAGGAGAAAAGGAGAGAGTTCCCTCTCTACCTGAGACTAAACCAGGTCTAAACCACTTATACACAAGGTCTGAGCCATTTTCATTGAGTTGACATTGAGGAAAATATGTACTTATTGGTCTGTTAAAATGCACGAGAATGCACCAAATTGAACTATTAAAATAAAAAAATCTCTGTGGGAGGACCTCCAGACCCCCCTTTTAAATGTGTCCCCCCCACCAGTCTGGCAGTAGCAAAGGTTCTTCCACAAGGGCCATGGAGCTCAAATTGGGGTCATTATGTTAAACTGTTTTTTTCACAAAATTATCATTTTTTAAATTAGTATTATGTTAAGAAGTTCTTCTGCATGTTCAAATTTTAAAAAATCCTTTATCTTTTCATTGTAGAGAGAGAGAAATACAAGAGTCAGACATACAGTATATGGGGCTCCTCAAAAAACCTTAGCACCGGGACAAATTTAGTTAAATCCGGCCCTGGCTGTTCATAACAACCTGATCAACTCTATGAAGGAGATGTGCTGCACTGTGTGAGGCAAATGGGTCCTGACCCCCCTTCTCAGCAAAGAAAACGGTCCATTACTGTATGTGTATATGGACAATACAAAAACAGGTGTTTATATTTTGGTTTGGTGTACTACTTCTAAAATAAAGGAGTTTGAAAGAATCCACAGACACAGAGGTAAGAGTCATGATTTTATACATCGCTCAGATTTAGTACAAACTGCTGGTTATTGTTCAAGCCCTTTCAAAAAGGAATTTAACTACAAGAAAAACAAAAAATAAAACTGACAAAATAGTCACAAGTCTCAGCCAATTCGGAGCCTCGTCGCTTCAAACCCATCTGCAGCATTCAGAAAGAAGAACTCTATATTTAACAAAAAATAAACCTATAAGATGCTGCAGACTGAAATGTGATGCTTTCCATTTGAAAGATTCTCTTTATCAAAGGCTGCAGATGTTTTAAAAGTCAGCATTTCTGAACCGGCGTCATTTTTCAAAAATCCACAACTGTACAGATAAAAACCAGATGCCCCAAATTAATATTTACAAATTCATCTTGACAATAAACAAAAAAAACAACCTAGGTTCATCCAGAGCCACTGCAAGAGTAATGCATTTAGTGATTAAACAGAATGCTACAGCGACAGAAATAATCACGATAAAATAATGTTCCCTTTGTTCCCAAAAGTCCCGAGATTTTTGGTGACACTTTAATACACACTGTTAATAAAGCACTGGCTAATCCGTATTTCATCATTTATAAACATTTACAAAGTTACTCACTGTTTATAAATGATTAACTACTGCTTAGATCATGACAGGTTTAGTGCTTAGAGATAATGAACACATGATTAGGAAAGCTTTATAAATGTTTTATAAATGATGTATTCACCAACGCTTTATAAATGCTTAATGTGCAATTAAGAAGTGCAACTTTTTTCTTTCTTCTTTTTCTCATACCGTTTCCGTGTTGTATGAGTGTATAGAACTTTTTTTTTAAAGTCTAAATAATCCTAAAGAATAAGTGTTTCTGGGGTTAAAGAAAAAAATCTTAAAATTAATGCCTGGTTTAGGAAAATAAAAAGTATTTGCACTGGCTCAATCCTCTTTCTCTTAGGGCTTAGTTGTGTAGAAACGTGCCATAATATATTAAGTTAGAAGATTACAAATGTAAACACTGAATTCAAACGTATTCATCTATTAACGGGTATAATTGCTTGTCGATTTATTCTCAGGTTAACACATAGAAAGATGTCTCAAATCTGAACAGTTTTAGTAAAACGTTTGCGCTTCACAGTTTATGGTCCATTGAGAAACATGGGAAATCACTGAAGATTTAAAGCTGGGTTGAACGTAGAGACAGATTAGACTCTTCTGAAGGCACAGAGTGAAGACTTAATATTCCATAATCAGTTCCGACATACCTGTATAGATTTTGGTATTACAAGTGTTACATTAGTTTAGTGTAAAGATATTCACATTTGTACTTGTGGAGGGTTAGTCTTTCCAGGTAATAAGACGCTTATCCAGGACGAGATCAAGAGTCCCTTTCCTTCACAACTATTCCTCAACTTCCGCACAACCCAAGTCAGTTTCTGATCGGTTAAATCAATTGTACTCGTTATATTTGCGCGTTGGAAGTGGTGTCCAGCGCCCTCTGCGGGTTTAAAGTGGACACATCATGCAAAAATCCACTCTCGTTCCCTCGTCAAACACAGACCTGGACATTCACGCAGTTTTGAGTTAATCCTCGGACAAAGCTGTTAAAGGGATATTTCAGGATTTTTGACATAGGGCCTCATTTCCTAGTTATCCAGAGTGTTGTTGATGTCTGGAGATATTTTTTTCTTAAATTCATGCAGTTCTTATATTTTAAGAGCTTAGTGGCGCTAGGCTAATGCTAGGTTAACGCTTATCTATGGTATCAGTTAGCCTGCATTAAAAACAGTCTGACCCACTCCACAGTGCACCTGAGGCAAATCACTTATAACGCCAGACTAACCATATAAATGTCTGTGTTAATAGAGTAATTTTTGAAATATAACTGACCTTGTATCACATGAATTACCACATTTTGAGGGACTATTTTCTCGCAGATCACTCCGCCGCTGCGTTAGCTTACAACCACGAATCTGATGCTGCTCAAATATAAGTTATTTTAAATGCAAAATGGTTAAAATTACTCTATTAACACAGACATTTATATGGTTAGTCTGGCGTTATAAGTGATTTACCTCAGGTGCACTGTGGAGTGGGTCAGACTGTTTTTTAATGCAGGCTAACTGATACCATAGAAATGCTTTAGCCTTGCCCTAGCCTAGCACCACTAAGCTCTTCAAATATAAGAACTGCATGAATTTAAGAAAAAAATATCTCCAGACATCAACAACACTCTGGATAACTAGGAAATTAGGCCCTAAAATCCTGAAATATCCCTTTAAATGTAGCCATTTCTTCTTCTACGGTGTCAACGCCTCGTTCTGTACTTCCTGGTTACACTCATTGTTCAAACCCCAAAACTGTCCTCTACATATTTAAAAGCCCAAAACCCAACATAATCGACTCTGAGCCGTTCTGTGCCATGACATGTCCACTTTAAGTCTTTCAGTCTGAAGCGATCATTCGCCCGGTCTGACTTAACAGCGAACTCCGCTGCGTCTGAGTTTTGTTTTCTCCGCTCCTGGATCTTTTTTTTGGAGATAGGCTTTTAACTGACCTAAATGCACAGTGTATCGAGATCGCCTCCTGCTTCTGTTCTTCTCGAGAGTCTGAGGCTCATTGCAACTTTTGGAAAAATGGCTTCATAGCATCGGGCCCTGGAAATGTTTGTTTCATTCGTGCAGGTTTAATGGGTCTCAAGAGCTCCAATTAGTTTAAAACAAAAGCCTCATGATGCAGGGTATATGCTATTTATTCTTGCTAAAAATCAAATTAATCTGCGGTTTGAAATGACCATCCATTTCAGTTTCAGTGTCTGATATGTTGGACCAATTACAGTGAATATGGTCCGTTATAAAAGCCTCTTTCACATAGGAAATTCATTGGTTTGGGTTATGCATAAACGCTGCCCTCTTCTGCTCAGAAAGTTTACAAAGTCATCACAGGAAGGCAGAGTTTAGGAGACGCATGATCAGTGGAGCACAGCGATTCAGGAAATACTGTTTGCACACGTGTTGAACGGCATTTAAATAAGAGTTGGTGGCTTTGTGTACATTAAACATTAGGTCGTAGTAGCATAGATGTAGTAGTAGAGTTGAAAACTGTTTACAAAGAGGGCAAAGAGGCCCATGGGGCGGAGGAAAAGTTCACGAATAGCTTTAAACATGGGGCTAATTAATAAGCCTTTCATGTTGAAGTCCATATGCGCTGGGTTTTGAAATGTGTGCTTCAGCAAAGGATACGTCGGTAATACATGTAGATGAATTCAGAATCAATCCATAGGGTAAAAGACAGTGCGGTACATTCTTAAAACAGGCAGATGTCCGCTGATGCTCCCCAGGCGGTGAGGTCTTGTCAGCGTGTAAAACGTTAGGAGGTAATTCCAGGTCAAATGGAAATAATTGGTGGGAATAGAAATATAGGAAGAACGCATTATGGAACTTTTTATGCGCATTTGACCTTTTAGTGGCTTAACGGGCGCCTTTCCTTTCAATCACGGTGGCCCCATAAAGCTCCAGGAGCAATCGCGTTATAGGGTTTCTGGTAGGTTTTCACTCCATCTCCATGTTTTTGCATACATTCCATCCAGAAACCCCCCAAAACAATTGATCCTGGAGCGTCACAACACTGGGTCATTGAATGGTTTTGTTTGGTGATCATTTCAAACACATCTTGATTAGAGGTCGACCGAAATGGGTTTTTCTATGTCCGATTCTTGGGGAATTTTGATTGGTCGATATTCCGATATTTTTGAAAATGTCTGTCTGTAATCCTGTGTATGATGCGTCTTAAAGGAACAGGCCACCGTTTTCCATACTGAGACATGTTCTTACCTGAGCTTAGACGAGTTGATGCGTACCCGTCTTGGTCAAAAGACTGAGACTCTCAGGAGAGGCTAAATGCTAACAACATCTTAAGAGACCACACAAAGACCAGGCAGGTTCGCATCAACTCGTCTAAGCTCAGGTAAGAACATATCTCAGGATGGAAAAACGGCGGCCTGTTCCTTTAAGTGTAACATGCACTATATTAGAGCATAGGGCTGATTTATTCAGGACATTCATTTTCAGAGGGAGCTTGTTTTAATGACAAAAATCAGCAGATTCCAAAAAAATGTTTACGAAGTTGTACAGAAAGGTCTATAACATAACATATATGAAATAGAGGTGTACAAACTTCTGATCGATTTCCCCCTGAGGCATAGGAAGTTGTGACTGAGCTCTTTCCAATGCAAGAAACGTGAAGTCGCTATGATTTTCGTTCTGGAGATAATACCATATATGGCCGTCCCCTGATCTTCATCACATTTATATTTGTTGGTTACAAAATTCGGTATTGTTTTAAAAACGTGTTTCTACTATATCTTCCGCTACAACTTCCTTCTCTTGGTTGACAAAAATACCTGGACATTTTTAGTCATAGTTTTAGTCGCATGAACCACTTTTAGTCAGCAAAAATATCACTTTGACTAAAATTATGACGTCATATTTCAGTCGACGAAATCAGACCAGCATTGTGACATAGTTAAAAAGTTCTAAAAAGTCTTTTTTGCACTGTGGCTGGTTACAAACAGAAGACTATAATGCTGTAATAGTAGGAATCCAAGCAGCAAATTAGACTATGAGCCATGATACAAATCCAAAACGGTGACAAACTTGACCATGTATTCTCAGAGAAGCAAAAATATAGATCCTGCTTTTCAACTCATGACTGTTGTGTAGTTAATCCAAGCAAAAACAATGGGTACAGTTCTAAGTGGAAACCATGTTACAAATCCATGAGCAAATCAAGGATCCATGCAAGTGTGAAAGAAAAATGTAGCGTCCCAAAAAAATGCCTTTAATTAAAGTAGTAATAATTCTTCTGGTCATTTCCTGATGTTGTCTGGAAGCCATTAATTATCTAAAAATAGTATTTGTGTCTTGTGTTGATGCTGAACCCAAAAATCAAAAAGGTGAAAATGGACCATTTCCCAAGAAGCAAAAGTGTAGATCTCCAAAAAAAATGTAGTTCTTATGCCCAATAACGGTTACGAAATTCCAAGTAAAAATAGATAAATGTTTCCCTATGTTTAATGGAAGCCATAAGTTGGATAGTAGATTTCTATAAAGGTTTCCAAAAAGCAGTCATCTGTACTGGGTTGTCAAACGTTTCAGCTCATGTCTAACTAGGAGTGTGACAATATATCGATTTTCCAATATATCGCGATATTTTGCGGGATGATACGATACTTTTGATGACGTCATGCATATTAATGAGCAACGTCATGCATATTAATGAGGCCGCAGTGCTCCACTGTTTTCAGTCAATAGAGGCTAATAATGATCAAGAGTTCAGTCAGGCCAGCAGGGGGCAGCACTACAGTTTTAAGCACATGGGCCAAACACTGTCACACAAATAAATTACTTTTAATGATTTTTATAATTATAAAGAAGATTAATTTGGGGTTGATTTATTACTTTTTAAATAAGACTGTGGTTTCTTGTTTATTTAATTGTAAATGAAGTCACTGACAGATCTATAGTGTGGGATCATTTAGAAAAGTGGTACAAAGCACATGAAAAGAAATGTAAATGATGAATAATATGTAGTATGTTAAAACAAAGGTTAAAATCGTGATATATTGTAGATTATTTTTGTGCAATATATCGATAATCGCAGTATCGGCGTATCGTGAGATAATCGTTATCGTAAGCCATGTATCGAGTATTGTATCGAATAGTGAGGCACCCAGAGGTTCCCAGCCCTATGTCTAACACGTACCTACAAGTGACGATTGAATCAAAGGTTTCGACCTGTGAAACGAGGGAAGCTTCTTGGATGAAAGGCGAAACTTCTTCCATTCTAAAATGACCCAGTACAAGTGACTACCTTCTGAAACTTTTACTAAAACTGGAGGCCATGTTACAGATCCATGATTTATTTCTCTTAAGTCCATAGAAAGTGTAAATTTGCTGTCATTTAGACATATTTCCCCAAAGAATTGTGCAAATGAGGCCAAATACTCGCCATGATGAGTGGAAGCAAAAATGTACGTCTCCAAAGAGTCTGTAAAAGTAAGAGCCGAACAAAGAAGGGGCTGAACAGACACAGGTTCAGTAGATTCGCTGGAATCCGTGTCATAAATCAATGTCTGAAGTCCGTGAGCGTCTTGGTTTTAGTCGCTGCTGTCTTCGTCGTCCTCTTCATCAGAACCCTGGCCGCTGTGGCTGAACTGCTCGTGCCGCTGCAGCCGCGCCCCGTTAGCCTCCGCCGTTAGCATGCCGTAGCAGAAGTCGCACACTCGCACGGGCCGCGACGACTGGCTGGGCAGCAGGTGGCGCTTTTCCGAGCACGGCCCGCACACCACGAAGCCGCACTTCCTGCAGTGGTGCCGGCGGTTGACGGCGGTGAACTTGGCCTTCTGGCAGCGCATGCAGATGGAGGCCTCGGAGTCGGGCACCCACACCGCCGCGTGCTCGCCCACCGGGGCCTTGCCGCTCTTCTGGAGCAAGTCCCCCACGCACTTCCCGATGTGGTTCATCCACTCGGACTTCTCGGTGGCGGTGGCGGCGAAAACGGTGAAGGATTTGGTGGGGGTTTTGATGAGCCAGCCGTTTCGTAAGTCGTACTCGCCATTATCCGGCGCCGTGTCGATGGTGACCGACTCCAGAGGGATGATGTGCTGCTTGTTGTACTTCTTCTTCTGGATGACGATGTTGCCGTAGACCAAGATGTCGTTGAAGAGGAAGAACTGGCGGAGTTTGGGTTTCTTGCGACACAGTTTGGTGAGGATGCCCTCCCCGATCAGAACGCGTCCCGGGATGGCCAGGGGCTGTCCCGCCGCGCCGAAGCAGCCCTCCACCACCCCGATGCGCTTGGAGTTGGCCTCGCTGTTCGCCAAACGGTCCACCATCTTCTCCACCTGAGAGACAGACACGGAGAGGAGCGGTGGGTTAGGCCTCGTCTATCAAAGGTTTGTTTTTATAACTATTACCTACAGTAGTTCCCCTTTTTATCCGCTTAGAAAATCCACAGTTTAATTTTGTGTAATTATACTTTGTAGTGTAACACTTCACGTAACATATTTAAAGAGGGGAAACGTGGAAGAGTTTGGCAGCTTCTATCTTCACCTCGTTTGGAGCTATAGAGGAGAAGAGAGAGGCTAAATGCTAACGCCGTCTGTGCTGTGTTTACGTTATGGAAGGCACACATGAAGACCAGACAGGTACAAATGAACTCGTCTAAGCTCAGGTAAGAACATATCTCAGTATGTAAAAACGGTGGCCTATTCCTTTAAAAACAGTGGTTGTCACATTTTTCACATCAAGTACCACTTGAAGAAATATTTGACCTTCGAAGTAACACCAGGCCTAGATCAAGATCAAATCAGGAGTAAACAAGGTCTATAAACGGTCCCGCCGCACATCTTAACGTAGAACGCTTTGTCGCTCAAAAGATAATCATCTTGAATTTAAAACAACAACACGCTTTTATTTAAGAAATGATGCATCAAGTATATTTAATTTGTATTTTTATTAGGAGCAGTTTTTGCAACAACTTTGTTGGTTTCTTGACATTGGAGAGATTGTCTATTTTAATTTGCATATCTACCAAACAACAATTTCTGTAACATCTTGTAGCTGGGACCTAATTTCAGCCCGGGAATTTGGAGAAGACCGGCCTGGAATTATAGCTCCGTAATAGCGCGCTGGATCAAATACCACATTTAAAATGGTCTAACAATTTCACATGGGCCGCTGCACACACAATCTGAGCCTGATACAAACCCTCAATCAGCACAAATGATGTAGATAAAACATTCATTTTTGTCCACTTTTCTCCCTTTTTCTCTGGATTGGACCGCACTTGAACTAAAGCGGAGGGGTGTTCCACTTAAACACACCTCTGAGTTCGTTCAATGTCAAATCCCTACCACAAGAATGAAAAGTTTGATGAATGAAAATCTGAAAAATATTCGCATCAGTCATTATTTTGATAGATTTCCATGACAATTACGCTTGTGTTACTTCATTTATATCTGGACCAGCAGCTCATGCTCCGGCTGTAGCCCAGTTAAAGCCTTTAGGTTAGGAATAGTGAGTTATTATTTCATTATTTTATTCTGATGGCCCGGCCCAGAAGCACCGGAACCGAGCGGCCCACTGGGAAACGTCCCGACTCTCCCTATGGCCAGCACGTCTCTGTCTTGTAGACCTGTGGTTCCCAAAGTGGCGTTCAGGACCCCTCGCCTTGGGTTTCAAGATGAAACAAAAAGAAACATCGTACTGTTTTTTGTGTATTTTTTTTAGTGTAAAACAACCCATCATTTGTGAAATCCATTCCATCCATTTTTCTGTTTATTTTTCTACTGGGCGTGTTTGTATTGTCCCTAGTCTAAGGAACAGGGACAGTTCATGGGGCATTGGGACGGTGTGCTGACACATCCACCAGCTGCACCAGGACACATCTATAACTGTATTAGGGACAAACATGTTGCAAACCAAAGACGAAACCATAAAACCGATAAGACGGCTCCAACGAGGGAAAAACAAGAACTAAAACCAGGCCTAGTGGGCGGCCAGTGTGGGCAATTACAGCAAGAGACACGGCTCTAATTTGAGGTTTGGGATGAAAACGACGAAGATTCATATGATTTATGGATGTGAAAAACCGCCAACGTGTCTAAACCGGTCTGAGGTTTTGGGAGCGAGCGGCGCGAGGGGATACGGGAAAGTCCTGGTTGAAAACTCCCAATTGCGTCTCATCATTATAATGCTCTGGTCTGTCTGATCATCTCCTCTGCATCCTCCGCTACGTCATGATGGGTCTGCGTCCGCTCGGAGTGAGTCACGGCCCGGTTTGAAGGACAAAGCGGACTACTGTTTCACTCAATAATGGAGAAGAAGTTAAAAGAGAGAACTGGGTTTAAATTAAATTACAATATGCTCTTAAGTGTGTATAGATTTAAAAAAGGTCAGAGGGTTCTCACCAACCACAGGCTTCCTGTTTCTAAAGGCGTCTACACGGCGGAGACTCGACACCAGCATAAGACGGTGAATGGGTGTTTTACAAAAGCAAGTGGCGCAAGAGGCTTAAGTGTGTGGACTATTTTCTAAACAAACTTCACTGTTGTCTTTCACTCAAGTTTTTAATTAGGGCTGAACGATTTTGGAAAATAATCTAATTGCGATTTTTTTCTTCAATATTGCGATTGCGATTAAATATGCGATTATTGTTGCAAGATCCTCTTCTCATGTATTTTTCACCTAACACAAGCAATAATCAGTCTGATTCATAATAAACAATATTAGATTAATTGAAGTGAAAATTGCAACAAAATTGTTTTACCTATTCAAATTTGTGAATATGTGGACTGCACTTCTTAAAAACTGTCTGAACTTACCAGTACAGTCTATAAATAAAAGATACATATATATATATATATATATATATTATATATATATATATATATATATATTATATATATATATATATATATATATATATTAAAAAAAGAAAAAAGATAAAATTCACTGAGCCAGTCAGTATAACATCACCCATACTAAGGTGCAGGAAAAGTAAGAACAAACGACAAACTTTAACAAGTTGGAAAAGTTTTAGAAATCAAACTCCCAATTAATACAAAATAAACTATTGATTATTTATTATTTCGGCCAATCAAATCCCGGTCTGAGCTGCAACTCGTAGTTGCTTCAGATGCGCGTTATTGATGGACACGGACGGAGAGGCCAGATGGAGCACACGCCAAAACACAGTGGAATTAGGAGCAGCATTTTGGTTTTGGGATGTAACTTTGGACAATATGAAGAAAGAAGCACAGTGACGCAAGGAGACATGAGGTGCCAAACACAGACACGTCTATTTGACTTGCAGCCATTTAGTGACATTTCAGCTTAAACAGCGCATTGCATTTACTCAGCAAAATAAGACATGACACGGACTCCTGCCTCGGATCATAGTTTCCAAAACTTTTCATACAGCAGTTTAGTGTTAATATCTAGCGTCTGTACCTACGGAGCGCATATGCGTAGATGCAAAGGTAAATAAAGGCACATGGCACATCGCCTCCGCGGATACTTTACGGTCATGAACCGTCATTATGCTTTTGAGATGAGTTCTTTATCCACAACATTCCCAAACATAAGCCTCCTAAACTGAGCCACAAACGACTCTTTACTCTTTACAAGCAACACAGGCTCACCTGTGGAGGCAGAGACGTAAGAATCCGGAGGTGAGGAGTTTCTGTGATCATCAGAGTGTGTAGTAGCAGCGAGAGAATGGCGTGATGCGCGCTGCGGCTAATGCAGTGCTAGCGGAGAAGAAAGCAATAGTCCTTCGCGGTGGCTGCATGATAAACGCTGATATTTTCACTGTACATCCACATTCTACCGCGCACCTTAACTAGACTGAGACGTAAACAAAAGCACGCGGCGGAGCGGACTTTGCTGCCATATCTTGCTGCTTCATTCACTTCCAAAATCGCGTGCCCTGCGATTACGAAATCGCGTTGTGTCATATCGCGATAAAATTGCAAATGCAATTAATCGTTCAGCCCTATTTTTAATCAGTAAACCAGTGTTTCCCAAACATAGACTATTCTGTGGCGCAACGCTATTTAAAGGGGGGTATTATGTAAAATCGACTTTTTCAAGCTTTATATCATGTTATTATGTCATTCCCTCATTAAACACATGCCTGGAGTGTTGCCTTGGCTCATTCACATATTTTTGAGTAATCAGTAAAAACTTAGACGGCAGCCATTTTAGGTGTAGCTATGCCTCAGTCCTCCTAGGAACGCCCCCACCTCCTGGAGACGCCTCTGGACCTTTCGTCACCAGCCAAGCCACCAACCACTGCTCCTCAGCTCAGCAGAGCCCCCTCCCCGCACAGTAGTGTTGTTTAGATGCCACAGCAGTGTGCTGAAGGGGGCGTGTCGGAAATCTTCTTAAAGAGACAGAGGCCTATTTCAAGACGTTCAGTACAGCCATTTTGAGAGAGCAATTTTATTCAAGGCAGTTATTTTAATTTACTGCATATACAGACCAACAGAAGGTTACGTCATCATTGTAGTATGCTATAGACTGGTGCTATGTGATTGAAAAAGCATCATACCCCCTCTTTAAAACATGCATTGTATAGAACCGCTGCAGTGGTCAATTTGACTGCGGGGAGGGGGGTTTAAAATGCGGCAGCCCTATAAGCTAATCCTCCATAATGCCGTGTTCAGACCGAACGCCTCTCTGGCGTCAATAACTCGTAGTTGGACGCTCGCGTTTACTGAAGTCAGACGCTTGTCACAAATGTCACAGAGCGTCAGACATCCTGGCCGCGCGTCAGCTCAGAGTCTGTTCGTAGCCATCTTGGAAACAGCTCGTGCCTGAAAACTACAGTTGTTCGGAGGCTAACTAGTCTCCCTCTTTGCTCCTGCCATGTCCTATGGATCTTTAACTATTCCCCCATGGTCTACGCAGGAGCTCCCCAGTATTTAAGCTCATATCCAGCCCATACGGTTGAAGGGACATTGGTGGCAAGTGGCTATAAGCTAGGTTAGCCCGGTTAGCTTTTTGCGATCGCGTACAGCTCATTGTTGATAAAAAAAAAAACTCTTTCGCAGAGTTTTTTGAATTTTGGGAGTGGGTGGAGTAAGCTCTGGAAGGGGTGTTGAAGTCGTCGAACGTTTCACCTCTCATCTTAAAGGCTTCGTCAGCGGACTAAAGTCCCGCTCAGCCCGCAGCTTAGATAAAGACCAACCAGAAGGAGTTGGGTTTGGCCCGGCTCCTCCCCCCTAATCACAGCTACTCTCAACTGTGGGTAAACAACCTTTGAAGTACAGCGTCTGTAACGACCTGCTCACCCCAGTATCGGGTCAGTCCTGCCCTATTCATAGATGATCACTGTCCATTATCTGTCCTATTCATATCTAAGCAGCGGGCTGAGCGGGACTTTAGTCCGCTGAAGAAGCCTTTGGATGAGAGGCGAAACGTTCAACGACTTCAACTACCGAGTACAGAAGATGACTCAAGTACCTTCATTGAAGATGGACAACTCCTGTACGACTGAGAGCTTACACAGATTAATCGATTAGTTGTTTCAGCCCTAGCCCACACACACAGCCCCTCCCCGCCACACATTGCCTTCAAACCTGTGGGAAACACTGAGTAAACTTTAATAATAATTGTGGTCATACCGCCTTTGCTCTGCCCAATCCCGTCAGATCTTGGAAGCTAAGCAGGGAAGGGCCTGGTTAGTACTTGGATGGGAGACCGTTTGGTAACATCAGGAAGCCTAGCGAATGTAGTGAGTGAGTGAGTGGTTGGTGGTGGTCGGAGGGGCCGATGGCGCAGACTGGTTGCCTCGCTTCCGTCAGTCTACCCAGGGCAGCTGTGGCTACAATAGTAGCTTACCACCACCAAGTATGGAGTGAATGAATAATCAGCTGTGAAGCGCTTTGGGTGTCTTGAAAAGCGCTATACAAATCCAAGAGATTATTATTATTATTATAATCCGATGTCACCACAGATAAGGGACTGGATTATTGCAGCTGGTGCCAAGAGAGAAATGTACTTTAAGTACAAAAGTAAGTTTGACACAGGCTTAGAAAATGATTGAAAGTTATTTAAATGTGTTATTTAATATTTAATATTTTTTTTTATGAAGAATTGTGCTCTTATTGAATGAAGTAAAATAATAATAACGGCTTACACTTGCGTATTGCGCTTTACAAGCCTGTATTACCAAGTTTCTCAAAGCGCTACACTGTCGTCATTATTCATTCACCCCATACTTGTGGTAAGCTACTGTTATAGCCACAGCTGCCCTGGGGTAGACTGATGGAAGCGAGGCAACCAGTCTGTGACATTGGCCACATGTTTTGTCATTATTTTTTGTGTGTTTTCGTTGTTTTTTTTTGCCTTTTTTGTCGTTCTTTATGACTCAAGGTTTTTTCATTGTGTTTTCCTCTTTTTGCTGTTTTTTTCCCCCACGTTTTTCGTTGCTTTTGTGTCACATGTTTTACACATTTTTGTTGCTTTTTTTCTCGCTATTTTGTCGCCTTTTCATGTTTTTTCCTCACTTTTCACGTGTTTGTTAACGGCCAGCCTCATTTGAAAGCTAAGACCCTTTACTTTCCGTAAACATGTGTAAGATCTGTGTGGTGGATGGCAGGTAACTGGTTAAATATGCCTCGTCTTCTCTTAAAAGTAAGACTTCATAATAAACCATGGAGTTTTCAAAAGCGTTTTACTTTTACCCTCATGCCTCGAGCCCTGCTGTGATTGACAGCCGTCTCCATGGAGACGCTCACAAAGGGGAACGCTGGAAGTTAAGCGAGGTGCTGTCTCGGGCGCAGACTTGAGGAGCCGAGAATCACACACCGAGGGAAAACCAAACTGCTTTAGCGGAAGAAAACTCCTTAAACTCAACACTGTAATTCTGTGATATGGATATTGTGCTACTTTACAGAGTTCTCCCATCTTTACATAGTTTTTTTGCAAACACAGCCTAAAACAAAAACACCAAGGGGACTCAAAAAACGTGGGAAAGTTCCATTTACTTGTTGTGGGTCTTGTTTTGAGAAACCGTCGTCAAATACAAATTGCAAATATACCGCAATATTCAAGACAGTTAGCCAATATATCGCATTATTTTAGGATCAACCCAGGACTAAACCGGATCAAAATGTTGCTTTATCAGTCACATTTTCCCTGTGGTGGTGAGGTGATAATAGAGCAGTAAATGAGAGGGAGAGCCTTGATCTGAATATAATGACTATAATGACACTAATGACAGGAACAGACAGACTGCATTCATCTGAAACAGGTGTGTTCAGCTGGAAATAAAAAGCTTTAGAGGCTAAAAGAGCTAAACAAGGCAACTCTTTCTAGAATCCCAGCTCCCCCAAATGCACACTGTCGTCGTGTCCTTGGGCAAGACACTTCACCCTACTTGCCTCCAGTGTCTGCGTATGCTGGTGTGTGAATGAGAGTGAATGGGTGACTGGTTCCTTACTGTAAAGCGCTTTGGGCCTGATAAAGGTAGTGCTATATAAGTTGAGTCCATTTACCATTTACCAGGAAATATGACCATATTAGTCCAGTGCTCTGGTCTCTGCACTGGCTTCCTGTCGCTCAGAGAATAGATTTTAAAATAGCTCTGCTTGTGTACAAGTCCTTTCATGGTCAGGCACAAAAGTATAGCGGACATGTTACAGCCGTGTGAACCACCTCGGGCCCTGAGACCTCAGAGAGTTCTTTTGGTAGTTTCTATAGAGTCACGACTAAACGCGGCGAGGCTGCGTTTCAGTTTCACACAGCAAAGGAACAGCCTCTGTGACGACGTGAGACAAGCCTCAACCCTGACTATATTTAAGTCCAGGTTGAAAGCATGGTTATTTTCTGCTGCCTATGGCAATTGAACATATTCTAACAAACAATAATATAACCATATACACTAGGGCTGAACGATATGGACAAAATTTCATATCTCGATATTCATGCCAGATATCTCGATATCGATACGATATGACTATGGGTTAGGTGAAAACCAAGCATTTTTCAGAAAATAAAAACATGATACAAAAGAGTGCAGTTCTATTCATGAAAATGGGGCGACGGTGGCGCAGATGGTAGAGCGGGTCGTCTCATGATCGGGGGTTTGAATCCCAGCTGCTGAAGGTGCACACTGTCGTTGTGTCCTTGGGCAAGACACTTCACCCAGCTTTCCTCCAGTGTCTGCGTACACTGGTGTATGAATGAGAGTGTGAATGGGTGAGTGGATCCTTGCTGTAAAGCTTTAAGTTCCTAACGTAGGTGGGAAAGCGCTATACAAGTTGAGACCAGTTACCATTTTTTATATCGTCTATATCTTGCTTTTTCGATTTTAATGTTTTGAATGTTCATAACTCGATAGATACGATAACGATATATCTTTCAGCCCTACTATACAGTTGTGCTCAAATGTTTACATACTCTGGCAGATTATGAATGAATTTTTTCACTCATAGTTAGTGCGAAGCCATTTATAGGCCTGTCACGATACTTTTTTTTAATGATCGATAAATAATGTCTAGAAACATGGTAAAATAGTAAATGTCCTCAACTTATAAAGCGCTTTTCCACCTTCATTAGGCACTCAAAGCGCTTTACAGGAAGGATCCACTCACGCATTCACACACCAGTGTACGCAGACGTCCCGATAAAAGATCATATCGATACATTTCATCTACATTATTTTGGTGAATCATTCCTGACAAAAACTCACTTCTGTGTTAAATGAATGGATTGACATAATACTGTACATTAATGCAAAATTACCTATACTGTATGTTTTTTGTTTGTTTAGTTTTTGTCAGAGTGAAGCAGTTTTTTGCGGAAACTTGTTGCCTGTCTGTCAAACCGCTGCAGCATTTCTCTGGCTTGTGAACAGTGTGGAACAGAAACATGTAGTCCTAAGTACTGAGTAATGTCATCAGGACTATCCCGATTGTATTTGGATACCGGTCGTTGGCTAAAGGGCTCGGGCTCCTCTCGCTAACAGTAGTGCTGATTACACTCACTGAGCGATGGTTTCGTTTTGTTCTGACAGTTCTCACTCACGTTGGACATACCTGCAGTGCTTGTAATTATTGTGTGTGTATAAAAGGTCAGTGAGTTTATGGGCTTCTGACAGACCCTTGCATCTCTCATCCCGTTTCTGAGTCACGGGGAGAGTAAAAGAATTGTCAAAGGATCTGCAAGAAAAGGTATCTGAACTGTATACAATGGGAAAGAGTTATACAAAATATATCCAAGGCACTGAGAGCAGTCAATCAGCAGTGTTCGAACTCTAATTAAAATTCTGGATTCTGTTGAAACCAAACCACGGTCAGGTCGACCAACAACTGGCAGGAAAATTGTTTGGGATACAAAGAAAAACCCACAAATAACTTCAGCTGAAATACAGGACTCCTGAAAAAAAGTTGTGTAGCCGTTTCCATCCATCCTCCTTCTTCCACTTGTCCGTTGCCGGTCGTGGGGGAAGCCGTCTGAGCTAAATCACATTGCACCAGCCCCTATGGCTCCTCCTGCAGGTGGTGGGTCCCACAGAAGGACGGCCTCATGGTTCTAACCGGGCCTGTTGGTCTCTCATAAGGGCTTCTGAAACGCTCTTTGTCTGACCCGTCACCTAGGACCTGTTTGCCCTCGACAACAGAGCTCCAGGATCATTTAGGCTCAAACCCCTAGACCACGTTAAGGTGGCAGTTCCAGGAGGGGAAGTAGCTGTTTCAAGATGCACTTGATAAATAATGAGCTGCATGGCCAAGTCGCCAGAAGAAAGCCATTACTTCGCAAATGCCACAAAGTATCCACTTACAATATGCCAAACAGCACAGAGACAAGCCTCAACATTTCTGAAACAATGTCACCTGGAATAATGAAACCAAAATGGAACTTTTTGGCCAGAACCATAAACGTTACATTTGGCCTGTGATGAACGGTTGCACCATCCCTACAGTGAAACACGGAGGTGGATCACTGATGTTTTGGGGATGTGTGAACTACAGGAACATGGTCAAAACTGATTTCAGGATGAATGCAGCGTGTTATTAAAGAATACTGGAGGAAAAGTGTCACTCATCAGCCTGGAAGCTCCACATAAGATCCAAAGCACAAGGCCATGTCGACCTCTTATTGGCTACAGCAGAATAAAGTGAAGGTTCTGGAGTGTCCATCTCAGTCTCCTGAGCTCAATATCATTGAGCCACTGTGGGGAAATCTCAAACGTGAAGTTCATGCAATACAGCCCAAGAATTCACAAGAAATGTAGGTTTTTGCCCAAAAGAATGGCCAGTTTTACCATCCGAGGAAATAAAGAGGCCCATCCACAAGTACCACACACAGATCCAGGCTGTCATTGATGTTAAAGGGGCCACACAGTATTAAGAACTCTTGTTTGAAAGTGACGTTTAAAGACCTCGTAGAAAAGGGGACAGATGTAATTCCTGCTAATGAGCTCCTACAGAATAATCCATGCATAACCAACGGGCCTGAACATATGGACGTGGATAAAAACGCTGACTTATTAAACAGAAAGGTCAAGCATGCGTAAATAGCACTGACTGTGCCCTTGAGATATGTGGAAATTAATATGGATTTGACCTACACATTTACACACTGAAAATACTGTAAATCAATGTCAATTCTGGGCATGTGCTTCGTAATGGACAGCTCTGCAGCCTCCAAGTCATACTCCATTTTTATGTACTATTTTGTATCAAATGGCTGGTGTTGCCTGGAAATCCAGAGTCACGGACGGGGTCATAAAAATGTTGTCATGAGCTATTTTTATTTGTCATTAATTAATCTCTCATTATATGCATTCTTATATCTTATTTATGTTAGTAAACAATCTGAGATTGCAGCATAAATGAAGCTGAACTCAACCTGATCTGAACAGAATCACGAAACATCACTCGTGCGTCTCGTCTCAAATAGGGATGTCACGGTATGAACATTTTACCTTACGGTTATTGTGACCAAAATTATCACGGTTTTCGGTATTATCGCGGTATTTTATTTAATGTGTGTTAAGTTCAGAAAGCATTGATAGTCCTACACAAACTGAAATAGTTTCAAAAAAGTGTAACAGTGTTTGTTATATTTAAAAAATACAGACAAAGCCATAAGTGCAACTTTTCACATCAAAGTAAAGGAACTAGAACTATGAATTGGTGATCGTTTGGAGGGTATTACATGTACTATTTATAGCACCAGAACCGTGTTAGAATGTTTTTAACTAGATGAACCCTCTATATCAGGAATATTGTTCTCAGTTTGTCTCCTTCCTGTTTGCTTTTGCTTTGCAGATTTGGGAAAATGCCATCAGACAGTAATCATTGTTAAATTCATAATAATGCAGTGAGAGTGAATCTATTGCATTGGTGACCAACTTTAATCTGCCCTCCAGGGGCCCTGTAACGCCATTTCAATACGGAAGTATCCGGACACGGTTTATATGCTGGCGGTGGCGCTGCGGCTGCACTATGGGGCGACTCATTACCTTCTCCCTCAACCCAAAGTCCCCACATCATGCATTTCAGCTAAAACACTAACTTGCATTGGCTATAGAGTCACACAGGTGAGTCATGAGGTTCGAAGTATCGCTGCCTTTAGCAGATTACCAATTATTACCGTCAACATTTTTACCGGGGTTTACCGCTACACCGGTAACCGTGACATCCCTAGTCTCAAGCGAGGACGACTCATCATCTGCTCATCAAGGTTAGGGTTCATATTTCAGCTCATCATTTGCATTTTCTCACGTTTAAATTAATATTTAAGAAACGCAGTGGTCATCTTTGTTTTAATCACGGCTTGATTTACAATTTTCAAACAGCTTTCAACATTTCCTGAGCAATACTGCATTTTCTCATCAACAAGGTTTAAGATAGTTTTAGTGTTAGAGATAGGGGTGTCCATGGTTAACCGATTAACCGTTAAAAATTGCGTAACCGAGTAAAAGCATTTTGCTCGGTTAACTGCGTGTATAATTTGCCGTACCATTGGAAATATTTGTAATACATGTTTGCACCACCAGAGACCGCCAGAGCGCTCCCAAACATTTGTTCACGAGAAGCCGTCATCGCGCATGGCTATAGCTAGTTTAACTGTTCAATATGAAGCGGGCCATAAACAGCACAGCGTGGGAGAAACGCTTTACAACCGAGAATGACGGATCAAAAAGCAAGTATTGCATTGCAGTGCTTAGATATACTTCGTACCATCTCAACAGCCGACACCCGGGCATCACTTAGGAGGTAGCTAGGTAAGCTAAAGGCACACAACTTGCCTTTCTCGTTATTGTTAAAACGTGGTGGAGAGATAAGTGTTGTTGCTGTTATACGCATTAGGGCAGGGCGATATGGCCTAAAATCTATATCACGATATAAAAAAGAAATATCACGATAACGATGTATTTGACGATATTATTGACAATGGACAAATTACTTCAAAATCCCAGCCTTACGCCTATTGGGAAGATTAATTCAGTGATATTTCATTCTTTTTTTTTTTAACGGCATACTACTTCCTCGCAAATATGATCTACTCAAGCGGTTACATCCTTCATTTCATTTAACTTCATAAGCACCTGTCCCCATGTTCTAGAGTCAGTGTTTATGCTGCTGATGGAGCTGAGCGTAACATGAATTATATCGTATCCACGACGATATAAAAAATTACAACGATATCAAAAAATTGTATCGCGATAACGATATGCGATACGATATGGCCCACCCCTAATACGCATGAATGACTGTTTCTTTGCACAATGTTTCAAAAAAAGCGGCTAAATGACTGCAGGTAAAATAAATAAAAATACTGTAGGGCCACGTGAACGCAAGTCGTGACCTACTTTGACTGCTCTGTCATTACTACTGCGTTTTATTTCTATACATTAATTTAGTTTAAATGTGTTCCAGCCATTAATAACTGTGTTAACGATGTAAAACCCTTTCGCGTCTGTCAGTAACGTAACTGAGGGGCGGTGCGCGCTGGGGGTGGTTAGTGCGCAAACTAATGGTTAACCGAGTATTAACCGCTAAGGGCCTCGGTTAACGGTTAATGAAAAACTTGAAAACGTGCAGCCCTAGTTTGAATAATCACCAAAACCTGCACTAAGCATAATACCTGCTCTTAACCGTGCCCGTGTTACTGGGAAAAATCAGAGTGGTTTCTAAGAAGAGCTGGTTATTTTCTCTACAGTCACATCTTCATGAGGCTACCTTGACTCAGGGCGCTGGGATCTGAGGTCTCCACTGGACCAAATCAGGACAAACCAAGACTAAGCTCTAAGCCTGGATCCTCCCTGATGAAGCAGCAGATAGAGGCTTTGGTAATGACAGCTTATCTCTGCTTTTCCTCCAACTTCACAAAATGACAGAGAAAGAGGATATCAGATAGGAAATGTCACAGAGGAGTGAAAAAAAACATACTATTTTAAACACTCCTTTAGACCAATAATGATACAAGTTACTACATTACTGACTGGTTATTATTTGATCTATTTTGCAAAATTCAGTTCAGGGTTAGATGCATTTTGTTTTCAGCCAGTAGTTGTATAATACTACCCCCACTTCAAACCTTGAGCAGCAACATCTCCATGGAACGAGGTGGCAATTCCCAATCCCAGAAAAGTTACGAGGTCATAGAGAGACGTGTTTAATTAAATCAAAACTCACCTAAAGAGGTTTTTTTATTCCATTCATTCGGTGAAGTGTTTTTGCTGAGGCTTTAAAACAAATTATTTCCGTTTACGACTTACAATTTTGCCAGTTCGTGCAGCTTAAAAGATTCATATATAACGGACTCGGACTCAGTTTCAGTTAAACATGGAAAGAGGAAGAGAAAGTGTCTGGTGCGAGCTCAAAGATGCGTCACTAAAGCAGAAGTCCAGTTTCAAAAGATGCACTGAAATCATGGTTCAGCCCTGGGCTAGTCCGCCTTTACAAACATCCTGCACTTTGCAACATGAGGCTCAAGACGAGACTTTTCTAAAACATTATGCCTGAACATTTGCATCCCATTGTAGAATTTAAAGAAAGAACATCTGTCCCACTGTAAAGCCTGGGGGCTGATCAATCACAGAGAACATGAAGATGACAATGAATTTCCTACACTTCTGAAGGTAAACGTAATGATCGCAAACACAGCTCAAAATCCACACAATGACAAACTCAAGAGGTGCAGTCTGAAGGTGTTGCCGTGGCCTTCAGTCTCCTGACCCAATCATCATTGAAGATCTGTGGGTGGACCTCCAAAGACGGCACGTAGTACAGTGGTTAGCACTCGTGCTTCACAGCTAGAAGGTCCGGGTTCGATTCCCACCAGGGACGGGCCTTTCGTGTGGAGTTTGCATGTTCTCCCTGTGTCTGCGTAGGTTTCCTCCGGGTACTCCGGCTTCCCCTACCACTAAAAACATGTACAATAGGCCAGGATGAATGTGAGTGTGTTTGAGAGTGCAAATGGGGGACGACGGATGGAAATTAGCCAAGGCTACAATCCGGTGTGGCTTGTTCATTAACTTGCACTGTCCCTACCAATAAACCAATAAATAAAAGAGTTCAAGACTGCCCAGAAGTGTCTTAATTCTGGAAGACTTTTGTAAGGAAGAAAGGGCAAAACTCCCTCAAACAAGAACTGAAAAAACTCTTGGCTGCCTAGAAAAGCCTTCAAAGCTGTTCATACTTGCCATATTTGGGACGCTATGTTGTATTATTTTTGCAGGGTGCTCAAACTTTTGATCTGGCTCTTTTATATCAAGTTAAAGGGACTATACTGTGTTAAATGTTAATATGTTTTTCCTCCCCTCATTTGTCCAGCAAGTCCTATGTGTGAACGAGCCCACTGTTACCACAACTGCTCTAGAATCCTGCACCGTCACTGAAAAAGTGTTATTTTCGGGTCAAATTGCGTCATGCACGCAGCTTATATAGAAGCTGCAGTGGGCTACACGTAGGAGATAAAATGACCAACTTGCCTCTAGTCCCTTTAATTGAAAACATTGTTTTATTGGAAACTGAGATGTCCATCTCGCACCGCATGCCTTTTAGATCTTTTTTTCTTCCCTGAACTTTTCACATAATAGAAGTTTTTGCTGAGTGCCTCAAATTTCATTCCCCACTGTTCTAACCACAATAAGGCAATGTAAGACTTTAGACCCCGCACAGCCTGGCGTAGCCGTCTCTGGTTAGTTCCTGGCTTGCGTCTCCTGGTCTATTTGGCTTAGCCGTCTCTGGTCTAGTTCCTGGCTTAGCCGTCTCTCGGTCTAGTTCTGGCTTTACCGTTTGTCAGTTCCTGCTTAGCCGTCTCTGTGTAGTTCCGGCGTGCCGTCTCTGGTCTAGTTCCTGGCTTAAGCCGTATCTGGTCTATTTCCTGGCTTAGCCGTCTCTGGTTGTTCTGGTAGTGTCTATGGTCTAGTTCCTGGCTTAGCCGTCTTCTGGTCTAGTTCCTGGCTAGTCGTCTCTGTTAGTTCCGGCTTAGCGTCTCTGGTCTACGTTCCTGGCTTAGGCGTCTCTGTTCTGTTCCTGGGTTAGCCGTCTATGGTCTAGTTCCTGGCTTATCGTCTGGTTAGTTCCTGTTAGTCCGTTTCTGGTCTATCCTGCTTAAGCGTCTTCTGGTCTAGTGTCCTGGCGTATAGCCGTCTCTGTTTTCCTGGCTTAGCCGTCTCTGGTCTGTGTCCTGGCTTTAGCGTCTCTGGTCTAGTTCTGGCTTAGCCGTCTCTCGTCTAGTTCCTGGCTAGCCGTCTCTGGTCTAAGGTTCCTGGCTTAGCCGTCTTCTGGTCTGTTTCCTGTGCTTAGGCGCGTCTCTGGGTTAGTTCTGGCGTTAGTAGTCTCTGGTCAGTTCCTGGCTTAGCCGTTCTGCGTTAGTTGCCTGGCTTAGCCGTCTCTGTATAGTCCTGCTTTAAGCCGTTCTCTGGTCTGTTCCTGGCTAGCCGTCTCTGTTGTTCCTGCTTTACGTCGTCTCGGTCTAGTTCCTGGCTTAGCCGTCTCTGGTTAGTTCCTGGCTTTAGCCGTCTCTGGGTCTAGTTCTGGCTTAGCCGTACTCTGATCTGACGTTTCCTGGCCTAGTAGCTTGTACGTTCAAGAGGGCCTTTCTACTGTTCTCTACACGAATTTGCAGCCTGTAATTGTGTAGTTGGAAATTGGTGGTTCTTCCTCATTGTGGTTTGAAGGGGTCATTATATTAAAGTTAATGGCTTTGTGGTTTGCCGCGTTATCTATTTGATAAAGTCATATAAGTGTGTTATCTGCACATAAAACTTGCTAACTGCCCATTGATCAGTTCCAGTCCCAGAGGATCACACCGTTAACCTCATCAGTGTCTCTAAATAACTGTGTCCATTCACAACACTGTCTCCTCTAATCCTATAACACAGTAATCTGTGTCCATTTAAAACATGGGATTATAGTCTGGGCAACACAGAGGTGACCGTTACGGTTACCACAATTTAAACCTTATTTTAAAAGAATGAAATCACTAACGGTATTTAAATCATCGGTTGTGGATCCAAGTTGAGTGTGTTATCCATGTAGCAATAATCTTCTTTTGTTTTCAACTAAATTAACAAGGCTGTAGAGAATGGCACTGGCAATAATGACAGGTTTATTATCGACGATAAAAGTAGTCATGATAGAACCTCTGCTTAGACCATGTGTGATCCCATGAACAAAATTAGAAAATCGCCAACTGTATACACACTTTATAAATGTTGCTAATGAATTTTAAGAGGTGCAGACGGCCGCCTGCTGTTATCGTGTTTAAATGAAGCCGCTGGCGCAGCTTTGAAGTCATGATGATCAATGACCACTTCATACAACAACGACAGGTGACAGTGACTTCATATTCAGCCACAAAAAGGTGGAGGAGAGGATCTATATGCAGCCTACAGGCGTAAAATATCAGATCTCTGAATAATACACGCGAGAGCTATTGTTAAAACATTTACTTTTGATCGGAATTAGAAACATCACAAAACGGACAATGAACAAGGTTGGAATACGTGTTGTATGTCATCGTATGTTATTAATTATGTTACAGGAAATACGACCAATACGAGGAGAACACACGTCTGTGTATTGATATAAGAAAACAAACCTTATAAGAAGAGTAAAGAAAAGGGACCAAGCTTCTGAACTTTCTATCGTGTCCAGATGCTGTTAATCACTCAAAGTGTTATTCCAAAGGGACCCATGTAAAAATGTTTGTGAATGACAATAAGACAATATTATTTATACCATTACAAAGGTGCATGATATCTCAATCTTACTGAAAATAAGGTTAAATTGTGGTTATTTTGGTATAGAAACCATTCCTTGCAACAAACAAGAACAAACTCTTGTATAAAATCTGAATAAACATGTTCTTAGGAATTGGGATTGTTTGGAAATGGCATTTATTGTAAGAGGTATCCAAACTGTGGCACGACTGCAAATATTTCTCTGAAAATATTGAAATGTTCCGCTAACGCCCGAGCTGCTGGGTCACTGCCTGGTAAAATGAAATACAAAAGTGTCTATTTGTGAACGATAATCCCTGTACAGAAAACAGCGGGATCCCTGAAAAGCGATTGGTTGACGATACAATCCCAAGGTCTGTTGCATAGATACAAGTGGGTTTTTTTATTATTTGTTGTTTGGGATTTTCTGTACTTTACTATGGAAAGATAGATGGACCATGATCACCTATATCGCCGTTTTACTCAAGTACCACTCGACTTCACCTCAGCGTATTCCAAGGAGTAATACAGAGAGCTTGGAATTCTATCACATTCATTGATTATGTGCCGCTACAAGGAAAATATCATGAAAAAATCAGTTTGTGACTTGCTTTCAAACATTGGCAATAAACTATTTGATCTGTATGAGCTGACGTCCACAGTAGTTAATGATTATATCGTTTAGGCTTGTCCAATATAGAGAATGTCACGCGCTCTGTTACATAGACATGCACAGACTACTTCTCTTTTTCGGCCAAAAGACTGCACCCTCTTTTACCAAGAGCGCATTAACCCCCGCACTTTGGTCAGACATGTAAAATGTCAGGTGAGCGCCATAGCAAAAACAGGTAGGAGGCCCAGAGGCAAGGAAATGTGGGAATAGACACGCTAGTCGAATACTACACTTTTTTACATGTTACGCGCCCAAGGTTGCCACGCTCCACCCCAATCATGTTCTATTATTGCAATCGATGCTAGCGCGATAATTCTAGATGTATTCATTTTGTGGAAGTTTTCAGTCAAGAGTTCCCAACTTTCTTGCATTGCCCGGAAGGCTATCCAAGTTAGCAGTCAGGCTGTCAACTCCACTCCGCGCTTCGGGATCCCGTTTTTTTATAACTCACCTTAAAGAGCTATTTCAGCTTTCGTGTATCCAAAGAATTTTTGGCTTTGCGGTGTTGTTATCCCTCAAATGTTTTTAAATAGGGTTTTGATGGTTGTTTTGCTAAAGTCGCTAGAGCTGCTAAGCCGCAATGGGAAAGTAAGGTCATGGCCATTAGTAGTTATGTCGTAGCTAATCAACATGTTGCCAGTTTTGGGACTTACCAAGCTGGTTGGACGTAGTTTTGGGGCTTGATCGTGAAGTTTCCGATTAGTTTAAGTCCAATTTAGTGTTAGAAAACGCCGACCACCTGTAGAGTATCCAGCGAAGGGAAAAGCTCAGTGGATAACAAGTCAATATGGCTCCAGCGCTGGGTGACAGAGCGGAGGAGGGCGGAGGGCGAGCCGACAAAGGAGGCTTAACAGGCGGCTATTATGGACCGGGAAAGTTGTAATTAACAAACATGGCAACGCTGCGTTACTGAAACTGTCATTTAATATAATAACAATGATTTTGTGCCTGTTTTTAGACGGAGTTCACAAACAAAGGTGTTAAAATGGTGAGAGGTGAGTGGGGAGTTCAGTGTTTTCCATTATAAGTGAGTTTTGATTTGATTTGAGCTATTATTTACAATATTATTATTCACAATATTTACATCATTACATTATCACACAGGCCGAAGCAAGAAAGCTTATAAGTGCCTACTCCATATTCAAAATACAATTATTGATTAGCAGCATTGATAATTCGAAGCATTTACATGTCACAGGTTGAACATCTGATGAGACTTACTGTACAAGACAACTTACAAGTATGAAAACATAGAGCGAAAATAGAAAAGTTTGTGATTTCTGAGTGTATTTACTTAGTTTTACAGTTTTTTCTTATTTTATTTTTTTATCATTGCTTATATTACCATTCTGGTCACCATTCTATTGATTTACTTATTGTCTAAGTAGTCATAGTGTTTAGATATACATATTATACATACACATACATTACTAGCGCACATATTTATTATACATATATTATCATCACCATAATAACCAGTGACAATAATAGCATTCTCAAAGTATCATCAAATTTATCATGTTTCTCAGTTGGCTCCACTAATTGCCAAATAAGAGTGACAACCTCCTAACCCGCCTTAACCAAGCACATTTCTCCAGTTCAGTTTTACCCAAGTCTATAAGCTGTTGTGTAACGCTTCATTTGAAAGCTAAGACCTACAAATTAAACAGATCTTTTCCTTGCGACTTTTGTTTTTGTCACTTTTTTGTGGCTTTTTTCACTTTTTGGTCGACTTTTCATCCTTGTTTTCCTCTCGCTTTTAGATTTGGGTAATGCCAACATGTGCTCGGTTCAGGTGGGGTTAAGAGGTTAAAATATTTACTTAAAAATAATTTTACCCAATAGAAGTAAAAGTACTATAAAAGTTTGATTCATGTTCAGTAGCGACATAAATTATGAGGAAAGAAATACTATAAAACAAAATGAAATTATTATGAAGAATTAAGTAACAAAACAAGAAATACATATTTTTAATCAAAATTAAGATTTTTCCTCAAAGATTACTCACAGTGGCATGGTTACTATTCTAAGTGTACAGCTACTTCACTTTTATATTACAGTAAAAGGTACTGTATGAAAAAACTACTTGCAAGAGTACAATTACTTCAAAATGTTACTTCAGTACATGTACTTGAGTAAATGTAACTGTGTATTACGAACTCTGAATAAGAGTGGCAACCAGACATGTGTACAGTAGTTAAATATTTACTCAAGTAAGTGTAATGTTAATCATAGACAAATATTGAGAGGCGAGTGCTTCAAATGGCTCTTGAGTAATCGAAAAACAATAGAAAAGTGTAGACAAGTGTAACGTTACTTAAAAATTATCTTCTCAAGTAGAAGTAAAAATAGTGAGTCAAATAGTTACTCAAGTAAAGTAAGATTACCGCAAATTGATACTTTTTATTAATACTTTCCACCTCTGCAAACAAAACACACAATAATATGAACATTGAAAATTATGATATTTCCAAACAATGAATATAAAAACTAAGCTAGATGGAAGCTATAAATCAAAGATAATGTACAAGACTGGGGAAAAAAACATACTGTGATAAAACTACTATTGAGTACTTCAACAGTTACTCAAGTAGACTAAATGTACTTAAGTAAATGTAACTGAGTTCCCACTTCTGTCCATTAGATTTTTAATTGTAAGAGAGAAATTGTTGCAGTTTCCTCAAACTTGTGTGTTCCATGTCCTCGCTGAGTCTGGGTGACTTAAGTTTTTCGTAACAGCCTCTTCCACTTATCCAGGGCGGCGTTGCAGATGTGCTGTCAGAGATACGCCCGGCTCTTACCCATCTCCTCCAGGGGATCCCCAGAGAGCGTCCTGGAGGCTCCGACACAATCAGTGGTAAGAGTAGACTCATAAAGGTCTGGGTGTACCATTATAGAGGAGAATAATGCCCGTATAGTCTAGTTATCTATCTTATCATAGTTTTCCACTGCATTTTTACATTACCTTCGTCTTCACCCTTGTTAGTCCTACTTAATGTGCGCAAAACAAAATGAATGAGAAGGAGCTGAAGCACTCACAATCAAGAAGTATTTTAAAGGGGGCTATTATGTAAAATCGACTTTTCAAGCTTTATATCATGTTATTATGTCATTCCCTCATTAAACACATGCCTGGAGTGTTGTCTTGGCTCATTCACATATTTTGAGTAATCAGTAAAAACTTAGACGGCAGCCATTTTAGGTGTAGCTATGCCTCAGTCCTCCTAGGAACGCCCCCACCTCCTGGAGACGCCTCTGGACCTTTTGTCACCAGCCAAGCCACCAACCACTGCTCCTCAGCTCAGCAGAGCCCCCTCCCCACACAGTGTTGTTGTTTAAATGCCACAGCAGTGTGCTGAAGGGGTGTGTCGGAAAGTTTCTTAAGAGACAGAGGCCTATTTCAAGACATTCAGTACAGCATTTTGAGAGAGCAATTTTATTCAAGGCAGTTATTTTAATTTACTGCATATACAGACCAACAGAAGGTTACGTCATCATTGTAGTATGCTATAGACTGGTGCTATGTGATTGAAAAAAGCATAATACCCCTCTTTAAAAGAAAGAAAAACAAACACAAAGAGTAAGACAAAAGAGTAAGTAAATAAAAATAAAATACTATTCCACATCTTATTGTCGTAAGTTATGGTATCTTCAGTTACATTATTCTTTTTCTTTGCTTTACAATTGTATGTTCAGATACATGTTTTGTTTTGTGCAAAAATTTAATTGAAACGTTCTGTAGTGGCGCTATGTAAAGAAAAGGAATGGACTTTATTTGTTTAGCACCTTTCACAGACATGGTCACAAAGCGCTTTACATTGGACAATTTCACGTATTCGGTGGAGATAACCAACCTTAGTGCGAGGCTGCCAATGTGCGCCATAAGCCTCTCCTACCACCACCAACTCACTCACATATATACACCCTAATGTACATGTTTTAGTGGTACGGGAAACCGGAGGAAACCACATCACACAGAAAGACCCCCTCCAGAGATCGAACCCGGGACTGTCCAGCTGTGAAGCACGAGCGCTAACTGCTGTGTTACCGTGCTGTCCGATTGTTTTGTTTATATACACTGCCTGACTCCCCAAAAAACTCATCATCTGTATTTAACTATGGTGTAGGTTCACACCTGAACATCCCGAATGACCAGGTTATTCCATCTGTGGATTTCTTCTTCCCCGATGGCCAAGATGACAAAGCCGGATTCATCGGGCTCACATTGTAAAAGAGTCCAGATCTTAACCCTATTGAGAATCTTTGGGATGGCTTTGCATAGTGGTCACACTCTCCCATCATCAGTAAGATCTTGGTGAAAAATTAATGCAACACTGGATCTTTTGACAACAGTCAGTGTCAGCTTTTAAATAGAAGAAAACACGCAACATATTTTCATTTATCTTTCAAATGTACTGTAATGGTCAAAAAGTAATAATTTCTCAACAAAATACTACAGATTCTCAAAAACTTTACTTCAGTTCTTAAGTAAATTTGTTGTATTCATGTATTTGTTCATTGTATTGAACAGCATATATTTTTACATTGTTGTGGAATGACAGGTTCATAGCTCTGTACAGTGTGCATTTTGAGCTAAACACTAATGCAGCCTTTGGATTTACTGATTATACCACCACCACTGAAACTGATCAAGCCCTGAAGGTCACACAAGAATCTCGTCTCTGTGGATGTATGAATCATTAGGCACTGAGAACTGTCCATTTTATTATTATCATCATTATTTCTGACTCTATTACAGGAAGGGATGAAAAGAGGCGCCATTAGGAGACATTATATCTGCTACTATATCAGTTCCATAATATTCCAGCTCCATTTCAGTAATTGCAGATGCCATTTATAGTTGTGCCTGAATGAGCCGAGACTCTTTCCGGTACAAAAAGTTCAGCTTTAGTTTAGTTTTTGTCATTTAAAAATCTCACATTTTATACACAACTCATGTTTGGCAAGGAAAAGACAATAAGTAGTGTAGTTGTTGTTTCATCTGTCTAAATGTCAACTGGACTGGGTTGATTGACTTGAGGATGAGGCCCAGTCCAGTCAGTGATATTTGAATTCACTAACATTTGAAATTCCTGGACAACTGAAAGCCCACACAAACATTTGATAAATATAATGCTTTCCTTCTAGGCTTTTATACAGTTTTTGGGAGGTGTAAAGTCTCCATTGGAATTACGCCCTGGCATCCAGAATGATACCCCTCTCTATATTTTATACACGGGGACGTCAATCTGGGCAGGGAGCTGGCTGTTGCCGCTTCTGCCAAACTCAAACGGATCCGTGCAATCAGAATCGTTTATGTGCGGTCATGTGTTGTTGTATATATCTGTAACAAAGTTTATATTTTATGAGGTCATCAAGTTTCATGGTGTTAGATTTTAAGAATATATTTGTATGGTCCACCCTCGATAACAATCTACAGACAGCGCCCGGGTAGCCTGATAAACCACACCCACTTCTTTTCTGCGTGAAAGAAGGCGGGTCTGGACACACACGGTAAACAAGTTGCTGATTGGCGGCTGAGGCCGAACCAATCACGACCGTCACAGAGAATTGACAAGGTTACGTCACTCGATGCGCCACTATGTTGTTAGTTCAATTAACATTAACATTAGCCAAAACTAATCATGGATGAAGTAGTCGAGGATTTTGCCTCCGCGTGCTCGTGAGTTTATATTCAGTTCATATTTTGTGTGTTGGACTACAGCTGTCGTCACGTCCACTAATTGCTAATTGGTTTATTCACTGACGATCTGTGCGCGTTAGGCCCGCCCGGTCAAACTGCTCCAATTGCTCCGTTACCAGACTAACTTCCGTGCGTGGAATGGACAGGGAAATAGTATGGCAGAGCCAGGCAATATATTTATTACTGTTTAGTAAAAATAATGTGTTATATACGTCAACGCTAGAGGGCAGTGGTGAGTGTTCAGACCAGTGTTGCCAAATTGGGCCATTTTCTGCACAACTTGTCTTTTTCTGTTCACCTCAAGGCGCAGGATGAGATTTGTTAATCTTAATTAATAACTTCCCTGCGTGGAACGGACAGGGAATAGTATGGCCGAGCCAGGCAAGAGCCGAGTTTTTAATCTAATCAGTGGTAAATTACCAAAAACACATCTAATAATGCATCTAAAAACACAGCTAATAACAATGACTGCCCTTCGCTGATTGGTTTACTCCACTTCCTGTTTGCTTGCATATGTTACGCTATAGAAATCAAGTTAATGCGGAGTCTGGATTTCCAGGCTACTGACCTCCCTCCTCTTTAGTCCTCATGGTCCCCGCCATGAGGACCAAAGAGGAGCGCTTTCCTCGCCCATTTCACAACCTTTAGGCAGCAGCACTGTCACGGTAAAGCCAGGCCGAGGCAAGTCATTTTGACGCCCCAAATTACATTCTTTCTACAACTACCTTGAGTTTAGAAGAGATGGTTTAATTGCAGAGGTGGGTAGAGTAGCTAAAAAAACTGTATTTTACTTTTAAGAAGTAAAAGTAGTGACCAAAACAATTACTCGATTAAGAGTAAAAAAGTACCGGGGAAATGCTGCGAGTACTGTGATACTGAGTAACTGTAAAAGTCTGATTTACAATTCAGTTGTGACATAAGTTATGAGAAACAAAACATGAAATTATGTTTATGTTATGGGCGGCACGGTAGCACAGCGGTTAGCGCTCTCGCTTCACAGCTAGAAGGTCCCGGGTTCGATTCCCACCTGGACAGGGCCTTTCTGTGTGGAGTTTGCATGTTCTCCCCGTGTCTGCGTAGGTTTCCTCCGGGTACTGCGGTTTCCCCTACCACTAAAAACATGTACAATAGGCCAGACATGAATGATGTGTGTGAATGCGTGGAGGTGGTCAGAGGGACCGTTGCCGCAGATCTGTGCAGTCGTGACAGCGCTTCTGTCAGTCTCCCTCTGGGGAAACTGAAGCTATACTAACGTAGCTTACCACCACCAAGCATGGAGTGAATGTAAAAATGCTCTCATGTAAAGCGCTTTGTGACCATGTCTGTGAAAGGCGCTATATAAATAAAGTTCTTCTTCTTCTTTATCCTAGTGTCGCATACCTTTGCCACTGAAAGATTTACTTGCTGTGGAACGAGTTTTTCCTTACTGAAGCAAGAGTACAGATCATTCGTTATAATATTACTCAAGTTGAAGTTTAAAGTACCATGTGGTAAAACTGCTCTCAAAAGTAGAATTATTTAAAAAATGTTAAGTAAATGTAACTGTACTACTCGCCTCTGTTTAGTGTTGGTTCCCCACAGAACTCCTGCAGCCAAGCCATGCTCTAGCTCCTATGCGGCTTCTATCTTTCTCTCTCTTTCTTTATTCTGTGGCGCTGTGAGCACAGCCTCCAGAGAACACTACATGATGTAAACGTTTTGCTGCACGGGCATCGCTCCGTGCGTCTTAACTCTTGACAATACTTTTGACAACTGCATTAATACTGCACAAATACTGAGCAATGCCAGTCAATCACAATAGTCTCAGTGAAGCAGCTGCGGCAACAACTAACTGCGAGTTTGCGATTGGTAAAAAAGTCACAGAAATCTCTTTTCCTCAAACGTCTGCTCTTACTGTACACAGAAGGTCAAAACAAATTTCTGGACATGGCCCAGTTCTGTTTTCCCCGCGATCTGTGACCTCCGGCTTTAAACGATGATGCTGCATTAGTCTGTCACACGACTACGAGCTCTTTACCCACGATGCATCAGGGCAGCTGCCAATCACCCGGAGTGACTGACGGTCATGTGACCTGACACAAACGCAGAGGTGCAGATTTCACATGCTATTTTTGTGGCTGTTTGGATTGTAGTCCTGGTTCAGCCGTACTTTAGCCACTCTTTTGCTTTTTAGGTTTAAAAAAAAAATCATTGCTATTCGAGTTTTCTATCCAGTGGACCAGCAGCTCTACTCCAAGCTTCTCACCTTATATGGAGTTCTCAGCCTCACATCGTATCAATCAAGTAAAAGTACAGTCACTACAAGTCAAAGAGGCATCAGTGTCGTAAATTGCGGCTTCAAAACATGAAGATCACGCCTGAATCCCCCACCTGTACTGCAACACGACGTAAACAAACCTTCTTCCGTGTTGTCAGTCACTGTTATTGACAGTTCATCGGTACAGCGCCTCCTACTGTTCCACGGTGGGCATCATAAGGCTTTAAACGTGACAAAACACACAATGCTAACTTAATGTCTTTCGAATGTAGTGGAGTAATATGTTCTCAACAAAACATTACTCAAGTTAAGTACATTATTTTCAAGGAATGTTCTAAATTACGGTACTACAGTTACTTCAGTATTGATCACTTCTGACCAGGACTGACCCAGAACTCAGGCGTGAGTCTAGATTACCCTTTTTTCATTAAACCAGTTATAATAGACCCTTTAATTGTTTGTAAACATTCCGGGCTTAGCTGGAGGTGGGAAGCTCGATTCCTATCTATTTCCATTGTAGCTGTTGTCATAGTAACGATAAACAAATGTCTAACTGTTTTTGGAAATATCAGATAAATCTTATTTTATCGTCTCAAATGTCATTCCTCTTGTTCTTGCACCTTAAGCCACAACAGGACCACATTTTTCAGTTGTAGTTTTACACTTAAAATCGCTAGTTTTACTTTAATCTTATTTCTCTTGATCACTTCCTGCCTCCAGCTGATGTCACTGATGATGTCAGCAGTTAAAGGGTCCATACGTTTGTTAAGTGGTGACGTCACAGCTCTACTTCCGGGTCCGCAGATGTGCGAGAAACTACAAAAACTCTTTAATACCACAATCAATATTTCTGAAACTCAACAGAGAGTTACTGAACATGCTTATTTATCAGGCCCATTAGCCAAAATGCTGTACCTACTGCTATAAAAGTAATATTTACCAAAATCTGTACTTCCGGGTTAGCGGCTAACGGCGCAGCAGCTACGCTAACCCCGGAAGTAGCGACTTTAGTAATATTACTTTTTTAGCAGTAGGTGCGGCATTTTGGCTAATGAGTCTGAGAAGTAAGTAGCTTCAGTAACTCTCCGTTGAGTTTCAGAAATATTGATTTCTTTTCTCGCATATTTTGCCCGTCTGCTAGGACCCGGAAGCGGAAGTCGTGACGTCACACTTAACAAACTAGAGACACTTTATTTATTTATTTTTAACTTACTGTAAGAAAGAATGTGTTTATTTTCTTCTAGAAATACAAAACCCGTGACCAAAACAAGTCACGTTTTTAAGCCAGCAACATGCAACTGTTTGTCAACCGTTCCTCAATGTCTTCTGAAATTATACAGGGAAAAAAAAGCATGTTCCAAAGTTTGTGTCTGCTCATGGAAAAGCAACAGGAAAGAACACATAAAAAGGCTAAATAAAATGTTCTGAAGAAGACGGAGAGAATGCAAGATTCTATTACTGATCTCACTGACTGGAGTGGCGGAGGTTGAAGCCAGTTTTTGAAGTACCAGCACCTTTCCTGTCACATCGTATATTACCCCCAAAATAACGAGACTTTAGCGTCGGGAAAACCCCACCTGTAGCCTGCATATCATCAGGCTAATTACGGCACGGCACCGCTAACGAGGCTACGCTAGCCCTCTCCATCATCTCCCGGATCACCCAGCACGTCTAAGGGCCACATAAATCCACGTTTATAGGTCATAATCTGCCATTTAAGCAGGCAATGCCCCAATTAGCGGAGCGGGCCTCGGGAGTGATGCGTCTCTGGGGGATTCGCAGGTCCTGGCAGCTCACAGATCCTCGTTCAGTGGTAGACCCCAGACCCTAAACCCTCATCCCCCTCCTCAGAACCACGGACAGCTCATAAATGACAGAAAAGGGTTCCAGGTGTTTGCGAGATGGTCTCACTAGAAAGAAATCAGGGCTCCAAATTAGAAAATATGTATACAAATGGTCTGCTTTTTACTCTGACATTAAAACTAGTGTTATGGGAGAAAACTTTGGGGGGAAAAATCAATGTTTACACCTGCAGCATCATCTTAACTCCTGATTCACTGTAACGTCACATTCTTTGGGCCTAGAGAATGCCCATTGTAATCCTTCCAAAAAAGTACAATTTATTTATAATGGAGACACATTTGCAGCATTCTTCCAAACAACACAATTAGCTCATGTAAATCCTCCTGTTATTGTTAGAACTTCACAGAAACCACACTATAGTCTACAATACTGTTTAGATACTTAGACTGTTTGTCTAAGGGTCAACAACCAATAAATGCAACTTCTGATTATTATAAGTAGTTATTAGGTCTCACAAATGATCATATGATTGATTGGCTTAAAGGCTATAAAGGTGGAAGACTTTCGAATAGTAATTTAAGACTATTCCAGCTTGCACCCTTTCACAGAAAAGGGTGTTTTAACCAGTGGTGTTTCGTCTCACAGTCCCCTCTAGTGGCTGATCTGATTACTGTCGCTTCATCGAATAAATTCCTCCAAAATGAGATGATGAGGCAAGCTTGTTTAGTAAATAAATACATTTGTGGCAAAACCCTTGATGTCTTTTTGTACAGCTGTCCGACAGGTTTTAGTGCAGTGGTGCCAGCAAAAGACCATGCAGTAAAACCATACTCGATGTGAGAGAGGCTCATACATTGAAAATATGATATGTAAAAGATATGTAAAAAATGTAGATTCAAGCGGTCAAAATTAGTTTCCTTCGCTGGGGGTCTGGGCGCACCCTTAGCCATAGAGTGAAGAGTCGACCCGGGAATAACTTAGAGAACAGCCTGCTCCTTCACGTCGAGAGGAGCAGCTGAGGTGGTTCGGGCATCTGTTTCGGATGCCTCCTTGTCACCTCCCTGTGGAAGACCTAGGAAAGGATCCACGCACACCGGGAGAAGGTCTGCGTGGATAGGGAAGTTTGGGCATCTCTGCTCAGACAGCTGCATGTCCTGCACTCCCAGTGTGAGCCGCTCCCATCCGGAAGACGCTATAGAGTCCCTATCAAAAACAAAACAAGATACCTATAAACAGGTATAAGAACCATTCTCCCCATTTCAGTGGGTCCTGAACTCGGGCCAAAGTGCAGAGCGGTGATTGTGTTGGGATGTTTGGTGATGGTTGTTTGCAATGTTCTGTATTGAATGGCATGTCTTTGTATTTGTTTTTTATATGGCAGCCAGTGTGTCCAAGATAAATTTCCTTCGGGACAAATAAAGTAAATCTTAAAATCTTGAAATCTCTTGACATGGCCCCGGATAAAGCGAAAGAAAATGGATGGATGGATAGTGGAGACAAAAGGGTGATTTGAAAAGGTGAATTTTATAGTGTTAGCAACCTTTTTTTAATATGGTTTTATATGGTTCTTAATGATGTTCTAACATTAAACAGTTTGCTACCACCATAAAATGTAATCAGGCCATTACTAAACAGGGCCAAAGCAGAACTCAGCAGAGTTTCTTTATTTGACCTGGGCAGTACATATTAATGAACATTTCTGTAAATGTGTAAGCATTAGCTGCAGGGCTAGTTTTCAACTGTTGTCCTTGGACATGGTGTATAATGACATTATTATAAAACATATAGAACATTTTAAAAGATGAGGCTACATACACACACATAACATAGCATTTGTTCATATACTGTACTGTATCACACATTGATAACATCTGAATGTTCATTCTGTGACGTGCACAATAGAATAGACTCTGCAAGGACAGGTCATACAGTTCAAACAGAGGACATTATGAGAATTAATATGTACAGTTATCATATGCAAAGCAACACCTGTTCAGAGGATCCTGACATAGGACCAGGAGATCTGTACAGTAAGGTATAGGTTAACTCTACCAGACCACACAGTCAGATTCTCTCTGAAGATGCCTGGTGTAAACTGTAGTACTACAGTATCGGCCTAAACCCTTTAGTCGCCTGCAGCGAGTGTGGATGGCTCAGCTGTCTGACCCCATCACTGTCTGAGAGGGATCAGTGGCAGTGCATTATGGGTAAATGTCCCTCAGTGTTTCCCTATGATGTGTTGGTCACATGACTGAGCGCCTCAGAGGCTGCGGCCGCCACTCCCGATATAAACTGCCCCGGAGCTGCCCTTGGGCCACGCATGACCGACTTCAGATCTGTGTTGAGTTTAGAGGAAGTCACACTGGATAACGACTCTGTCAGAGTGAGGTCTGTGATTTAAAGCCACACTGCGGAACATTTAACCTAATAGACAGAATAAAGTGACAAAAATGTAATAAAAAAAGTGACAAAAATATGATGAAAACCCCCAAAAATAATAATAATAACTAATTGACCACAACGCGAGGAAAAAGATCCATTTGGCTGTTCTCCTCTTGTCTCTGTCGAGTGCGGACGTGTTTTCTCACTTCTCCTGGCTTTCGTGCTTTTTTCTGCCTCTGCGAGTGTCTTGTCTTTATTTTTCCTCTTGGACCACCTGCTCGCTGTCCTCCCGAACCGCTAAACTATGGAATTGATTAACTGGAATCTCAGCGCAATTGATACGTTTTTTTTTTCACAAAGTGAGGCCATGGAGGAGGTCGTCTTCCCTGACCGGATTTTCACAGCTCAGTTTGCGATGAATGTCGTTTGCCAAGCGGTCCTGTCAGTCGGAGACGTCAAAGATATTTACTTATTTGGACTCTTGATAACCGGGCACCAGCTTATTGGATGGACTGCCCTGGATTATCGGAAATTTGGAATGACAGCAGCTTGCAATCAGACCACGCTGCTGTCCGTTAAAATTAACAAGCACTTTGGAGCAGGGAGTGACCGAGTGATGGAATTACACCGGAAAGTAACGCACAACAACGATGGACTGTTATGTACGATCTGGCAGCTCGCTGTGGAGACGGACAATAGATGGACTAGGGAGGAAAAGGGTTTAAATGTAAAGGAAACTACCTGCTCTGGAGAACTTAACTAAAGCTGAGACCAAGAAAAAAGCTAATTCATTATAAATGTATGAACTATTGCTGTAATAATTATCTTCCTCCTGAGAGAGGAGGTTTGAAGCAGCTGGATCTCTTATCTCTCCTACGCCGTCAACACTTCCCTTCAAGGCCAAGCCACGGAGCTAAACCTGGTAAGGACTGAGCTCTCTGGGTCATGTTTTGCATAACACTGACATAACCGCACACACATACCCCTCCCTAACCACGCCCCCGTCGTTCTGCGTCTGCCTCAACACGTTTCTTCAGCCCCGCCCCCCTGGTCAATGGCCAGTCATCGTGTATTTCCCATGTCCTGATGTTTCTATATATGTGCTTTGCCTTAACTTAACTGATTGTAATTTCGCATATGTTCTTTTGTAAGGCGCATTGAGTTGCCTTGTGTACGAAATGCGCGGTATAAATAAAGTTGCCTTGCCTTGCCATTTAGATGATTTTTGTAGGTCTCAATTGAGGCGTTACTCTGGCCTAAAGGCTGTAACTTGGGTAAAGCTGACTGGAGAAAAAGCACTCGGTTAAGGTGGGGGTTAAGAGGCTTTAACTTGTTCTGGCTGTTTAGTCGCTCTTGTGATTCAGTAGCAACTTATAACCTGCCCTGTGTGGCTTTAAACTTGTCTGGCCAGTCATACCGATGTTTCAGACTTTACTTATTCCAGTTGACCCACCCTTCAGTGTCTCTGTGTGACCCTGTCAGGAGCGCCGGACCAGATCTGAGCCAGGATTTGCTTATATGATTAACTTATTGTTGTGTAGTCCTTGTTTAGTCTTGAAGGCTGTACTTTGAAGATGGTTGGAGAGTTTGGCTTTATTTCAGAGACGTGTCTTCTCAAAACCTGAAGTTTTTGCAGTTTTTTAAATGTTTTCCAGTTTTATCGGATGCAGAGACTTTAGCTCCATTTGTTCATTGATTTTCCTCTGTCAAACACTTCAAATCATTCACTTCTATATAGTAGTATAACTCAGTTACATTTTGAAACAGTAATATGTTATACAAACATATTACATTTTTAAAGCAGTACTAAGTAACTTGTTTACTTTAATAAATCCTTTCCATAGCCCGGAACGGGATGATTGGCGGGTCTTTCATCTCCCCCGGTGTCGCTGGTCAGAAAACCACAATTGCAACTTCCCTGCCACCGGGTAGGTGTCACTAATACACACTAATGGAATTACGAAGAAGCTAACAGGCTAACGGGCAAAGCTAACTGCAGGCTAGCGCCACTTTAAACAGTATTTACAGCCAAGTTTGAGTGAAAAAAATGATCTCCATTGTGTAACTGGATGAACAATATCCCTCTGTCCCTTTGTCCTTTCTGTCAGCGTAGTATTTACTCTCACGGACAATTAATAAGTAAAAAAAAATGTAACATGCTACAACACCTGCAGTGGCGCTTATGGCCTCTAGGGGCATTAGTTATTTAGTACTGCTTTAAAGCTGTAACTACTAATATAGAATATTATTATTATATATTTTTTTTAACCTTTATTTAACCAGGAAAGTCCCACTGAGATTAATAATCTCTTTTTCAGGGGAGTCCTGGCCCCAGAGGGGAATCTACTAATATATTATTAGTCGGGCGATGGTGGCGCAGGTGGTAGAGCGGGTCGTCTCGTAATCAGAAGGTCAGAGGTTCGAATCCCAGCTCCCTCAGGTGCACATTGTCGTTGTGTTCTTGGGCAAGACATTTCACCCACCTTGCCTCCAGTGTCTGTGTGAGTAAGAGTGTGAATGGGTGAGTGGATCCTTTCTGTAAAGCGCTTTAGGCCTGATGAGGGTAGAAAAGCGCTATATATAAATTGAGACCATTTACCATATTACAATTTTAAAGGATCTTGCACAATACTGCTCGCGACACTGAAAACGGTTCCGTGACCCGCTTTAAGTAAAGAAAGGTATGACTTCTGGACCCATCATCCCCACAGGAAAACAATCCATGAGCCAAATAAGAGTTTCTGTGGATATTGAAAGAAATATTCTCACAATCCTCTGACAATGTTTCCACGACCCAACAGAACGCCTTTAGGGACGAGCCTCGGACTGTAACTCATTTGAATAACAAGCCCTCAGAGGTTGTATGTGTACACCCTACTGCGACACACGGGGAGAGGCTTTCAACTGCACTTGTTCAACCAAATCCATGTGCTCCTTCTATTCAGAGCAACTGTGCCGCAGGAAGTACTGTATGGATTTCCTCTTGTAGCATTCAGCTGCTCAGCTCTGGGAAAGCACAGTGTTTTAGACAGGTGTTAAGAGGCGACTCGTTTTAGACACAGATAGGCCTCTGGAGACGAGCACATGTTAAAAAGTGAAAGAGACTGTCAAAACGTGGATGTGTTCAGTGGGGCAGTCCAAGAAGCAATTTTTTTTTAGCAATTAGAGCAAGGTTTTGTGCCAAGGCCTTTTCCCCACAGCCCCTGAACCGACCACGAGCCAGATCCACAGTCATTTGTTCTTAAGCCACTGTCATGAACACTGAGTCATGACCAGTTCTCTGGAGAAACCAGATCAGAAATCCATACTTACAAATGGTAAATGGTCTCAACTCATGTCGTGCTTTTCTACCTTCATTAAACCCAAAGCGCTTTACAGCAAGGATCCACTCACCCATTCACACTCTCATTCATACACCAATGTACGCAGACAGACATATTTGAAGACTGAAAGATCAAAAGCTTAACTTGGTCACGAAACTTGCTCCGCACCAGGTTTGCCTAAACCAGGAGCAGTTTTGTTTTCGTCAATGAAGACAATAATGATATTATTACGTTGACGCATCTTTTTAAAATGATGATAATGTAATGGTGACGAGCTAAATATAGCTCTTTGGTGGCTAAAACATGACGTTAATGAGTTTACGTTGACAAGGCGTTAATGGGAGAAAGAAGTTTGTCAGACCATTTACAAAAAAGTGAGCCGTCGTCACTTAGCAGTAATTGCAGTATATCAGGATGAGTGTACGAGTAGAGGAGGGCAACATATCGTCTACATCAGGGGTTCCCAAACTGTGGTACGCCCCCGGGGTACGCAAAGAAAATAAAAGTTTATTACAATCTGATCGATATTGACCCGTTAAAACCGCTGCGCTTATACAGGCGAAAGGGTCTTATAATTCAGACAAAAGATGGTTATGTCCTGCATATACATCATCTCCGCTTTAACAAAAGCTTAAACCAGCACATTTGAGTCTGTACCGGTGGTTTGACAGTACGACTGAGTGAGACGCAGAGGGGGCGGGGCCAGAGCGCAGAGTCCAAACCAGAATCTGATGTTCAGACTGAGTGAGTCCTGGTTCACTGGGACAAAGCAAAACACTCAGCTTTATCCATTCACACTAACAGCCTTGTTTCCAAAATAATCAAAAACTGGCATTTTCATTAACATTTTTTGTATTTACATAATTTCTTAATAGCCTTAATCACCCAGACAAGCAAAAACATATTGAATGTGGAAAACCTGCTTGAGTTCACTGTAATAATTGAAGAAATAAACATAATATTACATGTGATATTCCCAGTGTTTCCATCACGTCAAACTAGGGGGTACGCGACTCGTCACTTAAAGCTTCAGGGGTACACGGCTCCAAAACGTTTGGGAACCACTGGTCTACATTATAAGATAATATCACAGTTTATGTTTGGAAGATGCAAATTTACAATATTGAATATGTTCAATGTCAAGAAACCAACAGAAAAGTTGCTGGTGCTAAACAATAAACATAAAATATGCTGACGTGTAATCTCTCCAACAAGTGTTCTGAACTTTTGTGGCCTTTTCAAGACGATCACCCTTTTGAGTGACAAATAAATCTTAATTATTGTTATCGAGAAATCCCCCTAAAATATTGAAATATTAATTTCTGTCAATATCCAGCTCTTTGTACGAGTGAGTCCTGGTTTAGTCTGGGTCCTTCCTAGTGCTGATGAGTCTCCTGTGATCCATCTCAACTTTAAGCCGCGAGCGTTATCGTTATGTAAACTGCCGCATGCTGAAAGTCCAGCTGTGCTTATCTCCCATAATGCACCTCTCTGTGGGTCACAAACAGATGACATCATCAGTCAGAGCCAACGTGACTCGGCCGGGTGCACGTGTGAGGTCGGGGGTCGAGGGCTTAGCCTTTGCTCATTTATTTACAGCTGTGTGCTGTGCACTGCTGTAACGGACTCAATATCCCATAATGCCTTTCACACATGCTGCACAGTATGTGGTGCCCCTTAGATGGAGCAGGAGGCAGAAGAACTCAATATTTTTTTCAGTAAAAGCCAATGTCCACACTATTCCTGATCAATGTCCTGCACCTTGAAAAGCAGGGAGCCAATATAGACCGGGCGTTCTCAAACTTTTCTTTCCTTTGGTTGTGATCGTTTTAGATTGAACACAACACTTTTGTGGTCATACCGCCTTTGCTCTGCCCAATCCCGTCAGATCTTGGAAGCTCAGCAGGGAAGGGCCTGGTCAGTACTTGGATGGGAGACCGTTTGGTAACACCAGGAAGCCTAGCGAATGTAATGAGTGAGTGGTGGTGGTGGTCGGAGGGGCCGATGGCGCAGACTGGTTGCCTCGCTTCCGTCAGTCTACCCCAGGGCAGCTGTGGCTACAATAGTAGCTTACCACCACCAAGTATGGAGTGAATGAATAATGACGACAGTGTAGCGCTTTGAGAAACTTGGTAATACAGGCTTGTAAAGCGCAATACAAGTGTAAGGCATTATTATTATTATTATTACTTTTGTTTTTACTCTCATTTTTCATGGGGTGAACTGTGTAGTCTCCTATGGACAAGTGTAGTCTCCTATTTATTGGTTTATTTGGTCGGGACAGTGCATGTTAATGAACATACATGGGTCTCATGCATGTAAACAAGCCACACCAGATTGTAGCCTTGGGCTACTTTCCATCCGTCGTCGTCACCCATGCACACTCTCAAACACACTCTCATTCATCTTGTCTATTGTACTATCGAACCCGGACCTTCTAGCTGTGAAGCACGAGCGCTAACCGCTGTACTACCGTGCCGCAATTGCCACAAGTGTTGTCTCCTATGGACCAGTGTTACAAATGAGCAGTTTTGCCTATAACAGTAAGAATAAGGTATCTGGTTTGTCCAATGCTGTTGTTATGTCCATATCAAATAAACTAATAATAATCAAATTAATATTAGGGTGAACTCAAAGACATAAAAGCTTTTCTATAAAAACAACAGACCCATTTCTCCCAAATATTGTTCACAAGTCTGTGTTAGTGAGCACTTCTCGTTTGTCAAGAGAATCCATCCTCCTTACAGCTGTGGCAGATCAAGATGCTGATATTAGATGCTGATATTAGATGCTGATAATGGGGGAATCAGAAAACAGTATCTGGTGTGATACCATTTGCCTCACGCACACATATTTCCTTCATAGAGTGGATCACGGTGTTTGTTGTGGCCTGTGAATATGTGGTTATCTTTGAAGTAGCCAGAGGGAAAACAAAGAATGGAAATAATAATAACAAGTTTCTCAAAGCGCTACACTGCAGTCATTATTCATTCACTCCATACTCGGTGGTGGTAAGCCACTGTTGTTGCTACAGCCGCCCTGGGGTAGACTGACAGAAGCGAGGCTACCAGTCTGTGCCACCGGCCCCTCCAATCACTCACCCACTCACTACCCACTGTGCATGTAAACCTAGCCTCATAAGGTCCATTGTCCCACTGGATTCTGCAGATACGCCACAAACTGACTCCACAGCCGCCCTTATCTCAGCAAGAGCACCACTTTCACTTAACCACTGAGACAAACCCGGACTAAAATTGCACCTATCCGTCCCCTACTGTTTGAGTGGAAGTTGTTTTCTCAGAACCAAATGGGAAAATGACAGAAAATTATACATTTTATGGAAATGCAGGGTGATTTTCAGAGCGTTGTGTTGTTAACGCCAAATTGGACCATTCGTGGCAAAAGGTGCTTAGAGTGGTGGGTAGAGGAGCTAAAAGATTTATCAAGTAAGAGTAACACAGTCTGGTTCAGTCCTGGTTTAATCCTAATTTAGTCCTGGTTTAGATCTGGGTTTGTCCTGGTTTGGCCCTGGTTTAGATCTGGTCTTATCTTCATTTAGATCTGGTATAATCTTTGTTTAGTCCTGGTTCAGCCCCGGTTTATTCCACAGCTGCAGTTTTCTGATTTGTGGATTAGGATAATCTCTCGTAGAAACAGTGGGATTGACACATGCTGCTTTTCAGATTTGGACCATTGCCCACTACTATTACTACTACTACTACTACTACTACTACTACTACTACTACTACTTCTACTACTTCTACTACTACTACTTCTAATACAACCACTACTGTTTCCCTCACCACTAAAAACGTCTGGGCAGCTATAGCTACTACCATAGTTTACCACCACAGGGAATGGAGTGAACCCCTCCTGGAACCGCCACCTTAACGTGGTGGAGGGGTTTGAGCACCTGAATGATCCTGGAGCTCTGTTGTCGGGGCTTGGTGCCCCTGGTAGGGTCTCCCAGGGCAAACAGGTCCTAGGTGACGGGTCAGACAAAGAGCGGTTCAGAAGCCCCTTATGAGAGACCAACAGGCCCGGTTAGAACCATGAGGCCGTCCCTTCTGTGGACCCACCACCTGCAGGAGGAGCCATAGGGGCTGGTGCAATGTGATTTGGGCAGCTCAAACAGCTGCCCCCACGACCCGGCAACGGACAAGTGGAAGAAAATGGGTGGATGGATGGATGGAATGGAGTGAATGAATAATGCACAAAAGAAAACGACTTTGATGGAAAAACGCTCTGTTAGACTAATATTTTTATTTATTTATTCCCCTTTATTTATTCAGGAAAGTCCCTCTGAGATTCAGAATCTCTTTTTCAGTGGAGCTCTAAAGTGGAACCTACTGTCCCTGACTTCATTACAATAGGGCTGGGTACCATTAAATGATGGGGGGAAAAAGTATGGTATCAGTCTGAGTTGTGGAGATGTTACTGCCAGTCACGGCAGTAACATCTCCACAACTCAGACTGATTGCGCACATACTAATGTCCTGTCTCACCGGCCTGGAGACTAGTTTTATTTATTAGTTTATTTGGTTGGGACAGTACATTGTCGCCTTGGGCTAAATTGTATCAGTTGTCCCCCATGTACACTCTCAAGCACACTCATCCATTCTGGCCTATTGTACTTATGAATGCAAAGGAAACGCTATAATGCTGATCTTCATGTGATCTAAGTTTGAATTCCTCATGTCTGTCCCTCCACGTCCCACCGCATCACATGACCTGTCCCACTTTCACTGCTATTGGAGGTGGTCACCTTAACTACTGTTACTAAACATCTACAATCTACAACCTGTGCTCCCAAACTGAAAGAGAGCCCACAAGGAACTCTCGTATTATTGCTAAACTTCTGCGATGTGTGATGGACGGAGGAGAGCGATGGAAAGGGGGGGGGGGAGGGGCTTGGCTTCTCCTCAGCCAATCGGCCGGCAGATCGGAGCGGCACTTAAACAGCGGCTGGAGCAGACGGCGTTAGAGAGAGGAGAGAAGAGAAGAGAGGAGAGGAGAGAGACAAAAACAAGAGGAGCGAGAGTAAGAGAGCGGAGGGAAAAGAGAGAGAAAAAGAGGACGGAAGGGAAGAAAAAACAAGAGCTGAGAGAGCGGAGCATCTTCTGTTTGCATCCTACAGACTGGATTTAAACATGTTCTACTGAGGAATTAACCAGTGAGTACTACTACTACTACTACTACTACTACTACTACTACTACTACTACTACTACTACTGGAGAAGGGTATTACTTAGTTACATTCACTCAAGAGTGAATAAAAAAATATATATAATTATGCCGATACTTGAAGGATACTTTCTTCATCACCTAAACTAAGATATTTGTCAACAAACAATAATGTTTAGAATATATTCAAATTTACAATATCGGGTTCATCGCCAATGTCAAGAACTTTGTGACAAATGGGGTATCATTTGGGGGGAAATGTGGAGAAATTGTGGCAAAAAAAGAGAAAAATGGGGCAAAATTCAGAAAAAATTGGGAGAAAATACAGTAATATTAGTAATAAAAAATGGCAAAAATTAGGGAAAACAGAAGGAAAAAATGAGGGGAATAAAATAACGTATTTGAGCTGAAACAACTTCCTTTAATGTTGTCCCTGGACTAACAGCATCATCATTTGTTGATACCAATAGTACCTAAACTTTTTTTTCCGATACCACACTGGTATTTTATTTATTGGTCGGGACAGTGCATGTTAATGAACATACATGGGTCTCATGCATGTAAACAAGCCACACTGTAGCCTTTGGTTAATTTCCATCCGTCGTCCCCCATGCGCACTCTCAAACACACTCTCTTTCATCCTGGCCTATTGTACATGTTTTTAGTGGTAGGGGAAACCGGAGTACCCGGAGGAAACCTACGCAGACACGGGGAGAACATGCAAACTCCACACAGAAAGGCCCCGTCCAGGTGGGAATCGAACCCCGGACCTTCTAGCTGTGAAGCACGAGCTGTACTACTGTGCCGCCCGTATCATTGTACCCAGCCCAAGAACATGTACTTGAGTATTTTTTTTAAGTAACTGCACTTTTCACCTCCTGTGACTACCTGCAAAAAGTGTGTTTACTGTCCAGTTTTGGAACACACTGACACTGACAGCCTGGGTTGAGCGCTGAGCTTCCTTTCCTCTTGTGTGTGTTACATGTGTCTCTTCTTTGTATATTGTTGTATATGATCATAAACCACACTGTCCACAGGTTTTTTTCTCATGGTGGTTTTGGAGTCAGATGCATCATATATGGAGCCCTTGTTGTCTTCCCTTTTTATATTCTTGTGTTGCATTGTTGCCTCTATAACTGGTCTGGTCATGTATGTGACTCATACTTTTAAATAATCATCGTGCTCCTGGGTGGATTTGTGCCCCCGAGTCAAAACGCGTTGGCGTCTGAAATACATTTAAAAAAGGAATCCGGAGAGCCTCGATCCTCTCTTTTATTTAAAGGACTGCTGACTCGAGGGGGAAAAAACTCCAAGGACGTCATACAGTAATAGGCAGTTTCACATTTGTGGATTTCCGAATAGGCTGTCGTTCGTTCTGTATTTCCCCTAAACATTTCTGAACTTGTCATCTGTAAAATAGGGGTGATAATATGTGATTTTAGCTTTTATGTCTCTGTTGGCACCACATTTCTTTAAGTATTCTTACCATGGTCCACACCGCAGCTTATAAAAATGTCTCATTTACAACTTGGATGATCCTTCTCCATCCTTCTGCTGTTTTGGGGAAAAGGAGACGGTAAATCTTCCATTTTCACTGGTTTTGTGTCACTAAATAATTTGTCATTTTCGATTTTCTGCTTTGTTGAGCGTACACAAAATGCTGCTCAGACTTTGGTTTGTATAATGAAACGATGCATCATTTATAGAGATTTTTAAAGGCTGCACAATACATCAACAGATTATCGTTTTAGGTTACACACAACAAGCCACAAGATTGACACATTTTCTCTCCCACAGCCGAAAACAAACACCCACAGTAACGAGAAAATGTTCTGTTTCAGTCCTGATTTTTCTATTTTAGTTCCATTTTACTCTGGCCCCGTTTTGACCGACATAGCTGGATCTGTTGAAAATGTGGAATGAACCTCTTAACCCTTAACCGAGCACATTCTCTCCAGTTCGGCTTTACCCAAATCTAAACGCTTTTTGACTGGAGCTCACAGCCTACAGTATAGACCAGTGTTTGAAAGCTAAGGCCTACAAAACACATTTTTGTGGCTTTTTGTCTCGTTCATATTCACCACTTTATTGACGCTTTTTTTGTCACCATTTTTGTCCCTGTCACCATTTTTATGACACATTTTTGTGGCTTTTTGTTGTATTATTGCTGCTTTTCAGGCACGCTTTTGTCACATTTTTGTTGTGTTTTTGTCTCGTTTTTTAATGCTTTTTGACAGTTTTTTGTTATGGAGCCCGCCAGGGGACATGACGAGATTTTTTTTTATTGCGTTATTTCACAATACTTTGCGAAACAACGCAATAGTTTTGCGATAAAACGCAGTAATTATGATGTCTAGCTGACAAAACTGGGTTGAATTTACGATCATATCCACCAACCCGGGTGAATTTTGTCGCTTGTCCCCAAACAGCTGCGTGCGCCTTTACGCATCTTCCCCACTCTGCAGCAGCGCTGTGTCAGAGGCACCAGCGCGGACAAGCACCAGGATCGTCTGGAAATGCTCCAACGCTTCCACCCATCCCGTCAAGAGCATGAATGGGGGAATTTAATCGATCTTTATTTCAAATTGGGTTTAAATTACAGAGAATTAAGATTAGTGTTGGCCAACAGACATGGTATTCCTGTAGGCTAAATGGCAAAGGGGCACTCAAGGCGTAAGGAATACTCCGACCTGGCGGTTCTGGTTGAATCCATAACCAGAATTATACAGTTGTGTGCACGGTTCTGGACAGCAGGGGGATGTACACCAAGTGCAGAGAAAATGGTTTAGGCAGGAGAAAGGAAGACGTGCATTATCCTCAGGGAATTGGATCCAAACGGTGTGTCCAGAAGGAAAGCTATAGGAGACTTCAAAGAAGTCTTTTTCAGAGGACCTATAACTTTATCTGGCATATTGACTCTTACGATAAGTTGAAGAATTCATAAGTTCAGCGTTTAGTACAGACTTGGGGGCTGGTAATCCCCGAACCAAAAGAGCGCACGATGATCCAGAGGCGAAGGTGTTGCGCGCAGGGAGATGGTCGTTTTTGTTCTCAGACAGGTCAAACTTTTAATTCAAGAGAAGCCAACGCTCCTTGACAGGATGGGTGGAAGCGCTGCAGCATTTCAGGACGAACCTGGTGCCTCTGACACTTAGCGCAGCTGCAGTCGTAAGATGCATAAAGACGCACCGCCTTTACGCAGCTATTTGGGGACAAGAGACAACATTCACCCCCACGGGTTGGTGGATAGTTGATCGTAAATTCAGGCCAGTTTTGTGCAGAGACTGACTGAAAGTTGCAGGTGCTGAATCTGTACGTATTATGTGGCTATGAGGTCTATGGGACGTGGACTGCGCAACGCAGGAATCTGGGGCTGACACCTCCACAATCAGCTATACATCGGCAGGGGAGTGACCCTCTCTCCTGATCTCGGGGCCTGGCTGTGCTAATCTGAAATCCTATAACAATTCTCTGTCCCAAGATCGCCTCTCATGACTCTGGGACACCCTCCAAGACCTCATACAGCTTCCACGTAATACGTAATAAGATGTCTTTCACTTAGGCTACATTAATACCATGTCTGTTGGCAGCACTAATCTAGATTCTTTGTATTTTAAACCCAATTCGAAATAAAGGTCAATTAATTTCCCCCATTCATGATCCATTGTGTGTGGAGGATGATAGTGTAGAGTATAGGCTGTAAAAGGCCTCGTTCTCTACCCAAACATGATTGCGTTATTTCGCAATAATTATTGCGTTTTATCGCAAAAATTCTCATCTGGCGGGCTCCGTATTTTGTAATAAAAAAAACATTTTTGTCGCATTCATGACACATTTTTATGTTTTTTATGTTGCGTTTTTGTCGCTTTTTTTGCTGTATTGTTGCTTTTCAGGCACGCTTTTGTCACATTTTTGTATCGTTTTTGCTGCGTGTTTGTTCACAGGCCAGTGCGACGCCTCATATGAAAGTTAAGACCTCGTAGTTTCTGAAAATATGAGTTCGATCTCTGAGTAAAGCAGAACTTACGGGTGTTGGATGGCAGTTATTTGTCTGATAAAAAGGGATGGTTACACAACAGCGCGCTGCCCTGTGTAAAGCCGCTTGTTGTGTCCGTTTTCCTTTACGGTGGCGGCGCATTTCAATCTTCCGCTCCACGGGGGACGGCAGACGCTTTTATCAGCGCGAAAGTAATTTTCGGAAAATACAGTTTTTCTCCTCGGACAAATACTCTCCCATCGAACTCCCCATCAGCGAGAGGATGATGACAGAGGAGGATGAAGGATGAGCATGAGATGGTTTGATCATGTGCGTAGGAGCCACAGCAGAGATCATTCAGAACGGCCATTATCACAGCTGGAGGTTTAGCTCATCAAGAAAAGTCTTTTACTTTCAGGTCAGACACAGCGCTGCCTCCAGAACGATCTGAAGTCGTGCAAATAGAGATCATTACCCGTTCAGGATGTATCGCTCGAGTTGTTTTTCTACTCGCAGTTTGGCCATAACTTTTCCGTATTTGAAATAATCAAAAAGTGAAAATCCTTCATGTCCGACCAAGTTAAGCTTTTTTATCTTTCAGTCTTCAATATGTCTGTCTGCGTACATTGGTGTGATGAGAGTGAATGGTGACTGGTTCCTTACTGTAAAGCGCTTTGGGCCTGATAAAGGTAGAAAAGCGCTATATAAGTTGGATTTTTTTTTTTTAAATGCACACACTCGGCTATTTCTAATGAAAGAACTCCAAACGTGAGAAAGATGCAATAGCATAAAGTTGTGGAGACGATGGAGAGCTCACACGTTTCCTTTCAGACGTACTTCACTCATCTGCACAATCAATCAATCAGTCAAACTTTATTTATAAAGCGCTTTTCATACCGAAAGGTATCACAAAGTGCTTTACAGATTACAACATCTAAAAAAATAAAATAAAATACGCCCCGCATCATACATCCATACATCATACATACACACACATTCACATACACACGTACACACACATACAATATATCATTAGGACTAAATGAATAAATGTCAGTTAAAAGCTAAGCTAAAAAGGTGGGTCTTGAGCCTGCTCTTAAAGACATGAACGTTCTCTGCGGCCCTGAGCTCCTCCTCAGGTCGTTCCAGAGGTGAGGGCCATAATATTGGAAAGACGTCTCGCCGTGAGTCTTTCTGTTGACTTTAGGAATAACTAGGAGACCCCTGCCGGAGGAGCGAAGGGGCCATGAAGGTTCATAAGGTAAAAGTAATTCTGAAAGATAAGAAGGACCAAGACCATTAAGACATTTAAACAACATTAAAAGAACTTTAAAATCGACCCTGAAACACACACATGCAGCGACTCTAAAATAACAAGAAAATAACAATAACTCATGAAAAACTTTAAGGTGCGTACACACCTAACCATATGGGCCGCGCTGCTGCTTCTATTTGGACGCTTGAAAGGCTTGCAGTCTGACGCTCGTATGTACACTTGAGGCAAATCTCGCCTCTTTCCTCTCTCAGACATTATTTCAATACGTGTGGGTTAGAGTGTGCAGTACCTGTCTGTCCAGCGATCATGTCACAATAAAATCCCCTTTTAAACATGTTTGTAATCCTTGTTAAATGCGCCCACGCTTGTGTTTTCACAAGTTTATTGAAGATTCCTCTGATCCGAATGCCTGGGCTCGGGAAAGGCATTTCAAACCACAGCTGCTGATCCGATCGTCATGAATACTTCCTCTTTTCAGACGGTGTCTCCGTTTCACTTGTGTCTTTATGACACAAGTGAAGAGGTGGTTATGTTGCTCCAAATTCAGATGATCAATAAATTATTCCAGAATGCAGTGTTTCCCACACATGGACTATTCTGTGCCGCACCGCCACAGAATCAACACCGCCCACCACATATTGAGTATCGTATTTAATTATTTTTAACGCTATTTAAAGCACGCATCGTATAGAACCGCCGCAGCGGTCAATTTGACCGCGGGGAGGGGGGTTTAAAATGTGGCGGCCCTATAAGCTATTCCTCCGTAACTCCTAGTCACGCGTCTCTCCCTCTCCCATAGCCCACACACACAGCCCCTCCCCTTCGTGCACACCGCGTGTCTCTATCAGGGATCAGTGCTGGAAGCTGTGTCTATTTGGTGCAGAGAAGACGGCTGGTGAAATTCACTAGGCCTCCCGACCGCCTCGAGGAGGACTCAATGAATCAATGAACCAGGGCTGGTACGTTTTTCGATTAATTCCAAGTAATTAATTACATAAGGTTTAAGGCAATTAAAAATCGCACACTTTTTCTGTCAAACTCGTTTATTCACGCAATTAAGCCGACACAAACGTATTTAAAAAGATAAAATAAATCAAACTGCTATTGTCTTTGAAGTGTTTGAAATGATCTCACAGGCCTCACATCTCTGCGAAAAAATGCAGGAAAATACAAAGAAGCATCGAAAATATACCTCTAAAAAATAAATTCAACCCCGAATTAAATTATACTTAAATGCAATTTATTAATTACAAAGACCATAATTAACTCAATTAAAAAATGTATTCGAGTCCCACCACTAAAACATTATTGTTCAGTTTGCTGGTTCTAGATGACAAATATATTAGTGTAGGTATCGGGAAAAGTATCGTTCAGGTATCGGTATCGAAAACCAAGTATTGTTAAAGTACCGTACTATAGTTTACTGTATAAGTTGAAAATACAAAGCGGGCCAAAACACATGCAAAGATTATTCAGTTTGTGGCATTCATTAAAAAGCATCACATTTGACTTGCTGCTGCCTGCGTACAAACCCTGTAAGAGAAACATGATGCAAAAGTTCTGTCTGATTTCATGACCTCCACTAAATATGCCGAGGAGCCGGTCACACTCTCGTTTTGCATTCGGAGCTCATATGGGAGCAATGATTGGCTCCTACGAGAAGAAGATTGGACTTTACACGAAAACAAGATTTCACAAAGTCGGGTCAAGAAACCAAATGTGAAGTAATGATGAAACCAGGCCTAAAGCTGTGACTGAGAGCAGGAAGTGAAGCAGGTTTTTGTGGACGGCGGGACGAGTGACGAGAACAACACCGCTGGATGTAGGAGGAGATCGGTGGAGCTAGTTTTTAGCGATCGTGTTTGTCAGGCAAGGCAAGTTTATTTTAGAGCAAAATTCATAGAAAGGGCAATTCAAAGTGCTTCACAGTTGCATAAAAGCACAAGAAAGCAGAAACATAGTAATTAATTACAATAAAACGCAACAAGAGTGCAGATAAAATCCCTTCTGTAGTCATATGCACAGGTAAAACGTTTTCAGCCTGTATCACATCCTCATGAAGACTGTTCCAGAGTTTAGCTTTAGCCTCAGAGTGTTTACTCTGGGAACCACCAGGAGACCCCTCCCTGAAGTTCTCAGGCCCGAGATGGTTCATACGGCTCTAACATGTCAGAGATGTACTTTGGTGCTAAACCATGAAAAGACTTGTACACAAGCAGAGCTGTTTTAAATTCTATTCTCTGAGTGACAGGAAGCCAGTGCAGAGACCGGAGCACTGGACTAATGTGGTCGTATTTCCTGGTTCTTGTCAGGACTCGAGCAGCAGCGTTCTGGATGTTCTGCAGCTCTAACAGGTCGTTTAGAAAGGCCAGTGAGCAGCCGTTACAGTAGTCTAACCTGCTGGAGACAAATGCATGGATGAGTCTCTCTAAGTCTGGCCCGGTCTTCTGCCTGGCACAATGGCAGCGCTGCTCAAGACGAAGTTGGTATCTTGCGTACAGTTACATACAGCGGTGTACCAGTGCTTTCGCCGGAGGAAAACTGGGTCGGGGCTGAGGCAGTTCCTCTTCTTTACATTAACATCGCGCGCTGCCTTGTGCATCTTATCAAGCGCTCGCAGGACAAACTACAAACCATTTCTCCACTGTGAGTTAAACACTGTCCATCTGTAGAATATATCGATGTCTCGCTCTAGCGCCAGTATTAAAGAGGGCAAAACACCGGCACATGTGCCCCCACACCCACAAAATATTCCAGTCTGGTATGGGTGTCTCTCCAGCCACTTACGGCGCCGAGTATGAAGCTAAAGATTTCACAGAGCGCCCCCCGTCAGTGCAAGAGTCTAGTCTACAGTGTGTGCTTAGAAACACAAGATAAGGGCCCAATACCTCTGATCTTAGCACTGTTTGTAGATGATAAAAAGCTGCTGATGATCTGTCCCAGGGCAGTGGAGTGGACATCAGGGGGACCATGACAAGCTCTCTGTAATTCAGGGATTTTACTCATGGTTATTTTTATTTGTGAACAGTTTGAACAAAGATGCACAACAGACCGAGCAGCTGAGATCCACAGGAACCGTGCTGTCCTTGGCACAGTTTCATTCAGTCTCAACAACAAGCGGAAAATGGACCAGCTGCAGTTCAAACCTGAACTCAGACAGGAATAAAAACACCAGAGGTAGCAGGGTTTCCACGGGCATTAAGGCCCTGAAAGTCATTATAAAGCATTAAAACTGGCCTTACATTTTATACAAAATATTATTTGTTCTTATAGAGACAGAACCCACAAGAATGACAAAAAGGAATCTTGTAATAAGTTGAAATAAGTACTTTTGTCCTTGATTTGAGTCTAACTTCAGAAATATGTCCATGGGGCAAGATATTTACAGTAAGTACATTAAAGAGGGGGTATTATGCTTTTTTCAATCACATAGCACCAGTCTATAGCATACTACAATGATGACGTAACCTTCTGTTGCTCTGTATATGCAGTAAATTAAAATAACTGCCTTGAATAAAATTGCTCTCTCAAAATGGCTGTACTGAACGTCTTGAAATAGGCCTCTGTCTCTTTAAGAAGCTTTCCGACACGCCCCCTTCAGCACACGGCTGTGGCATCTAAACAACACTACTGTGCGGGGAGGGGGCTCTGCTGAGCTGAGGAGCAGTGGTTGGTGGCTTGGCTGGTGACGAAGGGTCCAGAGGCGTCTCCAGGAGGTGGGGGCGTTCCTAGGAGGACTGAGGCATAGCTACACCTAAAAAAAAAAGTTTTTACTGATTACTCAAAAATATGTGAATGAGCCAAGGCAACACTCCAGGCATGTGTTTAATGAGGGAATGACATAATAACATGATATAAAGCTTGAAAAAGTCGATTTTACATAATACCCCCCTTTAAGATTTTTTTTTTCAAATCTAGTTTTGAGTGCGATTATGTCTTTTATCTTAATTGAAGTGTAAATATTTTGCCCCATGGACAGATTTCTTGAAATTCTCAGACTCTCAGATCAAGGCCAAAAGTACTTATTTCACAATTACCTTTTGCAGTGCTGCTATTTTTAACGACATACACTTGTCCAAAACACAAAAGCTACGGTAAAACTAATTCAGCTGCAGTTCTGACTAAAATTGTACACAATCTTTTGCTCAAAATTGCCTGTTAAACTCTGAATTGCCCTTCTGAAACTTGCCGTCTAACTTCTGCCCCCCAGGAAGGACTTTTATTTAGCACACCAGGAATCAAATACTTGTTAACGTACTCTATAAATATGCAGATACAAATACTGTCAATTCCCTTAAAATGTCGTGCGTGCGGCGTGCGGCTCCCCAAAACCCTGTTAATCTCTTAACCCCCGCACAAATTACAAAGATTACACAAATCTAAAAGTTTCTTGAAAAAAAGCATAAAAATAGCGATAAAAACGAGAAGAAAAGCAAAAAAAGGATCAAAAAGTGGCCCGAAAAATCCACAAAAGGGCAACAAAAATGTGACAAAAAGCGATGAAGGTGCAGCAAAAAAAGTGACGAAAACTCAACAAAATAGTGGCAAGAAAAAGAAAGTGACGACAACACGGCAACGATGCAAGGAAAAAGATCTGTTTGGACCAGTTTTTCTAGGTCTTAGCTTTCAAATGAGGTGTTACACTGGCCTTTAGTCTGTAAGCTCCAGCTTACAGCTTTTAGATTTGGGTGAAAAGTCGAAACTGGAGAAAATACACTCGGTTAAGGCGGGTGGTAAGAGGTTAATCATAGCCTCCTCTGAAGGACTAAACCAGGTCTAAAGCTGCATTAAATTATAACTCAATTACTGTAGAACTGGACTGGACAACAACAGAGCTAAAATATAGCCGCAAGCGGCGATTATCGGCCCTCGCCGACCGCCCTGCCTAAAGCAAGGGGGCGCTTCGCGCCCTTTTGTCTCCCTCAATCTAAAATTATGGTATTGCTACTGCCTTTATGTTTGGATAACCTTTGTTCTTCACTTCTCGCTGAATTATGGAGTTTAACATTTTTCCATTAGAATAAAATGGGACGTTCTGGTCATCGCTACGGCAACACCGTGAAAAATATGGCATGGGTGTAATTGACTTTGATCGGAACGACCAAATAGAATTTTGTGCCAAATTATTTTAATTTTCGTAAAACTAAAAATTGTACTCTCCATATAATTCCTATAGGGGGCACTATCGCGCCCAATTTGAATTTTGCCAAATGAAAGTGTTTAGGACTGAGACTTTAACAACTGATAACAAAATGAGCGAAATCGGACTTCATATGTGCGAATGGGAGCCATTTTTGTTGCGAAAAATCTCAAAATACTTCGTACAGTTAAAGTTCTACTTCTCAAGATTATTTTCCACCCAAAATTAGGTCGTTCCGATAAACGCTGTAGGAGGAGATAGATTTTGTACAAAGTGAAAAATAAAGGCGGATTCCCGCTTCGCGGGCTTTCATCCAAAATGGCCGACACCCAATATGGCGGACGGCGTTGCCGTAATAATATTTTTTGCTCAACTTGTCATGATGCACGTCTGTACCGATTTTTATGATTCTACGACAAACTTCATTTTTGGCCAAGTCCTATCTCGCAATGTTAAAAAAAACTGAGGTGGCGCTATCGCGCCACTATTTTGAAATTCAAAATTTGGAAATAGTCAAAAGTTGCGTCGGATCGGGTTTGAATTTTGGGCCAAAATCTGTGACTTTTCGTCGATGTTCACTGGGTGAAAATTGCGACGGCGCGAAAGAAAGAAAGAAAGAAAGAAAGAAAGAAAGAAAGAAAGAAAGAAAGAAAGAAAGAAAGAAAGAAAAAAGAAAAAAGAAAGAAAGAAAGAAAGAAAGAAAGAAAGAAAGAAAGAAAGAAAGAAAGAATAATATTCCAATACGAAATCAATGTTGTACCATAAACTATATATTTTCGGAAAGCGCTCGCGCATTCCTACCTCATGGTAGAGGTCCTGGGTCACTGACGGGCACAGTCTCAGTCGCCCATTGACTTTTATGGGCTCTGTACAATTACAATGTTGATTTTTGCATTATATATGTATGTGCATTGGACGTGCACGACAAGAGGAGTGTGTTAGAGAGTGTTTGAGAGGAGGGGAGCGCTTCGCGCTCGTTTTGTGCGTTTTGTTCGCACTTTGGGGAGTGCGCTCCGCGCACCGTCCAATTACAATGTTCGTTTCTGATACATGTGCACGTGCACGGAACGTGCACGAGGAGAGGAGTGCGTTAGTGCATGTTTGAGAGGAGGCGAGCGCTTCGTGCTCGTTTTGTGCGCTCCGCGCACTTTGGGGGAGTGCGCTCCGCTTCGCTCCGCGCACTCTATATGATTACAAGAGCCCCTTCGCCAGCCCTGATGGCGCTCGGGCCTAATGAAAACCACCATATGACTTTGTAAACCCTTGTGGACAGTGACACAGGGAGTGAAGTGTTTAGCTTAAGGACAATGCTGACGATGTACCCAGGATTAACCGCAAAGAGAAGATTTCCAGTCGTTGTATGTTTTTGTGGCAAAGTTACATTGAGCTTCAGCAAAATGACGACATGTGCGTTTCCTGTCCCCATCAGGCCTTATCTTCTAATTACTCACTTGAATAAATGTAGTCGCTTCAATGACGTCCATACGTGATAACCATACGGAGGGAAGAAGGTAGGAGAGAGAAACAGGTGAAATTAATTGAGGGGGATTGAGAAAAAAGAGAGAGAGGATGTTTTACTTTCAACACATACATTTATTACACTTTCTGACCACAATAATGTCGGCACAATAAAAAAAAGGTTTGCTTTACGCCTTTAACTTTAACAGCCCGTACAATAAGCTTCTGCAATGCAAAAGTGTTGGATGCCTCTAAGATCTTCTATTGATGATGGGAGAGTGTGACCACTGTGCAAAGACTTCTCCAGCACATCCCAAAGACTCTCAATGGGGTTAAGATCTGGACTCTGTGGTGACCGATCCATCTCATGCTCCCTGAACCTTCACAGTGTGAGCCCAAACGATCCTGGCATTGTCATCTTGGAAAGAAAGAAAGGCACACATGTTCCGGGGATTGAACCCGCGTCTTTCTAGCTGTGAGGCGAGAGCACTAACCACTAAGCCACAGTGAAGCCAGAAAACAATATAGTCAAATAAAGGTGTTTTTCAGAGGAATAAAGAGGTCACTAAACCTTAGGTTACTGCCATAGGCATGAGATAAAAATGCAATTACAGTTTATTTCATTTAATACATTCATATAGAAATAAAGCCTTTTATGGATGATGCCGAATTTACACCAGAGGCATTGCAAAGCCTCTAAATGTAAGCACAGTAGAGCAGTATATGTGTGTGTAACTTTTCCCTTTTAACCTATGATATTTACACTCTCATTGTTTTATGTGCGTTGGATGGGCGAATTGATGCGAGGCTGCGCCTAAATTATGTGTGTGTAAATGTGGTGTGTGAGTGAGTGGTTGGTGGTGGTTGCCTCGCCTCCGTCAGTCTACCCCAGGGCAGCTGTGGCTACAACAGTAGTTTCATAAATCAAAAAACAACATCGCACACTCATAAGCTGAACCAAAGTGTGACATACACTTTGGTGACATACATACAGTGTATGTCACACTTTGGTTCAAAGAAGAAAAAAGAAAGATCTGATGAAGGCTAATGCCAAAACGTAATTAATATTTGGACATCGGCTTATGAGTGTGTGATGTTGTTTTTTGATTTATGAAGATTTACCCTAACATCTGCACCTCGGAGACACTTCTGGTGTGCGTTGCTTCTCTTTTCTTACCGCCACCGAGTCTGGAGTGAATTAATAATGACGACAGTGTAGCACTTTGAGAATACAGGCTTGTAAAGCGCATTACAAGTGTAAGGCATTATTATTATTATTGTTATTATTATTATTATTATTATTATTATTAAATTGGAATGAAGTTCTAATTTTGACACGTATACGCGGCAAACTCTGGCATTTATGTATATGGGAAAATATAAGATATATATAAGAGCAGAAACACCTGAACACAAGCGTAGCTTTAGCTGCCCTGACGCCGTATGTGTAAATGTGGCTTTTGGAAATGCGTGTGTGTATGTGACTCACAGTGGTAGCTCCTGGTGTAAAAAAAGCCTTATTTTGAGGAAACACAATCTGAAGAATCAATAGAGCCTGGTTATGTTACTTTGTTGTCATATTAGATACAAAGATAGTTTCTAAAGAAATGTTTAATTTCGTCTTTAATTGTAGTTTTTAGTTTAGTTAAATTAAACGGGCAAAAAAACTAAAAAATCCTCAGAAAAAGAAAATGTGTTGCCTGTAGATGCAGCTTATGTGGAGATGTTTTTTGTTCTTCTTCATTGTTTTTTGTTACAATGTAGGAAAAATGCATTTTGAGAAAACGTCCTTTGATATTACAAGTTCCCGTCTAAATCTATCAGTGCAAAAAGCTTGTTGTGAATATTAGACAATTTCTCTGTTTCCATATGAAAGTTTCAATGGGAACAAACTGTCCTGAAACCTTTTTGCCTGTAGTGTCTCCCCTTAATACTGTAATTAATATTCAGCATTAATCATAGTTGGCTATACTGTATGTGGATTTCGACATAGAAGGAAAATTGAATCCCAGCTCATTTCACGGTGCATATAGCCGGCCTATAATCCGAGTCTTGGAAGAAGAGATTAAAATGGTTTTGTTTACTATTGCAGCTGTGGGATTACGTTTACTGTGGGTGAGAGAGAGGGGGAGACGTGTCAGCGCTGTCACCGCTCCAGCCGCTAACGCTAACATGACGTAATGGTAAAGGAGAAATCTGCAGCGACGACACCACGGGATTAACCAGAGCGAGGATTATCTGACATGAAGACAACAATGGACATGAAAGCAGGAATAAACCAGGAGTAAACCAAGGAATAAAACATGAGACAACCAGGACTTAAAGAGAATCAAAACTAACCCAGGGACTGAACTAAGGGTTTGAACAGGAATAAACAAAGGCTCTGCGAAGTTGATTAAATTTTCAGTCGCGGTGAGCAGAAAGACATGACCCCAGCCGCAATAAATCCAATATGTTTGAATTTGAATAAAGCCTTTATTGGACGCATAGGATAAGCGTGTGCCATTTTACTGACCCATAAGTGAACAAACACAGTCCAGCAGCCAATAATAGAACAGAATAAATCATAAATAGCATAGCCATAGCTCCCCTGTCTGATTTTCCTGTCATAATTGCGAGACAGACCACACCAAACAGCACAAAAGATCATAAGAACGACGTTTTTAGTCACATCTCGCCGGTTTGGGGCATGTTACCATAGAGTTCCATCCTGACAGAAAATGATTGAGCTTCATAGTACTGCTAGTAACAGTAATTCATCTCTAATTAAAACTCACAGTTAAATAGCGCTTTTCTTCCTTCATTAGACTCTCAAAGCGCTTTCCATCAAGGAACCACTCACAACACTCTCATTCTTACACCAGTGTCAGGTGCAGTGTTCACCTGCGGGATTCGAACCCCCGACCCGCTCTCTGCGCCACTGTCGCCCCAGCCACTTATGGCCTGTCCACATGAAACAAAAAGGGCACGAAGTGAAGTTGTGTTCTCTGTTTGCAACAAAACATGACAAAATCATGTGCTCGGTGTCGGTGAGATGAAAGGACTTTCAGCAAAAAGATGAATATGGCAGGTTTGAGGATCCAATAAATAACGGGTTCAACATTGGTAGATTTTATTTTTTGGAAATTCCTTGCAAAAGCTGTTTATCTCCCATAAACTTGTAGATAGGCAAGGCAAGTGTATTTATATAGCACATTTCATGACAACTCAATGTGCTTAACAACACCAAACACACAAAATATAATGAAAATGCAATAAAAACAAATCAATTGATACAATTACCTATGAAGAAATATATACAAATATATATAGATAGACACATACAGTAAATAACCAGGCTTTGAGCCTGGACTTAAAGATAGTCAGGGTTGAGGCCTGTCTCACATCGTCACGGAAACTGTTCCAGACCTTTTCTGCATGAAACTGAAACGCAGCTTCACCGTGTTCAGCCGTGACTCTAGAAACCACCAAAAACCCCTCCATGAGGTTCTCAGAGACTGAGGTGGTTCATACAGCTGTAACATGTCAGCTGTGTACTTTGGTGCATGACCATGAAGAGACTTGTACACAAGCAGAGCTGTTTTAAAGTCTATTCTCTGAGTGACAGGAAGCCAGTGCAGAGACCAGAGCACTGGACTAATATGGTGGTATTTCCTGGTTCTGGTCAGAACTCAAGCAGCAGCATTTTGGATGAGGCCAGTGAGCAGGCCGTTACAAATGCATAAGTTAATCTCTCCAAGTCTGGTTTAGACATTATATTTTTTATTTTGGGCATGTTTTTCAGATGGTAATAGGCCGCTGATGTCATTGACAGGTCTGAGTCCATGATTACCCCTAGATTCATAACTTGATTTTTAGGTTCTAGTGAAAGAGCTTCAAGATGACCAATGACAACCTCTCTGTGTTTTATGGGTCAATATACAGGTATATAGGTCCCAACTGTCCCTCAAGATATTTGGCATGATCAAATTCTAAAACATGAACGCTATCTTTCATTGTATGTATCTCAGATTGTGCTCGAATGCTAGGTGGCTGGTGCTGTTTCTTCAAAAGTACTAGTACGGAATTCCACATGTGTTTCAAAAATCAACATAAGACACTACAGTAATAATCTGAAATGTTTGTTTTTTCAGGTCGGGACATAAACAAGACATGAATGGAACAATGGATGAAACTGCACCTGTAAGAAAAGCTACTCCTCCACCAGAACGAACCACAATTTAACCAGGAATAAACCCGGACTACACTATGCCTAACGTAGGACAAAACTATGCTTGGGACTAGTCAAAAGATTGGTTTCCTTTTCACCAGTGAAGATCGAAACTTTGGATCAAACAAAGCCCAAAACCAGGACTAACAAGGTCAAGACAATAACTCTCTGAAAATGGGACGATTCAGAAGATCCACCAAAGAGGACCTAAAGTTGGACTAAACCAGGTCATACCAAGGATTTACCCACAACTAAACCAGGTCTAACCAAGGTCTTGACCCGGACCAAGCCAGGGCCATGATCGAGTCGAGCACCTCCTCGTGGTGGGACTTCTCGGAGACGCCCCGTTGCACCGTCTGCTGTTGCACCACTTTAAACAAAGTTCTCATGGTGGTTTTCATGATCCTCCTCATCGTGGCCATCTTGTTCGGGAACATCGTCACTCTGGCCGTCGTCCTGGGCACGAGGCACTTCCACACTCCGCAGGGCTACCTCAAGGCCTCGCTCGCCGTCGCCGATTTAGCCGTGGGCACGTTCGTCGTCCCCTTATCCGTCTACGCCGAAGTGTTTCTGATGGTGACCGATTCTGCCCCCCAGTGGACGACGTTCAACTCGCAACTGGTCAGCTTCCACCCGTGCAACGTCATCGGACCCATCTTCGCCGGATGCACTTTCGTTTCCATAACGACCATTTTCCTGCTGACCATCGAGCGTAGCGTGGCGGTGTTGAGGCCTCTCCACAAGGACTCCTTCATCACCAGAAAGCGCACGACCATTTTGATCATACTCTCGTGGATCGGCAGTTTTTCCTCGCTGTGTCACCTATTATTTTCAGCGGCGACATCACGCTTGAGTACAACTCGTGCAGCCGCATGTGCAACTACGCCTTGGGCATCTCCGAGTTCCCGTCTCAGGCTTGGAACATCTTGTTGCTGTTCCCCACCTTCGATTTCACGCTGTTGGGAGGAACCGTGGTCATAAATATCATTTCGTTATCGAGCATTCGCCAGCATTCCAAAAGAAGGAAGCACCTGGCGGAGAGGGAGCGCCAGAGCAGGAGCAAGCCGACGTTTTCCGATATCAAAGCGGCCAAAACGATCGGGACTTTGACCCTGGCGTTCACGGCTTCTTTCACCCCGATCGCGGTGTTTGTGGTGGGAAACGTTCTGGGGAATGAGTGGTGCAACTTCTCGTTCTTTGCGTTTTGGATTCTGGCGTCGAACAGCTGCTGGAATGTGATCATCTACAGCGTACGGGATCACAAGTTCAGACTGTGCGCGCAGAAACTCCTCGTGCCGTGTAGGAGAAGGACCTCAGTCAAAAGTCAGACTTAAAGGGGGGTATTATGTAAAATCGACTTTTTCAAGCTTTATATCATGTTATTATGTCATTCCCTCATTAAACACATGCCTGGAGTGTTGCCTTGGCTCATTCACGTATTTTTGAGTAATCAGTAAAAACTTAGACGGCAGCCATTTTAGGTGTAGCTATGCCTCAGTCCTCTTAGGAACGCCCCCACCTCCTGGAGACGCCTCTGGACCTTTCGTCACCAGCCAAGCCACCAACCACTGCTCCTCAGCTCAGCAGAGCCCCCTCCCCGCACAGTAGTGTTGTTTAGATGCCACAGCAGTGTGCTGAAGGGGGCGTGTCGGAAAGCTTCTTAAAGAGACAGAGGCCTATTTCAAGACGTTCAGTACAGCCATTTTGAGAGAGCAATTTTATTCAAGGCAGTTATTTTAATTTACTGCATATACAGACCAACAGAAGGTTACGTCATCATTGTAGTATGCTATAGACTGGTGCTATGTGATTGAAAAAAGCATAATACCCCCTCTTTAAAGCTTGAACGGAAAGTGAAAACCTATGTGAGAAAAACGTCTCGTGTTCAGAATATTAATCTGGATTTGGATGCGTAAGGACGAGGGTTTTCCATTGTAAAACAAAAGTTCTTAAGCTGTCATCTGTGCTGGTTTGTTTTAGAGTTGATGACAATTCACCTCTCATCGTAAGAGGCTTTGTCAGCAACAGTCTTTTAGCAGCAGGATGATATATACTGCTCTTGTTGGGAAGGGTTTACCTTTTCATTGGTGCCATCCAGCTCAAGAAAGCTAGCCGTGTACTATACTTGTACAATAGTCTGTTGTTGAGTGTCAGTATCGGTGTTACTGAGGGCTGGACTTGCAGAAAAAATATGCCCGGGACTTTTGGGTCAAGACTGGCCCTCTAAAAAATCAGTCAATGCAATAGTCGAGGGCATAGGCCTTTAGTCCTTGAACTAAAACAGTGTAAGCTACAAAACCGAGGTCATTAGCTGCATGTCGTTTCTGCCGAAGTCAAGCTAACGCCTCATAGCACTCACGGTTTATTTTGTGTCCTTTACAACTTGCTGGAACATTTGTAAAATTACTAAACAATGTTGAAATCTGTGTTCCATTAATGAGGTTCCTCTCACTACGCCCTGTTACCGTCAGGGCGCAGGTTCAGGTCCCTCCCTCTAGGGACAAAGAGGGCGACCTCCACTTTCCTCCCTACCTCCATCCGCCTGCTTTAATGACTGTGTGGATCTTGGTCTATTACAGGCCCACTGTATTGTTTTTAATGTATTTATTATTGCACATGCTGATTGTGTTGTATGTCGGTGGATGTGCTGTTTTTACTGGGCCCGTACTGGCACTTCCTCTGCAAATGAAGTTCCTAACGGATAAATAAAGTGAATTTGATTTCATCTATACAAACTTACTTGGAGATGCCCTTTTTATTGGCACCGACTTGTCCGATGTCCCCTTGGATTTAATCTCTTATAATATTGGATTTGTATAGCGCTTTTCAAGATACCCAAAGCGCTTCACAGCTGATTATTCATTCACTCCATACTTGGTGGTGGTAAGCTACTATTGTAGCCACAGCTGCCCTGGGGTAGACTGATGGAAGCGAGGCAACCAGTCTGCGCCATCGGCCCCTCCGACCCTCACCAACCACTCACTCACTCACTACATTCGCTACATTAGGCTTCCTGGTGTTACCAAACGGTCTCCCATCCAAGTACTAACCAGGCCCTTCCCTGCTTAGCTTCCAAGATCTGACGGGATTGGGCATAGCAAAGGCGGTATGACCACAATACCGATTTATCCAAAACCATTGATTTGTCCCAGATTTATTAAAAAAAAAAAAAGCTCAAAAGTCTATGATCAACAAGCTAAATCAGCATTATCAGTACACATGAGTGGTAATGTTCTGGTTAGAGTTCACAACTATCCACGGTGTCAACAAAGACCATTAAAACCATACTATTGTAGTGGAACAACTGGCTGTTTAGTGACTCTTACGTCGCTTAAAGTCGTTGTTACGGCGATATGCCAGGTTCTCATTCGTTCTCCATTGCAGTGCACGTGGGCTTAATCAGTGTATGGAAGAGTTTTGCCCTATTCACGAGTGAAATAAAATCTTTCTCTTCCCAGTAACACTGTGTCCCCGTTTCTTACAAAATTCGTTTAAAACATCGATTTTCAACGCTCAAAATATTCAATATCTGTGTCACACTCGGTCATGTTTACAGTTTGGGATTCGATCTGGATAGTCCTGACTTTTTGACCTGGACCAGCATGCTTTGTGAAATGCTGAATCCGCTTATTAAAAGGATAATTGGCATCCAGTCAACCTGGGGGGGAAAAGTCACTTTTTAGCTCCTGCCACACATTCCCATTGTGTCCTGGTTTTTAATGTGAAAACCTGGTCACCTTACTCCAACTTCTATTGTTTTGTTGTTTTCATTATCCCTTTCTAAACGGCGAGTTGTTTCATGGAGAACAGGTTTATCCCCCTTCACCAAAATAGCATCTTTAACTTTCAAACCTTTCGTCCAGTTGCTGACGAAGCCTCTTATGATGAGAGGTGATACGTCCACTAAAACAACCCAGTACAAATGGCATTTTTCACGACGTACAACATTAAAACAGAGTAAAAAGACAGAAATAGTCAAATGTCAGTCCCAAAGTGCAATTTTTCTATTTACTAAATGTGTCTGAGCTACTGGAATGAAGACTGAACTCTTGCGTGGATATTTTTTCTGTGAAGTCAGACGTAAAGGTGATCCTGACTGGACTGAGCCTGTGTTTGATGAACCGCATGTTTCTGTGCCTTGTGTTTAAAGCATGGACCGTTCTGTTCAAACATGAAGCCTGTAACTGTGAATGGAAATCATGTTTGTATTAAAGTCTGGTGACAATGAGAAGGTGTCTGGTGTTGTTTATGTTCTATCAGAAAGTTTGAGAAGAGAAGACGGTTTCCAAGAGCGGGCCAAAGAACGTAGGTCCATAACACTAATGAAGCGCAACAGAGGTGATCGGCTCTGGCCACCACCAACCACTCACTCACAACACATTCATATTCAGTGAAGTTTTTGATCCCGAGCCGGGTGGGGCCTTCTGTGTGGCTGCTGTTGCCCTTATTTATTGCCTCAGCGGCATCGAGGAAAGGGTTTAATACACTCCCTGACCAAAAAAAGTCACAGAAAGGTTACACGCTTTAATATTTGATTGTACCGCCTTTAGCTTTGATTATAGCCTTGTTTCATTAAGCTTCTGCAATGATCCAGTGTTAGATTCATTTTTCACCAAAACCTTGTATTGATGATGGGAGAGTGTGACCATTGCGTTAAAGGCATTAGAGAGGATTTTTCCCAGAAACTAAGTTGCCACATTCAACCAAAATGACTTCATTGATCGGTGGCACTCTTGTAATTATGGTTCCCAAAAAAAAAAAAAATAATATCCATAAACTGTGGCCGTGGTGGGGCCTGTAAAACATTAGCCAATCGACTTGAACATTGCTCTTAAGTCGATTGGCTACTAGTCTGTCAATCAAACATTTTGCGTAAGCGCCCCCGATACGTAATTTACCTAGGCTCCAAGCGTAAGCAGTCCGCCATTACCCCGCAAGACAAAGACGAAGGAAGCGACGAGCTAGTTCTGTCGTTGTGGTCTTGGGAACTTTTGAAGAAATGGCAGAAAAGAACCCTGAAAACCTAACCGAAAAAGAAAGCCTATGTCTGAGGTGATTGAATGGAGGAGAGAAAGTCAGAGAAAGCGGAGCGAACAACTATCTGTGTAGGAGATTCTTTTGAGCGCTGGCATGCGCTAAATAATCTTAAAACGGATGCTTTGGTCGCGAAACTTCTGCTGGACAGGTACGTCATGTTTAATTGTGGAGTAAGTACTGTACTTTGTTATTTAGGAACATGTAAAGTTGAAAACATTTAAAGTTGTACGTGTATTCTAGCTGTATTCTGATGTATTTAGCTATATGCGGCTAGTTGTACAAGAGACGCACAAGCTTCAGCACTTTTTTTTTTAATCTGTGGACATAATACTTCTAGCCTCTAGTCCTGAGTGCAGCTAAGACCTATGGTTTTGTTGGGAAAAAGCAATGACCGTGGCACAACTGTTGATGACGAGCGATCATGTCCCTCCATTGTGTAAACAATGAGCTCGTCGTAAAACCTCGAGTTGTAGGCTTCTTAATCTTTCTCATTCACTTTTCGCATTTTGGTTCAAGTGCACGGTAGATCGGTGATGTTTGGTGAAATTATCAGCATTTAAATTGCTGTCACTGTTGCGGAAGAACTTTTTCTCCGGTTAGCCTTTTGTAGCCGCTAAGCTAGTAGTCGCCCTTTACCAAAATGGTCTTACCAAGCTCCTGTCTTTCCCTGCTCCATATACAACAAACGCAAACGTCCCTCGCTTGTTTACTGGTAAGATACAGCTGTGCCACGGCTTATTTGACGTGCGTGCGTGCGTGCGTGTGTGTGTGTGTGGCTAAAAAAAAAGGAGAATAGTCGGCTTTTTTAATGTAACGTCATTCTGACCGTGAGAATGCTAATGTGCCAGGCTTGTGTAGGCTAATTTCATAGCAAATGATTTGTTAATCTTTCCAAATACATACTCAATGGAGTATGCTATATCATATTTCATGCATGTATGTTTAAATCGAATGTAATTGTGTTTACAGCTATGACAATATTATGTCCACACCATTAACTCATGGTCTATGGTGAGACCCCAGCCTCCTGTATCCAGTATAATGCAGGAGTCACTCACAGACAGGTTGGTGTTTTGTATATGTGTATGATTTCTTTAGATGCACATTGGTGGTTATGGAATAGAAACAGTAATATTCCAAAATGTAAACACACCATGTTTGTTCCCTTTCCGTGACTTGTTGGACCGTGTTACTATTAGTTATTTTAACATCTGTACATTTTTTAATTTCAAACCACAACTGTACTGTTGTAGCGTCCACAAATTGTTGTTATATGTAATGGTAATGGAATTTGGAGTAATCAGTATTTTGTGATTGCAGAGATGCTGATTTCTCTGTCAAAGGTGTCGAGAAATTAGGCAGTAGCAGCAGTAATGAAGAGCTACATTCTCAGCAGCAAGAGGATGCTGGGTAATACACTTAAACTGCATACATTTTTGGTCAAATATGTGTGTCTTGGTGTACATTTTAGTACATTTATTCCTATTATTGACACAATGTGTATTTCATTGCTGTTTCTATGTTCTAGTCCCTCCACTTCCAGAAACGAGCAAATGGAAGACGTTCATGAACAAGCCTTCAACAGTCTTTTAAATGCTACACAGACAGATATCAGCACTGTTTCGTAAGTGTTTTTCAGAGAACATGTTTATTTATGTACACTATTTGGCCCATCATCAAATTTGTTTTTATAGAAATGGGTGAATAAAAAAACATGGGCATAAAGCACTCCCTTGACATCTGGCATGGGGCTAAAAACCTTAGTAAAAGGATAGCTGCAGTACGTATTTTTTGTAATGAAGTTGCTGTTTGTGTTTTAAATGTATTTGTAGTATGTGTTGTAAATATGTCTTTATCTGTCTAATAAGGCTGGGCGTGAAAAGCAGTGTGCCACACTACTGATCTGGAACTGAGATATACCCAATCATTTCAGGTATTGCTGTAGAAATGCAGACGCGTACGGAGGCTGCATGATAACTCCAAATGAAGCCAATCAACTTTATTACTTACATGAAGTAATGACCATAATGTTATGATTGCTATTCTTTCAGGACCTATGGCATGGAGTTTTACACCCCATCACCAGTGTGCATGAGTGGTTCCTGGGTTCCTGTCATCATGGCCCCCTGAAGGACAATGACAAGTCGTTGATTCCAAAGGGCTCTGTAGCACACAAGCAACTATGTGAATTCGTGCTGGATTCACGGTGACTGAAGATCATAACAAAGTACCTGTCTTTGAGGTATGTGTTACATAACTTGTCAATGCCATTTCACAGTGAACATCTACATTTGCATTACATATTTCAAAATGTTTCATTCAGGTCCACAGCAGATTTGGAGTCTTTGATGATCACATATTGATGTATCATATAGAACTCCCTTTTAGTATCACACAAATCTTAGACCACATTCTTATAAGAAAAAATGCACGTATAAAGCATTATGCGCTCTATTTGTTCTTCTACCCCTCTCTCCCCTCCCACTCCAGAAAAGGCAGACTCTACAGCAAGAGAACAAAGCTGTGGCGATTGTACAAAGTTCCAAAAGGACTACAAAAACATATCGGACCAGCAGGCGATCACACTTCGCACAAGGATTTATCTAAGGGAGGGATGGCAAAAACCCTTCAGACCTGATGACCGTAGAAAGCTTGGGACTCTAGCTGGTGGACCAACCCCAACAATACAAGAGCTAGAGCAGCAACAGGTCAGCAGAGGACTGAGTAAGTCGGTATTATGCAGATGACTAGTATATTCTATCATTACATTTCTTTTGACTGGGTAGACACTATGATATAACAGCAATATTGTAATTAGAATGATGTATTGAAGAAAACAATCCTTGGAAATCATAAATTGTTGTTTTTTTCTTTCAAACAGGACAACTGTCAGAATAGACGGGGAACCAGCTTCTGCCATCAGACTCATCAAAATTATAGCTGTACAGTAATGTCAAATGAAATATTAGAAACTCAAAACACTGAATAAACAGTTGTGTTCTAAGTTTGTGTTCATAATTATGCTTATATATTATTACCAAGACAAAGTGGTCCATAAAATATACTGAGGTCACACTTTTATTTCATTCTTTGTTTTTGTCTTCATTTCATGGTTGTGTTTACATTTCCATGTTGTACTATGGTACAAAATACATGTTCTACATTTTGAAGACACACTGACAATGGTGATACAAGTTACAACCTGATATCATTCTGATTGTGATTACTAATGGTGAAATGTGAAAGGTTGTTTTGAATATTCTAATATGAAATTGAGTAACTTATAAACTTCCTTGTGATGACTGAACTTTTAAAGTAGCAAGACACATATGTAAAGAATGTTTTTATTGCACACTTGCCAAATAATGCAGAGTTTAAAAATATATATCTACAGTCTGAAAGGAATGAATCTAACGTAATTGCCATGTGGGTCTGGGTAATGGTCGCAAATCTTTCAAACACCCGGTCATTGTCAGTCCTTTGTTGCTGGAGATCCAGAACTTTTGTTATGTTGTCATTCATTCGAAAAATCATTTAGTAAGAGTCTCGTCCTCTGGCTGGAGGTCTCCTGCTGCTCCCAGTGACACCCGGTGCTCAGAGGTTCTCTTCCACGCCTGCCCTATGCCCATCTTGCATGTGATGTGGGTGGCTTATATTCGATGTCAGAACCCTTCAAAGCTCTAACAACGAAAAAAAAAAACATTCAATATCAATTTATATACTGAAGTTTATGTACTGACCAAACGACTAATACAGACAGAAGGATGAATCAATGTCTTGCATCTGTAAAGCTAACTTGTAGCATAATATAAATGCTGCAACTACGTAGCAAGACAATGCAGCATTCATACAAGCATTTTACATCATTTGTAGATCGTTTTTTTTGTCTTTAAAATAAATAAATAAAAGGAACACAAGTTTTATAGTAAAAGGGTATTTACCATGGAGGAGTCCGACATTTTAAAGGCAGAAGGAAGTCGTAGCTGCAGCAGTGAATACTCGTAAACAAATAGTAAACAAATACACTTGCGCAGCACACACACGGGTGAACTGGCGGAGGCGTTTCCAACGTAAGAAGCTCGTGCGAAGGTGGGGGCTCTTACGCATGCGCACTATTCAAAAATTCACAAATAGCCGTTGGAGTCATCATCGGTAGCAAAATCCTCTCTCACACCTTTAAGCCTTCTGCAGCACATCTCAAAGATACGACTGGGACAAAACAATAAACACTTTTGTGAGGTGTATACATTTTACAAACTGATTTAGAGAAAAGATGGTATGATTTTCTGCATCATTTAGGGCTGTCACAATAATTACTATATCAACTAATCTTTCAATAAATGACAGATAAACACAGTATTTATTGTTCTTTGCATTTTTTTGTCACATTTTTCAATGCAATACATAATTTTTTACCCTCAGAGGAAGTACTGTAATGCCTCACACTTACAGGCAATAACCAGCCGATGTGTAACTTCAATGTGTTTTATTGATTAACAAGCTGCCAAGTACAGTAGCTGCTGTTCCAGCCACAGCTCACACACAAACTGTTGCCAGAAAATAAACCACTTCCATTCAACCATTCCCCACTTGCCCACAGTGCCCCTAGTAGCACAGCAGGTACTTAACAACAGAACAACAGTGGATAGAACACAGTAATACACCGCTATTACAGTACGTTTCAAACACAGCTTTAGTTTCTATGGCATTAAGGTCTTTAGTATCATTTATCACAATATTTTGTAACTCAATATATCAAACTTCAAATTCTGTTATCGTGACAGGCCTAGTATCATGTCAGGTTTTTAGCTTAGTGGATTTTACAATCTCTGTATATATATATATTACTTTCTGTAGTGCTGTTAAAACCAACTCTAAGGTATTTCTTGGCATTTCTAAGAAGTGAACTCATGTATCAAACAATTTAAGTGCCTGTATATAATTCATAATATATATTCATTCATAAATTGTCACCAACACACGCTCATTTAAACACAGTTGCTTTGTACCAATATATATTCACAAATGCAATTATGTTACAACCAACCCCAGTCTCCCTCTATGGACAGACAGCCAGTAGGACGAAGAGATTATAGACATAATCGGCAACATTTTAAAAATGTACCTTACTGGTGAATTTTTGGATTCAGCACATCAAAATAGTCCTTAAAGGTCCTATATCATGCAAAATTGACTTTTTGAGCTTTTGGGCATGTTGTTATGCTATTTCCTTCTCAAAAACACCCCCAGAGTGGTTTTTGGCTTCACTCACGCAGATTCCTCCTGAATCCTGCTCTCTGAGCAGCTGCTCCGCCCTCTCCCGGTAAACGACTGACTTGTGACACTCTGACGTATTTTACGTCAAAGTGTCAAACCAGAAGTGCCCGCCATCTTGGCGGCGTGGTGGCTTATGGGATGGCACATAGCTCCTAATCACCAGAGGTCCCTATGCTAAAGTGGCTATGATAGTTAGCATTGAGGCTCCTTTTCCTAACTCCTTCCTAACTGACCGCCCAATTCGGACGCTTCTTATCATGACGGACGCTGACGCACATCCGGTTTGGCGTTAGACCATTTCTAACAAACGCGAGACGCTGCGTGATCTGAGGCTCCTCTCTGTTCTCCGGGCTGAGATGTGTTTGCCTTGATTAGAGGCGCCTTTCTCCGCCCTCGGCCGCCACCGCCTGGTCTCATCTGGAATCGAGGCGAGGCGCACTTCATCTTAAACACACCCAATGTAAACACCCGATCATCGATGGAGGCCAGAGTGGTGAGTAAATCAAAACACGTGTTAGCCATTTATGAAGCTGTGTTGTACATGTCAACTCCTTATAACTGCATTGTGAAGTAACTTCCCTTTTGCTCTGATATTTATATTTCTTTTACTGCTAAAGTTGCATGGGCTGCATCTACTCGGAATAATGTTTGTATACACAATGTGTATGTGTCTGTATACACAATGTGTATGTGTCTGTATACACAATGTGTATGTGTCTGTATACACCTACTGTACTGCCAGGTTTACAATGAAGACCCGAGGGATATTTTGCTTTGTGCAGTAAACATTCTCACTGCAAACCTGGTGCATCCAGACACCAGCGTTTAATTCGACACACGGCAGCTACCGCTCCGACCAGATGGAACCGAGTAATGCAGCGCTTGTGCCTCCCAGCAAGATGGTCCCAGGTTCAGTACCCGGGGTGGGTGAATGAGTGAGTGAGTGAGTGAGTGAGTGAGTGAGTGAGTGAGTGAGTGAGTGAGTGAGTGAGTCCTTTCTGTGTGGAGATAGCAAGTTCCCCCCAGCACTGATTTACCCCAGGTAAACACAGTCAGAGTTTAGCATCATGACAGAAGTTTACAAAAGATCCTGAGCTGATAAACATCTGAGCGACCTGCTCTGATGCAGCTGAAATGATCAAGAAATGTCAGTTTGTTTAATAATCCAATATAGACAGGGAGCCATCAGGTCTTTTCTATAAAGCACGCAAAGGGAAGTGAATGAGAAGTTCAAGGATTGCGGGAATTAAAAGCTCTGCACTGTAAATGGAATATTGATGTTTTAAATGCCACCAAAATGTTCACTTTGCTACATATTTTATTTATTATTAAATATTAGCAGTTTACCTTTTAAAATGGTCATTAGTTTAAAATGGAAAAGGTCTGGTGCAAATCCTATAATTCTTTGCGATATGACGCCTCAATCCCCAACTCTATTCGCCTTATTCCGCCCCATCCACTTTTGCCTCTTTTTGCCACGGATCGACACTTCCTTTGTATTGACATATCCACATTACCACTGTTCATTTGCACCGGCAAGTCAACACTGCACGGTTTCTCTGGTCAGCCTGAAAACGGCTTTGTGTCCGTGTCATAACTGATTTTCTCTTGGCGTCTGCAGTCCTTTGTAAACTAATAGGAGTGAAGGGGCGGGCACAATTCATGGCGGCGCCCACGGCATCTTCCGGAATAAGGTGACTAGTCCAGGATGAATGCGAGTGTGTTTGTGTGTGTGATTCATTCCTCAAAAACCCCGTCTCTATTGAAAAACCTTCTCCTCTGCCTTGAACCTCATCAGAACCCGGTCGCAGGAGCACCGAGGTCTGTACTCCTGCTGCATGAAAAAGGCTTTTATCAGTGCTTTTACACATTACCTTGCACTTTAAAATGGATGGTTGCGACATCTGAATTTTCAGTCCCACGAAAATCCATCTGAAAAGGCTCAATCTGGTCAATTCTAACACAGGGGTCTCCAACCTTTTTTACCCGGCGAGCTACTTATGCTTCAAAAACACTTGTGTAAAATGCGACATACTGTAGGTGGACTGGACCCAGGAGAATTAGTTGACATGATGGTATTTAAAAGAAAATGACTTGAGTTTAGTCCTTATACTTTACAATATTGACCCAACTGTTCGTAGATTGTGTTCAGCATGTTCAGAACAAACAGAAAATGCATCTAAAATTTGAGTTATCGTGTGTATAGAGATGTAGAAAGTCTTTGGCGAGCTACCTGGAAAGGCCTGGCGAGCTAGTGGTTGGAGATCCCTGTTCTAACACAAATGTATCGTGTGGCAGTATAAGCAACTAAGTTTAATTGTTGATGTTACGTTGATGATGGATAAGAAAATCCCTAGATAAAACCAATGCATTATTATAACATTTACATCAAATAAAAATGAAATTACTCAAGCTTAACAACTAGTTACCATTGTTGTTTTGAAACTTTGCAGGAATTGGCTGAAACGAGCTGTGTTTGATCCAATCAGCAGCAAACATCCCAAACCAAGTTTCTCCTCTTCCTGAACAGTGTTGTTTTAGCAGCCATCTTAGCTTTAGTCTGAGGTCATTTTCACACATGTTGAAGCACCTTATGGGTCGACTCATAGTTTTAACTGCATTTACGTCAAAGTAAGTTCAGTCCGTGTTCACACGCACTTCCCTGATGTTACGTGGTGGTCATTTCTCTCTCGTGGTTAAATACAGTGAGGCTGATACACGAAGCGAGGTTAAGCGGCTCATGGAATGGAAAGTTTTATTGTGCAGCAGGAAGGGAACGAGGGGCAGAAGAGAGACATATGATGATAAAGTTCCATTTTGCCTCATCAGAGCAGTATCCAAATGCCCTGTCCTCAGAGTATGTTGTAAACACAGCAAAACAAAGACCTTGTTGTATTGTCTTCACCTAAAGTTTTGGAGCAATGGATGATAGAAGTCCAATCTAAATGAGTGGAATTTATCTTGGGGTGGCCGCCCCTGCTTCACTTTGGCCCCATCCGAAACGAGCAGATTGGTAAGAGGTCTAACACCAAACCGGATCCGCCATGATAAGAACCATCCGAATTGGGCTGTCAGTTAGGAAGGAGTTAGGAAAAGGAGACTCAATGCTAACTATCATAGCCACTTTAGCATAGGGACCTCTGGTGCTAAGTAACCGTGATTAGGAGCTACTGTATGTGCCATCCCATAAGCCACCGCGCTGCCAATCCCCCCACCCCCTCGAGTGATTCATGCGCAACCATTGATTGACAGGCGCACAATTAATAATAATTTAAAAAAAGATTCTGCTCAAGCCAAACTTTATAAAAGTGACAAAATACATATTGTCGTCACCACAGCACAGTCACATGTCAGTGTTTTAAAAAGCCTCCTCAGTAAATGGCTTAAATGAAGGCAGTTTGTGCTTTTGCTTTCATTTAGTAGAAACTTGAGCCACATGGCTAATTTGCATACTGTAGCTTTATGAAACAGCTGTTGAGATAAAATAAGGCTAAAGGAAAATGTGATGGCTCATTTGGATTTTTCTTTTTCTCCTTAAATGTCTTTATTTGGACACTACGTTGTTACATATACAATACAGTAGGTGGCGGCATGCGCTTTTGTTTGGCCTGCAGTCCACCAATAACCTTAAAGAAGAAGAACAGCTGTTGGTGATGTCACTTCCCCTTCCCTGGGTAAGGACGGTCGAATTGGGCAAATGCTGCTGACGCTCTAGTTCACTAACTGCAACAGTTGACCCCATGAAAGGGTAAGGATCAGGAGCTCAGGACATAAAGGCTATAATTTCATGGTTTCAGACACAGCCTAAGTCATCACTCAATGCTGTATATGGGTGTGAAATGTGCATATAATTACATTCGTTGAACAATTTGAATACACAGGAGGGACTGTGAGAGCTAGAAACAGGTTTGGGCCAAAAGAAAAAATGTCACTGTTTGAACAGGAAAAATCAGGTACCCCAGGTTTAGATCTGGACTCTGTGGGGGCCGATCCATCTCATGCTCCCTGAAATGCTCTTTCACAATGTGAGCCAGTTAAATCCTGGCATTGTCATCTTGGAATACGCCGGTGCAGTCAGGGGACAAGAAATCCTTTGATGGAATGACCTAAAGCATGAAGAGACGTTTGTGAGTTTAAGTCAATGAGACGAGACGAAAATCTCTCTGTCCCTCTACGTCCTCCATGGAGCGTCTGACAGCGATGTCACAGGAACTTTATCTTTTCTCAGGACAGTTTTAAATACCGTAGTGCATGAACGCAGACAGCATGCTGATGAACGAATTTGACAGACGGCGCTGTTGATAATAAAATATATGAAAGCAATGATGGAGGAGAGCGGGCGCTTTGGGGGAAATGTCATCAAGTTCACAATCGCTCTTCTGCCAGCGCCTTGTGGTGTAATTGGTTTGTCAAAAGCTATAAAGCCAAGAGATTATTACTATTTATCCCAATTTCCAATACGTCTATCAAAATGTATTACTTTTTATAACTGACTAAAATGTGACTAAAACTATCACATTAAGAAGTGATTAAAACGTGATAGGGCTGGGAAAAAATCGATTCAATTTAAAAATCGAGTTGGTAGGTCAAGTAGATTCATATTTTCAAAAAATCGATTTTTTAGATTTTTTTTTTGAGAATTGTTATTATTTTTTGGTTTGTTTGTTTAGCTCTCTGCCCCCCTCTCTGAAGAAGGTCCTGCTGTATAAATGTTCCAAGAAAAACAGAGTCCACCTTAGGATTTTATGTTTTATTAGCTCAATCGAAATACAGCAATAGCCATACTGCCTTTGCTCTGCCTGATCCCGTCAGACTTGGAAGCTAAGCAGGAAGGCCTGGTCGGTACTTGGATGGGAGACCGTTTAGTTACACCAGGAAGCCTAGCGAATGTAGTGAGTCAGTGAGTGGTGGTGGTCGGAGGGGCCGATGGCACTGACTGGTTGCCTCGCTTCCGTCAATCTACCCCAGGGCAGCTGTGGCTACAACAGTAGCGTACGACAGTGACAGTGTAGCGCTTTGAGAATCTTGGTAATACAGGTTGTAAAGCGCATTACAAGTGCAAGACTTTTCAGTTAGAGAAAGGGTTGCCTTTGCAATTTTGTTTATGTTGATGCACTTTCATTAAATACAATAAATATATATTTTTAAAATATATTTACAGTTTACAAAAAATCGAATCGAATCGTAAATCGATTTTTTCGATTTTTTGGGGTAAAAAAAATCGCCCAGCTCTAAAACGTGACTAAAACTAAAAGTATTTTCATCCAAAAGACAATGGGCTGCCAAAAACAACTCTGTGTCTGGGTAGATAAAAATGTCTGGTCACCCTAAATCAGCTGAATTCAGGAGCAGCAAATTGTCTGAATGTTCACACACCTAAAGTCAAACCTCTCCGACAGCTCTGCGTGGAATTATTCTAATTGAACATGTTCCTATTATTAATCTTTGAACCGCAGCGTTTCTGTACAAATTCCCTCAATGCAGCAGCAGCAGCAGCCGCCGCCGCCGCCGCCGACCCGGACATCAGTGGACACAGACGCTTCAGAATAAATGAATTTAAATGCGCCAGGGAGCGAGACGCGTCGCCGCGGCAACACGTTATTAACACATATTTCTGATGAGCCCTGGACAGTAATGCGTGTGAGGGCGCGAGCAGGAGGAAGAGGAGACTAACGACCGGTCTGTGATTACAAGAGAACTGAATGTCCCAGTGTCTTATTATGAAAGCTGCTAACTCTGGAGTTTTAACCTCTACAAACATGTTCTCAAGGCCGGTGACAACTCAGATTTTGAGATTTTTGGGTAGTTTTCTTCCTTTACATCTAATTTAAACACATTTCTTTTGGATAATGATCTTTTAAATAAGTTTACTTCGGATTAACTGTGTGAATAAAAGTCTCACAGTAAGATTGCTTTTGGCTTCACGCCGTGTTCGTCCTAAGCAACCTCTTGCAGGGAAAAAGGAAACTGAAAAAGTCACTGTCGCTAAAGTAAAGTGGGATGTCAATTGCATCCTTATGTAATCCTTATGTAAGTAATTAATCAGAATTTATCGGGAAAAAAAGTCCCAGGCCTAACAATTATATACTGTACATCACTGACCTGGGCCTGAAACAAGTTATATTAACAAATTGTATTCTTCAATGTTTGTGCAGTCCTGTTTTGAAACTTTTGAAATCTCTCTCCTCATTTTGTAATTTTACAAACAATCTACTTCTTATAGTTTTATTTCCACTGATATAACGGTACAAATAAAGACTCCAGTCATTAAAAACATATGGACGACTTGTCAAGGCTTTTAAATGATTGTGGAACGGGCTGTAGGGTTGGCAACAGTAGCATTAACCACCTAATGCACTCTGATGACCTTGTTATTTTTTGTCCGTATAGCGCTGGGTTACAACATGTGTGCTCTCAGTATGGAACAGACTTTTATATTAAATACAATTCAAAGAAAAGTGTTATCTAGGGCCGGGACTTTGTTCGATTCAATACAATTAATTAATTACTTAAAGGATCTGTATCATGCTATTTTAGCCATTCCAAAGTAAAGTATAGGCATTTATATGATATATTGTACCTCTATCACTATGGAGTACTCATTTTTGAAAGAAATATAAGTATTTTGGGGGGGTATTTTCCCTACCCGGAAGACAAGATGCTTCGATTGAGTTAACTCCGCCCCTCTCTCCACATTTACAGTATTATAAATATAAATATCGCTGCAAAAAGTGAAGTTACTTCACATAATGCAGTTATAAGGAGTTGACATGTGCAACACAGTTTCATAAATGGCTAACACACATGCTAACACACACGCTAACACACACGCTAACACACGTTTTGATTGACTCACCGCTCAGCCTGACCTCCCCATCGGGTTTTGGGATCGCGTTGGTTATAAAGTTAATCCACTTTGATTCTGGCCAAGGTTCACCAAGCATCCATCAGGTTGGTTGATAAGTCGCTGAATCCCGGAAAGAAATTCCAACTTCTGGCGAGTGCACTCTTCTTTAGGAAGGTTGAATAGTCCTGTTGCTCTAGTAGCCAAACGCGAACCCATGACATTATCGTTGGGTAAGAAAAAAGAACAGGCGTGTCCAGAGTAGGTTAGAAAGAGCTCAGTCTTCACAAACAAGCCTTCTGCTCAAATCCATGGATCCTCCGGCCGGGGGTGCGTTTGTTTAGCCTCCTGGGACAGCACAGACGCTCGGAGAGCTCCTTTTTTAAATTTTTAAATTTTATTTAAAACATTTTTGTTTCTCTCTTAACACAAAAATAATGAAAAAGCTGTTTTACAAATTAAAATCAGGCCGTAAGGCATTACATTACAGACGTAGAGCACTTCCGTTCCTTTGTGACGACACAACTGAACAGCTCAGGCGTTTACCAGGAGAGGGCGGAGCAGCTGCTCAGAGAGCAGGATTCAGGAGGATTACTAAGAACTGCGTGAATGAAGCCAAAAACCGCTCTGGGGGTGTTTTTAATAAGGAAATAGCATAACAACATGGCTAAAAACTCAAAAAAGTCGATTTTGCATGATATAGCTCCTTTAAGGTTTAGTGCGATTACAAATATTAATCGAAATTAATCACACTTTACTTTCCACACTTCAGTTTCCTTTTTCCTGCCGATGTTGCTTAGGCACAAACAACACGTAAAGGCAAAACAATTTGACTGTCAAACTTGTTTATTCACACAGTTAAGCGCCGACATAAACCTATTTAAAAGACCATTCTCCAAAATAAATCAAACCGCTGTTGTCTTTGAAGTGTTTGAAATGATCACACAGGCCTCACATCTCCACTTCAAATGAGTCATAATGCAGGAAAATACAAAGAAGCATCTAAAATATACCTCTAAAAATGAATGCAACCTCTAAATAAATGATGCTTCAATGCGATTAATTAATTACAAAGGTCACAATTAACTCGATTAAACTAGTATTATCATGATAGCCCGGAGCAGAGGACTCCAAACTGACATTCACTGACTTCTTTTTATCCGGCAATTGAAAGGGATATTTCAGGATTTTTGACATAGGGCCTCATGCCCTAGTTATCCAGAGTGTTGTTGATTGCTGGAGATATATATATAATTTTTAATTCATGCAGTCCTTATATTTGAAAGTCTAGTGGCGCTAGGCTAGTGCTAGGCTAGCCTGCATTAAAAACAGTCACTTATAACGCCAGACTAACCATATAAATGTCTGTGTCGATAGAATCATTTTTGAAATATAACTGACCTTGTATCACATGAATTACCACATTTTGAGGGACTATTTTCTCGCAGATCACTCCGCCGCTGCGTTAGCTTACAGCCACGAAGCTGATGCTGCTCAAATATAAGTTATTTTAAATATTATTCTATCGACACAGACATTTATATGGTTAGTCTGGTGTTATAAGTGATTTGCCTCAGGTGCACTGTGGAGTGGGTCAGACTGTTTTTAATGCAGGCTAACTGATACCATAGAAATGCTTTAGCCTTGCCCTAGCCTAGCGCCACAAACTCTTCATATACATGGACTGCATGAATTAAAAAAATATATCTCCAGAAATCAACAACACTCTGGATAACTAGGAAATGAGGCCCAATGTAAAAAAAGAAATATCCCTTTAAGGTCACTGTAGAATGCAAATATTTGGGGCATTATGTGACTGCAGACTTGTCTGATGACAGAGACATTTACAGTCAGTGTCACATGCTTTATGGACAGGCCAACATGCTGATCCGCAGGTTTGGAATGTGCTCAACACCTGTTAAAATCAGACTCTTTCAGGCGTATTGCACTCCCATGTACTGCCCACCTGTGGAGGCGCTACGAAAAGAGTAGTACGAAAAGATAACTGTAGCGTATAATGATGCCATGCGGATGCTATACTGAGGGTCCCACGATGGAGCAGTGCAAGCCAAATGTTTGTAAATGTGGGTGTGCCAAACTGCCCTGCTAATCTCATGTACAGGTGCATGCGCAGGCTTACGAACTCGGTGAACAGTATCATCACTGTATTGACCAACCATGGACTAAGCTCGGTGCGATATTCCTCTCATACATGGACTCACTGGCTTGTGAGCCTATACATGCCTTTCAGTCATGTGACTTTTGTTTTTATGACGGCCATTTTGAATACCGAAGTAGAATTATGCAGTACTACAACATGTAACAATATCTCTACTCAGGATATAAATGACTGATTGACAGTGGCATTTTTATGTACTCATATTCATCGCTCAAGAAGATAACAGTAAAATCACGGCCCCAGAGACGCACGTTTATGTGAAGAAACCAGTGAGCCAGTGTTTAAGATGTTAGCATGCTACCGGTTAGCATTTAGCTTCAACAGCTCAGCTCTGACCTCTCCAGAGAAAACCCTGAACCACAAACATCTAGCCTTGGATACAACATGTGACAGAGGTCAGAGCTGAGCTGTTACTGTAGTATTTCCTCAGTGTTCATAGACGTGAGCCACACATGTGTTTATCGTGTTCAAGCCGTGATTGAGTCAACTGTCAATGGTTGACAGTTGCTAACCGGTAGCATGCTAACGTCTTGCGCAGCTTAAACAGTGACTCAGACTGAGACTCTATTGACATGACAAACTGTAAAAATCCCAGAGAAAGGTTTCTGTTTCCTCTTTGATGAGTTAATTTAGTCTGAGGAGTGAAGCAGATCTTTAGTAAATCCTGCTGTAGCTCGACAGACAGAGCTGCTACGTCTGTGCCACATAAACGTGCGTCTCTGGGGCCGTATTTTAACTTATCTTCATGAGCAATGATTACGAGGACATACAAATGCCACTGTCAATCAGTTGTCTTTCCTTTTCATCCTGAGTAGAGATATTGTTACATGTTGTAGTACTGCATCATTCTACTTCGGTATTCAAAATGGCCACCGCAACTATGCGTGATGTCACTGGAAACGCATGTATACAGGAGATAAATGTGTTGATTTTATGTGTGTCTTTTCTTTTAATATGGACCATTCTAATGTCCGAAATAAAGTCAATAATAATAATAATAATAAATAAGTTTTATTGTGTGAAATGTTATGCAGTTTGACATCAAGAATAACTGTCTCATTTTCTTTTGTTTTCAAACTGCTCGTGTGAAGAGATTGTTTCTTTTGCTTATAATTAAACAGATAATCTCATTTATGTGGACAGCTTCTGTAGATAATCCAGTATTCAAAAACTATGATCCATGTTCATACGTTTCCTCTCCCTGGGTTTATTTAATTGGCCCCCGCTGCGATGTGTTCACTACCGCTCGGTAAATACGGCGTCATGTCTCGTTAATCTGCGGATAATGCTACGTTTAGTGACACGTTTTGTGGCGGTTTATGTCAAATGTCCACAGAACTAACAGGCACTGGATAATGTGGCAGGTGTGGGATTAGAAAGAACTCATTAACTGTGGATTTTAGTCAAAGCTGCAAAAACAACTCATCATTATTTGTCAGTTTGTAAAGCAGAATAATGTGGAAGAGTTTTTTCCAGTCAGAGAGAAGGAATACGTATTCTGAATCGATTACATAAACACGGAAATGAGGCTGCTGTACAGAGTGAGACAGAGCTGAGAGATTATGGTAAAAAAAAAAAAATACAGTCAGGGTGTGGCCTTTAAGGCAGTTTATTATTTAATAATAATTCCCTCCTGAACCGCCACCTTAATGTGGTGGAGGGGTTTGAGCGCCCGAATGATCCTGGAGCTCTGTTGTCGGGGGCTTCGTGCCCCTGGTAGGGTCTCCCATGGCAAACAGGTCCTAGGTGACGGGTCAGAAGCTCCTTATGAGAGACCGACAGGCCCGGTTAGAACCATGAGGCCGTCCTTCTGTGGACCCACCACCTGCAGGAGGAGCCATAGGGGCTGGTGCAATGTGATTTGGGCAGCTCCAACAGCTGCCCCCACGACCCGGCAACGGACAAGTGGAAGAAAATGGATGGATATTTTTTAATAAATATTTCATAAGTAATTTCAGAGAATTGCCCTTCACAGGATTAATAAAGGTTTCTCATTCACAGAAATCCTTGGCCTTCCCCTGAAGGCGCTGCAGGATATTTATTTTGCTCAAGCTCCGGATAAAGCAGCTATATTATTGGACTCAAAACCTGCTCTGTTTAGAGAGTTTGAGCTGCTTCCCTCAGGTTGAAGGTACAGGTGCCCAGCCTCGTCTAAAAACAGGAGCAGAGGGCTATTTCATAATAGCTCAGTAAAGCTCGGCTTAGGCTCCAAATCCTGGCTTACGAGAGGCACAACAATTCAAGCTGCGATTACTGGGTTTCACCAAAGGGACACCGAGCGTGGCTAATCTCACTACTTCAAGACAGGTTCAACTAATTAGCACTTGCCGCGTACATAAGCAGACCACACTGACGAGTAGGGAGGTTGCTGCAATTTCAAGAGGAAACTTCTGCTGCTGGCCGAGGTCTACTCTCATTTGCCAGTCAGGTTTCAGGACAGACCATCCCTCCTGCTCGACTGCCTTTGCCTCAACTCCTGGTTTGGTGAAGTGCACTTGAGGTCTGGTATAGGAAGGGAAACTGGTGTTAATGATAACCCTTCGTTCCTCCAAGACCTGAACTAATGCAAAAACTTTTTAATGCCACCGTTGTTTTTATTGATTTTTTGGTCGGACAGTGCATGTTAATGAACATACATGGGTCTCATGCATGTAAACAAGCCACACCGGATTGTAGGCTTGGGCTAATTTCCATCCGTCGTCCCCCATGCGCACTCTCAAACACACTCATTCATCCTGGCCTATTGTACATGTTTTAGTGGTAGGGGAAACCAGAGTACCTGGAGGAAACCTACGCAGACACAGGGAGAACATGCAAGGCACGAGCGCTAACCACTGTGCTACTGTGCCGCCCACGGCACCTGCTGTTCAGTTTATCAAATCAAGTCAAAGCTGTGCATTTAGACCGATTTATAAAGACGAGCGTCGGCCTGCGAGGGCAGAATGCCATGTTGCTGCTGCACCGATTCAGTGTAATGAGCCAACCCACACTCGTACCTGAGGACAATGAAAACCATTTTGTGATGTATCTATTGAATACATTTTTAATGAGAGCAAATTCGCCTGGTGCTCAAACATTTGCTGTTGCACAAGGCACGTTTTGTCCTTTTATGATGAAAGAAGCACACACGCACATACACCCACACGCTTCCAAATTTTGCATTCACCAACCTCAGAACACAGGTGCAAATGATTTTCAAATGATGATCAGTCTGGCACCGTTTTCTGCCAGTACCCTCGTACAAAATGTACACATTATATGTATTTAAGGCTATATCCACACGAAGACAAAACGCTTTTATTTTCAGAAACTTTCTTTGTAACCACGATGCCAGCTCAGTAAATGTGTGCGTCCACATGGGTCGACTCAGGTCTGTGAAAACGGCGTGATTCATCTGCCAGGCCTGCGTGAGGCGCTGTGACGCTAGCACAGGTAATAGAACAAGATGTAGAGGGCGCAGGCGCAGTAAACTTTTGTGGAATGTAAACAGTGAAAATGAAACGGATTCAAGGATTTACGATTTACAGAAGAGACGAGGAGGCGAGTTTATTCTTCAGACGTAACGGGACTAAAGCAGAAAAACCTGTCAGTGACCGAACTTTGACTGTCAGTCCAAAAACACAGACTGACTCGGCCGTGTTTTTCTACTTGTCACCTGTGACTGCAGTGGAGCAAAGAGGAGCGGATCAAAACCATCATAGATCCATGAGTAAAACTCCTTATAAGGTCAGTAGATTATGGATAACAGACTCCACTCTGGTGCTGTGATGTCATCGTTTAGTAAAAGTTGCGGAGACGTAACAACGGCGTCACGTAAACGGCGTTTTGAGATCTTTCCACTCTGGGACCTAGTTTGGAAAATGTTCGTTTACAGACGAGGCTCGTATGGACGATACACTGGATTGATAAAATATCTTTGCGTTTGGTCCTCAGCTCGACTTCGTATGGACAGGCCTAAAGATGTTTATGAATGAGCCCCAATGTCTTTCAATAAATATGAATCTGGTTTTGAAATGGATTTAAACTGAATTATTTTTACATTTGGGAATTTCGCTCCCGTCCTCCAGCACCAAAGAATCGACGCGTTTACAGGATCATTGATACAAATCGCGTCAAACGAAAAGATCGCACGAATATGATCAGTCTGGTTTATTTACAGGTGTCAGTTTGAAGGCAGCGCTTTACAAGAGTCACACATGGTCCATCCTCCTGATTTTAAAGGCTGAATATTCTCCACTTTGCTTTGACATTGCATACTTGATATAAAAGATAAACCTTGTTCTTTGGTGAAGTGATTCTGTCGCTGCACAGAGACGACTTGGATTTAGGCTCTGCTAGAGTTGAATGGAAAAGAACAATTACGACATAAATAAAAGATGCTTTCAGTTCAGACAATTTCAGACATTTCAAACACTATGGGGTTTGTTAACACAGTTTCAGTAGATGCTCCTCCATGATCGAATGTACAGCTGCAGAGGGAGCAGCGGGTTTCTGTTCTGCAGACTGGGGTGGAACACGTCAAAGTCCGCTCTCCTCAAACGCTGCAGATAATCCTCCAGCACCACCTGCAACAGCAAGAAGCCACATCTTCAATGCAAAGACTGAAGCTGTGAACTGTTCAATACAAGAATCGCCAGCATTTCTCAGAACCTGTCCAGGAGTTATTCATCACTTTCCAGAAGCTTCTCTTGATCTTGTGGTTGAAATGTAAGCGCACGGCTTTATTTGAACTCAGGACAGCCATAAACCCGCCTACTGCACTTATTTACAGTTTCACCTTCATTACTAGAGTCTTTGTTCTGGGCTTGGGACGAAACATCAGCGTTTATATTTCAGTGACTGAAGAATTTAGCAAATTGGCAAGAAGGTCCCGGGTTCGATTCCCACCTGGACGGGGCCTTTCTGTGTGGAGTTTGCATGTTCTCCCCGTAGGTTTCCTCCGGGTACTCCGGTTTCCTCCGGGTACTCCGGTTTCCCCAAACACACTAAAAACATGTTGTTAGGAAATTCTGTATTTGATGTTAACATGAATGCATTACATTAAGTCTGATTTTTGTAGACAGTCAAAGCTTGACCCAGGAGATTGGTCTGTTTGGTTAAAAGCCACTAAACCCCCACAAGAGGGAACACATTGATTGCTCAAGCGTGAAAACCAGATGCCCTCCAGAGTAAACAAGGTGACCTGTCTGTTTGCTTATCTCAGTTTGGGTTTTGAGCAAACTGGTTTTACTGTTTTATGAGCAGTCACATGCTCTTTGCGACCCCCAAACTTAGCCTTTCCTGGACCAAGGCTAAATGAGTGCAGCCCCCTTTCAGGAGGAAGGGGTGGGGGGGGGAAAGGAAAAAGCCGGTGACTTACCAACAGGCCCCACCCTGACTGAGGAGTCCAAGGGGGCTGGGTTTTGGGTTTTAATGATCCAACGGAAAGTTTTGTATTGAGTTGTGTTGAAGGAAAAGGGGTCTGCCTATTTTTCCATAAAGCCTGTATGAAAACTTTGTATTGTTGAGTTGAGCGGGAAGGCCAGCGAGGTGCTGGAGGCCTCCACTCAGCTCCCGGATTCGATAATAAATTCAATGTCCGACTTGTGTTTTTTTATTTCTGAGGCAGAATTAACAGGGTGTTTCTAAGTCTGTTGTGCAAAATTCCCCAACACATGTACAATAGGCCAGGAAGAATGAGAAGGTGTTTGAGAGCGGATGGAAATTAGCCCCATCTCGAGGTCCCCAATAATAATATATTTACACTATTCTGAGGAATTTGTTATTATTAAATTACATACAAAGCATTTAGCCATGACTGTTTTTTTTTTCTCCAATGTACTTGTAGACACTCTTTGGGGGGCCCTGCAGTGCCTCTCAGGCCTCCCTGAAATAAACCAATAAATAAATCAAATTAAGTGACTTCGCCTTGAGTTGTAGATGCTGCGCTGCTAAAATGTCATCCTCATCTCCTTTTGCTCCCCTCACCCATGAGAATATTTAGATAAACAATGCTCTGAGGAAGGCTTACGCCGAAACACGTTAGCGTTCACTTTATGTTGTAGCCAAATAAAGAACTATGTGAGCATCTTTGTCTGGATTTACGAACCACATCGATGTGCTAGATAAACAACCTTTTAACGCCGTAGAAACTAACTCTAAAGCTAGAGAATGACAGAAAAGCTTTGTTTGAAAAGTACTTAATCTTTAATTATCCCACTACAAACATGAAATACAATGAAATAAACTATTAATAGAAATGTGATGAAAATGCAAATTAATGTACAGAAAATAAACATTGAGCCCAAAAATGTGTTGTTTATCTGTCATTTATTATAGAACGATAAGTCGATATAGTAATTATCGTGACGGCCCTATTTGTGACGCGTGTACATCTTAAAGAGCAGGACAACAGTCGTCTACAGCAGATACACTGTGCACTTTGTGAAAGGCTCGTGGCTCTGCAGTCGCTGAGTCACTGAATTGACCGACGCCATTATAAACACACAATGCTCCATCAACAGTCCGCGGGCAGAAATCACACAGCAGCATTCTGTGTCCGAAAATAATTGTTTTTTTAAGGACACGGCTCTGAAGCAGCATCCAACCCGGACTAAAGCAGGACTGGAGCAGGACTAATGCAGGACTAATGCAGGACTAAACAAGGTCTGGAGCAGGACTAAAGCAGGACTGAGCGTCTGAGCCAGGACCAAAAGTGCCTGGACCAATTCAGGCACAAAGCAGGACTAAAATAAGTCTTAACTGGGACTAACAGGACTTCATCTTTTTGTTTTTTTGTTGAAAAACGAGGACAATAATTCCTATGGGTTTGTCGAATTATAATTATACAGTATATATTTTGTAACTAAGTCTCTTCTCCTGTGGCCCTTCTCCTCACAAAAGGAAACTGCCGCTCTCCTCTCGCACTTGACTTTCAATAAAAGGTCTTTTTCTGAGTGTTTCTTACCGTGTGTAGAAAAGCCGGTGCCGCAGCCGGGGAGACATTCTGCCTGAACGACCGCGCCTAAAGAATGAAATAATTATACAGTCAAAATCAATATTTTATCTGTGCAGGACAAATCCATGTGGGTCACAGGGAGCTGCAGTTTAACACAAAACCTTTATGTTCTGTGTAAAAAAAACTACTTTAAGCGATCGGGGCACTTTGGCCCTGCAGGTTTTAACATGTTTTAGCATCGGTGCTACGTCCAGGTTTACAAACACACAATACGCCCTAGATGCAACACGGGTCTCAATGTAATGTATGTATTTTAATGCACTGTCGTATATTGTTATTGTATGAACCACAGCAAGGCAAGTGCAAGACAAATATCCATATGGGACAATAAAGTTGATCCTAATCCTAATCCTAAAAGGCTACACTACAACTCAAAGTGCACATAAAAATTCTAAAGACTAACATTTCTAAACTTATTGTATATTATGTCAAACCAAAACCTCTGTGAATTAAAATGCATTATATAAACACTGTACAATTCCCTCATCCTTCCATACCTTAGTTATTGTGTGGAAATATGGGGAATACCTATAAAACTAATATACGGCCTATTTTCTTATTACAAAAGAAATCAATTAGCGTGATCAGCCATGCAGATTACCTCGCTCCAACACATCTACTTTTATTAGATTAAACATTTTAAGATTGCATGATCTTGTTGTTTACACAGCAGTTGTGATGTACAAGGCGCACAACCTCAGGCTTCCTCAGTGTTTACAAGAGACGTTTCAAACTAGAGAATCTAGATCAGGAGAGTACAAACTTTTTCATGGAGGGCCGCATTTTGAAGCGTACACGGGTGAAGGGCCATAGATCGGTGATTAGTGCCGCAAAACCTTTGACTAGCAGAGCTCCGTCTCAGCCAGCTCTGTCTCACAATAAAATGTTAGTGGTTAGAATTGTGTAGATTATTACATTTCAAATAAAAAGGGCCATCTCTGATGATGTGTACCGATTCAGCAAGAAGCCCGAGGGCCACCCAAAATTGGCCCCAGGCCGCACTTTGGACCCCCCTGATCTAGATACAAACTCAGAGGAACTGCTATGCTACAATAAAGAGGAGGTGTATATCAGTGAAAGGAGTCGATCTATGGAACGGTTTACCTCATCAACTTAAGAGCTCCAAAACTATTAATCTAAAAGCTTCTTTAAAAAAAAGTGTCAAATAGCAACAAAAATGAGACAAAAACAAGGAGGAAAATGCAGCAAAAACATGACAGACACAAAACAGCAACAGAAAAGTGAAAAAAACGCAATGGAAAAAAAATGTCAAAAAAGTGATGACAACATGAGGAAAAAGATCAATTTACAAGTTAAATATTATGGAAAAGTATGAAGATCATTAGAAAAGAAGTTAATGGCGGACGCGTAACATAATTTTGATTCTTGAAGTCTAAGTTTTGTGCTTATGTCTTTCCATTGTTGGTATTAGAGTAACTGTATTTGTGCCTCTTTGGTCATAGTGTCACAGTTGTAAATGGGGTTAGGCAGATTAAGTCTCGACTTCAGCCTAAACCTTTCGGTCAGGCATCATTTAGCTCTTCTAATACATGAAGTACATGTTTTCTTATTGTATAATGTGCAAGATCTTTGAAAACATGTGACATGTGTTCTAAATGTTTACAATGACCAAAGAAAATAAACTACTTAAACTTACAGACGCTTGAAATGTGGCGTTACTGGTTAGTCACTGGTTTAGCCTTAGTTTGCCTAGTTTTAAATAGATTAGGACAAATACTCTTAGACACAAAAGAATGTAAGCAATTTATTATTATTTATGGTCTTTGTCTCCATTTTCAAAAGGCAATAACTGGACATTTTCGTCCAGTGTTACCTTTTGCTGCAGAGAAGGAACATAAAAATCCACCAGTGCATTTTCCGCCATGTAAATGTCCTTGGGAGCAGCGTTACATCAGAGTTTGACAGATCCATTAGCAAAGAACAAGAGAAACGCTTTACACTCGGTTTCTGAGCGATGGTTCTGTGGAATAAGCTACCTCAGTCTTTAACAGCATTGGTGTTCAAAGGCTGTTTTAAAAGAATGGTAAAAAAACACGTCCTAAATCATGGAATATAACGTAGAGAACAATGATCTCCCAGGGTACAGTTAGGTGTATTGAAACATTGTATTAGCATGTTTTTGTGGTGTTCAGGAATGCAATTTTAATTATGTATTGTATATGTAGTGATGATGTTTTGTAATATTTTAAAGCATTTTCATGGACCCCAGGAAGAATAGTCTTTACTAAGGTAAAGACTAATGGGGATCCATTAATAAACAATAAACAATAATCATTCTATATAACGATGTTCAGACACGTACAGCTGCACTATGGGAGGAAACGGTGACCAAATGTCTCTCCATGGGGTTTATGTGTAAAAGCTGCTAACAAGCTGGACAGACACCCACGGTGAGAGCAACCTTTTTCCTCCAACCCTTCTCTTTCCGTGGCCATGAGAGGGCGCAGGCGAGGGGTTGTGGGGGTGAACATGCGCTTTTGTTTGGATCCCGTTTCGACTGTGGCTACAGCTAGCCTGGCTAACGCCACACTGCTGTGTGCGCTCGAATCTTTTCGAACTTCACAACAGCCTGGGGACCATGGCCGAAATTTTCGCATGGATTTGGGGACCAATCACAGAACGAGGAGGGACAGTAAGACGATGACGCGCTATTTGACATACGGAAGCTTGTAGTTTGTTTAGGGATAAAAAAATATTTGCAGATCCAACATGACGGCAGCAGACGCGATGCCGTCTTTCGATCAAGCTTTAGACCGTGTTCTAAATAGTTTAGCTCGAAAGTTTACAGCAGGTACGTCATACGTCATCTGATACCATGATACGATTGGCTATGGCTACGTGTAGACGCATGAGAGACATTCGTAGCGCCCAATAAACGGATATGGACAATCGTAAACCACACCTCTCCTACGAGAAAATGAATTGGTGGTCCCCAGACTAAATATCACTTGTGATTTTAGTCTGGCGTTAGCCAGGCTAGCATACAGCGGGACCGGCGGTATATTCTCTTTTTTCAGGACACGGACAGTGTTTGATTCACGGTGGAATAAATCACACGTGCTGATTACACGCATGAATATTGCACAGGTGCCTTAGGCTGTCTACAATAAAAGTCCTCTCTGAAATGGTCAGTTCGTCCACTCCTCTTCAATGGCTGAAGTTGCTGGATATTGGCAGGAACTGGAACATGTTGTCATATGTGCTGATCCACAGCATCCCAAACTCAATAGGGACATGTCTGGTTCAGTAATTGTGCACAGATCCTTCAACATGAGGTTGTGCAATATCGGGCAACATGAGGCGATGGTCGTGGATGAATGGCACAACAATGGGCCTCAGGATCTTGTCAAGGTCTCTCTGCATTCAAACCGGATCAAGGCAAGGCAAGTTTATTTATACCGCGCATTTCGTACACAAGGCAACTCAATGCGCCTTACAAAAGAAGATATGCGAAATTACAATCAGGTTAAGTTAAGGCAAAGCACATATATAAAAACATCAAGACATGGGAAACACACGATGACTGGCCATTGACCAGGGGGCGGGGCTGAAGAAACGTGTTGAGGCAGACGCAGAACGACGGGGCGTGGTTAGGGAGGCGATATGTGTGTGCGGTTATTTACAGCCTGAAAGTCAGTGTTATGCAAAACATGACCCAGAGAGCTCAGTCCTTATCAGGTTTAGCTCCGTGGCTTGGTCTTGAAGGGAAGTGTTGACGGCATAGGAGAGATAAGAGGTCCAGCTGCTTCAAACCTCCTCTCTCAGGAGGAAGATAATTATTACAGCAATAGTTCATACATTTATAATGAATTAGCTTTTGTCTTGGTCTCAGCTATAGTTCAGTTCTCCAGAGCAGGTAGTTTCCTTCACAGTTCATCCCTTTTCCTCCCAGAAATATCAGCTCTATAAAGGAGAGGTGCTGCACTGTGTGAGGCAAATGGTGTCACTCCAGATACTGACGGGTTTTCAGACCCCCCCAATACAGCAAACCGAACATTTCAGATGTTTGTGAAGGCTCTCATTCTTCCAGGGAGTATCCATCGTGGAAAAAGGTTAAATCATCGACTTGACTGGGTTTGATTAAGTTGAGGACGTTTCGCTTCTAGTCACAGAAGCTTCTTCAAGCTCTTCAGGTCATAAAAGACCAGTCCAGTAGGGATTTAACGATTCATTGAAAAACGATTTAAAATCGATTTAATATGCGTAAAATGTAAAAAATAAAAGAATTGATTTTAAAGCCACCCTCAGCTGCTCCATTTTGCGCGACCGAAATAGACCGGAACAGCTCGTTGTTTCTAACGACGTTAACTTTTCTCAAGACAAGCTCCACACCTCCCCCGCCTCACCCCCAACACACACCACACCATGTAAACACAAACACGTGAAGGCATCAAAGCAGCAGACGCTAAAGTTAGCGGCTACGAGATTAGCGTTAGCGGCTAACGCAGAGTTTAGCATTTTGACAGAAGTTTACCAAAGATCGTAAACTGACAAACATCTGACCAACCTGCTCTGATTCTGCTGAAATCCTCATCAAATGTCCGTTTGTCAAATAATCCAATATCTACAGGAGCTGTCATGTCTTTTTCCTCCTTATGATTACAAAGGCTGCACCAGGAGGCTGTGAGGCGTTCAAGGGTGAAAAAAACTGCACTGTAAAATTAGTTCCAAATGGTAGTATTATGTTCAAACTGCAAAAAAAAAAAAAAAAAAGGTTTGGTAAAATAAAGATAATCTCTAAATGTTTGCTTTGCTGCACACACTTATTTATGCTGAAAACATGTACATTTACAAGCACTCATGTCAAAATGATTATAGCTCATTTTCAGTTTGTTACAAGGATGAAAATGCAGATGTTAAAACAAAGAAACATTGGTATGAATGAGTCATATTCTCTTCATAAAAAAAGGTTTTAAAAAAATCTAAAAAAAAAATCGAAATCGGGAACTTAAAATCGAAAATCGAATCGGGGCTTGAGTGAATCGTTACATCCCTACAGTCCAGACCAGTCGATGATTTAACCTTTTCTACGAACATTTCAGAGTGGACTTTTCTTGGGGCCAGCTCAAAGCAAAAGTACACCGTGCGATTTTGGCCGTCGGCAACGAACGATCACTCGTCTTGATGAAACTGGAACTGCGACGATTTTAAATATTTGGAACGTTAGTCGCAGAGTGAACCTCTCGCTGCAACTAGGATCTCCATCAAGAGTGTCGTCAACAGAAAACAACATGACCCCACGAGGAACACAGGCAAGGCATGGACGAGCTCGTATCGTGCTTATTCGTGGAAATAAGCTCAGCTCGCCCTCAGCTAAACACACACCTCTGGAGCCTGAGAGTCGCTACAATAAACAAAGACACTAATTGTCTCTTTGAACCATCGCATTGTCTCTTGACAAAGAAGAAGTGCTCACTAACACAGATTTAGACAGATTTGCAAATGGGCCAATTGTGTGTATTGTGCAAATGTCTTATGTGTTTGAGTTCAGAGCATGAATAATGGGCGCCAATACAAATGTGTTTATATTATTGTTCAGTGCTAATTCCTGAAGCAAAGCAGGAACTAAAGAGGACGGGACGTTTGCTTCGATTGTGCATAGTGTGAATCCATCCATCAGCTCCACGTGGCTCTGAAGGGGTACAAACAAAAATCTACAAATGAAGTGACACTTAATCACCTTGAGTTTTGGATGATCAGATTTCTAAAAGGGTCATATAATCAGATTTCCCTGAGCACGTAAACACAGCCGTAGTGTAAGGACAAAGTACCTGCCTTCAGTGTTTATATAGGATTGTAAAAGCCTGTGATCTGGCTGCCCACACTACATGTTTATTCATGCAGGGTTTATAGACTTGAGAGCTTTGTATTTGAGTTGTTTACCGCTCGCCCTCTGCCATTTCTAAGCCTGTGGTTAATTAAGTGCTTTAGTCCTAATTGTCTGAGATGGAGGAGCAGAGAGCACACTGATTAGACTTTTCAACTGCAGCTGCATGTTATTAAAGCAATACTACAAAGAGAGAATACTCCTGTAGTGTTCAGCTGAGATGGGACAGGTCTAATGTCTATTATTACTTCACTTACTTACTTATTTACGTGCTTATTTGGAGAAGACGGCGCACATGAATGAACACTAGGGATGTAACGATGCACTCAGGCTTCGGTTCGATTCGATTTTAAGTTCCCCAGTTTAATTTTTTCCCTCCGATTTTTCTACAAATGAATATGATTCTTTTATTTCACATCTGCCTTTTTGCCCTTGTAACAAACTGTAACTGCAAGAGAACTTTACATTACAACATTTTTTACAAGAAAATGAAAATGAACTTTTGAATGAATGAATTTTGACTGTGCCCCCCCCCCCATCAATTCACATCTTAAAGCTATACCTGATTTTTTTCCAAGTTATGGAATGAAATTTGTTTTGTCTTCCTTTAGTATATTGTAAACTCAGACATTTGTGGGGAAAACACTGTCGATCTAATTATAAAGCATTTGTATCAATTTCATGAACTTGCAGTATCGTTTTCTAGCATTTTTGTGTTAAGTGACCCTGCAAATTGTGAAAAGTGCCTATAAACATGTCCCTGTGAAGAACTGGGATGCTACAAATATGTTAGGAAGATTGGGGATGAGTTTGTACCTCAACCAACATTTTAAGTGGGTTCCCGTTTCATTGTTTGAAATGAAAAAAATAAGGTATAGGGCCTTTAAGCAGTTTAAATCAATATTAGTGAATGAATAATGGCGACAGTGTAGCGCTTTGAGAAACTTGGTAATACAAGCTTGTTAAGCGCAATACAAGTGTGACCCATTATTATTATTAACAATTGTTGTTAAAGCTGGAGTAAACATTTTATTGTCTTGTAAATGGGTTGCACAGAGGCTCCTCCTTCACAGCTAGAAGGTCCCAGATTCGATTCCCACCTGGACAGAGCCTTTCTGTGAGGAGTTTGCATGTTCTCCCCGTGTCAGCGTAGGTTTCCTCCGGGTACTCCAGTTCCCTCTACAACTAAGGCACAGTTTACACGGCAGCAAAACAGCGGTACATTGGTATCAGACGCACGGTTCTTTTACACAACATCGTGCATCGTATATCGCCTGACACCCGGTTTCACTGAAAAGTCTGGGGGCGGTGGTTCATGGCCGTTCTCAGCCGCTCTGCCTCTATACGAGGGCGCAGAACGGTCACGTCACAGCCCTAACTGACACTGTGATGTAGCCAGAGTAGCCTTTAAAATGCCACAGCCTTCAAGGAAGTAGAAACACTGCACAGAGGCGGGTAGTACTCAGTTACAGTTACTCCAGTACATGTACTTGAGTAACTTATTAGAAGTTCTTAGAGTAGTTTATCACACGGTACTTTTACTTCTACTTGAGTAAAATTATTTCAAAGTAATATTACTCTTACTTGAGGAAATATTTTGGCGACTCTACCCACCTCTCACATATAAAAGCGTGTGTTAGGAACACGGCGCCGCTTGCTGGACAAATGTGTGCACTGCAGTTTCATAGCAGGTTTTGTTGACACCTCATCTGAGTTTTTTTGGAGACTGTTGCCGTGTAAACTGCGCCTAAAAACATGTACAACAGGTGAATCCTCCAGCCAGGTGTTACTGACCATCAGTTTGACTCCACATCCACACACCCTCAAAACCAGTCCAACAAACAAACAAACTGCAACAACTTCTATCCTCGCACTATAAAACTCTTCCTGCTTAATGTTATATAGATTTAGAACAAAACATAACTTATTTTCCTCCGACTTTTCTTCATAAAATGGCCACTTCCCTGCGATTAACACTATCCCCTGAAACTCAGGAATAACTACAAAAACATGAAGACTCATCATGTGCACTTTAATGATATACATTTTCCCGTCAGTCACGGATGGTCCAGGTCATTTTAAACACGCTTCATTTCAATCCTATTATTCACGCTACAATAGCCGCTGTCGCCATTATGTTCAATTGGGGTCAAGAGCAGGTGAACCTAACTCTTATATCAGACACAGTAACAGGCGAAAGGAGGGGCTTTAATGCAGAATCCTAATCACAATAGTCCTAGTTAATGTATTAGGCTGACATTTTTGCACTTTTAGTTACAATGTGCAGATGCTATCCCTCAAAGTTTTGTGGAAGTATTGTATAAAATGAGTAGCTTAGTTTAGTGGTTTTGGTTTAAATGTATTAAGCTATTTGCAATAGACCTCTGTTTATATGCAGTTACACAGCACTTTGTTACATTTTGCTGTGGACACATGACTTGTTTCCTGTCTACACATTTTAAAGGAATAGTCCGCCGCTTTTAAATCCTGAGATAATGTTCTTACCTTAGTTTAGACGAGTTGATGTGTAACTGTGTGGTCTTTACGCGTGCGCTCAGTCACGCAAACAGAGCACAAAACGGCGTTAGCATATAGCCTCTCCTCCTCTCCTCTATGGGGCCAGACGAGAGTGAAGTTAGAAGCGACCAAGCTCTTCCACTTGTCCCCTATTTAAATACGGTTACATGAAGAGTTGCACGATCCAAGTATAGTTACACAAAATCAAAAACATGTCGATTTTCTAAGCGGATAAAAAGGGAGCTATATTGTAAGGCGTAATAACACCTTAGAAGCACTTCGACGTCCGTGCAGTAAAGTCGAAGTGTTCCTAAGGTGTTATTACGCCTTACAATATAGCTCCCCTTTTTATCCGCTTAGAAAATCAACCCCTCCTGGAACCACCACCTTAACGTGGTGGAGGGTTTGAGCCTGAATGATCCTGGAGCTCTGTTGTCGGGGGCTTTCGTGCCCTGGTAGGGTCTCCCATGGCAAACAGGTCCTAGGTGACGGGTCAGACAAAGAGCGGTTCAGAAGCCCCTTATGAGAGACCAACAGGCCCGGTTAGAACCATGAGGCCGTCCTTCTGTGGACCCACCACCTGCAGGAGCCATAGGGGCTGGTGCAGCTCCAACAGCTGCCCCCACGACCCGGAAACTGACAAGTGGAAGAAGATGGATGGATGGATGGATAGAACATCGACATGTTTTTGATTTTGTGTGACTATACTTGGATCGTGCAACTCTTCACGTAACCGTATTTAAACAGGGAAAACGTGGAAGAGCTGTGTCGCTTCTGACTTCACTACCGTTTGGCCCCATAGAGGAGCGGAGGAGAGGCTACATGCTAACACTGTCAATGCTCTGTTTGCCTGACTGAGCGCATGCGTAAAGACCAGACAGTTACGCATCAACTCGTCAAACTAAGGTAAGAACTAGGCCTGCCACGATAAATTTTTTTGAGGACGATATATCGTCTCAGAAAATATCGCGATAAACGATAATATTGAGTATAATTCAAATACTGTAGGCAATAAAAAGAAAACTGTAAGCAACTATTTTAATTGAAATGTATTGAACTTTTGGCATTCAATATTAACACCTTATACCAAACAAAGTGCCAACTAGAAGGGTCGATATATTCTAGGACACTGTATCCATCTGTGCTTCTCAACCTTTTAACATAACTTACTCTCTCACCAGGTTCTGTGTTTGAACTAGGTCTGTCATGACATTTTTTTTAAATAGCCAATATACAGTGTCCTCTTTAAAAATATCCCAATAACAATATTGATATTTCATCTACATTAGTCTGGTTAAATATTCCCCGACAAAACTCATTTCTATGTTGAATTAAACCTGGTTAGAATAAAATGTATATTAAATGTATGGATTCAGATAATACTGTATTACTGCAAAAATAGAGTAGCTATATGTTTTGTTTTTCCTTTTCTTTTCAAATCTCACCTCCTGTACACACGGCTGTCGGAGTAAAGCAGCTGTTTTGGGGGTGGGGAACTTAGTGACTGTTTGTCAAACTGCTGCAGCGTTTCTCTGGCTTTTGAAAAGTGTGGACCAGTAATATGTTCTCAGGACTATCACGCTTGTATTTGGATAGTGGCTAAAGCGCTCGGGTTCCTCTCGCTAACAGTAGCTCTGATTAGCTTTGATACACTGACTGGGCGGTGGTTTCGTTTCGTTCTCATGTTAGACATACCTGCAGTCGCATTAATGTTGTTATTCTCTCTCCGTGATGCTTCTTTTGGCTGGAACTCAAAGTGTTTTCACACGAGCCCCTCTTGCTCCTAAAGTTCACAGAAAGTGTCGGAATCAGCTTCTCCGTAGTGAGCACGCACTTTGTTTACACCCCGCCTCTTTCCAAAAGCAGCGCTGATCTATAAATGATCTGGATACATGCGGGGATACGGCTGATGTGCTTCAGTGCTGTCTTTACGCACATGGACACGGGTTGGCTGGACGCTCCGCTCAGTCAGCGCTTTAAGCACACGCAGCACGTGCATTTATCGAGACTAAAAATGTTATCGTCCTTCATTTTACTTATCGAGCGATAAGTCGATATAGTAATTATCGCGGCAGGCCTAGTAAGAACATATCTCAGGATTTAAAGGAATAGGCCATCGTTTTTACATACTGAGATATGTTCTTACCTTAGCTTAGACGAGTTCATTTGTACCTGTCTGGTCTTCACGTGTGCCTTCCATAACGTAAACACAGCACAGACGGCGTTAGCATTTAGCCTCTCTCTTCTCCTCTATAGCTCCAAACGAGGTGAACATAGAAGCTACCAAACTCTTCCATGTTTTCCCTATTTAAATATGGTTACGTGAAGTGTTACACTACAAAGTATAATTACACAAATTAAACAATGTGGATTTTCTAAGCGGATAAAAAGGGGAACTATATTGTAAGGCGTAATAATACCAGGAGTAATTCGGCATCCGCGCAGTAAAGTGAAGATATCACTGCGTGGATGCCATGTGTTTATGTTACTTAAGGCACACGTGGAGACCAGACAGGTACAGATGAACTCGTCAAAGCTAAGGTAAGAACATATCTCAGTATGGAAAAACAGTGGCCTATTCCTTTAAGGTATTACTTACTGTATTGTGATACGTATTGGATCTTGACAAAAGTGTATCGTTCCAGCCCTAATACCGGCCGATCTAGCACCGATAAAAGCCGATATCTTCAAAACTGAAAAGGGTACCTTGCGAAGAAAATTGGTTAGCTACAATTTGTCTAATATAAGTCTCAGTCAATATGGACATGCTACATAGCCTGGAGAATTCAATCACTGTGTTAAGTTTTAACCTCCTCAGTTGTATTTTGGATCGCAACTGTATGCTAATGCTAACGGCAACGAATCAAAGCTGGGACAAAACTATAATTTAATCACCTAAAGTAATAAAATAAAATCGACAACTGCCGGAGGGGCCAAGTGTTTATATTTTACAGGATGATAGACCAGACATTTGGAAAAATCGGCATCGGCCTTAGAAAAACCCATATCAGTCGACCTCTATACAGTACACGTACAGTACATTAGCATTTCGGATGAGTTTCCAACAACAAAACAAAAGCCACACAGTCAGAAAGCGCTGGATAAATTAACCAAAAACAGCAGAAACATTTCTTAAGTTGACTTTAAGGAGAGGAACAAACCTCATTTTATAAGTAAGATTTGTTTTTTTGTTAAGTGGATTTCTCTTTCTTGTGGTTCTCTCCGAGGTTTCTCTTAATCCTACTGGGTTCTTGAGTTTTTCCTCGCTGCGTAGGAGAGTGTAAGGACGGGAGACGCCTGGGGCATGTTTCCATCTGCTGCTGACTGTTTAAGTAGGCGTTAAAGTGTATGTGTTTTATTCTTTTAATGTATGTGTAGTCCTGTGAGGCAACTCCTGTTGTGATATTGAACTCTATAAAAGTATTTGATTTGATTTAAGAAGCTAAGTATGGAGTGCACTTCAGAAATAAAAGAGTCAGGAACTCTCCTGGCATTCAAGAAACGCATAAAAGCTACAATGTTAAAGAAGTATAACATGAATATGATGGTTTTATATTTGTACATAAAATACACATCTGTAATAACTGTGAATTGTCTGGAACTCACTTGATGGAAATAGTAAATATTGTTCTAAATAACTTAAAAAGAAGAAACAATGTTACAGTTTTGGTAGAAATGAGTACAGGTATTGACACTTTAGTTTCATAAATACGTACGTGTTGTAAATGGGCGTGGGCCTGGCTGGCGATGTCAAACACCACGTCTTTAACAGCACCGTCTCTGCTGCCTCTGATAAACTCCTCCTGGGAAGCTCCGTGCTGGAAATACAGACACAGGAAATCATTGAAACAAGCCCAGAGGTCACGGCTAACAGTGAACGGTATCAGAGAAGCCAATATCAGGATGAGAGTAAGTCTGTAACAGGAGCTTCCATAAGAAAAGGGCGATGGGCTGTTTCCTCAACTACCTGGGACTATGTGCCGTTATAGTCACAAATAATATGGTAAAAACAATCTCTTTTGGGTTTTTTTTCTCCATTATTATTGAATTCGATTTGTTTATGCCAAAAATGTGGTTCATGAGTAGAGCTGGGTACCGTTACGATACTTAAAATATAAATATTGAAAGCAGGTAAAATCTTTATATTCAAGTTTTGACTGTTGTTCATCAAAATAGAAAAGAAAAAAAGTGACAGACAAGTTGAAAAAAGTGGGAAAACTGAATATATGGGGAAAAAACACGTACTTTAAAAAAAATAAAAAATCTGTTAAAAATGGCCCTGTTGTAACTTAAGGACGTTTGTTGGTGATGATACAAATTAAATGGAAGGAAAAGGAATTAATTAACATTATTAATCTGTTTTATGGTTCTATATGACAAATAATTTTGCATAGGCATCGGAATCGAAAACCAAAAGTATCATTAAAGTACGGTATCAGGAAAAAACGGTATCCAGCCTCTTCATGAGACAAATGTTTCATTAGCATAAAGTAGGGCTGGGACAACACATGGTTTTCAATATGTCCCAATACAGCTTTGCCGTGATACGTGTATCAATTTGGAAAAGCATAAAAAACATGTGGGTCCTCACTGAGGCAAAGACTTTCCTGAGATGAAGAGATTCTCAAATACCTGGGTGTTCACCTCAACAATAAACTGGACAGGTCCCACAACACCAACAAGAAGGGCCAAAGTCGCCTCCACCTTCTGAGGAGACTGAGGTCCTTCGGAGTGAGCAGGCCTCTGCTCAGGACTTTTGTAATGACTCTGTGGTAGCCTCTGCTCTCCACTACGCTGCCGTGTGCTGGGCCCCGGGCAGCACAGAGCGGGACAAGAACAGACTGAACAGACTGGTCAGGAGGGCCAGCTCTGGACTCTGTGGAGGAGGTGAGGGACAGGAGGGTATTAGCCAAGCTCACCTCCATCATGGACAACACCTTCCACCCACTGCACAGGACTGTAGAGGAGCTGAGCAGCTCTTTCAGTGGAAGACTAAGACACCCTCAGTGCAAGACGGAGCAGGTCCTTCATCCGCACTGCTGTCAGACTGTACAACATGACTGTAAAGTAACATGTGCAATAATCCCTGTATTTACATCACTTACCTGCGTCACTTTATCAACCACTTGCACTATGATGTAAACCTGCACTGCTGATACCGACTATAAAATGTTTTGTTATAGTCCGTTTACTTTATTATTTGCTGTTTATACTTTTTGTCCTCAAAGTCCTTGGTGGTCATTGTATGTAAGGCCGTTTTCACACATGTTGGAGCTTTGTAGGTCATCTCGAGACCGCCTTAGCTCCAACTGCATTTACTCCAAAGTTAGTTAAGTCCATGTTCACACGCGCTCGCACAAAACATACAACATCAGCCACGTAACAACGATCAGCTGTACAACGAACTTATTCCCATGACAACGGGCATCGACCTGTCAATGTGCCGACACTGACATGCGCGCACGTACAGGCGCACTTCCCCGATGTTACTGTGGTCACTCCTCTCCCTCGTGGTTAAATACACTGAGGCTTATAGACGCGCAGCGAGAAATGTACTTAATCAGCACATGGAGAGGAAGTTTCACTGCAGCAGGAAGGGAAGACAGGAAAGCGAGGCGTACCTTGATGATTAAAGTGAATCCATTTTGCCTCGTCAGAGCAGGAATCCAAACGTCCTCTTTCTTTGTGCAAAAAAGAGGCATCAAAGCGAGAATAGTTCACCAGAGGTCGGCCATATTCACACCACAACCGCTCCGACGCAGAGGGCGGCTCAGGCTCCGAGACCACCTGTTTCAGCCGCAGTCGGAGCTGCTGTTCGATTCACACTGACCCTAAAGTGCCGCTCTCGGGCCGAAAGTCCCTTTAAGTCGACCTAACTACAGTGCGTGCAGAATTATTATAGTACCCCATAGTTTGCGTTTTACATGGTTGTGATCACTCATTTAAACCTGTTGGGTAGTCTAACATGCTTGTGGATATGATTTAACACTTTGGCTGCAAGACCTCATTGATAGCCAACTAGCAGATGTAATAACTACAAGTTGTCGCCATTGTCTGTGCAGGATTATTAGGTACCAAGCTCGTAACACAACTATTTCGACAAAATTGTGTTCAAAACCAAATCAAAACAAGATAATAACATAGATATTGAAAAGAAACATTCAGGTTAAGCTGTATTAATAAGAATACAAACACAAAATCATCTTAAAGTTCAGTCTTATCCTCTTCACATTTTCACATATCCTCCCTTCTTTTCAACCACCGTCATCAATCTTCTGTCTACTGAATCGGTTAAACTTTTCACCTGCTGAGGATCAACAGACTTTGCTGCTGATAAGACGTCATCCCGACCGCATCCAACCTGGTGTACTGTTTTCCTTCAGCATAAACAACACGTTTGAGTATAGCCCGGAAATTCTCAATTGGGTTTAAATCTGGAGAGTTTGATGGCCAACACATTAGGTGGTCATCTTTAATACCTTTTTGTGCTAGCCATGCAGTCGTGTAGTGAGAGGCATGTGAAGGAGCGTTGTCATGCATGAAAATCATCTTTTTCTTGAAAGCTGCAGGTTTCTTCTTGTACCACTGTTTGAAGAGGATGCTCTCACACCCTGTTCTACTCTGAAGGGGCCAACGACCTCACAGTTGATGATTCCTGCCCATACCATGATTCCTCCACCACCTTGCTGCCTTCTGAACCTGGCTGGGGCGTCCAGTCCATGAGCTATCCAACCTCGAGCCCAGACGTCTGGACCATCTAAGGTCACCCTCATCTCGTCCGTCCACAATACTCTGCTAAAATCCGTCTTCATGTACTTTTGTGCCCATTGCAGACGTTTTTCTTTATGTTCCTTTCTTAGAGGGGGTCGGGTTTGTGCTTTTTTCACTTTAGAAACCTCTGCACCTGGTACTACGAGGTACACCTGAGGATTTCTCTTGACTTCTCTCTTTATTCTGCGTAGATCCTTCTCACTCAGCTTTCGTCTTTTCTTCTCAACTCTTTTCTTCCACCACCTCTTGTGAACTGTTAACAAAACGCCGTACAGTCCTCCAGTTTCTGTTCAAATCTTTAGCAATTTGTCTTACACTCAGTCCTTCAGCCAGCACTTTCACTATTGTATCCTTTTCAGCAGGAGTCAAGTCTTTTTTCTGAACCATCTTTAGTGTTCAGTCTTCGGTACCTAATAATTCTGCACAGGTAAATGTTGGCAACTTGTATTTATCTCACCTGCTATAGTCTAACAATGAGGTCTTGCAGCCAAACTGTGTAACTGCATTCAAGTTACACCTGTGAATGATTTCAACTATCCAACAGGTTTAAATGAGTGATCACAACCATGTAAAACGCAAAACCATGGGGGTACCTAATAATTCTGCACGCACTGTAGAGCCTGTGTGAAAACGCCCTAAAATACCACTATTTACTATTGAATTGTTTTTCACATTTCCTGTCTGTTCTGCACACCCTGAGTGTTTCTGAGAGCTGAATGTAACAAGTGAAAGTGAATCAATAAAGGCTGATCAAATCTGAGCCCTGGATAATAAGGGTGGGCCGAGACACAAATTCCACGAGACGAGACACGAGACTGGGTTCACGAGAACAAGATGAGACGAGATCATTTTAACTACAGATTCTATATTTCCTTTTACTGAACAGTTTAACAAAATGAAAATCCAATTAAAAGTGCAAACCAATATATTGTGTAAACACTGGTGAGTAACTACTAACTAGATATTCCTTTAAGTAGCCGTCTACAATGAGTATTATTAGATGCAGCCAGGGGCGCCGGAAGTGGGGGTGCGGCAGGTGCTGCAGCACCCCTGGTGGCGAAGCTTGAAAAATTGCAATGACAATAAAATGATAGCTTATGAATATATCTGGTAGCTGTTTCATTCTGTTCCACAACATTGTAAGCCTAAAGCCTTGTTTGGGTGAAGGATGAAGAGAGGGATCATTTTAATAATAATAAAAAAACGTTTATTATTTCAATGCATATTGGCCAATCAGATTTGTCTTGACAAGATCGTAATACTGGACACAGCTCGTCTCAGTGGAACACACTGCCAACAGAGATTATTGCATGTACTACATTCAAAAGATTTGTGCATTTAACTAAAAAATGGCTTCTAGAAAATCAAACTTGCACTCATGATCTGTAGCGACGTCATGAGGGAGCGACCGTTCACCTAGAAAAAGGATTGGTAGGAAAAGTTATAATGTTTTAAACGTATTTAAAACATTATTATTATTATTAAACGTATGTTCTGATGATGTTAAAATGTATAAATCCATGGTCACGTATTCATCTACATTTAAAATCAGTTTTTGTACTGTACATCAACCTGCCCAGGGACTACAGGTGGAAATTAGCATTTTTGCTATAACCTGGTACAATGCATCTTTCCTTTTGGTCAATGTAAAATTGTGCTCTGACCCTGTCTAAATAAAATCATACCATACCATACCATTAATGACAAGGGAAACTGCAGCCGTGTTATCCACACACAGACTCTCTTTGTCCATGCACTATTGCACATATTTAATCTACAAACTGTTCACAAGTGTATTTGTGTAACGAGAAATGTGCTGTAACTGCGACCCATGTGCGCTCTCCCCCTCCCTCGCTCTGCATGAACCTCGCTCGCCCACCAAAGTTCTCCTCGGTGAAGTCTTCGGGATGATAAAAGGTGTGTGGTATGCCGCACCCCCTGCCGAAAACGTCTTCCGCGCACCTGGATGCAGCGCAGTGAAATAAAAAAATCTGTGGCTTTCTAACCTCACGAGATCTTGGCCCGTCTCTACTGGACAAATAAACCAACAAACCTAAATGTTTTCCACTCGAAAATCCAGACGATGGGCCTGACAAAGTCCTGCATCTCGGCCGGCGTCAGTGGAGGAAGCGGGAGCTGTTTATCCACTTTACGTCCACACTCACTTCAATAGCTACATCTGTGTCTTTGGACTGAAAATAAGCTCCTCCTGACGCTATGGACCAAAGATCAGCAGCTTGATTCTGCTCCGCACCTGTTCACTAAGAGGAGCTCCGTGCGCTGTGGGGGGCCTGATACAAACAGAACGATGCAGTAACTCACACTGAGGAAATAAACATGCGTCTTCCAAATCGATGTGCTGCTTCATTTGGACATCACTGGCAATGAGTCCGCGGTCACCAAAGACCAATGTTTGTTCTAAAGAAAACAACCAGCCCAATCGATCCGACTCAGAGCCGCTGAGGTTCTGTTTTAGGTATTCCAGGAAAATAGAAATGTCAAGTCTTGATCGATCTATTCTGTTCAAACTGTGACTGAATGTCCTCGCTAAGCCCTGATTCTCAGAAAGACCGGGGCCTTTCCGTGATCGAGTTTCCTCCGGTTGTCCATCTACACAACACAACATCCCCTCAGCTAAAATAATGCAAACTAAAGGGCACATTTTTGATAAGTACTAAGGCCCAATCTCAATTCTCTTTTCTACCCTTCCCCTTAGCCTTACCTCCCCTATAGCTTCAGAGCTTTGAGAGAAATATCGACTCAGACCTGCTCATAACGCAGTGGGAGACCGAAAAACATGTACAATAGGCCAGAATGAATGAGAGTGTGTTTGCCTGTGTGTGTGAGTGAGTGTTCGGCGCAGACGGGCAGGCTCGCTTCCATCAGTTTATACCCCGGGGCGGCTGCAGTAATAGCTTACTACCACAGAGTACGGCGTGAATGAATAAAGACTACAGTTTAGCGCTTTGACCAATGGCCGCTGGCTGCTCTGCTTTGCGACGACGACACTGGAGGCCGCCATTGCTGTAGTACCTCCATATAGCCGCTAGTCCCCCATTGGAATGCATTGCACTTTAGACACGTTAAAAACAACTTTAATGCCCGGTGCCTAATTTTTTGGAACTGTCTACAGCTAGATATTCCTCCTGTGATTACGCTGGGTTAGACACAATCAGAGGCACCGGGCTGGTTATGGTAGGATACATTTTAGAAATCTCGTACTTAATGAGGGTCTGACTGTTAGCATTGGAGCTGCGCGAGCTACACGTCACGCAAGGGCCGAGTCTACAGTGAAGATCCCGCCCTTATGCCCTTATTAGGAACATGCTTCATCAGAGCTGGGGAGGAGGAGTCTGTAAATCTGCCATGATTTCCTCCTCGATCGTGGTCATTATGGTAAACGGGGAGGAGTGAGGAGGAGCTGTCTATGATTGCACAGTCTATGGCTTTGAGGAACAAGGTAACTCAGGTTAGATTTACTGAAGGCCATCTCCATGACCCGCTACTGCTTCAATGACCATCCTTTATGAGCTGGAATCCATAGAATTCTGTTATATACCACCAAACAAACCTAAATGAAGTCTTGTGAAATTCCTTACAGCAAATCCATCTGGCTTTGAGATGAAAAGATGAAAGATGATAACACTGCTAAGGAACCTGAACAAATAAGGATTTCCTCAAACCTATTTCCCCTTCCCAGTGGGGGTCATACGTATCATCATCATTCTACTGTGTTTACCGCGAGATAAACAGATGTACTTTGCTTCCTATACATGTCTAACCTTGGTATTGCAAAGGCAAATCCTGTTTTTCCTGACACTGAATCCTTCGGTGTAAATGACAGTAAAAGATGCTTTGAAGTCTGAAGTCTCATGAACCATCTCCACTACATTACTCTTTGCTTTCTGTTCATGTCATTTCTCTGGTTAAACCCTGATCCAGACCTTCTTTAATCCTGGTTCCAGATTACCATTTTGGGCTGAACGCACTAGCACATCATTTTGAAATGCTTTAGAAAGGCTCCCAAAGTTTAAAAAAAAACAAAACAAGGTTCAATTCATCATCCGCTGCTCATCGTAACAATGAATCTTCTGCTTTACATTTTACATTATAGCATCAATTGACAGTGATCTTAACAGAGCAAATAAGGATATTGGCAGCATTATTATCTGAGACTACTCTCCCAGACACAAACATAATACTGTTACAACAACTGCACTGAGCATAAGAAAACTCAGCTAAAATCACGGAACTGAAGAGTGAACAGTGAGCTCAAAGCCGTCTGCACAGTGGTGAGAGGAGCTGGATCTGAAGGGGTGCACAAATCCATCCAATGGAATTAATTTTTGTCGAAATTAGAACCAAACTGGGCAGACTCTGACGTCCTGTTCGCGCTACACAATATCACCCAAACTATTCTTTCAATTGGACATGTCATGCATATGGAGCTTTAAAAAACAGACTTAAACTTATTCTGGCGCCTCAGCTTCGAAATTTTATGTTTTATAATTTAAAATATGTTTTATAAGAATTAAATAATAATGAAATACAGGCAAAAGAGCTGGTGAAGATCTTGGCTGGGGCTCCTCCTGCTGGCAGCTACAGGAATAGTTTTCTTAATAACTTCCAGGTTGGATACAGCGTGTGAGCAGCTCCAGCAGTGCGTGATAAACACACTTCGAGCACAGAACGGCTCGAAATCGATTTATGGGCTTTAAAAATGTGGAGGACAGTTTTTGGGTTTGAACAGAACCGGTGCTGGCCCTTCCGGGGCCCTAAGCAAAAATCCACACGGGGGCCCTACAGTATACATGCCATGGTTATTCGACAAAGAGCGAACACATTTACGGTCAAAAACAGTTACACTGTGCAGTAGAGCAGGGCAGAAATGGCCTCACTTCTTAATGACCTCAATTCAGGCCCTGCCCCCCTGTGTGAGAACCACTAAGCCACTGTGAGACTGGGATTCAGGACTACTAGTCTATTTCCCCCACTTTTTAAAATGGTAAATGGCAAAATGGTCACATTCTCTCACCTTTGGTTCCTGACCCACAGTTTGGGAACCACTGATTTAAAACTAACTGAAACCTGCACCTGACGGTTATTTTTGTCTCACCACTGAGAATTAGCCTGTGAGTAGCCCAGTTCGTTTTAGACTATGCACATTCAGAGAACCAGAGTTACTGTAGTAACTGAGCTCAGGAGAACCGTGTGGAGACAACTCCTCTTTGAGACAAAAAGGCCACGTGAACGGCTATAAGCGACTTTTTGGTCGTGCGATTTCTGGCGTTTCCCAAATCGCTGCGTTTATTTTTTTGTTCGTGGAGAACGTAGTTGTGGTGTTCAGATCACCGAGCACCCAACGTGCGTCACACGCAGCTGCTCAGACGTGCAGCTGTCGCTTCATTCATACAGCAAACGCACGACCAACCTGCAATAAACATACTGACCGTGGGTTCCATGCGGGCATCGAATGAAGTTTGCAAGAACTGCACACGATCTGTACGTCGTGTGCACCAACGCCGTGCGTTATCTCAGAGATTACCGGGCAATTTGGAGGGGAATAGCCTATATATTTCGCCCTTGGATACAGAGGCGCATGTTTGGGCAGTATGACACACTTTTCCAGGAGCTGGAGAGCGAAAGCCACGGGGACTACATGTCTTATATTCCCCTAGATAAAAAAAAAACTTTCACACAAACTTGTTGCTGCGTGTCACTCCAGCATAACGCCTTTTTCTCTCCTCTCTCTCTGACACCTGTTCTCTCCTCGTCTTCCCTCTTCCCCTCGGCGTATTGCAAAAGCTTTGTACTTTGTACTTGGTCAGAGGCAGCTCTGAAGCTTTCGTGCGGTAGATGCACTCACGGGCAATTCACGAACGACTTACGCGACATGTATAGAGGACGCACGGTGACCGTGCGTTGGCCGCACTAATGATGCGCGTGTGGCACACGACACATATACGAAGTCCGCAAGTGTGGCATACGGAAAAAGTTTCGTACCAAACGTACGAAAGACATACGCCTGCCGTACAGACGACTCACGCAGACGTACGGCGTTCTTGCAATCTGAAAAAAACGTAAGCGCCCGTAGAGTTTGTTTGACATGTCAAAGAACCTCTGCGGCGGGTCTGCGGCCAGTCTGCGGCTCCAAAATAAGCATGTCACACGCGCACTCTCCGTGCGTTTTCTTGCGTTTTGTGCACGTAGACCGGCCGTAGAAGCCCGTACGGCCGGTTGTGACCATAGCTTTACTCTCGTCTATTCGCCAAACTACTGTCCTGATCCTCCGCTAGAGACAATGAGAAGAGAGTTTAAATGAGTGTGTGTCGATGCAGCCCCGAGTCCGCACAGAGAAAACATGACATGAGAGCAGCCCCCGGGACATGGGTGGCATTCAGGCGCACAGGAGGCGAAGCGAACACCGGGAGACAGACTGACGAGCGGGGACGCGAGGGGGAGAAGCACTCGCGCCTTGGGGTGACAGGGGGAAGGCGGTAGGTCTCTCCTGCTCATCCACTTCAGCAGACTGCTGCGTTTTAGTGTTCTATGTGGCAAAGTAGGCGGAGAGTGAGTGAGCGCTGTCAGAGAGCCTGTCCCCATAACAACGCGTTGATTAATCAGTGAAACAACACTATAGTTTGACTGAGATGCGGGGCCCTTGCTGCTGCAGGGCCCTACACACTTTGTGTAGTTTGCGTATAGGAAAAACCGGCTCTGGGTTTGAACAATGACTTAAGTGTAATCAGGAAGTACAGAACGAGGCGCTGACACCGTAGAAGAAGAAACAGCTACATTTAACAGCTTTGTCCGAGGACAACTAAAAACTGCCTGTATGTTGTGAAATACTACGCCAGGTCTGTCTTTGACGAGGGAACAATGTTAAAACATGGTTTAAACCTCATTTTGCATGATAGTCCACTGGCCTCTTTTCATGTCCAAGAGCAAATGTTTTTTAAGGTTTATTCCTGCTTTTATTGAAAGCATTTTAACCTTTTGCACCATTTGCTGGTGCGGTTAAGCCACTGAGGCTCATAAAAAGCTTTTGCAGAGAGCGGTGACGGCAGCCAGTGAGCTGTTAGGTGCCCTCTGCAGAGGTAGGAGCAGATCCACAAGGACAGAGGCATTAAGAAGGAAACCACTTTAAACTTGTGCACCGTATTTATCTTTTGTGTTTCTAAATGTGTAGTGCAGCAAACTAATTTTCCCTACGGTGATGAATAAAGCTTCAATCTATGTGTCTATATCTGAATTTGAAGATGCAAAATTCACATCGCAAGCCACAAAAAATAGCACAATATCCATCTGATGGAGATTTATACATGTTTTTGCTCACACAGCCTAAAACAATGACTTTATGGGAGCTTAAAGGGATATTTCAGGATTTTTGACATTGTGCCTCATTTCCTAGTTATCCAGAGTGTTGTTGATGTCTGGAGATATTTTTTCTTAAATTCACGCAGTTCTTACATTTGAAGAGCTTAGTGGCGCTAGGCTAGGGCAAGGCTAAAGCATTTCTATGGTATCAGTTAGCCTGCATTAAAAACAGTCTGACCCACTCCACAGAGCACCTGAGGTAAATCACTTATAACACCAGACTAACCATATAAATGTCTGTCAATAGAATATTTTTGAAATATAACTGACCTTGTATCACATGAAATACCACATTTTGAGGGACTATTTTCTCGCAAATCACTCCGCCGCTGCGTTAGTTTACAGCCACGAAGCTGATGCTGCTCAAATATAAGTTATTTTAAATGCAAAATGGTTCAAATTATTCTATTAACACAGACATTAATATTGTTAGTCTGGTGTTATAAGTGATTTGCCTCAGGTGCACTGTGGAGTGGGTCAGACTGTTTTTAATGCAGGCTAACTGATACCATAGAAATGCTTTAGCCTTGCCCTAGCCTAGCACCACTAGACTCTTCAAATATAAGAACTGCATGAATTAAAAAAATATCTCCAGACATCAACAACACTCTGGATAACTAGGAAATGAGGCCCAATGTCAAAAATCCTGAAATATCCCTTTAAAAAGGAGCGAATGTTCAATCTTAGTTATGATTCCCCAAATTTGCTTCCATTTCGGGCTTGTTTTGGTTCCGATTTAATCTTTTTGACAATGAAAAGGTCACACTGCATTTCTGACACAAAGCTTTATAGCGTTTGTCTTTGCTCTTTGTCTTTGCTAATTCACTGGGCATGAATTGCGAGAGTGGGTTCAGTCGTCCAGGAAGCTAATGATGTTGTTGTTGAGGCTTTGTTGACGTCTACATGCGCTTCAGTCATTCACACACAGAGAAAAGAACCCCAGGGAAAGTAAATCAATGTCAGACTTCATTGAGACATAATTGGACACGAGTCGACCGATGACTGGGGACTGAAGCCTCCTGTGAAGAGAGAATCGTTGATAGAAGCAGGTCCTGACAGTTTTATTCAGCGACGACATGGCTTGGAATGATATTGTTACACTGTGGGCCAAAAGAGTCTAGTAACGGCAACGAGGTCAAGAAATCATTTGGTTTTCTTGACATTCGTTGATAATTCGCTCCACAAAGGCTTTCCACATTTCTGCACACGCATTATGGCTCACATTTTAGATTGAGATTGATTTAGTTTAACACAGCCTACAGACAAGTATTGCATTTATTTTTCATCAAGCTCTTGTATAGATGATGTGACCACAGCGCAAAGTCTTCTCCAGCACAACCCAAATATTGTTGATCCTCGTAGGGAAATTCGTTCTCTGCATTTGACCCTTCAATGGCGTTTAGTGCAGCAGATAAATTCAATTTTTCAGGACAATACTTCAGTTGGTGAAACAAGGATGAAATTTGGTATAGATCTTCACCGTAAGACAATTTTTTGAAATGACTGGGTGTCCACTCAAAATATCAAGTTTTTTTATTTCTCTTTTTTATGTGTAGGCTTCACGTGTCTCTGATCATTTGTTTATGCGTTTGCTGTGGCTTTACATGCTTAAAGGGCCTGTCCCCATTTGTTGCGCCAAAATTGAAATTGCATCAGCCGCAAAGATCGCAAAGTAGACTTTTAAGAAGTCACAGTCTCAATAGAGTACGGGCTGCGACTGGATGCGGGTGATTTGGATAGTGTCCAAATGCGAGTGGTGCAAGGAAGAAAGGGAATGGTGAGCGGCTGGGGAGCGAGTGTTTCACGGGCCACAGACATTGATTGCGGACAGCCGTGCGTCAAAGCGACGTCCTCCTCGTCTTCAGGCTAAACTTCGAAGGAACAAGTCGACAAGATGCCACCCAGGAAGACCAACGTCGCGAAAGTAAAGGTAGTCGCCAAAGCCACGGTGAAGACCAAACGGGAGAAGAGGAAACAGCGTCTAGCCTCTATATACCTACAGCAGGAATCGCACGAGACTGATCCCGGAGCTCACCAGTCTCTCACCATCTGCGCGACTGAAACTATTTATCTTTCACCATCCTCTCCCCTCCTGGAACCGCCACCTTAACATGGTGGAGGAGTTTGAGCACCCGAATGATCCTGGGAGCTCTGTTGTCGTGGGGGTTCGTGCCCTTGGTAGGGTCTCCCATGGCAAACAGGTCCTAGGTGACGGGTCAGACAAAGAGCGGTTCAGAAGCCCCTTATGAGAGACCAACAGGCCCGGTTAGAACCATGAGGCCGTCCTTCTGTGGACCCACCACCTGCAGGAGGAGCCATAGGGGCTGGTGCAGCTCCAACAGCTGCCCCCACGACCCGGCAACGGACAAGTGGAAGAAAATGGATGTATGTATGGATGGCATTCTCGCGACAGTAGCGGCCTGCTCATCTATATTCAGTCGTACGCCTTTCGTTTCGTACAAGGGTCTAGATCTTCTCAATTGAGCTCCGTTATCAGGTGGGAGGGGTGAACTCCTTTGAAACGATTGGATCTGATTTTCGCTACTTTTTGGTCGTGACGTATGTAATGCGCCCGAGTGAGTGAAGCAGCTATCAGAACTCTATCAGAACTCTATCAGAACTCTATCAGAACTCTATTAGAACTCTATCAGAACTCTATCAGAACTCTATCAGAACTCTTGGGAGCATTCCTTGCGCATTCCAATTATAATTTCTGGATATTTGGGAGCCGAGCCAGAACGGATTGAAGAGCTTCCATTACTTTCGTATCCGCTGCCATTGCGGTTTCTTGACGTTACATACAACACCCGCCTCCCCCATTCGCTGAATGGTAGGTTGTAATTCTACCGATGTAACGCGGCCACTGAGATCAGACCCAGACGTACATGTAGGGAAATTATAATTGACCGGAGTTTACGGACGGCTAAGGCCAGGCTAGGTCGTAATCAACCTCCACTGAATTTTGTGCATGCATGACAATCAGCTGCGACACATAATCCAACTGCGATTCACACCTATTTCATGCGGCCACAGTCGCTCGTGGTTACACATGTCTATGCACAATTCAGGTGGTGGTTTATTACATGTATGATTACATATTTTACATATACTTTTTTAAAAGAGGGAACATCACTGCACAACAGGGCACACTGTAGTGACTTCACTGTTGTTACTCAGCTAATCAGCTAAACTAATGCTTAATATTTTTTTTACATCCTGTGCAGATTGATCTTGAAATGTCCATACAGAACTCATCATTGCGTTTTGTTTGAAAAACTCAACTGGTTGCAGCCATACAACAGACGCCATTATGTTTATTTTCATATGCTTTTACTTTAGCTGTCCCCAGTATCTTCAATGACACCTTTTGTTTTAAAACTGATAAAGAATATAGATAAAAAAGCCCAGTCCAATTCACAATCTTTCCTGAAAAACATGGAAAACCCTTGTTCCACACTAAGCATTCGAATTTAAAGCCTAATTAAATAGTAATTAGTAATATCAGTAATTCAGGCAGAACAACATGCTTTCAAACAACAGAATATCCAAGGGTCTGATGTATAAAAGCTGCTGCTCACACTGTCGTTCAAACATTCATCTTATTTCAGGCTCTTTCTGATTGTTACTGCGTTCTCTTTTGGCTCTGATCGAAAGTCCATATGGAGCTAGTGGAGGCGCTTCCTGTTTGTTTAAATGTTTCACTAGCATCATCTGCCTCTGAGTCAGACCCGCAGATCTGAACATCACTCTCTCCGAGCTGTGAGAGCGAGGCTGGTTCAGTGTGTGAGAGGAGGGGGCCAGGGCTGTTATTAGATCCATGACATGTATTCCAGTGACGTGCGGTTTGTTGCTGGTGAGGCACATGCTATTGACTCCAATATATAGTAAACAAAACTGCAGAGGAAAAAACTGCAGGAAAAAATCCAACTTGCTGTCTCTGGTATTCTCTTACTTTTAAATAGCATTCAATAGCAACACATTTAAACATAAATACATTCTCACAATATTGCAAATAAAAATTAAAAGACAACATTATGAACGTGACCGGGACTCGTGCCCCGCCGTCCAAATGATAAATTACTGACAATCCTGATGCTCCACGCGGGCGGTGCGTGTGTCGACATGTTCAATATAAGACTCGTCTACAGCATTTCATCCATAAAATGTCAGTCTAATCATTGTAGCTATTGTTCCTATAGACAGACCTTAATGTTAGTTTTTCGTACCTGACGGTTTCGGCTACAACTGTGGCCTTCCTCAGAGGTTGTCACGTGATGTTGCTGTGACGTGTCTGGTCAGCTGATTTATACAGTTTTTGGCACTGTCTTCCTGCTTGTGGTAGCAGGCTGACAGCGCCATCTGCAGTCCGACTTCTTCAGAACTGTGTCCCAGATGTGGGAAAGTTGGTACGCCCCCTCGACCCGGTTCACAGTCTGGGGGGCGCGTTTCCGGATCTCGATGGCTTCTCTGATCCAACGGTGGTGTTTGTTGCTCTCGGTGCCGATGATATGGGCATTGTCCCAATCCATCAGATGGCTCTCCCTCTTGCAGTGGTCTGATATGGCAGACTTCAGCTGTTCTTGTTCTGCTTGTCGTCTGGTGGCTCGTGTGCACGCTTTGATGTTCTTTTTCACATTCTGTTCGATGTTCCTTCTCCTGATGTTGAACGCTCTGCCAGTTTCCCCACGTATGATTTGTTGCACGACAAACAAGGTATCTCATATATCACATTACATTGTGTTGTTGGTCTATTTTGTCCTTTGGGTGAACTAACAACATACTGACATATGGAACCCGAAGTGGGCCATAGAGAAAGGGCGGCAACAAGCCAAACAGAACACAATCAAGGAAAAACAAAAAACAAACAGAAGTAATGAAAAACAAAACAGGGCCATGGTCATACTTCCTTATGTCAGGGGGTCACAGAGAGGGTACAGAGGGCCATGTACAAGCACAACATCAACACTCCGGTCAAACCTCACAAGAAACTACGACAGTTGTTAGTTCACCCAAAGGACAAAATAGACCAACAACACAAATGTAATGTGATATATGAGATACCTTGTTTGTCGTGCAACAAATCATACGTGGGGGAAACTGGCAGAGCGTTCAACATCAGGAAGAAGGAACATCGAACAGAATGTGAAAAAGAAACATCAAAAGCGTGCACACGAGCCACCAGACGACAAGCAGAACAAGAACAGCTGAAGTCTGCCATATCAGACCACTGCAAGAGGGAGAGCCATCTGATGGATTGGGACAATGCCCATATCATCGGCACCGAGAGCAACAAACACCACCGTTGGATCAGAGAAGCCATCGAGATCCGGAAACGCGCCCCCAGACTGTGAACCGGGTCGAGGGGGCGTACCAACTTTCCCACATCTGGGACACAGTTCTGAAGAAGTCGGACTGCAGATGGCGCTGTCAGCCTGCTACCACAAGCAGGAAGACAGTGCCAAAAACTGTATAAATCAGCTGACCAGACACGTCACAGCAACATCACGTGACAACCTCTGAGGAAGGCCACAGTTGTAGCCGAAACCGTCAGGTACGAAAAACTAACATTAAGGTCTGTCTATAGGAACAATAGCTACAATATTAATTTGAAGACCTAATGAACCTAATCGGTCAGTCTAATCAGTTTTCCTTTTTACTTACTCCGTTTAAATTCCCTCCCCTAAACCGTGCAGAATAATAAAACAGACTGTTTTTTCACGTGTATTCCACATGTTTTGTAGAAATGTGTAGCGCTGACACAGCGCCCCCCTCGTATCGTCAGGGCAGTGCATTAGAGGCGAGCCTCACTTCGGGACTATCAAAACGCGGTTTAAAGTCAAATGAACAGGTTAAACAAGTCGTTCTTATGCCTGATTCTTTAACCAGGTGATAGAAAATCAACGCGCCCAACAAAAACCCATTTACAAATGTATTTTACTTTAGGGGGCGAAAAAAGCCCTGAATGGGACAGAGCGCTGAGCGAATGAGCCGAGGGCAAGTGTGTGCGGGACGCCGGAGGCTCCGCCCTCTTTACAACGATATCGACAACTGATGAAACATCTGGGCATTTTTAACCACGAATTGATTAAAATCATAGGAAATCCCAATCATCTTAAGAGAAGGGACTTGTTTTTATAAAGTTTATTGTAATTTTTTTCCATGATGACTGGTGAGGCCTGATGTATTCTAATGGGTCACTTATGTTCAAACATTTGCTGAAGTCAAAACATCGGCTCAACAGTCGCCGCGAACCCGCTCTGGTTCCAGAAGTAAAAATGACTGCTCCGTACACTAGAAAAAAATTACTTAAAATCACTTAAATTAAGATACTTTATGTTTATGTACTTTAAGATTGTGCATGTACAGTGAAAACATCAGCGTCATAATGTAGCCACCGTGTGTTAGCATTGAGTGGATCAGTCCATTCAGAGTCCTGGGCTGGGCTGATACACCTGCACTGATCACTGAAGCTCCTGTCACGACAATAAACTAACCTCACATGAGTTTGCCTCCACAGAGCCATGTGCTGCTTGTAAAGATTTAAGAGTCATTTGCAGCTCAGTTGGGATCTTTTAGGAGGCTCATATTTGGGAATGTTTTGAAAGAATTTAATGTTTTGAATCTCATAGGCACCAGCGCCGGCTCCAGAACAAACTGACTGAGGGTGCATTCGAGTTTCAAAAAGATGCAAATAGAGTTTCTCGCCATTAAAAAACATTGTGATGCCTGATCATTACAACCTGCATTAAATATGTTATCAGTTATTATTTAAAGCATCTCATAAACTAAAATACAAACACTACAGCAGTGGTTATTTGATCCAATCATAGTTTCTGTCTCAGCTTTGATTAGTTGACGTTGGCATTAACATGCTGCCGCTATTTATTATTTATTTACCTTTATTTAATCAGGAAAGTCCCACTGAGATTAAGATCTCTTTTCAGGGTAGTCCTGGCCCAGAGTGGAACCTATTGTCCATATTTGTGGTAGGGGAACCCGGAGCACCCGGAGGAAACTTACGCAGACACGGGGAGAACATGCAAACTCCGTCCAGGAGGGAATCAAACCTGGGACCTTCTAGCTGTGAAGCACGAGCGCTAACCGCTGCGCTGCTAGCTTTAGCATGCTGTTGCTAGTCGCGGTATTTTGCGCGGGGATCAAATTGACTCAGCGACTGAATTGTCGGGTTCTTAGCTTCAAACTGAGGTACAGCATGAGGTTTAGTTGGTGAAAGTTCTGTTTTAAAACGGTGCCAAAACAGGAATCAGTTCAGTTTTGGATATTTGTAGCCGATCCCCGATATCGGTGCATCCCTAATTAAAGTATATTTAAAATGATGCTAAAGGACTAAAAAGGTGAGTTATTATAGTTCATTCATTATTATTATTAGTGCATAATAATCAGTCAGTTGTGAATCTTTCATGAAAAATAACATTTATTGTCTCATTTTATATTTTAGTTTTATGGAACAGAAAGTTATTTATTGGTAAATTAAAAGAAAAATCTGAACGAAAAAAGAATCGCAAATTGATTTTGCCAAAATTGTTCAGCCCGACTGCAGATGATTTAAGTTTTCAAAGAAAACAAGAAAACATTGTAATTTTCCTCTAAAACCAGCACTTGGTTTCCCCTCCCACTAAAAACATGTACAATAGGTGAATCCTCCAGCCAAGTGCTTCTGTCCATTAGCCTGGCTCTACATGTGTGATCAGACGCTGTGGGGCTAACTTCACTCAGGTTGTAAACCACGCGCCTCACCTTGATGCAGATGTCCATGGGCAGGTAGACTCTGCGCCTCCTGCTGTGGTGCGGCGTGGCTCTTAAACACGTGACGATCCCCTGGGCTTTACCGATGTGACTGGCTGCGTGATCCACGTGGACGTCCTTCAACCTGAGCATCACCACAGAAATGATTCAAACTAAGTAAATCTCAGTCCATTAGGGCAAATATGGTATGAAGTCTAGCCATGTCTGAGTCTTACCGAGCGTCTCGAGCAGCAGGTAGAGCAGAGAGGACTGAGTGTTTTCAGAGTAGGACTCCAGCTCCTGCAGGTTCTGTAGGCGCGCTCCTCCAGGCCCTTCTCCTGGAAACGCAACATTTCATTAATTACACAGAGTCCATTTTCTCAAACAGAGTCTAGTGGTCAGAGACTCTTACTCTGTCTGTGACGATCCGCTGAAGCCATCTCTTTGTCAGGTAGTGCTTCCTCACGGCCTGAAAACGCAGAGACACTTTCAAATACATGCAAGAGACAGATTTAGCATAATGTTTCACTGAAGAACAGTTTTATCCACCAGGCTGTCAGGAAGCTGAACTCCCTGCTTTCCCTGTGCTCCCAACCGTCACTCCCCACTTCCCGTTCCACAACCAAGGACGAGAGAACGATAATTTCAATTCATTGACAAATGAATCGACAAATAAAAATCTTAGAATTTTTAATCTTGAATCTATTCAAAAAATTCCAAAGCGATTTTAGAATCTAATCTTTTAGAGACAGTTATAATAGCCAACTCTACAGTTGATGTAACAAGCTAGTGTGTGCTGACTACATTCAGGTGACGTGCATCACACACGATTTCGTAGCGGAGCCACAGGATCTCTTAATGATGAGCCTTCTCTGTAGCTTAGATCCTTTAAAAGCCTTTTTCGCCCTTTGTTTAGGTGATTATGCTGTTTGATCGAGACGTTCAGCTGGGGCCTTTGGTTTACGTCGTCGTAACTCCACATCTGAGAGCGTTGCCAATGCCGTAAATATAATTCAGACCTTTCTCTGCTATGTCTAAACTGTAAAACTGAAGTGGCCACTCTTACTCATTGCTGATGGTCCAGCCAAAAAGTGCAGTATTTTTGGTATACTGTAAAATATAAACTTGATAAAATATTTTTACTACTACAGAGTGCAACCCATTGACCATGTTGCTCAGGAGGACCCGCCCAATATATCGACCGGTCAATATTTGAGTATTTTCAAAGCTTTAAAAATGAGCTTCAAATGCTTCAAAGATCATATTAAAGAGGGGGTATTATGTTTTTTCAATCACATAGCACCAGTCTATAGCATACTACAATGATGACGTAACCTTCTGTTGGTCTGTATATGCAGTAAATTAAAATAACTGCCTTGAATAAAATTGCTCTCTCAAAATGGCTGTACTGAACGTCTTGAAATAGGCCTCTGTCTCTTTAAGAAGCTTTCCGACACGCCCCCTTCAGCACACTGCTGTGGCATCTAAACAACACTACTGTGCGGGGAGGGGGCTCTGCTGAGCTGAGGAGCAGTGGTTGGTGGCTTGGCTGGTGACGAAAGGTCCAGAGGCGTCTCCAGGAGGTGGGGGCGTTCCTAGGAGGACTGAGGCATAGCTACACCTAAAATGGCTGCCGTCTAAGTTTTTACTCATTACTCAAAAATATGTGAATGAGCCAAGGCAACACTCCAGGCATGTGTTTAATGAGGGAATGACATAATAACATGATATAAAGCTTGAAAAAGACGATTTTACATAATACCCCCCCCCTTTAAAGCTTCAAAGCTCTAAAATGAGCCATCCCACAACTTCCTAGGCCCGAGGGGAGCGAAGAAACATCGCAGTGAAAGTCACAAGTTTGCACAACTATTTTATATATTTTATGTTTAGAGACTTTTTGCGCATCATTTCGGATCCATGAGAGATTCAGACTTTCCTTTTTGTTTTGGAATCTACTGGTACTACTCAAATCTTCTCTACTTGAATACGTGTCCTTGGACTATTTAACCAGCATGTCGCACTGTAGAGATGACGCGTTTCACAAAATATGGGACCCAGTACTTGCAGTACATCAGTATGGACATTTCTTCTGTTCTTCATAGAGGCACATTGTGAACTCGTACGGTATTGTAATATTACGTCAAAGACAGACTCTGAGATTTCCACCCGTCTTTGAATTGAGCCCGGAATGTTCTGTTCTTTTCCTCTAATGTGAACTAAAATTCAATAAACAAACAAAAAAAGACAGTTGCAGGTTTCTTCAGCCCTGCAGCTCGTCTGTTCTACACAAAGAGCCTCCTCTGTCTCCCCCTGGTGTCCAAACACGGCGGTGCTTTACCCTCCACAGCTCGGAGCTGACCGGTTGGTTCGGGGGCTCGTCACAGAAGATTTCTTCGATGGCCGTTTTCCAAAACTGCATCCGCATCAGCCCAATGGTCTTCTGGGAAACGGAGTCCTTCACCTTCAGATGAAATGAACAGTGATTTTGTTATTTTACGAGGACTGCATTGTATTTTTATATCAACTTGTGAGGCGCTAAGGAACCGTCATGGCTTTAAAAATGTGCAAAACAATGACGGCAAAACAAGTCACAGCCTAATTATAGCACATTCAGATTCAGATTTTAGATGCCGCTGGTTCGTTTTGGGGTTAAAATCTAAAACATGCTTTCGTACATTCGCCTTAAACCACGTGCATTTTCTCCAGTGCAGCTTACCCAAATCCATAAGGTTTTGACACTGCTTTTTCGTCACATTTTGGTCACTTTTAAATTTAGTTTTGTTGCTCTTTAGTGGCTTCTTGTCATGATGCACTTTTTCATCGCTTTATTCTTTTTGTTGCATTTTCATCCTTGTTTTTGTCAAATTTGTTACTATTTTGTCTTTTATCAGAAGCTTTTAGATTTGGGTAAAGCCAGACTGGTTCAGATTAAGAGGTTATGGGTAAAATACTGTACAATAAGAGTCCATAAAAGTCCATATAAAGAAATAAAAGTGCCTTGTACTAAAGGTAAGCAGTACTAAGTAACTCTTGCCCCTAGAGGCCATAAGCGCCACTGCAGGTGTCGTAGCATGTTGCGATTTTTTTACTTATTAATTGTCCGTGAGAGTAAATACTACACTGACAGAAAAGACAAAGGGACAGAGGGATCTTGTACATCCAATTACACAATGGAGATCATTTATTTCACTCAACTTGGCTGTAAATACTGTTTAAGTGGCGCTAGCTACAGTTAGCTTTGCCCGTTAGCCTGTTAGCTTCTTCTGGTGACTCCGGTCCGGTGGAAGTCAAGTTGCAAATGTAGTTTCTGGTCGAGACACCAGGGGGAGATGAAAGACCCTCCAATCATCCCATTAACACTTGTATTACCCCCAGAGGGACTACGGAAAGATTTATTAAGGTAAACAAGTTACGTAGTACTGCTTTAAAGTGCTTTGTTCAAAGTGATCACAGCTTGAGGAAAGAAACTGTTAAGATGGCGATCAGTAGAACATTTGACAGAGCGATACCTTTTCCCTGATGGAAGTATCTCACAAAAGGCCTTGCAGGGCGGCCTGAGGCATCGTTGGCGAGTTGTAAAGCTCGATTTCAGAGTCAAGCTTTATATGTGGCCTCCAGGAGCGGCAAAGTGCAGCCAGTGGTCGTGCTGGCTGAGCGAACCACTTTGTTTCAGAGGGGAAACCAAACCACACGGTAATACAACTGGTAAGGACACTCTCAATTACACAAAAGTTCAAAAGAATCTTAGTATTTTGAGAAGAAGAAGAGGCGCTGTCTCGCTTTCTTAGTTTCGATCATTTGAACAAGTTCGGTTTATTATAGAGCCTTCGTAGACTTGGTTTGGTCCAAATTTGAGCTGCATAAGCTGGTTGGTGTGAAAACTGTTTGAAAACCTTAAGTGAACTTATCTAGTCAAAGTTAAAGCGGCACCGTTTGCCAGTCCTAAAAATCACATAATGCTTCTGCCTCTCTAGTCTAACCCTGTAGTTTACGCTCTAAAAACATGTTAATGCAGTGTCCCGTAAAGATCCGTGCTCGGCTCTCTCGTCTCCCCTCCCTGAAGAAACACTGCACAGTAAAATTTACATCAGAAACGCGCTGCTTCCAGTCCAGACAAGAAACGGCAACGTGGGCCAGTGTTAGTGCTCGGCTGGGTTTGTACCCCTGGGTCCGGATTGAACTTTCTGTAAAGTGTCTTTTCTCTCCGGTTCTCCGGTTTTCCCCTAACCACTAAAACATTGAGAGTGGGGGCCGATGCACAGACTGGCAGCCTCTCTTCCCTAGTCTACCTCGGGGCGGCTGTGGCACAGCAGTATTACCACCCCTGAGTCCTGGAGTGAAAGAATAATGATCTATACAGTGTGGCACTTGAGAAACTGGTAACAGTTGTAAAGCACAGACAAGCGTAGGCCCCATTAATATACAGGGTTTCTGCAGGGCAATTTTTTTTTTGAAAAGACAAATTAATTCGTCAAAAATAAAGGCTAAAAGCCATTAAAAAGCATTAATTTCAGCATTAAATAAGCTGCAATGTTAAAGCGTCTGTAGTGTCCAAAAAAGCGCTATAATAAAACCGAGCAGTATATTTATTATAAATTACTGACATGCACAATTTAAATTTCTGAAACAGAAATCCACTAAGAATTTTGCTCAACTATTTTTAGACATTTGTCAAAAAACAACAAATTATGGTTTTCAAAACAAACTCAGCTGCAGTTTGACTGAATTTTGACACAATTCTTGTTGCTCAAAAAGTCGTCCCGTCGCACTCAGTTGAGTTTTTAAAAATAAGAATTTTCCCCTCAATTACCTAGCCGGCTATCGCCAGACTAATATCACTTGGGATCACTAATTCATTTCCTCGTAGGAGAGTGGGTTCACAGATTGTCCATAGCCGTTTAATTGGCCTGAATGCTCCTCTGGCGTCTGCACAGTGCAATAGCCAAATTGTATCATGGTATCAGATGACGTAATGAAATACCTGCGTAAACTTTAGAGCTAAACTATTTAGAAACACTCTTAAAAGCTTGACGAAAGAGCATCGGCGTCTGCTGCCGCATGTTGAATCCCTAAATATATATTTCGGGACCAATATATAATATGTCTTCCAATATGTCGAATAGCGCGTCATCGTGCTTGCCGTCCCTCCTCGTTCTGTGATTGGTCCGCAAATCCATGAGAAAATTTCGGCCATGGTCCCCAGGCTGTTGTGAAGTTAGAAAATAATTCGAGCGCACACAGCAGCATGGACATTCCCAGGCTACTCATTACCCTGATTGTTTACAAATTCTCCGAAATGAAATATGCCTAGAATTTTGGCATTTGTGGCATTAAAATTATAGTATATATGCATTAAAAAATCAATACATTTGACTTCCTGCTGTCTGTAAAACCCGGTTGTTATTATAATTAGAATAGACTTTAAAACAGCTCTGCTTGTCCAGGACTAAACACCGTGAGGCTGAGTTTCTGTTTTGTGCAGCTAAAGTCTTCCTGAAGATGTGACACCGGCCTCAGCTCTGACTATGTTCAAATCCAGGCTGAAAACAGTTCCATTTTGAAGTGAAAGTATTTTCTCTTCTGTTTTTAATGACTAGATCATTTAATAGACAAATATTCATGTGAATTGATTTTATTTGTCTCGCGTATTTTTGCTTTATTTCAACAAATGTAAATTACTTTGTGAACGATCTGCACCTCCGTGTTTCAGGCTTCTCTCAGAGACACATGTTAAACTGTGTGTGTCTGTGCAGTACCTGCCTGAGCCAGCTCCACGTTGAAGGCCCTCAGAGCCAGAGACGACCTCCGCGCCTCCTCCGGGAACAGCAGCGAGCACACGAAGCCGTCATAATCTCTGGACCTACAGGAGAAAAACATGGAGTTGGTGCTTGTTGTAGTTTATGAAATAAATAGGTGAGGAGGGAGATGGAGGAGATGGAGACTGTGTCCACCCAGGCGGAAGAAAATGACTAAAATGACCAAACCACAGATATTTACTGCCACCAACTGGAGCTTTCCCACATTTCCAGTGGTAAAGTCGTTATTTTCTGTAGACACTGTAGACTGTAGACCTGAGCAATCTAGGTGGAAAAGTTGGTGGTACGTTTAATACAGTGGGAACCAGGTGTTTACATACACTTTATAAAAAGTGTTATGGCAATTAGTGAGGTTGACTTGCCACAGTAAGCAGCCTGGGCTGTAGCTTTAGCTTGACGTGTGCCTTTGAGTAAAAACAAATGGAATGTCCAGACTTACAGGATAACGGAGACGATTGTTTAATGTAGTCCAAGTTCCACATTGTTCAAACAGACAGAGTTACAGAGATCCACAGTTTAGCACAGTCAAAAAATTGTTGGGCCTAAACCCAGGCCAGCTTCCACATCACTCTCAAGGGTTCCCCCAACTGTCCATTAAAAGAACTGCATGGCTACCTGGCCCCACCCAAACACATCAAAACAAAGATTTGGTGCTTATAAAACAAAATAATAACTTAGGTATTAGTAGCAAGTTTAAGGAGAACTAAAACAGCCTTTACAAAAAGACATATTTATTTTCCCCCACTATCTCACATGAAACCAGAATGAACTTTTACATTTTCAGGTCAATCAGAATTTTAAGAAATATTTCTCCATCCATCCATCCATTTTCTTCCGCTTTATCCGGGGCCGGGGTCGCGGGGCAGCAGTCTCAGCAGAGATGCCCAGACTTCCCGATCCACGCACACCTCCTCCAGCTGTTCTGGGGGGACCCCGAGGCGACACCAGGCCAGCTCGGAGACATAGTCCCACCAGCGTGTCCTGGGCCTTCCACGAGGAAGGCGAATTTTATACATGGTTTGATATTACTTTTTACCAAAGCCAAATTTCATTAATATTTGGGCGCATTGCCTTTAAACTGTAACTCGGGTCAAACGTTTTGGATTTCCTTCCACAAGTTTCTCACAATAGTTGGATGAGTTTTGGTCCATCCCTCCAAACAGAACTGGTGTAACTGAGACACATGTGTAGGCCACCTTGCGTGCCTATGCCTTTTCAGCTCATACATTTTCAGCTGGATTGAGATCAGGACTTTGTGATGACCACTTTATTATCCTTAAGCCACTTTGTAACCAGTTTGGCCGTATGATTTGGGTCATTGGAAGATCCATCTGTGCCCAAGCTTTAACTACCTGGAAATAATGAAGCACTGCCATTGTTTTCTAAGAAATGTAAAGCCTTTATTATGGCAAAATTCATTTAATGCTATGAATCTTATGCTTTACACCTATGTAGACAACAACGTGTGGGACAAACCCTGAAAATGTAACTAATCTTGGGCAAACTACTTTAAGTTAGAGCCTGCCACACGTTACAGGGTTTATACTGGCAGCAGCGAGTAAAATGCCATTTTAAAGCCAACTCTGGTTTCCCCTACCACTAAAAACATGTACAATAGGCCAAGATGAATGATGTTGCGTGAATGAATGCTGGTGGTCAGATGTGTGCATCACGACAGCATTCTGTCAGTCTCCCCAGGGCAAACTGAAGCTACAAAGGTAGTTTACCACCACCGAGTGTGGAGTGAATGTAAAATTGTCTCATGTAAAAAAGCTTGTCACCATGTTGTGAAATGCACTATATAAAAAAGCTCTTCTTCTTCTTCTGAAATGGCAAACATTACATCAAACATTACAATAGGCCAGGATGAATGAAGTGTTTGAGAGTGCGCATGGGGACGACGGATGGAAATTATCCCAAGGCTACAATCCGGTGTGGCTTCTTTACATGCATGAGACCCATGTATGTTCATCAACCTGCACTGTCCCGAACAAATAAACCAATAAATAACATAAACAAGAATGAGACGGGATTTTACCTCTTAACCCCCACCTGAACGAGCACATTGTCTCCAGTTTGGCTTTACCCAAATCTGAAAGCTTCTTAAAAAAAATCTAGCGACAAAAACGAGACGAAAACGAGGATGAAAAAGTGACAAAAATGTGATGAAAAAGTGACAAAAACGCCACAAATGAGTAACACTTTATTGTCACTTTTCTGCACATAGTGACCAAAACGCAAGGATAAAGATCCGTTTAGATGAGTTTTGATGGTCTTAGCTTTCAAATGAGACATTACACTGGCCTATAGGCTGTGCTTTTAGATTTGGGTAAAGCTGAACAGGACAAAATACACTTGGTTAAGGCGGGGGTTAAGAGGTTAAATACAATGGGCAACTTTTGAACAAAAGGTTTTAGCCATAACTGAATGTGTTTTAGACCGAGCGTTTGGTATTTTTAAAGAATCTTAACAGTAAAAATATTTGAGTATTGTCAATTCATGTACAACACATTTGGATCAATTTTGATGCATTTTAATGACACCTAAGGCCTTAATTTGGGCATTTTGGCCTGACATTGTGCACTTATATAATCCTAACTATTTGTGACGCTACAAAAGATGCTAACTCCAAACTTCCCTCTGTCGCTGTTGGGTTCATCAGTAATAATCAACAATCCCAGCCCTGGTTTGAGTCGTGGATCGTTTCTGTTTTTGGGGTAGTTTCGCACCTGACCAGCTCCAGGCAGTACTTCTGGTTGTGCTGAGAGTCTGCGGAGTGACTGGCGGATCTGTAGCTCGTGTTTTCCGTCACTCTGTTCGTAAATCTCTCCCTGGCAAAGTTATTCCGTGCAGCGCGGTGTAAAAGTGCTGTTTATTCCCCAAAAGTCCGCGTCTGCAGCGGACACAGGGGGCCGCCATCTTCCCCTTCACTTTAACCCGAGACTGGAGCGGAGACGGCGACATCTGCAGGACGGAGGAGGAGGTGCTTCTTTTTTTTTTCTTTTCTTTTTTTCTTCCTTTTTGGCGGTTTGCAACCAAATGTTAAAGCATTACCGCCACCTACTGTTCCGGAGGATGGGTCAAACAGTAAGCTCACATCTAATAAGCCCAATGCCCATCTCGACTGCGCATGCGTGAGTCAATCAGCTCCTAATTTCGGCCTACCAAACAAACCACTCCGCCATTGAAATGTGTGAGCGAGTTCAGGTAGCGGAGCGTGAACACTGAAGTATATTGAGCCATAACCGTGAACTATAAGGCATACGGGCATTGGTTTACAGACTATAAGTCTCAAGTGACATTTCTTGCAAATATGTAAGTTGTCAATATCTTGAAAGCGAGGGAAAAGTCAGGGCGGCGGCTCCGTAAGCAGGAGCGGACCATAGCGGACAGGGGAACGACAGGACCTGGGATCAGCCCGACACAGACACCCTCACTTTTTAAATAATTTGAATTCGTCTTGTAATCACAGGGAAACGTTCCAAAATGGTGTTGATGTTAAATATAGTGGTAAATTTCCGTCTGTCAAATTAGCGACCGATTAGCTCTGTTGTACACCATCAGATAACTCTTAAAAAAAATAAAAATAAAGTACATTTAATGGCAATAGTTAGTGTGTGTATGTGATCTCTCTGTCACAATTAAGAAAAAGATTTCGTCTACTGTCCAACCCTTATGACAAGAAAAAAGAGTGGATTCTATGTATTTCTCATTTCAGTTTAAATGTTGTAATATCGCGACATGAGGCACAGTTTCAGAGCCTGACTGTCAACAGCGCCTTCAAGGTCAGAAATGTTTCTGACATATTATTCCATAGTTTATTCCAACTATATGAAACATGGAACTGGTCGTCACTTTTGAAGCACTGTTCATGAATGTATTTCGTTTCTGACTATCTCCGTACGCAGCCTCCGGTTGTAAAAATAGACCTTAAGCAATATTCGGTACAGGCCCGATGGGCGACTACCAAAAACGCTTTAAATCACAACCTTTCCAGCGGTAAACGCTCCAAATCAGAGCTTTCCTTATTGCTTTACGCTAACTATCATTATTGTTTTTGGTAGCCAAAAGACATCCATTACCCATAATGCAACGGCGAACCGAATGGGCATGGGCCTTATACCCAAACAAGGGAGGAGTGAAGGCCGTGAAGGTTCATAGTGTAAAAGCAGTTCTCAAGATAGAAGGAACAAGAACCATAGACATTTAAAAACGTTAGAAGAACTTTTAAAAACGATCCTGAAACACATCGGGAGCCAATGAGCGACTCTAAACCGAGTGTAAGAGTGGTCCGCCTCCTGTCTTTCATCTAGAACACGACTGCTGATTTTGTAAATGTTGTAACCTGAGATACTCTTTTTGGGAAGAACCAGAAAGCAGGGGCATTACAGTAGCGATACGAACTGGTAATTAAAAGCCTATGCATCAGCGTCCCGTTTGGCCCGAGAGAAATGGGGCAGACTCTGGCTATGTTCTTTAGAGGTAAATACCTATCTTTGATATTCTTAATGTGTGGAATAGAAAGTCAGACTCAAGAAGTCAAAATCACGATCGCCAGGTTCTTCACGCTGTGGGAAGATTAAAAAGACAATGACTGTAGTTTTGGTTAAAGTTCTCTCTCTGGGCCTCAAGGACCGATGACTTAAACTTCAGTTTTGTCTGTTAAGCTGGAGAAAGTTTTCTCTGCCATCCAGGATTTGATATCTAAAATGCAGTAAAAAAGTGCATCCATTGGCCTGGTGGTCATCCGAGACATGAGATGTAAACTGTGTATCATCAAGCATAACTAATGAAAGTTGAACTCCAGGTCTCCCTGATACATCACCAAGAGGGAGCATATACAGGTTAAGAGCACTGGCGCCTAAAAATCGAACCCTGGGGCACGACACATGTAATTGTATGGACCTTAAAGAGGACGCAGGTTATCCACAACTCGACCATGAATGTCCTGTCTGTGGAGGTAGGACGTAAAAGCATTTGTGGACAGCACCAGAGAGCCGATGTGTCTAAACGAGTTAAAAGAAATAAATGTGGTCGACTGTATCGAAGGCAGCGCTCAGCAGCGCGGCGCAGACATTTGTCCCAGGGGTGCTTAAGGGTGCTGAAGGGCTTTCTTGGGGTCTCTCAAAAAATAAAATTTTTGGGGCAATTACAAACATAACATACATAAAATAAACGCACGTGCACATAATTATTCGGGGTCCGAGCGAACGGAACCACAGTGTTTTGGGATTGCAAAGGCTTCATGAGCGGTAAAAGTGCTGTATGGAGAAGGAGGACGCTCTGGACCTGCCTTTAACTCCAGCGGCACCGAGGAGCCTCCGTGAGACGGTTTTATGTCGACCCCAGGAGGACGTGTGGCCAGAGGAGCAGGTCCTCGTGAATGTGTGGCTCTGCCTCATGTCGTAATTTCCCCTCACGCTCTGCATCCTAGAGCCGCTTCTACCTCGAACACAGTTAATGTTAAAGTTGAGCTGATTATCAGACAGATGCCCACGATGTGAGAGAAGGGCAACACGCTCATGACTTAAGTGAACTTTTTTTTCCCGCTGCGTAATTTCCTCGTTCAGACTTTGTCTCTCTGCTGGAGGACCGCTCTGTTCTTGTGCTTTAGGTTCAGCGGCGCTCACGTCGCTGTATCAAAAGTGCACAATAATAACCTCTGATTTGTGTTCAGAGCCAGAGGAGCAGTGTCTGACTTTATAACATCAGTCTCACTGATCAAATATAGTGAATGACTGTAATAATGACCCTGGAGTCAGACTCAGCCCGAGTCCTGCTGTCCCCGAGCGTGCGCTCTGACTCACGGCCGCATTAAATCACACTGGGCCTCGGACAAAGCCCGTCCTTTAGTTGGAATTAAACCTGTCCTACTCACTCCTTTTCATGTAAACGTCCGAGGAATGTTTCTAGAGATACTAGTGCTCCTTTGATTTAGTGGCCAAATCTTTGGGGGGGCTTTGGCAATCTCAGGGGGTGCCCCCCCCCCCCCCCCCGGCGCCGCCCCTGGCGCTCAGATCCAGTAGAACCAACACTGTGACCTTCTGTAGTCATAATTTATCTAAGATCATTTAAAATCTTTAAAAGTGCCGTCTCGGTGCTGTGGTTTACCCTAAAGCCAGACTGGAATTTTTCAAGGACGTTATGTGCAGTAATAAAATCACTAAGTTGGGTAAAAACAAGTTTTCTAAAATTTTGCTTAAAAAATGGTAGGTTGGATACCAACTTACATTTGAAATTGTTCAGATCATTAAAATCCAAATTGCTCTTCTCAGTAGGGGCCTCACCACCGCCCTTTTAAAGGAAGCAGGGAAGACCCCCGTCTGAAGAGAGCAATTCATGATGGTTAAAAGTTAATCTCTAAAAGATCCATAAAATGTTTTAAAAGTTAAGATAAAGGTTTAGTTTAGTTTATTTATTTGTTTGAGCAGTTGACCTGCTCAAAGGGAGTGGGCCGAAGCCAAAGGCTTATAAGCGCCCACCCCAAACCAAAGGATTATTTTATAAAAGGAGCGTCATTTAAATTATGGAATGAAACCCCACCCTGAACAGTATAAAAAGGGATCTTACATTCCTGTGAACTGGTCCGACCTGCTGTAGGAAGCGCATGCACTGCCCGGCTCCACTCAGGCTTCAGCTCAGATGTGCCGCAGGCATTCGGATGGGGACGCGGAGGTTCGGGCTCGTGCTGCTGTATCTGTGGATGTCGTGCGCTGAAGTGACGAGGTGAGACGCATTTACGTTAATAAAGTCACACCGGGCAACAAACCAGGTGACATGTTGTTACGAGCTGCTAAAGTGTCGTGAAACTCGACTGTTTGCAAAGCTCCCAGCAAAGAAATGAAGAAAGTCGGGTCTGAGGGGAGCCGAGCCGCTCACAGTAAAGACCAGTGGCGGCTCCTCATTAACTTCAAGGAAAGCTGAACTTTCTCCAAAATTTCACTCAAAGAATTGCCAAAACAAAATGTATTTTATTTATGTAGACATAAAATTACACAATTAATCCGCTTGTGTTAAATTTGTGATGCCAGTTGTTGTTTATGAATATGTAATGAATTTGTCAAACTGAGCATTGCATAACAGTTATATTGTTATAAAATGTGAATTTAATGTAAAAAGTTTGTTTTCATGTTGTTCAGTTTCTTGACGTAGTATATAGGGATGCTTCTTCACAAATCTTTTTGTTTGTTATGATTTGGATCTTGTGTGGGAGTGATGCTTTGAATGTGAGCAACCATAATAAAACATTTCATTAATCCATTCAAATCAGTGGTCCTCCCTTCAGAGCTGCCTCAAACTTTATGGAAAATCCCATTGAAGCAAAGCAGGAGTTGTGACACCCACCAGCTGAATGCGATTGGCTGCCTCCACAAAAAGAGGAAATAAGCTCCTCCTCTCTGTGTCTGAGAAACATTAGCATTAGCATTAGCTGCTGTCACTGTGAAGCTACAAGAGGAAACTGATGCTGTTGAGACCAACATGACAGAGATGGACTTTACTTTAGTCATGGACAACATGTTTCATGGAAGCTTTCAAAAGAATGTACTTTTGTGAGACTTCATTTGAGAGTAAAAAAGTGTTTTCTGGCGTTAGCTTCTCTTGCTTTTTGCTGCTATTAGCCACATACAGCTCAGAGTTGGCCCAAATGTGGACCTGGTTTCTTTGTTTAGTACAGTTTTTGTATTGGAGTACAATATTGGTACAGCTCCATGATAATATCATGACTTTCCCCTGCTTTCAAGAAAGAGGAATGATTTATGAACATTTTTCCACACAAAAAACAGCCGTGAAAAAATAAATGCACATGTTTAAGCTGCACAGTGAGTGAGAAATGTTCTGCAGTAGTGGGACTTTAAACAGACAGAAGTTTAGTATGAAGATAACAAAGATTTTATAAACAAGATGTATACAAATTCTCAAACATTCATGATCTTTTTTCTTTACAGAGAGACTCAGCCGATGATCATCAGAGGTCCCACGCCCTCCCTCATCGCCGTAGAGACCGCTCGGTGGTTCGGTCCAGGTCCTCTTTTGAGTCATGGGCCTCGTCTTCAGACCCGCGCCCGGTCTCCACCCACACCTTCATCTCCCAGCCCAGCAGGGGCGCTACGTCCATGGTCAGTCACGCGGCAAAGTGGTTTAGCTCTCTCACTGCACAGCAAAATGGTCATGGGTTCAATCCCAAAAAGGTCATGTGTAGCTTCCAGGGTCCCAGCCAAAGCATTTTTGTCATTTAAGTCTGTGAGAATCTTAACGTCCTGCAAAGAGCTTTCTAACCATATGCAATCATGTAATGGGGTGGCTTTACAAGAACCATAGACATATTATTAATAGACCGTCATTACTCACGTTTACCATAATGACCACGTTCGAGGGGGAAATCATGGCGGATTTACAGACTCCTCCTCCCAGCTCTTATGAAGCATGTTCCTAATAAGGGCATAAGGGCGGGATCTTCACTGTAGACTCGGCCCTTGCGTGACGTGTAGCTCGCGCAGCTCCAATGCTAACAGTCCGACCCTCATTAAGTACGAGATTTCTAAAATTTATCCTACGATATCCAGCCCGGTGCCTCTGATTGTGTCTAACCCAGCGTAATCACAGGAGGAATATCTAGCTGTAGACAGTTCCAAAAAATTAGGCACCGGGCATTAAAGTTGTTTTTAACGTGTCTAAAGTGCAATGCATTCCAATGGGGGACTAGCGGCTATATGGCGGTACTACAGCAATGGCGGCCTCCAGTGTCGTCGTCGCAAAGCAGAGCAGCCAGCGGCCATTGGGAGGAACATTTGAGACTTTGTTCATGTTCATTTCATGGACCCTAAGTTACTAAGAGTTCTAGTTTCTGCAAATCCAGATGAGGAACCATATCAATCTTACTAATTTATGAGAAGGAGGGTCTTATTTACTGTTATAATTCAACCTAAGACTCACAGAAACACAGCAGCATTAGAAGTGTTTTATCGGACATGAATCATGTTTGGCGCTCAGACCCCGGCGGAAGACAGGGGATAAATCGTATGATATACATGAGCATGATGAATGAATGAAGGAGAAGTCTTCCCTCCCGGAGTCCGGACACTGCTGATGGTAAAGGACGAGATCCATCGGAGAGGCCAGGCCAGGCGGCGGAGGGGCGGAGGAGGGTCGCAGCACAGATGGGAACCGGCCGAGGCAGTGAATGAGGGGCTTAAGAGGGGGATCTCGGACAATGATTTGCTGACGTCGGAACGTGCTTCTATGGTGATAGGCTGACATAGAGGTACTGCTTTGATGATTGTCGAGGAGCAGCTGGAGATGAAGTGATGACCTGATTACTGCAGGTGTGTCTTCCAGGTGAATTTACGCTTAAGCTTCATTACAGTTTTTTACCAGTACTTTAAATTTAAGCCCCTTTGAAAAACATTTTCTTTCCATGTCCTTTGTAATGGACGTCCAGACTCAATGTTTCGTGATTCAAGTGAATTCTAAATCTGTCTGAGAAACTTGTGGTTAAATAAAGATGAGAAGATTTTGTATCAGATGGAGATTCAGATTGAGAGGAACTGAAGGCCCGGTGTTAGAACAGAAGAGTGGTGGTTATGGGGGAAGAACTTGTGGGCTTTTAAAGGGGGGTATTATGTAAAATCGACTTTTTCAAGCTTTATATCATGTTATTATGTCATTCCCTCATTAAACACATGCCTGGAGTGTTGCCTTGGCTCATTCACATATTTTTGAGTAATCAGTAAAAACTTAGACGGCAGCCATTTTAGGTGTAGCTATGCCTCAGTCCTCCTAGAACGCCCCCACCTCCTGGAGACGCCTCTGGACCTTTTGTCACCAGCCAAGCCACCAACCACTGCTCCTCAGCTCAGCAGAGCCCCCTCCCCGCACAGTAGTGTTGTTTAGATGCCACAGCAGTGTGCTGAAGGGGGCGTGTCGGAAAGCTTCTTAAAGAGACAGAGGCCTATTTCAAGACGTTCAGTACAGCCATTTTGAGAGAGCAATTTTATTCAAGGCAGTTATTTTAATTTACTGCATATACAGACCAACAGAAGGTTACGTCATCATTGTAGTATGCTATAGACTGGTGCTATGTGATTGAAAAAAGCATAATACCCCCACTTTAATGTTAACACTTAAAAAATGTTGTTCTCACCTGAAATATTCTTATAAACATGGAGAGATTAACATGGTAACAATGGTATAGAGGATGAAACAGAGAGTGAACATGAAGATGTCCATGATAATCCGTCCCTCCTCTCCTGCAGGGCGCCTGGCTGTGGTGCCAGACCCCTCCGGACGCTCTCGGTGCTGGAGCCAGGGGTCCGGCGGGTGTTCGCTGAACCTGCAGGTGTCCGCGGCTCAGACAGCGCACTCTGGTGGCTGTGAGGTGGCGGTGAACGCGGGCTTCTACAACGCCAGCTCGGTCAGTGTCTGGGCCATGTGATCAGCGAGGGCCGTGTGGTGAGGCGCAGCAGAGGGGTCCTGAACGCGCAGTTTGGATCAGGAGCGACGGCAGCCTCGTGTTCGGGTCAGTAACGCGTGGGTTTCTGTATTCACATGTACATTTATCAATATTTATAAATGTTTCTGTGCGTGCAGGTATCTGTCTGAGAAGGACGTGCTGCAGAAGAAGAACCCCTTGGTGCAGCTGGTTAGTGGAGTCGTGTGGCTGCTGCGGGATGGACAGGTACAGTCACTGTCCCGGCTTCAGTGGAGCATGTAAATGCCCACAGACATTGGCATGTTAAGTTAATATTTTAGACACAAGTTTTGCTAAAAGATAGTTAACACAATTATATTTAAGGTTTTGGTAAAAACATTTCCCAGCTTTCTTTAGTTTGACCATTTTTGTGATGTTTATAGTTTCACTTCCTTATTGGACACTGAAAGAAAGTGACATAGATAGAGGCAAACAATTTCAAATGGTTGCCGTGCCGACCATGTAATATTAATGGGAAATCAGTGAGTCAAACTGCTCTGGAACTTTGCCTCTATGGTATTAGCTTAAAAGGGGCTGATGGCACAGACTGGTTGCCCCGCTTCCGTCAGTCTACCCCAGGGCAGCTGTGGCTACAACAGTACTACCACTGAGTCTGGAGTGAATGAATAATGACGACACTGTAGCGCTTTGAGAAACTTGGTAATACAGGCTTGTAAAGTGCAATACAAGTGTAAGGCATTATTATTATTATTATATATATGCTCTGGTTAGTGCTGGTTGGTTTGTCTGAAAACATAAATAACCCTAAGGTTAACCCTACCCCTGTTCCTAACCCTAACTTGTGTCTTGAAATCTCAGATTTTCACAACAGACCAGTGTTAATTTCATCGTCTAAAATATGTAAGGGATAATGCACGACGAGGTGTCCATTATCAGAAATAACTGGACTGGCGGAGGACGGTTGCTTCCGCGGAGTCCAGTTATTTCTGATAATGGACACCTCGGAGTGCATTATCCCGCTTATACCATGGTCCGGCAAACTGAAACTGTTCATTGGGACCTGTTTACTTATTTTTTTAAGTCCTGGGCAGGAGTTATTTCCCTTTTTAATCAGTTTTACCTGAAACTAGTTCCATCTCAACTGTTTACCGTTACTATGGAAACAGCTGCAGTGGAGTGATATAGAACGTGATTTAACTGTTTTTTTACTGGTGTACATTATCACTTTTTAATGGACACCTTCCAGCCAATCAGAATCGAGTATTCACCCAGACCATGGTATAATTTGTCATAATTTTAGTCAAAGTGATTTTTTTCTGACTAAACCTTTGACTAAAATGTCCAGATATTTTCATCGACTAAAATATGACGAAATAAAATAGTAAAGAAGAGACTCAAATCATCCAGCCTCATATCATTTAAATCCTCTGCCAAAGGAACATGTCTGTGCTTTGTTCATGTGGGAGAAGAAACATGAAGCAGAGAACCTTGATTAAATATGATTATACTAAATATTATAAATGTAAAGTCGACTAAATTAATCTGAGATTCAGTCGACTAAATTTATATCCAAATTTAATCGACTAAAACGAGACTAAACGAGACAATATTTTGACAAAATCTTGATTAAAATGAAATGACATGAAATGAATAAACAAATGCTAATGGTGATGTAACTCTAACACTAACATGATTGTCCTGATGCAGGTCTATATCAACCACAGTCTGCAGGTGGAGAGCGACCAGAACCAGTCCAGTAAATAAACACTACTATTACTACAATCAAATACACATGAGAAGCTACAGCCCATGTTTTACACTGATCTGACATTTCTTTCGTAATTCACTGATGTACTAATACCCAGTTTGTCAGTGAAGGTGTTCCGGCAGTTTGCGGACATGCGGTCTGCTCGCACGGCCGTGGGACACGACGCTAACGGGAGCGTGGTGCTGCTCCAGGTCGACGGAGAGACGCTGCACAGAGGGTAAAGTTACGTTACGCTTTTCAACGCACTTGAACTATTGAAGCCACACTGCGTTACATTCAGAACAGAATACAAGCATTTATTTCCTTTCAATTTGAAACCTTCACTGTGGATTACTGACATATGAAATATGAGATAAAACATAGATAAAGTTTGCTTTCTTTTGTTTTCTTTGGTGTTTTCATGTGAAAAATAAGGTATTTTATGCAACAACAAAAAGCCAAAATTGACAATGACCATGGATGTATAGAGCCAGGTCAAACGTGCGGTTTTATTTTGTGACAGATTAGGTACAAAGATTTGAGGGATTTTGGATCTTGTTTATTTTTGAATAAGCTACGTATTAGTGCAATCTGTAAACATTTAAATTTTGCCTTGGTTTTGGGGGTTTAAAAGTAAATAAATCAGGATAAGAATTTGATATTGAAAAATCCCCCATTGTTAAGTCCAAGACTGGAAAGTTTGGTGCAACTATCATGGAGATGTTGTTTCTGCTTCCTGCTTATCAAGAGTGCAGACGTATCTCTGCTTGCTGCTGCCGCTTGCCTCTTTATTTGCTTTTTTGCTTTTTAAATCATTCTATTTTTGGGCACATGTCTTGGATATGATTTTATTCTCTTCTTTAAGTGAACCAAGGCTTTTTACTCATTTTGATGCCATTTTTACAACTCATTGACGAACCAGCGACGACAATCTTGTCAACATGGCTGAGGGAGGAAGGCAAACATCGCCTTGTGAAAGCTGTCGGATGTATCAACAAGAAATTTCCCTGCTACGGACAAGATTTATGCTCTAGAGACGGAAAGAGGACTTAATGACACGGTCCCTGTGGAACCCGGTAAGAAGACGGAAAAAACTGATACTTGCAACCTAAAGCTAAACGATACCATAACATTTCCGAAACTAAACAGACAACTTGGTGCTAGGCCAAAGCAAAGACAACATGCTCGTAAAGAAGCACCTGAAATAAAGTTAACAAACAGATTTTCACCTCTCTCAGAGGATGTGTATAACAAGCAAGAAAAGTCAGAGAGAAACACAGAGAAACACAGAACAAGAAGTCAAAACAAAGATGGAGAGAAACACTGTGCCAAGTGTCAAGGCCAGAGATACCCTGTTGCTTGGGGACGGAGCCATATCTAACATAAACAATGAGATAATGACTACAATCACTTATCCGTCTGCTACAGTTTCTGACATTATAGATGTTCTAAACAAGGAAATCACGAATAACCCTGGAATAAATAAACTTGTTTTACATGTTGGTGCTGTTGACACAAGAAACGGAGAGTCTGAAGTCCTGAAAGAAAAGTTTAATAAACTTTTTGACATCATCAGTGGACCTATCCCAAACATCGACGGGAGAATAAACAAATTCTCCCGGCTGTTTCAGTTGAATACATGGCTGTCAAAAGTGTGTGAGTCGAGAGGACTGTATTTCATAGAGAACTTTTATCTTTTCTGGAAACGCGACGATCTGTTTAAAGGAAATGGACCACATTTGAGCAGAGGTGGAGTGAGACGACTGACGGAAAATCTCCTCCATGCTCTGCAAAATCAGTGGAGGCCTGAGCAACAAGAGAGAGCAGAGAGGAGCATGAGAAGAGCTCCTGGCTCACCAGCAAAGGTTTCGCCTGCATCCCCAATAAAAGATTCAGTCGCAGCTGCATCATCTGCACCTACAGTAATGGACTCAGCCACAGTTAAGGATCCAGCCACAGTTAAGGAATTAGCTGCACCGGAAAACATCTCAACCATAGCAGCGGCGCCACCTGCATCTGCATCTCCGGGGAAAGCTCAGCTTCAGCACCACCTGCATCTATAGTAAATGATTCAGCCGAAGGACCACTTTCATCAACTCCACCACAGGCCTTGAGCCCGACTGGTACATCTACACCCTCCAGAGATTTTTCTGAATCATTCCCATCACCAAAGTCACCTATGGGATTTCCCAGCCATTTTGAAGCCTTGATAAAACAAGGGATTCAAATGACTCCCCGCACTCCAGTCATGTCAAGACCAAGGCTTTCATCCCCGAAGAAGTATCATGCCCTCCCCCACCTCCGATTTCTAGCAGCTTCACTGCTGCTGTCTAGGACATTAAGGGCCTCTGCGTTGCTACCATGCATAGCAAACTCAAAACCAACCAGAGGTCCATAGAGGGAGTGTGTTCTTCTGAAACAATTAGTACAGTCAAACAACATAGATTAGATAAGAGAGGGACAGTCAGACCGTCCAATCAAAGAACTCTAATCCATATCCCTTGCAAAAAGATTCCATCCACTCAAACACAGACAAATCTCAAACATGCTGTACTCAATGCCAGATCGTTAAAAAACAAGTCCTTTTTAATAAATAGTTTTATTTCTTCTTATAATCTAGATTTTATGTTTTTAACTGAAACATGGCTTGACAAAAACACTGGTAACGCAGTTTTGATTGAGTGTAGTCCATCAAATTTCAATTTTGTGTCTGAAACACGCCAAAACCAGAGGGGCGGGGGTGTCTGTGCAATATTCAGGGACAATATAGTCATCCACAAATTGTCATTTGGGGTTTTTTGTATCATTGAGTATGTGTCTTTCAAAATGGAGATAAAACAATCTCCATTCTTTATATGACTATTTACAAACCACCACAGAATTGTTTTATCGAAGACTTCACTGAATTACTTTCATTTATATGCACTGATTTTGATTGTTTAGTCATTTCAGGTGATTTAATGTGCATGTGGATGTGACCAATGACAGGCATGCAAAAGAACTTAATGCTGTTCTTGAAATGTTTGGTTTAACTCAGCACGTGAGTGAGGCGACTCACAACAAAGGTCACACTCTAGATCTAGTTATTACAAAAGGTGTTAATATATCAAATGTGAATGTTGTTGATGCTGCTTTATCTGATCATTTTTGTGTCTTTTTGACTTGTCTGTTACACCCAAACCAGTGGTTGGGCCTGGAGTTATTCAGAGAAGACACATAAATGATAAAACAGGGACACAGTTTATGGAAATGATCAGATTTGAAAATCCTCCATGTTCAAATGTTGATAATCTGTTGGACTCTTATACATCAAGCGTCTTAAATGTTTTGGATACTATTGCTCCTGTCAAGGTTAAAATGGTTAACAATAGACAAAAGGCACCTTGGAGAAGTGAAGATTCGGTCAGGGCACAGAAAAGGGAGTGCCGAAAAGCCGAAAGGAAATGGCGCAAGTCAAAGCTCCAGGTTCATTTTGAGATATACAAAGAAGTGCTTTGTGAGTTCAACCAGATTTTGCGTGGAGAAAGGGAGAAGTACTTCTCTAAAATCATCGCAAACTGCAGAAACAATCCTCGTGTTCTGTTTTCCACAGTAAACAGATTAACTAACCCTCCAGTTTCACTGCCCTTAGAACTAATCTCTACATCTAAGTGCAATGAGTTTGCAATATTTTTCATGACAAAGTCCAAGGCATTAAAAATGCCATAATTTCCACAACACAAATACCAACCCTGCCACCAGCTAGACACCTTGAGCTGACACATTTCACTCCTGTTACTGACAAAACAATCGAAGAGGTCATCTCCGGTCTGAGTTCATGTACATGCTGCCTTGATGAATTACCCGCTAGATTCTGAAGTCTGTGCTGACCAGCTTGTTACCACAACTTGTTCAGTTCGTTAACATCTCACTTGAGACTGGAGCATTTCCAAAGGCCTTGAAAACCGCAGTCATTAAGCCTCTTCTTAAGAAGAGCAGCCTTGATCCCAAGGTACTGAACAACTACCGGCCCATATCAAACCTACCGTTCTTAGGAAAAGTCCTAGAGAAAGTAATATATCAACAGCTCACTTACTTTCTCCTATCTAACAATGTGTTTGATACTTTCCAGTCAGGATTTAGGCCCCACCACAGCACTGAGACAGCTCTGATCAAGGTGACAAATGATATTCGTATGAACACCAACGCAGGTAAGGTCTCAGTTTTAGTTCTGCTGGACCTGAGCGCTGCCTTTGACACAGTGGACCACGGGATCTTACTTCACAGGTTAGAAAACTGGGTGGGAATCTCTGGTACTGCTCTAAACTGGTTCAAGTCTATCTCGAGGATAGGACGTACTTTGTCGAAATTGGCAACTGTGTCTCAGACAAAATTTCCATGACCTGTGGAGTCCCCCAGGGGTCAATCTTGGGACCCCTCTTATTCAACTGTACATGCTTCCATTGGGTCAGCTAATAAACAGCAACAATGTGTCATACCACAACTACGCAGATGACACTCAGATCTACGTGTCACTGACGGCAGGTGAACATGGGCCTGTAGATACTCTCTGTCACTGCATCGAACAGATCAGTTTGTGGATGCAAAACAACTTTCTCCAACTAAACTCAGACAAAACTGAGATCATTGTCTTTGGCCCACAGACACAAAGACAAAGTGTTATCAGTCACCTTGAGTCTCTCGCTCTGAAACCAAAAAATCAGGTTAGAAATCTAGCAGTAATCATGGACTCAGACCTGAACTTAAACAGCCACATCAAAGCAATAACGTCATCAGCTTTTTGCCATCTGAAAAACATTGCTAAGATCAGAGGAATAGTGTCAAAACCAGACTTAGAGAGACTCATCCATGCATTTGTCTCCAGCAGGTTAGACTACTGTAACGGCCTGCTCACTGGCCTTTCTAAACGAGCTGTTAGAGCTGCAGAACATCCAGAACGCTGCTGCTCGAGTCCTGACAAGAACAAGGAAATACGACCACATTAGTCCAGTGCTCCGGTCTCTGCACTGGCTTCCTGTCACTCAGAGAATAGAATTTAAAACAGCTCTGCTTGTGTACAAGTCTTTTCATGGTTTAGCACCAAAGTACATCTCTGACATGTTAGAGCCGTATGAACCATCTCGGGCCCTGAGAACTTCAGGGAGGGGTCTCCTGGTGGTTCCCAGAGTCAATAATAAACACGGTGAGGCTGCGTTTCAGTTTCATGCAGCTAAAATCTGGAACAGTCTTCATGAGGATGTGAGACAGGCCTCAACTCTGACAATGTTCAAATCCAGGCTGAAAACAGCTCTTTTACCCGTGCATATGAAAACTGAAAGTATTTTATCTGCACTCTTGCCTTTTACTGTCATTGATTAACTTTATGTTGATGTTTTATTGATTGATTTTATCTGTTTTCTTGTAATTTCTCTTTCTGCAACTGTGAAGCACTTTGAATTGCCTTGTGTATGAATTGTGCTCTACAAATAAACTTGCCTTGCCTTGCAAGAGTGGAAAACCTAATTAGACAAAACAGCCTTTACATTTGGTAATGTATGCACATATACGTAATTATCCCTGCAGACTTTTGCAGTTGGAATCTTCCGTAAAAGGAAAAGGCCACTTTCGGATACCAATATTATTTATTTATTTATTTGACAGGGATAAATGTGTTGGACAGACCAGAGATATGCTAATTTCCCTCTGTCGTCCTTGGGCAGAGGCAGCAGGTTTATACAGTCCATACACAATATAAAGTCTGCCACAGGAGTTCAATGAAGGTTCTTGAGTTCTGTACTCTGTAGTTGAAATGTTGAACGTTTCGCCTCTCATCCAAAAGGCTTCGTCAGCGACACTAAAGTTCCAGCTCAGCCTGCAGACCTGATAAAGACCACCGGGAGGAGTTTCGCTCAGCCCGGTCCCTCCCCTCTATTAACAGCTACCCTCACCTGTGGGTAAACATCTTTGTGGTTATGAGTCTTTGTAGTTCTAAGTCCTAACGACCTAACTCACCCCTGAGTTTCAGTCTGAACGGCCCTAATCTCTGATCACTGCTAATGACCCGCCTATTGATCTGTCCTGGCCTGAGTTTCAGCCTCATGAACATGACAGAGCCCTCCAGGCCGGGGCCGCAGGAGGTTACTGTACAGTAGAAACTGAGTCCGCCATTCCTGTTCATGGATAGGTTTTCCTTTTTCACAAAAAAATGCTTCATTGACTCTTTCAAAAACGTTTTTCTTTAGATAAACTCTTGACCTCTCTGTCCTCAAAGGAGTGGTTGGTGGCTTTGAGGTGGAGGTGAACAGCAGACTGAGGGCCGCTTGTGCTTTGCCTGCGGTGTTGCCTCTTCTGTAATGCTCTTTGCATTCCTCTTCTTTGCAGTGAATAGAATAAACCACATTGCTTTGTTTGTGGTTCAGGGATGAACACATTTTTTTCCAGTGTGTTCACTGGTTTGTGGTACCGGCGGCTACAAACTGTTGCAAACTGCAACACTCTCGAACAGTTAATGGCAAAGACACAGATGCAGATGAAGATTTGTATCCACTAGTGACTAAACTGACATTTGAAAAGAGAATTACAAGTTACCATACCAAGTATGGTGTGAATGAATAGCGCAATGTAAAGCGTCTTTGAGTGTCCAGAAAAGCGCTATATAAAACCAATGCATTATTATTATTATTATTATTACATTTTCAAACGTTAATTATTTGTCTTTCTTGCAGTAGTGGTATGTGACACAGGTTGTCTGTTGTAGTGATTTCAGAGAAGATCCAAAACTCTATATAATGAACACCATAAAGGGAGAGTTTTGTCTAGCAGAAAAATCTAAAAATTGACCACTGCATAAAACACAGTGTTTTCACCTGCTGTGTCTGTTGTACTGGACTAAGAGAGGGTGGCTTTCCCCATAGCATTCCTTTTGGGCGACTGTAGTTTGTTCATGCTAGCACTTTGGCAGGGCTTTTGGAGCCAGCTTCTATACTGTATTTAGAAAAGGGGCAAAATTATGAACAAAAATAGTGAAAAGAAAGAATGGGACGACATTGTGCATGTTAAGTCATTCTCGCCATCCTTACATCCACACATTTGTCTTAAAGAGGCCAAAAAGTTTTAATGGAAAGTTAATTACACCAAGGGACTTCCGGAGCCTGATCCATTTCCTATTAGGCTTCAGCAGCTATAGCGACGGTACGTCCATGTTTTTCAAAGTCTTTGTAAATCTAGCTGAGCATTAGGATGATGTTGGGCTATTGCTGGCTGGTTTATGCTTTGATTTTATGACCGTTTACTTGATGAACACAGCAATTTCTAACCCGGGATGTGTAAAATCCCCGTAGTGAAAAACGAATGACAATGTCGACTGGAACTGGGGGTGTGGAAGGGCATCTGACACGGTTTTGTGCGCAGGATGAGTCTGTGGGAGGTGGCCGATTTCCTGAAGCAGAACGGAGTCATTAACGCCATAAACCTGGACGGAGGCGGGTCGTCCAGCTTCATCCTCAACGACACCCTCGCCAGCTACCCCCGGACTCATGGTGAGGCTCGGACTGTTCTGCACTAAACTCATCTAAGCCAAAGCCGAGCCGTACAGAACCAGTCCTTTCCTGATCTCACCTCTCTCGCCGGTGCATTTCAGTGTTGCAGACAGGAGGTGGCGCTGTGGTCGGGCCGTCTCCACTGTGCTGTGTGTTCACTCCAGACGCTCTAAGGGCTGCAGGAAACACGCCTCCTATCTGCCACAGTGAGCAACTGTTTAAAGTGTAGCATGAGCAGTTTATGAGGTAGAAGTGATGGTTACAGAAGAACTTGATTTGCCTCGGAGGAAAACTGTGTGCTCAACCTCTTAACCACTGCCTTAAAGGGGGGGTATTATGTAAAATCGACTTTTTACAGCTTTATATCACCTTATTATGTCATTCCCTCATTAAACACATGCCTGGAGTGTTGCCTTGGCTCATTCACATATTTTTGAGTAATCAGTAAAAACTTAGACGGCAGCCATTTTAGGTGTAGCTATGCCTCAGTCCTCCTAGGAACGCCCCCACCTCCTGGAGACGCCTCTGGACCTTTCGTCACCAGCCAAGCCAACCACTGCTCCTCAGCTCAGCAGAGCCCCTCCCCGCACAGTAGTGTTGTTTAGATGCCACAGCAGTGTGCTGAAGGGGGTGTGTCGGAAAGCTTCTTAAAGAGACAGAGGCCTATTTCAAGACGTTCAGTACAGCCATTTTGAGAGAGCAATTTTGTTCAAGGCAGTTATTTTAATTTACTGCATATACAGACCAACAGAAGGTTACGTCATCATTGTAGTATGCTATAGACTGGTGCTATGTGATTGAAAAAAGCATAATACCCCCTCTTTAACTCTCCAGTGTCCATGAGGTCACAGCCTATAGGTCAGTTTAAGGCCTCATTTGAAAGCTAAGACCTACAAAACTCACTCAATGGGTCTTTTTCCTCGCGTTGTTATGACTGTTTTACATCGCTTTTTTGTTTTGTTTTCGTCACATTTTTGCCACATTTTCGTCGCTTTTTGTTGCTCTTTTTTAGCTTTAATGTTGCGTTTTTGAGTTTCCATAAAGCAGATTCTCAAGTGTTTAGATAGACGCTCTTTGCTTTCATCCCGGGCTTATTGTAGCCACGTGGCTGTCCCCCAGAGGTATTCTGAAGGTTGGGGAAAGCCCAACTCCTCCAGAAGAGGGTGCTGTCCACATAAAACCACATATTTCTGAAAGTAGGCGATTTGAGCAAGAATATGTTAATATATGACAGTCGAAAACTAACTTTCTTCACTCATCTTTTTAGCAGTTTATGCATTTAAATGTATCATAATGTAATAAGGTTTTTTGTCAAACTCGTGCAGCCCCATTATTTATCACCTGTCTGGGAAAATGACCCCCAAGTGAAATTCATCATCAACTAAACATAAATCACACACACCACTAACCTGTCCAGTAGCAGTCGTAGTATTAACAATAGTAGTAGCTGTAGTAACAGTAGTAGTAGTAGTAATAATCCTTGTCTCTCCTCAGGCCCTCCTGGCTGTTGCTGTTGATCCCGACATGTTTCTGTTTGTGGCTCGTGGCTCCTCTGTTCCAGACCCTGAGATCTGCTCTGAGAAAGATCCAGAAGATCCTGTTTGTTTGATAAAAGTGCACATATGTACAGTATTAAAATATTGCTTATTAATAAAGTGAATAGTAAAACATTATTGAAAATGTAAAAAGATGTTACATTTTAGTCTCTGTTGGTGTAACTCTGCAGACTTCACAGCGGGACCTTTGAGCAGGTTCTCTGGAGGCGGCTGCTCACGCCCAACATGTTGAAGTGGGTGGCAGTGGCGCAGGTGGTAGAGCGGGTCATCTCCTGATCGCAAGGTTGGAGGTTCGAATCCCATCTCCTGAAGACACTGTTGTTGTGTCCTTGGGCAAGACACTTCACCCTCCTTGCCTCCAATGTCTGCATATGAATGAGAGTGGGTGAGAGGTTCCTTTCCTGTAAAGCGCTTTAATGAAGGTAGAAAAGTGCTACATAAGTTGAGACCATTTACTAAAAACATCACATTGGAAGAAAAGACTGACTTATGTTCAAAATGTTTGTGTCTTAAAGCGAACAGCGAGTTATATTTGCTTACTTGTTACGGTTTTATTTATTTTTTTGCCCTGATTGTTATGCTGTTCTCAGAAATAAAAAGATAACTACACGTAAACACATCAAACGTGCATAAAATAGCCAAAGCCAAACAGGCCTGGGACACAAATAAACAAGTTTGGAAATTAAATATTTTCTATCTTACTTATGAACATACAGTATAGTTTACAAAGTGGATAAACCTTATGACAAATATCCTTTTTTTGTTTTGTAAAGCTAAAACTTTAGTGTAAATCATATTCTTTTGGCCTGATGTTTCCTCTCAGGCTCACTTGTAAGAGGCTTTTCAAGACAGATGTGTTTTGGCACAACAACAATGATCCGGACAGGACCAGTCTGACCAGCTTTCCTTTCACCAGAGCGTTCAGGGTCTATCTCTGAAGGCAGAGTCTGTGCCAGGTCTAACTGACTGAAGGACAGCTGCATCCAGGAAGCTGAGCTCTCCCCTTCCCTCCCTCTGCTGCCCTGTATTAAGTGCATACGTGTTTGATTTTGCTTTGTAGCTACTCTTCTGGGCGAAGTCTCTTTTTCCCACACCGCTGACCCCTGATCCCGAGACCGCGTCCCGTCTCCGTTCACCTCCTCCTCTGTCCGCACGCCGTCCCGAACACGGGCCCATTATTCGCCCGGGGCCGCTCCAAACGCAACACAATGGAGACGCTCGGAACAATGGGCTCCACTGAGGCGGGACATAAACTGGGACAAGAACGAGGACAAAGTTAGGTCCCAAACCAAACGCACGCGGCTTTGTCACGTTTTTTGGTAGCATTTTAGGCCGCACACTGGGAAGCATTAAACAAAATAAAAAATAAAAAATGGCAATAAAGTTTAGGGGGTCACTGTAGACTAAAGTTTCCTCGTTTTTTTCTCTTGGTAGAAAGCACATGTGGTCACTTCACATGTGCTTTCACCTACACTATTATTAAACAGAATTGACGTTCCTCTACAGCACCAACACCTCATAAAATATGTGACCAACTACGAACAGGATTTAAAGGATCTGTATCCTGCTATTTTAGCCATTCCAAAGTAAAGTATAGGCATTTATATGATATATTGTACCTCTACCAATATGGAGTACTCATTTTTGTGATAAATGTAAGTATTTTCTGGAGGTATTTTTCCAACCCGGAAGACAAAACGCTTGGATTCAGTTAACTCCGCCCCCTCTCTCTGCTCATACAACTTTAGCAGTAGTAGAAATATATATATATCACAGCAAAAAGTGAAGTTACTTCATGATGCAGTTATAAGGAGTTGACATGTGCAACACAGCTTCACAAATGGCTAACACACACGCTAACACACACACTAACACACACGCTAACACACACGCTAACACACATGCTAACACACACGCTAACACACACGCTAATACACATGCTAACACACACACTAACACACACGCTAACACACACACTAACACACACGCTAACACACACGCTAACACACACGCTAACACACATGCTAACACACACGCTAACACACACACTAACACACACGCTAACACACACGCTAACACACAAACACCATGCTAACACACACGCTAACACACATGCTAACACACACGCTAACACACACGCTAAACACATGCTAACACACACGCTAACACACACGCTAACACACATGCTAACACACACGCTAACACACACGCTAACAACCACACACACGCTAACACACACGCTAACACACACGCTAACACACATGCTAACACACGCTAACACACACACCACGCTAACACACAGCTAACACACATGCAACACACACGCTAACACACACGCTAATACACATGCTAACACACACGCTAACACACACGCTAACACGCGTTTTGATTGACTTACTACTCTGATGTTTCCATTATGACACTTGCGTTGGTTATAAAAGTGAATCCACTTTGATTCTGGCCAAGGTTCAGCAAACATCCATCAGTGAGAGTCACAGACAAACACTATTGTGGCTGACAGTCGCTGAATCCCGGAGAGAAATTCCAACTTTTGGCGAGTGGCCTCTTCTTTAGGAAGGTTGAATAGTCCCTCCCGCAGCCAAACGCGCTTTTCTCCGTGACATTATTGTGAGATAAGAAAAAAGAACAGGTGTCCAGACTCCAGAGTAGGTTAGAAAAAGCTCCTTCTTCACAACCTTCGGTGCAAACATGACATGGCATCTGTTCAGACGCTCAGAGGAGGGGGTGCGTTTGTTTTCCCTACAGGGGCAGCGCGGATGCGTCAGGCACTTCCTCTTTCTTTTTTTTCTTCATTTCTTTCTTACGACAGTAATAATGAAAAAAGCTGTTTTATAAATTAAAATCAGGCCGTAAGGCATTACATTACAGACGTAGAGCACTTCCGTTCCTTTGTGACGACACAACTGAACAGCTCAGTCGTTTACCAGGAGAGGGCGGAGCAGCTGCTCAGAGAGCAGGATTCAGGAGGATTACTTAGAACTGCGTGAATGAAGCCAAAAACCGCTCTGGGGGTGTTTTTGAGAAGGAAATAGCATAACAACATGGCTAAAAGCTCCAAAAAGTCGATTTTGCATGATATAGATCCTTTAAAAAAGGTTTAGATATATTTCTATATGACGGAAACATTTACTATAATAATAAATGTATAATAGGTTATTTGAGAGATTAAACGCTTTTATACTCGCTACTGCCACCTCAGGTCTTACGCGTAACTGCAGTTTCTATATTAAGCTCGTGCAGGACGGTACTTCGGACGCGAATTAACACCTTTCTGAGTGACAGTGCAGGATTTTAGAGGCAGTTGTGGTGAACAGGTCTGGGCTCATTCTACACATTAGGACATGGCTGGAACATGTAGGGGGAGGAAAATACTTCATTTTAACATTTTTAAACTCCATCTAGTCCCTTTGATATCGGCCATCGGCGAACCCCCTTCATATCGGTACCCAAAAATCAACATCGGTTTGGGCCCTAGCTGTAAGCTCTCCAGTCTATATGCTTTGGGATTTGGATATGCATAATTGGAGAAAATTATAATCCGTCCATCTATTTTCTTCCACTTGTCCGTTGCCGGGTCGTGGGGGCAGCTGAAGCAGCTCCCAAATCATGCACCAGCGCCTATGGCTCCTCCTGCAGGTGGTGGGTCCACAGAAGGACGGCCTCATGGTTCTAACCGGGCCTGTTGGTCTCTCATAAAGGGCTTCTGAACCGCTCTTTGTCTGACCCGTCACCTAGGACCTGTTTGCCATGGGAGACCCTACCAGGGGCACCAAGCCCCCGACAACAGAGCTCCAGGATCATTCAGGTGCTCAAACCAGCGGTTCGAGGAGGGAGAAAATGACTCTAAACCGAACCTGGCAGATGATAACAGGTTAAAACAGTGAACTATGTAACAGTAACAAATGTCCAAACACCCGAGGCATCTCCCGTCTTTAGATCCTCCTAAGAGGCAATGGAAAACTCAAAAACACAATGGGAGAAAAGAGAAACCTGCAGGACAACCACACCCATGGACTCACAGACGCGATGTCCCCAGACAAACAACCGATCATGTTGGAGGAAGCCGCTCATTTATCTAAAGACGGTAACATTGATTGAACTACACATTTAACCTTTTTCATTATTCGTTAGCATTAAAGCGTCAGTTTTCACACGATTTGCCCAAACTGTGCCCAAGAGACGGAGGGATAAGCTTTGCAGGAGATTCCACAGCTACAAAAAAATACAGAAATCTGTCCAAAAACTAATAAAACCAATAGTCACTTATATAGGAATACGGAAAGTTTTTAAATTTAGAGATATCATTTTGAAACGTTTGCTGTAGATGACTGGCATAAATATGAGTAAAGAATGTGTTGCAAGTTTTCTGTCATTTTAATTTTTTTCTATCATATTTTTGAATATTGGATCGAGCCAGGTTTAAATGTATGGTTTTATTTTGTTGATCTAGCCTATTAGTTACAAAGACTTTTTTCAGAGAGGATTTCTTGTTTAGTTTTAAAACAAGATGTTAATTCGAGGGAAAAATCAGTAAAAATTGAAATTTCTCCTAAACTCAATAAATCAGATTACAAATTAGATACATAAAAAAATAAACTTAAAAATATTGTTGAGTTTAAAGCTGGAAAATTTGAAGTCTGTAGGAGATACCGATGTGGAGATATTGTGAGAAAACCGCTCTTGAAATTACAATTTCCCAAATAAATCTATGGAGAAACGTTGAATCAGTGCAACAATTAAGCTCTTAACCCCCCGCCTTAACCGAGCACATTTCTCCAGTTTGACTTTACCCAAATCTAAAAGCTTCTTGAACAGTGTAATACCTCATTTTAAAGCTAAGGCCCACAAGACTAATTGTAACTTTTCTGTCGTGTTTTTGTCATGTTTTGTTGCTCTTTTGTCGTGTTTTTTAGCCTTTTCATAGATTTTTCCCCGTTGCTTTCTTGTCTTGGTTTCGCCATGTTTTTGTCGCTCTTTTGTCACTTTTGTGTCACATTTTTGTTATGTTTTAATCCTCATTTTCGTTGCTATTTTGACGCTTTTCTCAAGAAGCTTTTGGATTTGGCTAAAGCCAAACTGGAGAAAACATGCTCGGTTCAGGTGGGGGTTAAGAGATTAAACATGTGATTGTGAACATTAGGTTTTTTTTGTTTCCAGGTGAAAGTTAATATGTTAAAGGATCAGGCCACCATTTTTCCATACTGAGATATGTTCTTAGGAGTTGATACGTACCTGTCTGGTCTTTGTGCGTGTCCTCAGTCACGCAAAACGACCAAAGATGTTGTTAGCATTTAGCCTGTTGTTAGCATTTAGCCTCTCCCAGTGTATTCCTATGGCTCCAAATGGGGTGAGGTTAGAAGCGACCGAGCTCTTCCACGGGCACAAAGACCAGACAGGTACGTATCAACTCGTCTAAGCTCAGGTAAGAACATATCTCAGTATGGAAAAACTGTGGCCTGTTCCTTAAAAGTGGGCATATAATGCAAAATGAGGTTTAAACCATGTTTTAATATTGTTCCCTCGTCAAAGACAGACCTGGAGTATAATTTCACAACATTCACGCAGTTTTGAGTTAATCCTGGACGAAGCTGTTAAATTGAGCTGTTTCTTCTTCTACAGTGTCAGCGCCTCGTTCTGTACTTCCTGATTACACTTAAGTCATTGTTCAAATCCAAAAACTGTCCTCCACATTTTTAAAGCCCACAATCTCACATTATCAATTCTGAGCTGCTCTGTGTTTATCACGCACTGCTGGAGCTGTTAACCGCGCCATATCCAGCCTGGAAGTGATTTTTGTTTTTAAAGAAAATTATCCCTATAGCTGCCAGCAGGAGGAGCCCCAGTCGAGATTTTCACCAGCTCTTTCGCCTGCATTTCATTATTACCATTTAAAGGACCAACTTGTTTACCTTAATAAATCCTTTCCGTAGTCCCTCTGGGGTAATACATGTGTTAAAGTGCATATGACAGATTTTAATGCTCTTGAAAGTATGACTTATTTAGATGGATTACATCAGTTGCAAGTTCATCAGTTGCAGTTATAATTTTTTCAGTGAAGCAGAAATTTTAATGAAGAAATGTTGGGCAGAAAAGTTATGTTTATTTGAATTTTTAAACTGCTGACAGGAAGTGACATAAAAGAAGGTAACGTTCCATAGCAGTTTGAATCATTCATTTCCCATACGTTTGTTAAGTGTGACATCATGACTTCCGCTTCCGGGTCCTAGCAGACGGGAAAATATGCGAGAAAAAAACTCTTAAAAACAACCATCAATATTTCTGGAACTCAACAGTTACCGAAGCTACTTATTTCTCATTTACTCATTAGCCAAAAATGCCGAAAATGCGCCGTTAGCATTTTTCTTGGCTAACCCGGATGTAGCGATTTTGGTAAATATTACTTTTATAGCAGTAGGTACAGCATTTTGGCTAATGGGCCTGATAAATAAGTATGTTCAGTAACTCTCTGTCGAGTTTCAGAAATATTGATTGTGGTATTAAAGAGTTTTTTGTAGTTTCTCGCACATCTGCGGACCCGGAAGTAGAGCTGTGACGTCACCACTTAACAAACGTATAGACTTAACATGGTTGCACGGCAACCGTTTAAAATTGTTTACCTTCTTCGATGTCACTTCCTGTCGGTGTCCGATAAGGAAGTGAAACTATAAACATCACAAAACTGGGTATAATCTTTAGCAAAATCTTAAATATAATCGTGTTAACTGTGTTTTAGCAAAGATTTTCCCACTTTAATGGGACGATTGGAGGGTCTTACATCTCCCCCTGGTGTCTCTGTTCAGAAAACCACCTTTGCAACTTCCCTGCCTCCGGGTCGGAGGCACCAATACACACGAATAAAATCACGAAGAAGCTAACAGGCAAAACTGCGGGCTAGCACCACTTAACAATTACAGCCAAGTCTGAGTGAAAAAAAAAAAAGATCTCCATTGTGTAATTGGATGAACAATATCCCTCTGTCCCTTTGTCTTTTCTGTCAGCGTAGTATTTACTCTCACGGACAATGAGTAAAAACCCACATGGGACAATAAGACCACTTTCCTTCTTCAAATTTCACATCATTTTATTAAAAGAATCGTTATAAAAGAAAATACATTTCAGTGGATTGCTCTGTACAAAAATACATATTTGTTTACATGGTTCGTTCTGATGGAAAACGAGTGGTAAAGGCACAGAATCAGAACAATTCAAAAACAAACTATTATTTTACATATGAACACAATAAATAGCAATGGAATTAATTGTAAAAAAACAAAAACAGATTAGGCCGTTTCACCTACGCAAGTCAAGTTTACCAGGATTTAGAAGCGAGACTTTGAGGTCAAAAAGTCGTTCCTGTTGCTCCGAAAAACACAAAATAGGTTCATAAATATCCTATAAACATTTTCACAAAAGGGGCATAATATTAATAATAATAATAAACTTATAAGGTTCAAAATCGGTCAATGCACTTACTGGAAAATACTGTTTGAAATGTTCTGAATAAAAGATTTGATCGTTCAAGGATTCGCGGCTTTAAATACAAGTATGTTCCTAAATTAAAAATTCTAAATCGTTAAATAAATTTGTTAGGGCTAAAAGATCAACATTTCCCTGAGAGAAGACGACTGTCAAATTCTCAGAAAGCACCAAAAATCAAAAAGCACACACAGAATAATAAAAAATAATAAAACATTGGGCAAAATAAAAAAAATCCTCCCGACCAAACCATATTTTGCACTAACATTTTCATTCCAGTCATTTCTCATTTGTTTAATATGGCTGTAGGGCTGCAAGGTTTATCAATATCGAATCGCAATCGACGTTTTGACTACCTCACTATATTATGGCCTAATATAGAGAAACCAGAGAAAAAAAATGTTTAATATATTTTCCTAATTAATAAATGGAGATATGTAGAGGAGCAAAGCGGTTTGGTAAATCATAAATACTTAAAAACGGACAATGCTAACCAGGAATCTACGTTAGCTTCATGCTACGTATGCTAACGTTGGCTAAGCGATGCTAACGAGTGTAGTTTTTCACTTCAACTGAACAATTTGCTGTGAAAAATATCCATATGGCCCCTTGATTTTATTTTTGCGTGATATATATGTTCATGCTCCACCAGAAAACGGCAAAAAGAGGGAAAAATGTTGATTCCTGTGAGAGATTTTCTCCCCCCTCGGCTACATCTGTATCTATAGATGTTCACCAATCAGAAATGTGGAGCTTCTGATCTCAGGTTCAGCTGCAGCAGATAAAGGTTTGTCTGAGTTTCCATGAAGCAGATTCTGACGAGTTTAGACAGACGCTCTGTGACTCCATGGACTTATTTTAGTCACGTGGCTGTCCCCAGAGGTACTTTGAATGTTAGCGAAACACTTCCAGAAGAGGGCGCTATTGTGTGTTATTCTGATGTGGGGCAATTTGAGCTGGAATATGTCGTTTGACTTAAAGGGACAATACAGAGTTTAAAAAGGTTAAACAGGCCACAGTTTTTACATACTGAGATATGTCTTTGTGCGTGCGCTCAGTCACGCACAAAGACCAAAGATGTTGTTAGCATTGGGCCTCTCCCAATGTATTCCTATAGCTCCAAACGGGGGTGAAGTTGGAAGCTACCATGCTCTTCCACGGGCACAAAGACCAGACAGGTACATATCAACTCGTCTAAGCTCAGGTAAGAACAGAAGGTGGCCTGTTCCTTTAAAATTATGTATTTTCCTCCCCCTACATGTTCCAGCAATTTCTGGCCTCATCATTTTAGCAGTTTATCATAAAAAAAAAAAAAAAAAAAAAAAAAAAAAAAAATCGCAAATCTAATGGCAATATTGTCAAAAAATAAATAAAATAAAATCGCAATTCATTTTTGGTCAAACCGTGCAGCCCTATGTGGTCAAACTCCTCTTCGTATGTCACTTCCTGGATGAATAAAACATCACAAAAAATGTCAAACAAGGAAAATCTAGAGCCGAATTTGGTCCTATGTCACTTGCACTCTGAAGTACGACTTTCTGAACATACATGTTTGTTAAGTTTACATTTGAGTTGTAAATAGACGGGAACGTGTGGAGTTTTAAATAACCCCCCTTCATTGTGCAGGCCTATTAGCCAATCGATACTCCATTCATTAGGAAGTTGATAAAACCCCCTTTTTTTGAGAAACTGAAACTGGCCACTGTTTGTAACTGCAGCGGACAGATAAAAGCGCCGGCCGCTAAAATTCCAAGACTTATTTCAAAGTTCATACATTTGCGCGGTCTCGGCAGTCGAATATTTAAGGACAAAACGACCACAAAGGATTTTAGTTCATTCCTAAGTCGGGCAAGTTGTACCAGCACATTTTGTAAACAATATTTTTTTTTTCATCCAAACGAAATCCGAGGAACACAAATACAACATGGCTGCCCTTTTTTGCGGCGATGAAAATAAAGGTTCCAGTCTCTTTTTGGTCACGTAATAAAAAAAATATATAAAAAAAAGTCAGAGCTTAGTGTTAACTCAAGCTTCCGTCTCGTCCCGGTGCGTTTTCCCCCGCACTGGGATTGGTCGGCTTCGCTCCTCGACGCGGCTGGCTCAGTGCCGTGTTTCCTCTTTGGCTCGTTTGAACTCTCGCTCTTCAGGATTGGCCGGTTTCTCCGCGCTGTTCGGCGGCGTTAACGTGGACGCGCTGAGCGGGAGCGGAGAGAGCGATCCGTCAAGGCCGTCCGCCGCGCGCTCCTGGGCTTTCCTCTGAGAAGAGAAGAAGAAAGAGACAAGATTTAATATTGCATCTTGTTAAAAATATCGCGTCAAGTGCAAAGTCTTCCACGGGAGGAAACTTCACAGTAGGTGTTTTTGTCTTGAAGCTAACGGCTAACACTAAAACAAGATTTTGACTGAGTCGCTCAAAAATAATTGGCCTGTCTTTAGTGTAAATACTTTAGTTTTATTTTTGTGATGTTTTTTGATACTGGACGTTAGGTCTGAGATAAAAAGTCCTCAATAAACACAGACGTTTCCTGCCGTCAAGAATTTTAAAACGTAATGTTTTGAACACGTAGCCACTGGCATCATAGACAGTGAGATACAGTAGGTTTTCTCAACCATTTGTTGATTTGTGCAAGACATCGCTGATCCTTATGGGAAAATAGTGAGAGGAAGGACAGTGGAGATCGCACTCGGAGTCACGTGTTACTTACGTGCTGAGAGGCCTATACAAGTTAATTTTCCATAATGTACATTATGTTCCACACATTAGGAACATTGATACATAATCAAGCGTATTTATTTATTCACTTCCCCATTTACCACAACACAATACAAATTTGTGCTTAGAATTTATACAACACGGATACATTTGGGCTATAAATCAGCCACAACACACACACACACAACTTGACTTCTATCTTAGTGAGGACACTCATAGACATAATGTATTACCAGGACCCTAACCTTCTACCCATAACCCTAAACCTAATCTAAACCCAATTCTAACCCTAAAACCACATCTTGACCCTCAAATAGTCCTTCACATAAGTGAGGATCACCCAAAATGTCCTCACTTCCTGTTGGTTAAAAACTCAAACTGGTCCTCACAATGTCGTAATTACAACACACACACACACCCTCAATTAATGAACATTTTAAAACTGGTTATATGATATTACTAAGTAGGCTGCATTCAAATTAATTAAAACAGTGAATTAACCATGTCAATGTTAAATTAACCACATATAAAATTAAATGAATGCTTCAAATACAAACAGAACACAAGCAGCTCCTGTCACATGACATGGCTCAGTCCAAAACTGATCGGCTGCTGCGGAGCCGTTTTGGCACAAAACAATTAAGTCTTTTTGTCTATAATTGCTGCCGTACCTTTTTATTTTACCTGCTAATTAACGGTTGGTACTTTGGAATGGATAATCAATACCAAATGGCTACTTTGGAATTGATCCGCCCAGCCATTCGAAATATTCTTACATCGTGGAATAAAAGGGAAATCTGTATTATTAAAAAGGATAAATTGGACAATTGGCGATCTGACTGTATTTTCATTAAAACAAGTTGCAGCAATTCAAACATTAATAAGTGAAAAGACCTTTGCCCAAAATCTATATATTAATTCCACAAATCTACAAAACCTACATATTTTATTACTTAAGATTTACAAACATTCCAACAGAGAAGTGAGAGGAAACTTAAACTTTCAAAAGCCAATTGGACATAACGGGCAAGTCACAAGAATATAGTGTGAACAAAACTGCAGCTGATCGAGTTTCAGTTGTTTTTACACTCAAACCCTCTTTAGTGTGACCGTGTACTCACCAGCAGGTCGAGGTAGGCCACGTGTGTCTGGATGTTGTGCCTGTCGTCGGGCTTGACTTTGGGGAAGGACTTGAGCTGAGGAGCGGGTTCTGAGCGCAGCGTCTCCATGAAGGGAGTCATCCACCGCACGCAGGGGGACACGCACTCCCACGACAGGCCTGCAGAGGGAGACAGAGGGCGTTACACACTGGGGAAGTCTGGGTTTATTTTCTGACATATTAGAAACTAAGATGAAGACAAACTCTGACCTGAGACTCTTTGCACCACGTCGAAGGAGGAGAAGTGGCAGAAAGCAGCAGCCGCCAGCACGCTGTAGGAGAAGTCCAGAGACGCTACGTCCATGACAGACAGGTCCAGCAGCTGCGGGACAGAGGGGACATAGTCAGGATCAACTCAACTAAACCATAGGGAAACACGAGGAGACGTGTCCAATACCTGCGTGATCTGGATGTACGTCTCCTGTGAAAACTGCGGCACCAGGAAGTTCTGCGCGTCTCTCTGAGCCTCCACCTGACAGTAGAGCTTCAGCCACGAGATGGGCGTCTCTGGGCACAAGTTCCACTCCAGAGCCTGAAGGAAACATCAGGCGACGGATTAACGAAGCACTTTAAAAGACAAGTTCATGGGTGACAGTAGTAGTTCACCTGGTCAAGCAAATATGGTGCTTATGTAAAGTGGTCCCTGACAGAGATCGAGCTTTAGCCTGAAAGATGTGAGTGGTTTGTTTGCGGTTGAGAGAAAATCCCCCCCCCCCCCAATTAAATACCGGTAAGACTCGTCATGACTGAATTAGAGCAAAATGGGGCAAAAAATGCAAAGTGTGTCCTCAGCTTCATGACATCCAGCCAGTTTGCCGACACGGCGTCCAGGTGTTTATTAATGCTGCACTTCTAGTTCATGGTGACGTTTGTAAAACTGTAGCTGCTGCCCCGACAGGAACAGGAGGAGGTGCAGGTTATAGTAAAAACCATTACCTTGAGGATGGTCAGCTCTGTTTTCTGGATGTCCCACGTGTCGCAGGCTCCGTCTGTGACGTAGGCGAACTCAAAGATCTTTGGAGGGTAAATCTCCTGAAGGAACATGAACAGAGAAATCACACAATGCACTAGGGCTGAAAGATATATCGTTATCGTATTTATATCGAGATGAACATTCAAAATATTAAAAGATCAACGATATAGATTTATCATCAATAAAACTGCATCTTTTGTTTTATGATTTTATTTTTCTGAAAAATGCTTAGTTTTCACCTAACCCATAGTTATATCGTATCGATATTGAGATATCTGGCATGAATATCGTTCACTACAATGCACTACTTAATGTTACTTTGTCAGATTAAAGGAGAAGAGGAAAAATACTGTCTGTAATTTAGATTATGATAGAGCCAGGTTTAAATGAATAGTTTTCTATTGTTGGGGATTTTCGATATCTCATAGTTTTTCAAGGAGATCGGCATCAGTGAAAAATCTGTATGAATTCAAATGTTATTTGAATTATTTTTTGGAGTTGAAAACTCAATAAATCAGGCTGGAAATTGAATATCAAAAAGTCCCTCTGAAAAATCGTATTATTAAGTCCAAGACTGGAAAGTCTGAAGGAGCAACTGAAGTGCAAACGTTGTTGCAAGAGTGTGATGAAAACCTGATTTTCCCTCCAGGCTTTTGCAACTTCCACAAAGGAAATGACCATATTTGGATTACACACTCCACATCTAGTTTAAATGTCTCTCAAATTTTCTGAGATGTTTCTGAATCTTCTCGAAACATTTAGTCTTTATTTCGGGTTCATTTATTTGCCAAATGGGGGAGGTAAATGGCACTTGTCCACTTTGCAGTTTTACTGTAAATATCTTTCTGATATATCGGCCCGTACCTCTATCTTGGCGGCGATGAAGAGCGAGGTGATGCCGATGAGCTGCAGATAGTCCTTGTTCATGTCGTCCTGCGTGGACATGTAGCGGTCGAAGAAGTCCTGAGCCAGATACGCCGTCTGTCTGTGCAGGCTGTACACCTCGCTCACCTGCGCAAAGTCCGGACAAAAATGAGCAACAATCTTTTGGGAGTAACAAAAATCATTTAGTTTGAGCTGAAACCAAGTCCCTTCCTTAAACCATCAGCCTAGGGGGGTTTGAGTTGTTGGTTTTGGTCATTTCCATAAACTTATACAGTGAAACGTATTAAGCGATGTCATAATTTTACTATACATTTTGGCACAATGAGACTGACTTTTAATGCCCCTGTGGAAACCCTGTATAATGTCTGAATGAAATTAGCAATGCCTCCTAATGTCCCAAAGCTGCTTTATGACGAATGAGCCCCCGTGCGCCTCACCTCCAGGAGCCAGTCCAGCAGGATGGCCCTCATCTTGGACTGGATCTTGGGGTGTTTCTGGAGGTAGCTCTTGTCGTGGACGTACTTCAGCTCTTTGTTCAGCATCTTGATCCAAACGTCGTCGCAACTCGCCCAACTGCAAGAATAAACGCATCAGGTTTAGTATCGGTTTTATTAAGACAGAAAAGTGATTGATCTCAGAGGGCACTCATTTAAAAGATAAATATCAGCAGATTCCAAAACAAAACTATTATGGTTCTGAAACTTGTGACATATTTTCACCACAGTGTATCCCAGCTCCCTCAAAGCTCAAATAAAGGAAAACCAAACCCAAATTAAATTATATTAAGAATGGTAATGACAACTGGGAAGTAGCAAGATCTCAGAGTATAATATGTATTAATGCACCTTTAATAATGATAATTAATGATAACCCAAATTAAATTATATTGAGGATGTAATGACAACTGGAAGTAGCAAGATCTCAGAGTATAATATGTATTAATGCACCTTTATAACATAAAAGTAGCACATTCTTTTGTTCTTTATTTTGCTGTTGTTTTGTTTTATTCTTCTTCATCATTTATTGTTACTTTGCCCTATGTTCCTTTGTTTATGATTTGCTACCTTGTAAATATTAAATGTAATGTTATTTTATTTTGGGTGGGCGCTTATAAGCCTTTGGCTTCAGCCCACTCCCTTTGGGCGGGTTGACTGCTCAAACAAATAAATAAACATAAACTGGCCACAACAGGAAAGTCAACTTCGTATTGGACCATAATCTTCGTAAGTTAAGCAGTAAAAAAAGTCCCACCGCAATGTCACCATTTACAAAAGGTACATAGTTTGATTTCAATCAAATGCTTTTCCATTTGTTTTAATAACATTGTATTGTAACATTTTCATTCCAATAAACAGAGGAACAAAAGGTAAACCGGACACAATGGGAAAGTTTTGAGCAAACGTTGTGTAAAACCTGGAACTGACTGTGTATTTTTGTATATCTGATATAATGTCAAACAAATTCTGTAAATCTCAGTCAGATGGAAGACCTTTGTGTTGGTAATCATTGCGTCGTCTGATACTGCTGAAACCGTACTTTGGCCGCAGGAATACTCGTCTGCCGCATGCCGTTTGTAAGTCAATGGAGCCAGTCGCGGGAGCTTTAAAAATGCTAAACGCGCGGACAATACAAGGGAGTTAATTCGAAACTGTAGCCAACGTGAGGGCAGAAGAAAAACAGCTGCAGCCGTTACTGGACAAAAAGGGGAGTGAAAGCTTCAGTCTGCCGCCCGCCTAAAGAAACAGTGTCTTCTTTATTCCTTGACAGGTTTATAACGAGTCAGACATATGTTGTCATCTGGCTCCTTTGACGCTTGACACCGATAGTTTCCAGCTAGCAGGAAAATAAAGCCCTTTCCTCCTTTGTCTGAATATAGAAGTGTGTTTGTTATTTTACATGTATGTGCGTCAGCCGAGCACCTTAATTACTTCCAGTCTTGTATGAAGTGTTAATGAAGACGTTATTTGCATAGCTTTACACCTATCAGTCATATGATTACTCAAGAGCTGTGATATAGGAGAGGGCTGCCTGTTCACAAATGATCAATGTCGCAATATTGATTTTTACAATATCAACAACACAAGAAGAAGCCACAAAGTCAGTGAGGTCTTCCATCAGACAAAGAAACACCAGGGATCTTAAAGTTAACCAAACTTTTAGTCAAGAATTTCTTTTACATTTTAGCCTCGTTTTGGTCCCGATTATTATTGTTTCCAGACTTTTGTCCAACACCACGGTCTTAAATACCTGAGCTGCGGTAAAGGCGACCGCTGTATGAACAGGTTTTTGAAGGTGAACTGCCTGAAGCCTTTCGTGTCGCTGGGCTGCAGTTCTTTGTGCGGCGTTTCGATGAGGACGCAAGGACTGGCCCCGTCGTCTGACCTCCAGCACTTCTGCACAACACCAAAAGAAAATAAGAAATAGGATTAAAACGTGTTTAAAAGGCTGGATAGGAATCAAAATGAATTCATAGTTAATTGACACTACAAAATCAAAAAAGGAGTTAGTTATTTTGAAAAAGCTCCAGATTATTATGCATCTTCAACAATGAACTGAAGTGAAGTAAGACGAGGACATCTAGTGGCCAAACAGAGGTACTGCAGCTAGGTGGCTCTGAAGTCTGTGTGAAACTTAAGCTTCTCATAGCCATTAGAAGTGCTCATATTTAAATAGATTACTCGTCATATACACGTAATTCAAAACTACGAGAAATGTCCGTGTACACAGGTTTATTCTAAGCGCTATAGAACTATTTTAATCCCACAAATGCAAAAAAATCTTGACATAATTCATTTTGAGATCTGTAAATATTCAAACAGGGGAATGAGAAATGTTAAGATTAAAAACTAAAATTGGACACAAAGGGAAACTTTTTGGCCCAAAAAAAAAAAAAAAAAGTGTAAACTTTCAGTCAGAACTGCGGCTGGATGTGTTTTATCATGCGTAAAAAACAGTTGAGCAATGTCATCGTTGTGCGTTCTGTCTCGTAGCAATAATCACATTTTCAAAGAAATTTAGATTCGGTGCCAGTTTGAATCTGATGTAATGCTTTTTAATGACTTTTAAGGCTTTAATTTCAGCATGATTTCATTTAAAGGAGAGTAAACACTTGATGTAACGCGCTACTGACCTGAATTTCATAGCTCTGTGTCTTGGCAGCAGGTTGGAGCTTCTTTTTCAGAGGCTGGAGAAATAATGTACACTTTAATGAGCAATGTTGTAGCTATTTCAAAGTTACATAATAGAGTTCACTGTAACTTACCTCTGAGGATTTCCTTTTTTCGGCAGTGGTTTGACCGTGGGTTCTAATGTGTTTGAATCTCTGACTTGCAAAGTGAGGCGGCCGCTGTAAAACGAGAGGAAAAACGATGAAAATACTGCATTATGATGACTTAAGACATGACACATCTTACTATTAGCAAGTTGGGCCTGAATGTTGACTGATAATAATCACTCGAACAGGTTGAAATCCCAGCCCACCTTAAACTTTTAAATGTAGACAGGAGCATATGCATAAAAGTAAGGACTATATAGTTACTAGCCAAAGCAGACATCTACCACAGTTATGTCAGTCATATCACATGGCCGTTTCTGGAGATGGCCAAGAAAATAAGACCATTTATAGTTTCTGTTTTGGCAGCACAATGACAAAACAATGCCGAGTTGACCGTTTTATTCTGTGCGAAGAAACCTCTGAAATTGTATTTGACAGTAACCTCCATAAACCATTTTAACATCGACATACCTGCGTCGAGACATAATGTTGGCTTGGTTTTGTGGCTGATCTGTAAAAAGACAAAACAGAAAATTATGTTAGAACTCGTATAATTGAAGAAGTCATACAAACATGTCACATGGCAAGAATAAAGACATTTGATGCGAATAAGGTATAACATGCAAATTGCTCATGTGGGAGCCATTTTAGGTAGTAACAGGCTACATAATCATGCTGAAGTTACTCAAAAGTGGAATTTTAACGGCTAATAATCTAATGTAAAGACGTATCAAGCATTTATTTACGTATTTAAGCAGTAATAATGCATACAATTTAGTTATGAGCAGTCAATGGGCATGGCAACTCTGCTCAACTCTGCCAAGATAATGTCTATAAAAAGGGCTCAAATCTAAATTTTCGAAGGATTAATGGTAAAACTGTTATGACACAGTAATAGAGGAGGTTTAGGACTTTTCAAACCGGTAGGCATTGTGCATGTTTTCTTAAGCCGATATGTAAATAAAAAGGCTAAATTAGCAAGAGAACTGAAGCTAAGTTTTTGAATATGGAGCCAAAAAGGTGGGGGCAGTTTTGAGCGCTCGATTCTTGGCGAAATAATCACAAAATCAGCAGGTAACCTCGCATTATCGAGACTACACTTGTAAATCCACGTCTTCTGGTCTGGTATATGTGGTTGGAATGAGCCAAAAGTGTTGAAAAATGACTTTAATCGAGGGTTGAAACTCGAAGACGCGCCAATTCAGAGAGCGCCAGAGCGGGAGGATTGGAGTCAGCCTCCCCTTTGCTCAAAGCCGGGAAACAGTCCACTAAAGACCGCTTAAACCTGGGCATATCACCGTAATAATACCTACATGTACCGCTTCAGACGTTGGGTTATCAGATATCTGCGGTACGATGGTTTCTGGGGCTGACAAAGGGTCCAAAAGCGGGAGAAAAGCGAGGCTAACGCAGATAAGGGGATGCTACTGTAATTAGCAGCGGCTAAAGCCCGGTCACTTGCTAACTAGGTCAACAATAACTGGGTCCCATTGATGCACACAAAAAGACAAGATGCTAAACGTCATAATCCAATTGTACACGCTTTTACGGGATTAATACGGCACAAGTGAACAGACAACCCAGACAAAAGCATCGGATCGTAATCTATAACCCAACGCTTGCAAGTCAAGACTATAAAGCATTAATCAGATGGGTAGTAGGGTCAAAATGCAGCTTTTCACAAAAATCAAGATCAAAATGAGGGTAAAACTGCTTTGGGACACTATCACAGTCCATACAAGTTAGTCATGATCAAATCAAGTCATGTGTATTACAATAAAGCGAGTACAAAACTAAGCCAACAGTATGCAAACAATAGTCTGGAGTTCGTCCTGGGTAAATCCTAGTCTAGCACCTGATAAAAGGCTCGAAAGGTTGCTCATAAACACTATCGTTTTGCCTGTTAGCTAGAAATTGAAGATTCCCTCCATAATGTTAATTCACATTTATAATTCGTATAGCATATAATGTATGTAAAACAAATGAAAAGCCAAGGTGGTAAAATTCCTAACAAAGCATACAAAGCCCTAGTTTGGTTCTGATTATAATATCGTATTTACGCGCATTTTCAGTCCTTGTTTAGTGCTAGATTGCCGTAGCTTTGCAGATTCCCTCCTTCTTGCGATGCGAAACTGTACAGACAAGTTCCAAGTACAATGAAATCTCCCAATCTCACAAAACGGTGCGACGGCGGCTCATTTTAGTCGGATCCAAGCGTGAAACCCGCAGTAACTGAACGATATGAACATAAAGCGAACGCAAAAGTGTTGGAAAAAGCTCTGAAAAGCGCCGTGTGGCTCTTACCTTGTCGCTGGTGGAGAATGAATGAATGATCAGCTGTGGCGCCAACCCTTATATGAGCCCGCACTGCACTGACCACTGCGCATGCGGCTTCCCGGTTTCGCACAAAAGCGCTAAAATGTTCAAATCTGTGGCGCTATTTCCACACCCGAAAGACCATTTTTAGACGGGCACGGGCTTAAACTTTAACCAGGCAAGTTTCTATAGCAACGCGTTTACGCTAAGCCGAGTTTTATGCTAGCTACGATTGATTTCGCCCGTTTGAAACGTTAGTGGACATTTTTTTACGTATTGGTGGATTCACGTATTTTCCGGTTGGACTTTTATAACACGTAAAGGTTACATTGTTCGTATCCAGTTGGAAAATCCGATCAGAAATTCGTATTTGTGGATTTATTTGTGGTTTTTCAGCAGCTTCCGGGTACAAAGGAGGAGACGCGGCGACGTGCGGCCAATCAGAGCGCGCCGTGGTGAAAGCCGCGTGGCCCCGCTGAATAATGTCAACAACAGTGTCACGTGATGCAGCCCGATCAGCTGATGTGTCAAAACAAGGAAGACAGCGGGAAAATGGGTTAAGAATACATTTTATGGTTTAAAACGACATTTTATTGAATGTATCAGAAGTTATAACCTCTTATCCCCCGCCTTATCCAAGCGCATTTTCTCCGGTTTGGCTTTACCCAAATCTAAAAGCTTCTTGAAAAAGCCTCAAAATAGCGACAAAAAAAAAGAGGATGAAGACAACAAAAAGTGAAAAAACACAACTAAAACAGGACAAAAAAGCAACGCAAAAAGCAACAAAAATGTGCAAGAAAAGCAACAATAACACAACAACAAAAAAGTTTTTGGGTCACTGTCACAGAAATGGTAGAAAACTAGTTCAAGTTCATGAAAGTTTATGAAATATATGCAAATGTTCTAAAATTAGATGCAGAATGTTTTTCCTACAGATGTCCGAGTGTCAAGTTTTATGCAAGTCAATGCAGACTGAACTTGGAAAAAGCAAGAAGTAGATGGGAGGACAGAGGCTCAACTCAGCTTCACTACGTCTTTTAATTTTTTAGACTTTGTTGTTTTGGTTTAAGAGATCAACAGTTAACAGATTCAACAGTTATCAGCAGGTTGAAAACATTGGGAAAGAAAATACAATAAATAATAGTACTCAAAATGACAAGTTTAAATGACAAGGCTATGAATGCCTTTTTAAACAGATTTTAACAGAGCTTTTAAACACTTGTATATTCCTACTTAAATCACAGTTTGTGCTGTATTTTAACAATTAAGCATACATTTTAACATAAACTGTAAATGTTATATTTTACAATCTTAAATAACATACCAACAATGCCTCCACACTCTGCCTTGCATTGACTCCCTTTGTGAGGCATCAATGCCACACAGCTGTAGGTGGTGCTAATCAAGGCAGGGCCATCACAGTTCACTTGTTAGAGCGCCCTCTGCTGATCAACTAAACATAACCTTTAAAAATTACAACGGCAATTCTGTCAAACATTTGTACATTCACTTATGACACTGAGTATACAATATACTAAAGAAGGACAAAACTAATTTGATTCCACCGCCCTATACTTGGGAATGATGAATAAATGAGGTTTATGGAGGAGGAAAAAAGACCTATTTAAAAAAAGTGATCAGATAAATTGTCAAAAGAATAATAATAACGATTTGTAAAATACAGATTATCATAAAGGTTAAACATTTAGGAAGCCATTTAAACGTTTTATGTTTATTTATTTTAATCAGAGATGAGTAGTTCAGCCAATCCGACACTATTTGATACCCGTGATTATAAACTCCACTATCCTTAAGGTTAGGGCTAAGGTAAGGTTAGGGTTAGTTTGTAAACTCCGTGTCGGAATGGCAGGGTGTCATAAGGAGACGGCAAAATAGCAAAAAGAGTTTGTAGCCGTCGGACGGTTCTATAGACACTGCTGAAGCCAAACTGGAGAACATGTAGGGGAGACCGGGTATGGTTGTAACACTTTTTGCTTCCACACCTGTAACTTACTGAATTTTTGAGCTAGAGTTCTCAAACTTTTATACAAAGTACCCACATAAGTTAACTACAAATGACACCAATTCAAACCTCTGCAAGAATATCACAGACCTCATGAGTTGATGTCAAATACATGGTGTTCCTGTGTTACAACCAACCCCACTACCGGGGTAGGTTTTAACACATGCTGGGGTAAGTTGTAACAGTTAAACAAAAGGAGCAAAAACAGAGGCCACGTCATGTGATATGCTTCAAACAGAGGTTTATTTAAATAAAAGAACAATCCAGAACAATGTCTCTCTCTCTCTCTCTAACCTGTCATATGCTTAACCTCACGTGGAGTCAGTCCATAACACAGGTCTGCTGTCTGAGTCAAATAATCAGCCAACACTTCCTCCTGCACCTCAGAGAAAACTCTGTTGATGCTTCAGTGTGACCTACACTGAGATGATCACTGGACTCCGGTCTCTCAGCTTCTGCAGTGTTTTACAGTATCTGCTCAGTTTTACATGGCAGATCACATGTGCCTTTGCAACTGAGCTGACCTGCCCTTCTTTCTGACCACATCAGATGCTTTTTTTTTTAAACATTAACTGGCACAAATCTGTCAGTCTTTCTTTTCCACTGTCTAGGCATTCTGTAAAAGTATTCAAATCAAGTAAGTGTATAGAGCAAAGGGTAGAGGGTGCACCTGTATTGTGATAACTGTATATATTTAATCTAATGTAACTGTAAGTCATATTGTTTTATGTGCAATAGTATAAGCACTAAACAAAATATAGTCTTGGTTAAAAAATTGACTTTCTTACCTCAAAATCATTTTTTTTCTCTATAGAATCTGCATGAACCTGTTTACAACCTTGACAGTCACCGTGGGATCAGGGAGGAAGTGGGTAAACACTGATATGATCATTTGACTGCTGTCTTATCCCTGAATGGTGGAATTGGTGGTGTTACAACTCTCCCCATGTTACAACCATACCCGGTCTCCCCTACTCGATTCAGGTGGGGGTTAAGAGGTTAAACCATGGACTAAACATCGGCCATTCATTATTTTCAGTGATAAGTTGGGGTTATAATGTGTTTAATATTCTGTGACCACTGAAATAATAAGAGCAAAAAACGCAACTTTATCTGAATCTCCTGCTGAAATAACAAAGGGCCGAAAATGGTCTAAAGTTCCGTTGTACCCGGAAGTAGAGTGATGACATCATCACTTAACAAACGAATCCTGATGTTTCCATGGTTACCGGTGTTGTAATGGGTTAAAGATAAATAGAACTTCTGGTCCTGAATTCTCTCGGTGGTGCGATGGCCGGATGGATAGCGCAGGTCCCCGGCCTCACCCATTTCCCACCACTGGGGGGCGTCCTGTCGACAGCTATGTCTACTGCACGGATCATCATGGCGTGTGGCTCGCTACACACGCTGTGGTGCTCCGTGGAGGAAAGCAGGACGTCTCACTTTTTCAGAGGTCAGTCTTTTGGAAAACATGTAGAATCTAAGGTCCCGGGTTCGAGCCCGGGCAGGGTCACAATAACACAGGATTGATTCAATAAAGAAATATTTCTAACATGTAGGTCACGGGTCTGCAACATGGTTAAAAGCTCCAAAAAGTCGATTTTGCATGATATAGGACCTTTAAGTTGTTCAAGGGCTACCAGTTAAAAATAATATCCCAAAGACTTAAAGTGAAACTGTTTAATTATAGATGATTAAGAATATGACAAATTCATGCTTTTAAACAAATACACTCAGTATTTGTTTAATTCAGTATTGGTATAGACAAATAGTCTATAGTGAACATCAAAATGCTCTCTGCCCTTGAACCTGAAAGACATCAAATATTAAAGCCACCCTATTTCACAGCAGAAAGAAGTTTAAAGAGTGCAAACATTTTCACATTAGCTACAGGTTATTACTTATAAAACTCAGAGGTAAGAACTTACTTATCCTTCACGGTTGTAACTGTTTCTGCAGATACACTTTTTCCAACAAGCTTTGCACCTGCTTCCAAACTTGAGCAAAGTGAAGCCTGGATTGGTTGATAGAGATAATAAGAACGGCTAACTTTTTCTTACTTTCTTTATTGCTTTTTCATGCTTTTTTATAGGGCTGAAACTACTAATCGATTAATCGATGACTAATCGATTATTGAAATAGTCGACAACTATTTTAGTAATCGATTAATCGTTTTCTGGTTCACACAGACTCAAATAGAGGAAAAATTACATGAAAATGTTAGCCTGGCTAACGCCAGACTGCTGTGTGCGCTCGAATCTTTTCGAACTTCACAACAGCCTGGGGACCATGGCCGACATTTTTCCATGGATTTGGGCACCAATCACAGAACGAGGAGGGACGGTAAGACGATGACGCGCTATTTGACATACGGAAGCTTGTAGTTTGTTTAGGGATAAAAAAAAATATATATATATTTACGGAGCCAACATGACAGCAGCAGACGCGATGCCATCTTTCGAACGTGTTCTAAATAGTTTAGCTCAAAAGTTTACAGCAGGTACGTCATACGTCATCTGATACCATGATACGATTGGCTATGGCTACGTGCAGACATGAGAGACATTCGTAGCGCCCAATAAACGGCTATGAACAATCGTAAAACCACACCTCTCCTACGAGAAAATGAATTGGTGGTCCCCAGACTAAATATCACTTGTGATTTTAGTCTGGCGTTAGCCAGGCTATGAAAATGTAGTATTTTTGATGAAAACCTACTTTGTTTTTATAGTTGGGGTCTGTAGTGTTTTGTACATTGTAAATTTCATGAATATCTGTCTGTGTCTCATCCAATCAGAAAGCAGAAATGGCACCAAGAGACTCCAACAAACATTTACTTTAAGTTTACACCATCAATAGGTCCTCAAGTGGTGCCACTTTAGCTTTTTGTGATTAAAAAAAGAAAAGAAAAAATAAACATTTTCTACACAATTCACAGCCAAGCGATTACTCGATTAATCGTAAAATAATCAATAGATTAATCGATTACAAAATAATCGTTAGTTGCAGCCCTACTTTTTATCATGTTTTCATCACCTTTTGTATGTGGTTTTTTGTGTGGGTCATTTTCTTTAATCGTGTTTTTGTCGCTCTTTTGTTGCTTTTTATGTCACTTTTTGTTGTATTTTCATCTTTGTTTTGGCTTTTTTTTTTTTTTTTTACGACGCTTTTATATTTGGGTAAAGCCAAACTGGAGAACATGTACTCAGTTCAGGTGGGGGTTAAGAGGTTAAACCATGGACTAAACATCGCCCATTCATTTTATTTCAGTGATACGTTGGTAGTTATAATGTGTTTAATATTCTGTGATCACTGAAATAATAAGAGCAAAACACTTTATCTGAATCTCCTGCTGAAATAACAAAGGGCCAAAAACGTTTTTCCTCCTAATTAGAACGATATAGCTAATTTCTCCAGGCAAAATGAAGATATTTGTATATCTAAAATAAGCCTTCATCATTTGATAATTAATGTCAGAAAAGCATGACTAAATAAAAGCCAGAGTAAATGTAATCTTTCAGGTGAGTCGAGTTAAAATCCGCTAAATCCCATATAGCAGTGACGTGCGGTCAGGGGAGGCAGGTGAGGCCAGGCCTCACCAGTCATCATGGAAAACATTTAAAAATACAATAACATTTATAAAAACAAGTCCCTTCTCTTAAGATGATTGGGATTTCCTATGTTTTTAATCAATTTCATGGTTAAAAATGCCCAAATGTTTTATCAGTTGTCGATATCGTGTAAAGAGGGCGGAGCTGCGGCGAGCCTCCAGCGTCCCGCACACACTTGAGCTCGGCTCATTCACTCAGCGCTCTGTCCCATTCGGGGCTTTTTTCACCCCCTAAAAGTAAAATACATTTGTAAATGGGTTTTTGTTGGGGGCGTTGGTTTTCTATCACCTGGATAAAGAATCAGGCATAAGAACGACTTGTTTAATCTTTTCATTTGTCTTTAAACCGCGTTTTGCTAGTCCCGAAGTGAGGCTCGCCTCCAATGCACTGCCCTGACGATACGAGGGGGGCGCTGTGTCAGCGCTACACATTTCTACAAAACATGTGGACAACAAGTGAAAACCAGCCTGTTTTATTATTCTGCACAGTTTAGGAGAGGCAATTTAAACGTAAAGGAGTAAGTAAAAGGGAAAACTGATTAGGCTGACGTTTTAAGGATGTAGACGAGTCTTTATACTGGAAATGTCGCCACTGTCACGCGTCGCTTGTTTGGAGCATCAGGATTGGGGTACGAGTCCTGGTCAAGTCCACTATGTTGTCTATTAATTTTTATTTGCAATATCGTGAGAATGTATTTTATGTTTAAATGTGTTGCTATTGAATGCTATACCAGAGACGGCAAGTTGTATTTTTTTCCTGCAGTTTTGTTTACTTATTATTTATTGGTTTACTTATATTGGAGTCAATAGCATGTGCCTCACCAGCAACAAGCCTCACCGCACGTCACTGCCATATAGTGAGCTAAAGTCCCGTTGGACCCGGAAGTAGAGTGATGACATCATCACTTAACAAACGAATCCTGAGGTTTCCATGGTTACCGGTGTTGTAATGCGTTAAAGATAAATAGAACTTCTGGTCCTGGATTCTCTCGGTGGTGCGATGGCCGAATGGATAGCGCAGGTCCCCGGCCTCAACCATTTCCCACCACTGGGGGGCGTCCTGTCGACAGCTATGTCTACTGCACGGATCATCATGGCGTGTGGCTCGCTACACACGCTGCGGTGCTCCGTGGAGGAAAGCAGGACGTCTCACTTTTTCAGAGGTCAGTCTTTTGGAAAACACGCAGAAACTAAGGTCCCGGGTTCGAGCCCGGGCAGGGTCACAATAACACAAGATTGATTCAATAAAGAAAATATTTCTAACATGTAGGTCACGGGTCAAAAACACATTTTGACACATTTTAATATCTGTCCCTCCTAATTTCATTTGAGAATGAACAGGTTTCAGACTCAAATTAACTGCGCTTATAATGTCTGTGTAAGTTCGCGCTTATAATTCAACAATGACTTTCTCAACATCTCATGACAAAATAACTCCAGAATCAGAACCATTGGAGTTGGTGGAATTTGTTTTCGGTGTATCAAGTTTTTATGGTATTTTCACTACTGGAACATGAATCAGACTTTTATGCTCAAACAGCTACTCAGTACTCGAGTAAAATCTTCATCTGCTTTTTTACTCTTACTTGAGTAAATATTTGGGCCAGTTCTTTTTACTTCTACTGAGTAGAATTATTTTAAAGTATTATTGTTATCCTTTACATTTTAGCTACTCTACCCCTTACTCCTTATTTTAACAGAAGTTTCTTCCATATCTTAGTCATTTAATGGCTTACACTTGTATTGCACTTTACAAGCCTGTGTTACCAAGTTTCTCAGAGCGCCGCACTGCCGTCATTATTCATCACTCCAGACTCAGTGGTGGGAAGCTACTGTTGTAGCCACAGCTGCCCTTGGGGTAGACCGGGAAGTGAGACTTCCAGTCTGGGCCATCGGCCCCTCCGACCACCATAAACCACTCACTAATTCTGGGCTACTGTACATGTTTTTAGTGGTATGGTAAACCGGAGGAAACCTACACAGACACGGGGAGAACCTGCAAACTCCACACAGAAAGGGCCTGTCCAGGTGGGAATCGAACCCGGGACCTTCTAGCTGTGAAGCACACTGTACCACCGTGCTGCCAAGTCATTTATCAAGACTAAATATAGGTATAGCTTATACTACAAAGCCTTTAAAATGTCTTGACAAACAAAATGTGTAAAAGAAAGAAAATCTTTGTTTGTCTTTATATATAGTGTTTCTTTGTGAATGTTTGACAAGATTTTTTCTCAGAAACGACAGCAGAGACACATGTGTCTACGGGTACAAATACAGTCACCTAAGCTAACACCTGTAAATAGTCTAGAGGCTTTATGTACCTAATATCAGCCACAGAGTCGGCTCAGTGGCTTCTCTTACCTGCCAAATAAAACAAAACACATCCATCCATTAAAGGAAGTCTGTTGTTGGAATCATAAACTGTTCACTTGTTTAGCCGTTTTCTGGCAGACTATAATTTATTTAATATTTTTCATTTTGCCTTAATTGTGCAGCAACACAAAGTTTCCATTAAAAACATACACAGCACGATCACTGAAAGTAGACTTTCCCAGTTCAGTCCGCACTTTAGGCACAACATACTGCGATGGTGTCAGAACAACGCTGACTCTGCTTTTTAAAAGACAAGATAAATAAGAAGGCAACATCCAACATGATACAGTTTGAGCCGTTCTGTGCTCGAAGTGTTTTTATTAGTCACTGCTGGAGCTACTCACCAGGCCGGAAGTTATTTTGAGAGAAAACTATTCCTATATTTGGGCAGCGCAGCGGTTAGCGCTTGTGCTTCACAGCTAGAAGGTCCCGGGTTCGATTCCCATCTGGACGGGGCCTTTCTGTGTGGAGTTTGCATGGTTTCCTCCAGTTTCCCCTACCATTAAAAACATGTACAATAGGCCAGAATGAAGTGAGAGGATGGTGGTGGTGGGCCGATGGCACAGACTGGTTGCCTTGCTTCTGTCAGTCTACCCCAGGGCAGCTGTGGCTACATTACCACCACTGAGAATAGAGTGAATGAATAACGACTGCAGTGAAGCGCTTTGAGAAACTTGGTAACACAGGCTTGTAAAGCGCAATAAAACTGTAAGCCATTATTGCCACCAGGAGGAGCCCCAGACTCAGTATTATCATATTTAAAACTCAAAGCTGAGGCTCCAGAATAAGGTTTTTAAGTCTGTTTTAGATGCTAATAGATGCAATGAGGGGAAGATAATGTAAAAAATGTAAATATGTAATATTGATTTAATATTGCCAGCAGCAGAACACTAATGCAAATGTAACGTCTGTCTCACTTTATTATATTTACAGATCCCCACACCTTCCTCAAAAACATACTGGTATTTAAACTGTTAGTGAGGATCGTATCAGCCTGATACATGATATATAAATAATAAATAAATACTCGATTACTTGTAAAGAAATGTGATAAAAAAGACCCCTGGAAGAGTAGCTGAAGCGGTAGATCTGGCGCTAATGGGATAAAGTGCATATGACAGATTTTAATGCTCTTGAAAATATGACTTATTTAGATGGATTACATCAGTTGCACAGTTATCATTTTTTCAGTGAAGCAGCAATTTTAATGAAGAAATATTGGGTAGAAAATTCTTTTTATTTGAATTTTTAAGCTGCTGACAGGAAGTGACATAAAAGAAGGAAACATTCCATAGCAGTTTGACTCATTCATTTCCCATACGTTTGTTAAGTGGTGACGTCACAGCTCTACTTCCGGGTCCGCAGATGTGCGATAAACTACAAAAAACTCTTTAATACCACAATCAATATTTCTGAAACTCAACAGAGAGTTACTGAACATACTTATTTATCAGGCCCATTAGCCAAAAATGCTGTAACTACTGCTATAAAAGTAATATTTACCAAAATCGCTACATCCAGGTTAGCGGAGAAAAAAATATGCTAACGTTAAACGCTAAACCTGGAAGTAGCGACTTTAGTAAATATTACTTTTTTAGCAGTAGGTACAGCATTTATTGCTAATGAGTCTGAGAAATAAGTAACTTCAGTAACTCTCCGTTGAGTTTCAGAAATATTGATGGTTGTTTTTAAGAGCTTTTTCTCGCAAATTTTGTCTGCTAGGAACCGAAAACCGGAAGTCGTGACGTCACACTTAACGGCCATATTGACTTAACATGGTTGGCACGGCAACAGTTTAAAATTGTTCACCTTCTTCGATGTAACTTCCTGTCGGTGTCCATTAAATAAGGAAGTGAAAACATAAACATCACAAAAATGGTCACACTAAAGAAAACTGGGTATAATCTTTAGCAAATTCTTAAATATAATCATGTTAACTGTGTTTTAGCAAAGATTGTGTCTAATGTGTCATATGCATAATCATAAACGACACAAACACAGAAGGATGTGTGGATTTTATCATTTATTTCCTTTGCTCTAGTAATGAGAGATCACAGATTGACAGTCGAAAACACTGACCCCAGTTACATCGCTCCTCAGAACTACATCCATCACACAAATAATAAGAAACAATAATACAACGTTATTACGAGTTAAATAACCCTAACATCCTTTTTTATTTAGTCTTTTTTTTCTTCTTTTTTTTGGCAAAGTGCAGAGTAATATTCAGAGTAAACTACACAAGAAACAAAAACAAAATGTGTGAGATTTTTTTTTTTTCTTTTCTCAAATGTCACAAATTTTCACACGTTTTATCAAAATTCAAAAAGTTCCTGCTACATCGTACTGTGTGGTTTATATAAAAGAACAACGACGGACACTGCTGGCTTTTTGTCTGACGAGGGAGTCGAGCGAAAATGTTATGCATAGTTATTGACAACAACGAGGATGAATTTCAAGTTTTCCATTGATGCATTGTCCAAAAAACCTGGAAGGCACGTGATCCGCAATTATTTTTTTCAAGGCATTGTTAATAATAAAAAAAACAACAAACAACAATAACAACACAAAATTATCGTTATAAATCCCTGTGACGTGAAGATATCAGAGAAACCAGATCCCTTCTGTAAAAAACACAATGATTGCGACAAATAGGTAAAAAAAAAAAGTAAATACTTAAATGCACTCGCGTATCGATGCGTACAGCAAAACAAAGCTAATGCTAACGAAGCTAACAAGATACATGTTAGAGCTTTCAATGTCGTTAATGCTACAGACAGTGGAGGGGAAGCTCGAAAAAAAAAATGTCACCAATAGTTACAAGAGAAAGGTTCGGACGCGTGCATAGACGTCCATGACCCAGCTTTTCCCCATCGCTTCCACAGTATTCAATATTACAACCGTTTGAAGCAGAAAAAGCCAAGCTCTATCAAACGTTAACACAACTAAATACAATAAAAAGTGGAAAAAAAAGCTGAACGTTTCTGCGGCTACTTTTTTGGTTTATAAATATTTTTAAAACAAATGTAACTTTTAAACTAAAAAAACGCGCGATAAAAGAAACACCGCTGACACACACAGTTAAAAGCAAAGTCTTCTGGTTAGTTCACGTTTACAAAAAAAAAAAAAAAAGTTGAAAAAATCTGAGCGAATCTGCATTTCCAAAAGTTAGTGATTGGTTGAGACCCTGAGAAGTGGACTGCAGATTTCTCAAGCAAGAAAAAAAAAAAAAAAATTCAAAATGAGAAAATCTGAATTCAGAATTTGCCCAAACATCGTCTTAACATACTGTACAACAACCATGCAACAATCGCAACACTTCAAGACACACACTTCATACTGATATGTTTTTGTCTTTTAGGAAAAAAAAATATTTTGGAATTTTTTCTTTCTTTTTTGTACAATACATTTTTTTTTTACATTTTACTATTTGTTTCAAAGCTACCAGTAAAACAAGGCAAAGATTAGTGATATTTAACCCAGTATTTTTTGTGTGTGACATTTTTCCCGCTTAGTTTTACAAAGAAATATCGTGAAAAGTACTGAATTATTTATATACGAGGCAGGTTCCGCTCCGAACGGGACAAATTTAACAGCGAGTTGGTTTCAAGGCTGGAAATTAAAAGACAAAACTGCTTCAGAGGCAAAGGCGGCTTCGATTCTAGACTTTGGGACGACACTGGTATGTCGACGCGAAGAAACAGGAGGCCATTTTGTAAAAGCAGCCACGAATTTTAAAAATGGCTTCTCGTTCAGGCAGTAGTTTAGCGTGCCGTGTTTTTTCACATTTACAGTTAAACACGTGTAAAAATTGATGTTGTTTTTGCTTCTTTCCAAAGTCGGTGAAACATATATTCCCTACAATGCGACTTTCTGTACAATCGACGTCGTCCATTTTGAAAACTCCACGCATTTCCCTGATTATTAAGACTTGAATGTGTCGTCTCCAAAGTGGAACTACTGTTTCAGCCAAGCACTCTGGGTAATGTAGTCTCGACAGATACAGACGGCATCGCCCCATACAAGGGGGCGTGGCCTAGCTGAGGGGGAAGATCAACAGATTGTCCAGTAGAAGCGAAAAACAGCACTCGTAGCTAACGTTAGCATATGTACCATGTTAGCTTCCTGGTTAGCATTTTTTTTAAGTATTAATGGGCTAATGAACCAGTTTGCTCCCTCCTTGTCTCTATATCGTTATTTGGTAGAAAAATATATTCATAGCATATGTTAAAGGCAAACTGCGTAACATTTTGGACTATACTGTTGCCGGCAAAACAAAACATGCTCCTAATGGCCAGCTCATAAAAGAATGGATTTGGATGATAAACTAACCTGTATAAATCTCAAATTCTACTGCCTTTAGCAATGGCCGCTGGCTGCTCTGCTTTGCGACGACGACACTGGAGGCCGCCATTGCTGTAGTACCTCCATATAGCCGCTAGTCCCCCATTGGAATGCATTGCACTTTAGACACGTTAAAAACAACTTTAATGCCCGGTGCCTAATTTTTTGGAACTGTCTACAGCTAGATATTCCTCCTGTGATTACGCTGGGTTAGACACAATCAGAGGCACCGGGCTGGTTATCGTAGGATAAATTTTAGAAATCTCGTACTTAATGAGGGTCGGACTGTTAGCATTGGAGCTGCGCGAGCTACACCTCACGCAAGGGCCGAGTCTACAGTGAAGATCCCGCCCTTATGCCCTTATTAGGAACATGCTTCGTCAGAGCTGGGGAGGAGGAGTCTGTAAATCCACCATGATTTCCCCCTCGAATGTGGTCATTGTCGTAAACGGGGAGGAGTGAGGAGGAGTTGTCTATTATTTGTACAGTCTATGGCCTTTAGTCACATCTCCATGGAGACGAGCTGGAGACGTACCCACTCCCGGTCAAGTTTACAGTCATATGAGCCTCATATACTGTATGTTTGTTTGTACATTTACGAGGTATTTTTCAATGATGAAAATATCTGTCATAAAATAAATGCTTGTATTTCAATTTTATTTATTGGGTAAAATTCTACGCGGTGCGGCTTTAAAGTAATGGAGCGGAGTGATGGGAGAACGCTTAGTTCCCCCCCCCCCTCTAGTCTTGACCACAAATGGGCGATTCCAAAGATGCCGTCCGTATCTATATGACAAAACCGTGCTTCGCCTTTAGGTTGTTTTCTCCTTTAAACATCAGCCCTAAACGACTCCAAAAATGCCCCGTTGTTTTCGAACCTGCCTCGGCGTAAAGTGACCTACAGCGTCCGTGACAAAGATAAGACTCACTACGATAACCTTCCAAACAGCAAGAAGAAAAGAGTGAACATCTAACGATAAAAACATGACTTTCCCTCCCTCTTTGTGGTTGAACTTTGAGGGGAGAGAAAAAAACGGGCCTAGACGAAGGCGGCCATTTTGTCCGAGCCCTCAACAAAACAAGGCTCAAAATGGTGGAAAGTAAATTCAGGCAAATGTTGATTAAAAATGTCCCCCAAACAAAAAATAAAAATTTGAAAACATCCAGCAGTTTCTTTGAGAGTAGATTTGTCGAGAAGATAAGGCTCGGTGAATTGCGACGGATTGAAAATGATTCAAAGTTCAGTCCAGTTGACAGTCTGGGAAAGGGGTGAGAGGATGTGGTTCCGTTGGAGATTCCTGTATTCTTTGTAAATGTTTGCCCCATTTGTAGAAGTAAAAAAAAAAAGGAGCAGACCTGAGTAGTCGATCAGTGGATCTCGGGAAAATTATCTGGATAAAATAGTGAATATTTCTTTAGAGTTAAAAGCATTTTTTTTTTTTACTCTTACACAAGTTCAGTAATCATTCGTTTCTCTGCTTTGTATTGTTACTCTTGCTTGAGTAAATGTTTAGGCAACTCTTCTGCCAGACTCTGCTCAACTCCACATTCTGTAAATTCAAGTGTTGTATGTCAAACATGAGCTAAAAGGGAGTGGTAGGCAGTGGTTTTGAAACTGTAGCAGGTAATTGGTCTTCTTCATCTGCCATTTTAGACATTTAAATTAGAGATCGTTTCATTTATACTTTAGTAATGCAGTTAAGTTAAGGAGCTTTTCTGGTTGAGACATGGTTTACACCCAATTCAGACATAAATAAGTCCAATTTAAACCTATTTTAGACTCTGTTTAGTCCTGATTCTTGATCTAGGCCTGGCAGGACTTGGTGAAATGGTGAAATATTTCATCATGTGGTACTTGGTGTGAAAAGTCTAAGAACCACTGGCCAAGATGTTATGCAGAGTTCTGTGTGCTGTGTTTCTTTGTATTACGTTCATGATCTTAGAAGTTGGACGTATGTAACTTAATTTCGAAGCTTGCAATCTTCGTAAATGGTGGAGGTAATGGGTTGGCGGTCCTTCGAGCCGGACAAAATCAGTTTGTTGAGAAGTCTTCTTGGCATAGTGTTCACTGAGACGTTGATCTTTGAAGTTAGAGATCTTTCATTTGATTTAGTGGCTTGTGTACGTCACAATAGGAGAGATGTAATTCATAAAACGGGTGGATTTAAAATTACAAAAGGTCGTAAGGATCCATGGGATTTCTTTTCTCAAGCTGAAGATTTGTGGAGACACTTTGCGGCCGTTTGCGGTTGGTCAGAAGTTGAGCTGGCGCTGGCTGGGCTGGTGCAGTTGCAGGGCGGCGGTCTTCAGGGGGCGCTGTGGGTTGAGGCGGCGCATGGCGTTTTTGGAGAGCGAGTGGGGCGGCCGCGGCTGCAGGGCGTCGAGTCGCCCCGAGGCTGAAACATGAGCGGTGAGAGAGGCGGAGAGGCAGGAGGAGGCGGGGCGGCGCTGGATCCCCTCAGGCCTGTGGAGAGACAGAGAGGGTTCATCAGTGAACGCTGGGTCATTTGTCATGTTATGTTTCAAAATGGTAAAGAGTGCGCGGTTAGCAGCAAGTCAAATGTTGTGCTTTTTAAGGCCCACATACAATATTTTTTTTATTTCCACGAACGCAACTAATCACCAGCCACCTAAATGACTTAAATGTGATATGAATCATCATGTCATGCTTTTTGAGTCCATTCATTTGAAATCAGAGAATGAGAAACAGATGGACCATAACTGACTGACTGAAGTTCAGGAGGCAAAATGTGTATATGTAGCAAGAGGCACTCAGCGCTTCTTTTTTTTCTTGGTGCAACCAGCAATCAATCAATCAAACTTTATTTATAAAGCGCTTTACACACATACATACACACACACACACATATATAAATAATTAGGACTAAATAAATAGATGTCAGTTAAAGCTAAGCTAAAAAGGTGGGTCTTGAGCCTGCTCTTAAAGACATGAACGTTCTCTGCGGTCCTGAGCTCCTCCGGCAGGTCGTTCCAGAGGCGAGGGCCGTAATATTGGAAAGACAACTCGCTGTGAGTCTTTTTGTTGACTTTAGGAATAACTAGGAGACCCCTGCCAGAGGAGCGAAGGGGCCGTGAAGGTTCATAAGGTAAAAGCAGTTCTGAAAGATAAGAAGGACCAAAATCGATCCTGAAACACACGGGGAGCCAATGCAGCGACTCTAAAACCGGTGTAATGTGGTCCCGCCTCCTGGTCTTCGTCAGGACACGAGCTGCTGAATTTTGTAAAAGTTGTAAACCTGAGATACTCTTTTAGGGAAGACCAGAGAGCAGGGCATTACAGTAGTCGATACGACTGGTGATAAAAGCATGCATCAGCGTCTCCGTGTTGGCCCGGGAGAGAATGGGGCGGACTCTGGCTATGTTCTTTAGATGGTAAAAAGCAGTAATTCTATGGTTTCTTCAACAATTTCAGAAAGTTTAGAGGCTGAAAACATCTGGTTCTTTCATAAGTTTGGATGTTTGATGTCTGTAGGAAGTATAGACTGAAGAGGACGCTGAAAGGTTTAATGTACTTAATTCTTCAGAAAAACTATTTTGGTATATTTTAAAATAAACAATGTTAAAAAGGCTTTTTACATCACTTCACAATTCATGTCACTGCTAAATCGTAAATCAGATTTTGACGCTCAGTTACATTCACAGTACTCAAGTAGCATTTTCCCCAAGTACATTTTTACTCTTACTTGAGTAATTATTTCGGTCACCGCTGCTTAGCGCTCGTGCTTCACAGCTAGAGGGTCCTGGGTTCGATTCCCACCTGGACGGGGCCTTTCTGTGTGGAGTTTGCATGTTCTCCCCGTGTCTGCGTAGGTTTCCTCCGGGTACTCCGGTTTCCCTTACCACTAAAAACATGTACAATAGGTCAGGATGAATGAGAGTGTGTCTGAGAGCCCAAGGTTACAATCTGGTGTGGCTTGTTTACATGCATGAGACCCATGTATGTTCATTAACATGCACTGTATGAGCTACTCTCCCCACCTCTGCTTACAACATAACGACTCCGCCCTCATTACCTGTGCTTGCTGTCCATCCCTCCTCTCTTGGCCTTCTTGCCGCTGCCTGGTTTGTTGCCGTTGCCTGGCGCCCTCTGCAGGTGTGGCGGGCGGGGTTTACTGCTCAGGTGAGGCGGTGGGCGGGGCCTGTTGCCGTGCTGCGGGTGCGGCCGGCCGTCGTTGGCGCGCAGGGGCAGCAGGTACACGGACATGGAGGGGTGTTCGATGAGCAGGTTCTCCAGAGGGCTAGGCTCCAGGGGCAGGGGCTGAGCGCGGGTGAAGCAGGCGGGGGGAGTCACGAACCACGACTCCTCCATGCAGCCAGGATCCAGCCGCAGGAAGTCCTGGAGAGAGAGGGGGGAGCGAGCGTGTCAGATGTAACAACAGGACAAACGCAGAACACTCCTGTCTGAGCAGTGTCTTCACCTCACAGTCCTGGTCCGAGTCCTGGTCCGAGCCCGGGTCTTGTTCCGGGCCGGTCGCCGTGGCGTCATCGGGCTCTGTGGTGGTGGAGTTCAGGGAGGTGAGGGAGGGGCAGCGGACCATAGGGGGCGCCGTGGGGGAGGGGAGCATCACCAGGTCGTCACCCTCCCCTCTTCATCACCAGGGCCCAGAGCAGAGACAGAGCCAGAGCAGGACTCGGCTGGAAACACAGAGTTCATCAGTGAGACGGCGAGGATCATTATGCGACACATTAATCATCCAAAGTATTTACTAAATATATGAACATTAAATATAATACTGACTGATGCTTTTAATGAGTATACAAAATCTACACTGCATAATAATCCAAATTTGAGTTGTTTTGACTAGTTAAAGCAGTACTTTAACTCGTGCACCCTAGAGGCCATAAGCGCCACTGCAGCATGTTGCGTTTTTTTACTCATTAATTGCCCGTGAGAGTAAATACTACGCTGACAGAAAAGACAAAGGGACAGAGGGATATTGTACATCCAATTACACAATGGAATATTATTTTTTCACTCAAACTTGGCTGTAAATACTGTGCAAGTGGCGCTAGCCCGCAGTTAGCTTTGGCCGTTAGCCTGTTAGCTTCTTCTTCGTGGTTCCATTAGTGTGCATTGCTGCTCCGACCCGGTGGCAGTCAAGTTGCAATGGTGGTTTTCTGGCCAGAGACACCAGGGGGAGATAAAAGACCCCCATCATCCCATTAACACTTGCATTACCCCCAGAGGGACTACGGAAAGGATTTATTAAGGTAAACAAGTTACTTAGCACTGCTTTAAGATTTGGCCAGGATTATATCACTTCTGAGACGTTTCTGACTTGTTTCAATACATTTAGTCTTTATTTTAGGTAAATTGATTTGGGGTACGGAAATTGGTCTCATCTCATTGGCAGTTTTACTTTCTTATTTCAAGCGAGATTAAATTACAATCAGTCTGAAATGTCATTAAACTAGCAAAGTATATTTGGTCAGATCAGGAAAAAAAGTCTCAATTTGTGAAAACCGCTCAAAACAAAGATACGTTTCCTCAATTAAAGTAATTTAAGCCAATGCTTGATATTCACTTTTTGTAGTGTAAACCCGGTCTTAAGTGTCTAAGCCAGGACAAAACCCTCTAGATTTAGATGAGATGGGAGAACATGTAAACTTTCCTAAATCAAACCAAACCTTCTCTCTGTGAGGCAGGTCAACACTGCTTCCCCCATTCTGACTTGTATATGGGATTTCTTGATTAGTTGGCTTTTAGTTAAGAACTAATTGACGACTCCAAGTAGACGTTGCAGTGGTTGAACAGAAATCTAGGCCACAGGAGGATCAGGCTAAACCAGATTCTGAGAAGGAGAGAGGAGCTGCCAAGTGTGAGGTGAGTCCGGGTCATATCCTTACTGTAACCCTGGTTCAATAACTGGCTCCGCGATGAAATGCTGAGGCTGTGGTGATAACAGGAGTCACTGAGGTCAGACTCTGCCCAGTCTAAAGTCCAGTCTAAATATAACCAGGTCTGCTCAGTATGTTTACACTCTGTCTGTATATCTGTATATCTGTATATCTGTGTGTCTGTCTGTAGGCTGAGGGAGTGTAAACACAGAGAGAAAATGTCTTTTGCATTTCACCCATTCACTAAGGTCTAGTGAGGGGGTCCTGCAGAAAATGGGCTGAATGCAGAGCAGGAACCAGAGCCGTTTTGTCCCAGGGCTGACCATGGTCTGGACTGAGCCTCTACTGTTACAGCCCTCTGCAAATGTCTTCTGTTTACATCAGTTACACCTGTTTGGAAATGGTTTAGTCCTAATTTTAGTCCTGGGTTGGGTCCAGGTTAGGCCTAATTTTAGATACGGATTGGTCCTAAATTAGTCCGTCAGATCCTTATAAGACTGATGAATCCTAACACTGAACTGGACTGGACTGGTGTGCGGAGCCCAGTGTTTACTCTCAGCCTGGTTCAGGTTCAGGCTGATGCAGGTGCAGCGGGTTCACGGCTTTACATGAGCAGATACTGCCTTACAGAGACTTTGGCTGACAGGCCTTTCACCGGGTGTTGCCATTTCAGCTACGCATGGAAGCATCGGGTTTAAGAATAGACGCCACAGCAACAGCTTTTATGACCTTTCAATTAATGTTTCACTGTTGGCAAAGATTTTTTGACATTGGAGAAAAACTCGGTATTGAAAATTATCTTCCAAACAGCAATCTCTATATTATTCCATAGATGTCAAATTGTCCGCCTCCGATTCAGATAAAATAGAATTTCCGTCGACATTGGCGGTTTCTGCAGTTTGATTATGTTTGATGAAAGCGTTCGTCTCACTGAGCTCTGTCTGATTCTGACTTTATGCACATATTGAATATCGCTGGGACAAAATATCGCGATACGTCTTTGTTGTTATAAACAGGTCGTATCGGACGCCATGTATCGCAACACTGTGATACTAATTTAGATTTAGGTTTATACAGGCCTCTCCCATTTGCATATTGGCAGTTTGTTTGTTATAATGACAAATCATAACTTAGTGCATCATATAATGTATGTAATATCGTGTATGTATTGTATCGCGGCAAAAGTGTATCTTCCCAGCCCTAATACTGAAGACTGAGATGCACCACCTTCAACACAGGCCAATAATCAGGATAATACAAAAATCTCAGCAGAAACTCCCAATGTCCCAAACCTAAAATTAACTGTGTTTAATACTGAGACATACAGAACTTAATTCAAATCAAAGCAATACGCTGCCGTTCCCATCTGAGCACAGCCGGTGGTGGTGAACAGATCTGTTTTTTACGATAGAGCGTGCTTCTTGGACTCACTCAGGTAGTTGACCAGAATCCACTCCTCCTCCTCCTCTTCCTCGCTCTGCTCTGCAGACTGGACTCCCTCAGGACTGCCATCGCCGAGGTCGGCTCCGAACAGGGCACTGGTGAACCGCTGAAACATCCTGGTCCTTTGGGGGGGGTGGGGTCAGAGCCGTTTGAGGGACGGGGCCACAGGAGCTGAGCACAAGGTGGGGAGAGGAAACAAAGATTATAATACTGATTCTCTTTTACAGACAGTGACCGCCAAACCCCAACTGTGCAATGTTTCAAGCAGAAATACATTCTGCTTTTTCTTGGTATTTCATAATCATTTCCAACACATCTTGAGCACTATCTTACTACTTTGTTGGTTACAAAATGCAACCTTGATCCAAAACAGCTTTTTCAAAGTTGGCCTATATTGTAGTATTGAAAGTTTGGTACTGTTTTGTCTCTATCGGACAAATAAGGTGTGCGACTGAGTAATAGCCGGGAGCGAGGTAAGGAGACTGCTTCCTGGGTACATATTACTGTTTGAGGGGCAGTGTCAAACATAATATGATTCTGGATCACCCACATTAGAAGTGAAAGAATGACCGTCAGAAGTGACATTCGGACAAAACCCACCTTTGGTCATGAGCTGCAGGAAGACAGCGCCGTATAAGGGTGTGAAGGGCCGGACTAAAGTGCATGAGAGCCAATCAGACGCTCAGGTTCAGAAACAGTGCAAACGGAGGATACAGGAGCCCTGCAGGGACAAAAACAAGAAGATGAGTTTGTGTAGAAAAGATCACAGGTCAAATCAATAACACAATAAGAAGAGCATTCAGGAGATGCTTGTTTCAGCTCTAATGTGCCTGTTCGCAAATGTCAAGTGTCTGTGAGCAACTGCTCAACTGCTGTAACATCGTTCACCACCAGGGGGAGTCAGGCAGCCACTCTAACCCAAGGCTTTGAACCAGACCCAATTTTGAATTCAATTTTACAATAATTTATGAGTAAATGTTGTGTTTTATAAGCGACAAATTCATAATGTTTTGTTCAAACTAGGTCCCGTTTGACCTGAGGACACTAAGACTTCTTTTGTTGGTATAGTCTTCCTACTATAATAAAGTAATACATGCATCCTTTATCACAAAGTTACGAAATGTGGTACAAAATCACATAAGATGACGAGGATAATAACTGTAAAGCATTATTGTGTTTTAAAGTTTCTAATGTGAAAAATGTAACACAATAATCATGAAATACAGTTAAAAATAGCACACAGAGCACTTGAACGCTTGTATGGGACTAAACTGCAGAAGAATTGCAACAAGTTTCCCCCCAAAATTGTGTAGCTCTAACCTGAGGCAACAGACTTTGAACTGTCTGAATTTGTTCCCGAAACTTGGACGCTCTTTATGTAATCTACCCTCGCTCTTACTGCCCCATTGACCATGGAGGTATTTATTAATCGGTTTGTGGTTTATGCAAGAACCTGTATCAAATCCGAGTCATCGCGGCGGGTTATAAACCTGCTGAGCGAGCGGCGTAAGAGACCAGCATGGTTCCAAAGTGAATCAGGGAAACTGGTCCGGGCGCTGGACTCACACAAAGATATGAATAGCTTTTATGTACAGTCTGCTGTGCCTAGTACTTTTAACAAGAATTTGTTACATACTAGATGTTTAATAGGGCTGAACACTTAGGAAAATGTACGTTAACGCAAGTTTTCTACATTGTGACTGCAGATTAAGTTCACATTTTAACATGCCAAACTCTTTATATATAACTCTTAATACACAATATCCCTGCATATTATCGTTGGGCCATACAATGTAGGGATGGGCGGATCGATACCATAGTATCAATATACCATTTGCATATTTAAAAAGATATTTCATTGTTCTGTGCCTAAACGCTCCACAGCAGCGTTGAATTGAGCCGTCCATATCATTCTAGTTCAGGTTTGTCATTAAAGTACTCATTTTTAACTTTATGTATTGAATTTCACATTGGCATTGTTTAATTAACCAGTTAATGTAATATCATTTTAATTTACATTTTTAATAATATAACCAGTTTTAGAAATGTATAATGATTGAAATGTATTCACCCGGCCCAAAAGTATTGGTATTGTATTGATTCCAAAAAATGTTGTCGCCCATTACTAATACAATGTGAGAACAAATTTGAGATATTGTTTTAACAGCAAATTGTGTCAAAACAAAAACAAAAACTACAGCCAAAACAAGCCTCAAATGGAACTAAATTTGGAAAATCATGTCAAAAACTAAACTTCTGCACATTTGTAAGTTTCCGTGTGTTTTTGTTTTAAGCTGTGTTAACGAAAAACTGTAAATGTCAGTCACACGCAAGACTATAAATGATTTTGAAATACACTGTGGCTTCTTGTAATATGGACGTGGCAATAACGATAATTTGGCGACATCCTGCACGTATTCTCTCCTCATTTTGTGCAGTCTGTGGTCAGTGTCAGTCCAGTTTCACCTTTGTTTGTACCTGTGGCGATGGCAATAACCTGAAAAACTGACATAAATACCGGCTAAATGTTCTTCCGCATAACAATAGCTCACAGCTGTTTGACGCACGGTTCCTGTGGCGGATTGGAAAATGCAGAGATTCTTTGTTTTGTCAAAGCTGGGCGTGGGATTTAAATACATGCTCCAATAAAAAAATGTTGTGCCAGTTACTGTTGCATTCTATGTGACGCAAGTGATGTTTTAGTCACAGGTCAACAACAAACGGTCAGTGATGTTGCCATGCTGAGATAAGTTACATCATTTTAGAAAGCAAACTCAAGCTCTGTTTTCACTCAACAAACTGTAGCTAATTTGTCCTAATTTACAGGTATGAAGATTGAAATGAAAAAGAAGCATACAGTTTTGATTAATCTGATGCCAACAAATGGTAAAATAACCTCATAATCTCATGTGTGGACAGGAAGTAGCTGTTACTCATTACCCGCAACCATTATTCTGGCTTCTGTCTATCCCCATACAAATTAATGAAGAAGTCAGTCCCTATATTAAAGTATGGTGGGGTACGACATGTCCGTTTCATGACATTGTTATAATTTCTGTGTTTTCTCTATCATTAACATCTTATTAGATTATGTTTAATGGCCATTGGATGTGTGTCCGACCCTACACAAGGCAGAAACGTGACTGAATTTGATTTAGCATTTTACACTAAGTTTTCATTCGGGCTCAGTCCCAGAGCTACAGCCAAATGTAACAAACAGCCTGTGATTAACAAACACGTAACCTTATTTTAAATGTATGCGCAAATTCAAAATAAATTGGGTCCTAATGTACAGTAATAATAAAAATAAATATGCCTTTACTACATTGTCTATATACGGTAGACAGCTCTTTCTATAGACCCTTTAATTGTTTGTAAACACTCCGGGCTTAGCTGGAGGTGAGAAGCTCGATTCCTATCTATTTCCATTGTAGCTGTTGTCATAGTAACGATAAACAAATGTCTAACTGTTTTTGGAAATATCAGATAAACCTTATTTTATCGTCTCAAATGTCATTCCTCTTGTTCTTGCACCTTAAGCCACAACAGGACCACATTTTTCAGTTGTTTTACACTTAAAATCGCTAGTTTTAGTTTAATCTTATTTCTCTTGATCACTTCCTGCCTCCAGATGATGTCACTGATGATGTCAGCAGTTAAAGGGTCTACAGGCTGGCTGACTGTTTTTTTTGGGCCCTTTAAAGCAGGGGTTCCCAAACTTTTTTGGCTGGGACCCCAAAATTGACACGTAAACAACTCGGGACCCCCATTGTATAAAGTTATTGCCTCTTACGCTACTTTAGGGAAGAAAACACATTTTAAAATCAAGTTAACATGTATTTAAACCGTTTATTTTAATTATGTGAACGGATTTCACAAATGATATGCTGTTTTACACTCGAAAATATATCAAAAACAGTTGCCTTTTTCTTTTTTATTTCTTCCTAAAATCATCTGGGGACCCCCACCCAATGCGACGCGACCCCCCGAGGGGTCCCGACCCCCACTTTGGGAACCAGTGCTTTAAAGTACCGATAAGAGTACCGTTAAAGTATCAGATCCATGAGGAGTAGAGTAGTAGCATCAATAAATCCTTAATAATACCCAATACCTAGGATTTAACATCACCTTTGTGTTGATACCAGCTGAAAACACCTGGATCGTTGCTATGTTTGATGGCTAATGCTAACGGCTATAAGAAATATACATTGCTAATGGGCAAGCCAACCTGCTAACTGTCTGCATACGTTAGGATCAAACGCTTCTCCTTTTTATTTTTATACCCCACACTGCCCAACAGGAAACCACAAACAAAATCAGAACCAAGTAAGGAGAATTAAATTGAAAGGAGCAAAACGAAGATGTTTCCATTAAATATTTGCAAACACTTAGCATACACATTATATTTAATAATAATAATAATGATGGACACTCTATTTGGTATTGCTATTGTTCTAAAGCGGCATACTCACAACCTAAAGAGCAACTTATACTGACACGGCGTTTGTTTGTATACATCGGGTCAATTTGAATGTCCCTTTCGCATTAAAGACACACCATCCGTCCTTGTTTTTGCATAGTTTGGGTAAGGTTCGGGGGTAAACCGCAGCAGGTGTATCATGTTTACGTTCCGTCGAGGTGAAGGCCTGATCTGATAATCATACGACACCTGTTTGATCAAATCCTCTGGGATCAACGGGAAATCAGGTCAGATCCCAGTGTAAACCTGTGTTAATCTCTATAACGCACAAGAACAACAGGAGATTACAAGGGATTCATGTCTCAATAAATCTTATAATGTTTAGATGTTTTCTACCAAATAGTAGCTCAATAAATGGTAATATAGTAATCATTAACTTGCATCAGCCAGTAAAATATCCAACAACAGCCATCTTTGCATAGGGATTAGATTGCAACCAGATTCAGTTCACAGCACACATTGAGAGCTCTATTACTTTAGCAGTCTATACTTAAAACTGTTTAAACTGTGGACTGAATCAGTTTTATAAGGCAAATCGTAAATCTAAATGCAATTGCAACACTTGAAACATCGCAATTAGACATTTCCTCTCCAAAAACAAGCAGCCCTGTGACTAATTTTAACCATAAAATTAATATTGTATTTGTAATCTATAATTATTTCACAATGTATCCTGTTATTTCACTGTTTCTCCACTAAAACTTGACTTTAGACTTAGGCTCAGACACTAGTATTTGCCAATGTTTCACAAAGCAAACAAAAACTTAAAAAACAAAAAAAACACACCTCTGTTTACAATGTCTGACTGTAACTGCTGCCAAATAACGTCAAAAACAAACAGGAAGGTTTGGATATTCTTCGAAATACGAGTTATGTGGATAGTTACAAAAAATATTAGCCAAACACGGTTCGCTAGCTAGCCTGAAACGTTAAAAATACTGACAACGATGGAGTGCGCAAAACTACGCCCCCTAGTGCCAGAATGCAGAAACATTTTTTGGTTCTATAAAAATCTTGTTTTAACTCGTTTTTTTAAATATTATAGTGTCGAAGCATATTTTTGTTCAATTTTGCTCGTAAAAACACAGAGGTGCACTAAATGCGAAGTAAGTGTCAATATCGATTGTGTCCATAGCTTTTAAGGTTAAAACGGCAAGATGATCCAGAACCTCTTAACAATTCTTCCACATTTTAAACAAGATTAGGTATTTCAGCAAAAGTACAGTTATTGTATTACTTGAAAAAAGCAATGTTGTGTCAATGAAAGCAACGTCAATCATTCGGCTTCGTGTTTTGGTCACAATTATGACGTAAAACAACATATTTTAAGATGTGCCTCTGAAAAAGCGCTGTAGGAAAGACTGAGCCAGCTGAAATTCGAAGCTGGGTTGACTGCTGGCTGCTGTCCCTCTTTATGCAACAAAATCCTGGACATTTTCCAAAAGTCCTAATTATTAGCTGCACAATTTGCGAGAACGTGGATCACTAGGCAATGTCAAACGCCTATTTTACGCAAAATGGCAATTCTTCAGAGCTAATAATCACCTATTAGCTAATACCGTGGACAAAAGCGTTGAAAATGTGACTAAACGGGAAATAAAACAAACAGCACCATTTGCCACTGTAGCAGCCACTATATTCTCGAGGTTTTATTCGATTTTGCTGCAATATTTAGCGACAACCCGCTGACCTCTTTACGCAGCAGCTTGAGCGGTTGCACGGAGAGCCAAAGGGTGGCGTCTGTCTGGGGGGATAAAGCCGATTAAACGCCTCGATTTTCGGCTTGAAACCCCGTCTAACACTCGCCCCTTCAGCATTTACCGAACACGACACGCAACACTGAACATTAACGTCGACGCATTAAGGTTGGGTCGTAAATTTGGGTCAGAAATCGACCCCAAGAACAGTGTGTTGACGCGCGCTGAAAACAAAGAGTCTCTCACCTGCGGACGACGACGATCGAGAGGAAGACCAGTAAAAGAAAGCAAATCCTGGCGCAGATCCTTGGGTATGAGGTAGAATATCGCTCCCGGAGAAGACTGGAGGCTTAAGGTTTCTTCACAAAAGAAATAAAAGTGTAAAAAAATGCCGTTTGTTTTCCCAGAGGATGCGCAGGTCTCTTGGTTTCCTCTCCGTGCGTCCTCGGATCCGCTCTCTCTCTCGCTCTCTCTCTTCGCCGAAGGCTTTTGTTGATGTTTTTGTGCAGCTCCGAACAGCTGATCGGGCTGATGTCAGAGGAGAAAGGCCCAATCCGAGGCGTCTCTTCGGGCCATGTGACCGCGCTCCGCTCTGGGAGGACCAGAGGACATGACTGGGCAACATCTGCGCGGCGAAAGGAGTTATGTAAAACGGCAGAGACAGGGGGTGAGGGAGAGAGAACAAGGGGGGACAATGAGTGGAAGCACAAAGGAGTAAAGGCCATTGACCCGTGGCTAGTTCTTCAACACAACTAAGCTGCTTAGGAGAGTGAAGGTAGAATATTGGAGCTTCTCAAATATGAAGCGCAGACCTAACTTTAAAACCGTCATTGGAAGTTTGGATCATTTAGTCTCTTCTTTCGTTTTTTATCTAGATGTTTTAGTCCACAACAATATGTGGACTTTTAAAGGAACAGGTTACAGTTTTGACATACCGAGATGTGTTCTTACCTAGACGAGTTGATACATACCTGTCTGGTCTTTGTGCGTGTGCTCAGTCACGCAAAACGACCAAAGATGTTGTTAGCATGTTAGCATATTCCTATGGCTCCAAACGGGGGAGAAGTTAGAAGGACTAAGCTTAGGTAAGAACATATCTCGGTATGGGAAAACGGTGGCCTGTTGCTTTAAGTCAGCGAGTCTCAGAGTCTTAAGCAACTTTTAACTTCTTACCCCGCCTTAATTGTTTGCACATTTCCTGTCTATTCTGCACAACCTGAGTGTTTCTGAGAGCTGAGTGCAACATGTGAATTTCTACATTGTCAGATCAATAAAGGCTTATCTTAGCTTAACCGAGTACATTTTCCCCAGTGTAATACCTCATTTGAACGCTAAGGCCTACACAAGTGATTGTAGTTTTGTCATATTTTCTTTTCTTTTTATGTCACTGCGTTTTCATTGTTTTTTGTTGCTTTTTTCATCCCTTTATTGTCATGTTTTTATCAATTTTTGTTACGTTTTCATCTTCGTTTTCGTCGCTATTTGAATGCCTTTTTGAAGAAGCTTCTAGTTTTGGGTAAAGCCAAACTGGAGAAAATGTGCTCGGATCAGGTGGGGTTTAGGAGGTAAATTTAGTTTTAGTCTAATTAATTCAGCAAAAATATTTGACTAAAATTATGGTCAAATATTTCATTAGACGGAATAAACAACGGTAAGTAATGAAGTGATAAGCACAAGTAGCCTATAGGGCTGCATCATATTGACAAAACTTGCAATGTGTGTTCAAAGACAAACCAGAGCCAGCCGGAAAACTCATGCTGTCTGAGAACAAATTTGCTCAGAAGTAGCCAAAGCAAAAATGAGATCCAGCTCGAACCAATCGCTTCAAATAGCAATGACTGCAATGAGTTGGTGTCGATACAGTAAATATTGTATTTCAAATTACTTAAATAGTCTGTAAATGTGCATAAAAATCTTGCATCGATTCCTACTCAGCTTACTAATATTTTTGTTTCATTTATTACTATTCTATTGGTTACTTGGCGAGCTACTGTGATGACACCATTTTCCTTGTGGATTGATAAAGTTTGGAGTGTTTCTTCCACCTCTAGATCTTTTCAAAGAGTCTCCAATAGTAAAATCCACAAATGTTTTCCTAATCCTTTACATCAGGAACAAGGTTCGTTAACTCCTGTATTCATCCAACCAAACACACAAAACCTGCAGCTCGACCTGCGACACTTGACCTGCCCCGGCCTTAGTTCAACACTACAGAAGCTTAGGGGGATGGGAGGGCATCTGACACACAGCAGGACCAAGTGCTTGGGCCAAATCTGGCCTAAACTCAGATAAATGGAATTTTCCCACAGACACTAAAATAACACCACGGTCTTATCTGTTTTCAACCACCACCTGCCAACATAAAACTGTAACGGTAAACAACTTCCTCATTGTAGCTATAGCAACAGGGTTTAACATTTTAAAAGTTATATTGACCTAAACATTTCCCCCACATTATTCACACCTTAAGTTATTCACTTTAAATCATAGTTTTGTAAAGGGAGCGCAAACATTTTAAAGGCACCCTGCGTAAGATTGTGGATTATATTTTCATTTTTGTCGGTTCCCTCTTTTTTCTTGTAGGTAAAGACAATTGCGTCTCACTTTAGATTACAGTGTAATTACACATTAGTATGGTGTATTTGTACAAAGTTTCAATAAATCTACATGCTGGCCAAAACACCAGTTCATTTGTTACACTTTGTTAACACTTTAATGTGTATTTAGTTGTACCTACACATGGAACTCGGGCTGTAATCTAAAGTGTTACCGATTCCTATTTTCTGAAACACGTGTTAGGTCACTTTGCGCAGCTGGCCTCAAATGAGTGAGAACAGCTGGAAGTTGGGACATGGTTGGAACAGGTGTAAATGAGCCACAACAGCAGCTTATAAATACTCTCACTAAGGAAACTGTTGTAACATTTGTTTTGTTTACATACGGCTTTATTCGGCTGGAACGCGCTGAGGTCGTATAGTCATTTTTAAATGGGAAAAATACCAGTCACCAGTTGCCTGGAACGCACCATAATGTCCCAATTCACAGTGATGACAAACGTTTTACAACTCTTATCAAGCTACTGTCACGGTAAAGTCAAATGTCAGCTTTTATAATGTACTGAAGGACATCGACTCTTTGCAAAGCAAGTTTATTTATACTGCGCATTTCGTACACAAGGCAACTCAATGCGCCTAATGCATTACAATAGTCTAACAAACAACACCAGAGCTCTGTGTTCTGCCTTTGTTTCTGCCAAAGCTGTTTATTATGGAAATGACTTACTTTAAATGCTAATTTAATTGAAGCCTTGACTGTTTTAGCTGAGTGTTTAAACCATTTAAAGGGGGTATTATGTAAAATCGACTTTTTCAAGCTTTATATCATGTTATTATGTCATTCCCTCATTAAACACATGCCTGAAGTGTTGCCGTGGCTCATTCACATATTTTTGAGTAATCAGTAAAAACTTAGACGGCAGCCATTTTAGGTGTAGCTATGCCTCAGTCCTCCTAGGAACGCCCCCACCTCCTGGAGACGCCTCTGGACCTTTCGTCACCAGCCAAGCCACCAACCACTGCTCCTCAGCTCAGCAGAGCCCCCTCCCCACACAGTAGTGTTGTTTAGATGCCACAGCAGTGTGCTGAAGGGGGCGTGTCGGAAAGCTTCTTAAAGAGACAGAGGCCTATTTCAAGACGTTCAGTACAGCCATTTTGAGAGAGCAATTTTATTCAAGGCAGTTATTTTAATGTACTGCATATACAGACCAACAGAAGGTTACGTCATCATTGTAGTATGCTATAGACTGGTGCTATGTGATTGAAAAAAGCATAATACCCCCTCTTTAAACCATTTAAACCTGAAATAAGCTTTTTAGGTGCACAGGTTGAATAAATACTCGAAGTACAAGTTAGTAATGGCCAAAGATTACTCCAAGTGAAAGTTGCCCAGTCAAAGTCTAAAAGTGTCAAGCTAAAAGCACCGAAGTAGTTCCTGAATTCAAAGTAGAAAGTTTAAATCAATAAATGTTGTGTATAATTATTTAGCAGCTTGAAAAACATGAAAATTGCGCCCAAATTCGTCACTGTGCGGTAAAAAGATGGAGACTTGAGTGTCTGTTCGACTGACAGTACATACAAAGAGCGCCCCCTACAGTTCGGGAGCGTCATACGGCGTTCAAAAGGAACAAAACACATACAGGCAAGTTTTTAACTCTTACTTTAGAGACTTTTTAGAAATGTCGTGGAAGTACTCGGGCTGGGACAAAATATCAGATCGGATATGATACTTTATCGATACTTTATCAAGTATCGCAATACTTTCAATACTTGTGTTTGGAGGCTTTTTAATCATCGCTCCTTTGTTTTCCAGTAACAGCTACACAGCACTTTGTTACATTTTGTGTTCATGCACTTTTCAGTCTTAACACTTAAAGAAATGTTGTTTGATTTGATGTTTTCCTTTTACACATTTTAAGGTGAACAAAATGACTTACTGTATTGCAATACGTTTCAGATCGGCTCCCGAGTATCGTGACACGTATCAGATCGTGACAAAAGTGGATCATCCCAGCCCTATAGTACTGTATGTTTCATTCAAATATTCAAGAGTACGAAGCTCAATACAGCCTCCCAAATAAAAATAGAAAAAGGGCGTTGTCTCGGTTTGGCGGCGTTTCCTAAAGTTGCCAGATTGTTGAGCACTGACCTCATTCACAGAGCGTTACGTAACAACAGCGTCAGCGCGAGCCAGGTCTCCAGCTGTTTGTGTCGCACAGTGTGTTTGTGGAGATTCCTCAGATTCTTGGAGATGTTGTTGACCTGATGAATGTGAGTCTTTAGGTCAATGTAGACAGTGGCAGGTTGAGTTTGTAACAAAATAACAAATATAAGAAGGCATAAACAAGAGGTGACGGACTAACTGGAACGTTGAGGTAGTAAAGTCTGAGGCCCAGAGAACTATCCTATGTGTAATTGTGCATTTTGAGAAAATAGCGTTTTGTTGTTGTGCTCACCCATCATCTGGGAACATAACATTTGATTCTCGGCGTGATTTGTATCCAGGAAGTACAGAACGATACGCTAATGAAGTAGAACAAGAAGCAGCTGAATTGAACAGCTTTGCTAAAGAATTACTCAAGAATGCATGAATGTAGTGAAATATTACTCCCGGTTTGTATTTGGAGCAACATTATAACATGGTTTAAATGAACAGGCCACCGTTTTTCCATACGAGATATTACCTGAGCTTAGACGAGTTGATACGTACCTATCTGGTCTTTGTGCGTGTCCACAGTCAAACGACAAAAGATGTTGTTAGTATGTGGCCTCTCCCAGTATATTCCTATGGCTCCAAACAGGGTGAAGTTAGAAGCGACCAGCTCTTCACGGGCACAAAGACCAGACAGTTACGTATCAACTCGTCTAAGCTCAGGTAAGAAGAACACATCTCAGTATGGAAAAACGGTGGCCTGTTCCTTTAAAGCTTAAACCTGTGGACAGAGCGTCACCCAAAGTGGCTGAAATTAGGCATTTAGCTGGTGGTATGAGCTGCTACGCCCACAGGCCCACAGTGACAGTAATGTGACCAATAATGAAAGGAAGGGAATCAGGTGAAATCATTGAAAGGTACCAGTATTACATACAAACAAAAAACTTTGAGGTACAGCTAGCAATAAAATGAAAGTAGCAGAAATGGCATTGAGGGGAAGAAAATAAACAACTTTAAATACCAAGTTTTAAAGTTTTGTGAGCCTTGAAACATCACTAAAGAAAGTTGCTTGTAGTGATGAGATTCACGGCTCTTTACTGGGAGCCAAGTCTTTGGGATCTGTTCATTTCAAACAGCCGTACAAAAGACTGGCTCTTTTTAATATAACATTTTAATAACGCCAGCCAGATAACTCACAATATCTAAGACACGATCGATAAAAGGCACTTTTTATTTAAATCATCTAAAATGTAACAGTGTTTAGAGTAGGGCTGAACGATATGGACAAATTTTATATCTCGATATTCATGCCAGATATCTCGATACGATACGATATAACTATGGGTTAGGTGAAAACCAAGCATTTTTCAGAAAATAAAAACATGATAACAGTGCAGTTATACTGATGAAAATCTATATCGTTTATATCTTGCTTTTTTTCAATTTTAATGTTTTGAATGTTCATATCTCGATATCGATACAATAACGATATATCTTTCAGCCCTAGTTTAGAGTCAGGGCGACGTGTAAATGAGAAGCAACCTCCCTCTCTCTCGGTATGGCTGGATTTTTTGCCTTTTTCTGTGAACTGCGTTTGTGGTTTCTGTGTTACACATTGTTTTACTGGATACTTTTGTACATCTTTGCCGTGTTTTGTGGTTTGGTCGATTTTTTACTGCAGAGACTCCATAATGGTCCTGAAGAAGCAGCTTTTTAAAGTAAACAAAAAGCATCTTATGAGCTAAAGACATTTGAGACCTGCACATTTCTTCTTCTGAAACACTAACGAGGCACCAACAGCCCCCACACCTGCTGCACAGTGGAGGCGTCACAAGAGGAGCTACAGGAAACAAAAGAGGAGGTATCCGGGTGAGACTCACAGCTGAGCCACACATGCCTTCTATTGTTCTGGCTAATGGACGTTCACTGGAGAATAAAACAGATGAACTGCTAAGCCCAGAAGATGGTGAAAGACTGTTGTGGAGCGGAGGGAGCTGCGCAGCAGGAAGAGGAAGGAGGAGATGGAGCTGACCAGTGCAGGACACCAGCTCTGAAACAGGGACAAACCCAGGAGGCGATGCACCGTTTCAGAGGATCTGAGGAGACTGAAGGCAGCCAGGTTTCCTCTGGGTGCTATGGTTTCCCCGACCTCCAGAAACATGCTGGCCAGGTTGGCCCACAGTGGTGAACGCTTGTACAATGGCAAATAAAAAACTTACTTCCTAAATGCCACTGAGGATCTCACTTTGGGAAACACTGGTCTAGATAATGAATAATACAATGCAATGTTTAGGAATCGAAGTATTGTTTGAGCCATCTGAAAATCCAAAGAAAGGTACAAATCAATCTGCTTCATCGACAAGATTAAACACAGGCAGAGACTGTTATGTTATTGCAACAGATGGAAGAAAACAGGGTTATTGCGTTAGTGACATAAGAGTGGAAAAAAACAGGAAGTACAGTAAGGTCTTATCAGAGCCAGGTCAGTGTGATCTTCACCTGCAAACACACCTGAGAGAGAGAGAGAGAGAGACTGGGCCAAAGTTTCCACTCACCAACAGTGTTTTCTTCCATTTTGGATCGAAGGTCGTGGGAATTCTACCTCGGCCACATCTGAGCGGAAACAGCAATCGGACACTGGTTCTCAAACTGGGGTCTCAAGATGATTTCAAGATACAAAAAAGAATAATATTGATGATTGAAATCAGCATAGGTTTGTGAATTGAAGTCAAGGAAACAATGCATATCACAAAACCAGATGTGAAATGTGTTTTGCTTGATATTATCTATAATATTATTAGCTTGGATTGTTTGCATGGTAAAAAAAAAAGTTTGGAACCCTATTATAAATACTTATAATACTAATACTGGGGATTTTTCTAATTAACCTCTTAAAACCAAGCGCATTTTCTCCAGTTCATCTTTACCCAAATCTAAAAGCTTCTGGACTGGTGCTTACAGCCTCTAGGCCAGAGAAATACCAAGACTTACAAAACTGATTGGGACTTTTTTGTTGCGTTTTTGCCACATTTTTGCTGTGTTTTTTCTCTTTTTTGCCTGGTTTTCGTGTTTGTGAGTCAAATCTGCAAATCTTGTATCAGCAAAAAGGGGTTCAAAAATAACCACGATAAGTAGGTTTTGGCCTTGTTTGGTGGCTAGCAGGACCTGAAGAGCATTGGTACGTACGTATTTCGCCCCTTCCATCACAAAGTAAATGATTTCTGACCATTACGTAAGAAAACTATTGTTGTTGTGTCCAAACAGTAACTCCGTAAACAGCGAACACCTTGTCCCTCTGTTCGCCTGACACTTCCTGTGAACTCTTTCAAAATAAAAGTTAATCATTGACCCCTCTCTCGCAGCAGCAGCAGCAGCAGCCTCAGTGACGTACTTTATCACAATGACCCGGTGTTTACAGAGAGTTGCTCAATGTTGTGGTCCGAGGCGGTCACCCGATGTGTTTTTGTCAGTATTTAGGGACAGGACAGTGATAAGATAAGGTTGGTCAGTTTGAGAACATGATGGAAATGTCTACAATCGATACATGTCTGCAACAAATCAATATAAAAAGCTTGAGGAGGGAGCAAGGCGAGAGCTGGTTAGTCACGAGAGCACACTGGCGCAATATTTGGCTTTATTAAATCCACTTTACTAATGTATTTATGTTAGTGTTTTTTCTGTTTTATTTTAGAGCTAATTAAAACCTCTTACCAGTTCGGCTTTACCCAAATCTAAAAGCTTCTCGACTGGAGCTTACAGCCTATAGGCCAGTGTAACGCCTCATTTGAAAGCTAAGACCTACAAAACGGATCTTTTGTCGTTTTTGTTGCACTTTCTTTGCTTTTTTTGTCACTTTTTTGCAGTGTTAGTCACATTTTTGTTGCGTTTTCATCCTCGTTGTTGAGTCGACAATTATTTGGTTATATCTCAACTAAAATGAAATTACATTTTCGTCAAAAGACTAAGATGAATGAATACATGAAAATATGTTGTCAAAATTAACACAGGTTCAGGGCAAATATTTTTCTCTCATCAAGAAACCCCAATCACCAAATGATCCATTATAAAATTATTCATCGAGCATATTTATATCCTAGAAGACTACATCTAATGAAATTAAAAGACAATCAATACTGTGATTTTTGTCCAGACAATACCATTGGCACTTTTCTTCATATGGTGTGGCATTAATTTTTGGGAAATCGTTACAAAGATGCTCTCAAACATCATGGAAAGAGCCATACCTTGCACTTCGGGGCTTCTTTGTTCTTTTGTTAAGTGATACTTCCAAATTAAATCTGAAAATTAATAACCGTAGAATTTTATTAGCCGGCCTTACTGCTGCCAAAAGATGGTAGTATGCCGATGGAAGACAGCGCAGCCTTTGACTGCAATGGAATGGCTCCTGTCCTACAGAGATATAATTCAGCTGGAGCTCTCTGCCGCTTGAATTCATGGAGCAAAAACTGAAAATATCTCATGCTGGTCTAATTTATTAAATACACTCAAACTGGATTAGATTTCGAGATATAAATTACAATGTTACAATGAACGTGTTTTGATGCACTGTGTGTTGAGAGAAACTTTATTACATAATTATATGTATTGTGTGAATGGATTGATGTATTGTACATAGCCATATGTATACTGCTATTTCTGTGGATGTCTTGGACGGAGGAAATTAGCGCCTTGTATTGCTCTACTGTACACTTTGCTTCACTTGTGTATGTCAACCTGGACAGGTTTTTTTAAATGTATTTTTAATTTATTTTATTTTTTCATTTCGTAAGGGACTGCTTTTATGTGCACATTTGAGTTTCTCTGCCCATCATAAGGGAAATGGGGATGTGGGTAACAAAAGGGACAAAATGAAAATGTGATGCATGCAAAAAGTACTAAATGTAAATGTAAATGCAATTCAACACTTCAATAAAATAATTGATCACAAAAAACAAAAAAAACAAAACACTGGTTCAGGGCTTTGTCTTGGAGAAGTTTGTAGCTCAGCAGCTTAAAGTCCACAAACGTAATCTATGGCAGGCTTTGCTACTTTTAAGTGGTGTCAGTAACTGAAAAAGCAGTTTGTAAGGATAAAATGCTAAAGTTTACATTTTCTTAAAGTATCAGCTCTGCTCCTCTGCATGAGCTTCTTGACTTCAGTCATTGGAAGTGCAAATGCCAGAGGTCTCCAAGATGGCAGCCATAACAACAAAAGTCACACGACTGAAAAGCAAAGAAATGGTCTCCCACTATTTTATATAAACCTGAGTAAAATGTGTTAAAGGGATGAGCAGAACTCACTCTGGCTGCACTAACCACTTCTGTGCAAGACCCGTTTCCAACGCTTAAAACTACCAAGTAAAGACGACAGCTTTGGAACATTTGTCTGGAAAACTCCTGTACGACGGAGAGCTTACCCAAACACGCTCTTAGAAGTGTTTAAAATACATATGGTGAATGAAAGCTTCACAAAAACAAATGCAATCAGACATTTTGGTTTGTCCAAGTTGCGTGTGTAATCTCTTCTCTTATTGGTCGATTTGAAAAAGAATCCTTGCTCCTGGTTGGTCGGTTGTGGAATGTGATCCACTGACCTCCTACAGCAGACAGGTCGGATTTTTATGACCTCAGCTCCCCTCGCTCTTGCTCATAAAACATGCGCACGTCAAAACCCAGGGATAAAGTATCTGAGGCTGAAAGCTGAGGAAGGGCATCTGTGTGTAAATGCCCATCAGCTGGCGGCAGGTCAAATGTCTGTTGTTAAACCTTTATGGTGTGGTTGGATCGATAATGGACTTGGCCAGTAAACGCCTATCGCCGTTCATTTCTGCTACTCAAGACTGACTAACAAACCTAAAGTTCGACACAGACAGTCTGAGCGTTGCATCAGCTGAGGGGGGTGGGCGGGGCCTGGGCTCAGAGCTGACAGCTGATTGGTCCAGGGCAGTGAACTGGTTTATGATCAAGACCAAGACAAAACCGGTTCTAAAATAGGCCTAACCAAATTATGAGTGTTAAATCGCTGCCAATTAAAATGAAACAAAAAAAAAACTTTAAAACAGCAGATGACCCTGAGTACCACCAGTGCAGGGGGCAGGTCTTCGGCAGGTGGAATAAAGCTGTCCACGGGTTTTGGCCGCCTGTTTTTCATCTAAAATAAGCCATGTTTAGGTTATTTATTTTTAAAAAGGTGCATTATTCCACTTTTTATGCGGATATTAGTGCATATTTAGTATTTAGTGCGCCTTTGCTTTCCATCCCCATCTATGACACACCAGGATAGTGAATTTTATCTCTAGGTTTTCTTTTCAGATTTCTGGACACGGATCCATTAGCTGAGAAAACCTACCAGAAACCCCACAAAAAACAATTGGTCCTGGTGCTAGGCCTGTCACAATAACAAAATCTAAAGTCTGATGTATTGAGACAGGAAACTATCACGGTGAACAATATTATTGAAGACCTCATGAAGCCAAAGAATCAAACTCTAAAGCTTAAAAATGACAGTAGGAAATATACTTAACCTTATGAAATAAAAAAATCCCTCAATGAACATGAAATACAACGAGACACAACTTATTTTGGGTAAGAAATAAAGAATCACATGAGAAATATTGTGGGAAAATGCAAATAAATGGATGATAAATATTGTGTGCAAAATATATTGTTCATGTGTCATTTATTCAACGATAAGGTGATATAGTAGTCATGGTGACAGCCCTACGAGCACCCGTACGGCCGGCTGGGTCACTGAAAGATCAAATGTGCATTAATATTAACTTTTTCCCCCCATAAAGTTGCATGACACACCTTTAAAAAAGTCAGATTGCTGCTTTTTCAGAGAGAAATGAGCCCACATCGTCTCTAAAAAACATCTGAAATACCAGCTGGCAGTTTTTTCATTTATTTCCGTGCTGCTCCGGTCTCCTCCGGGCGCTTAAACACTTAAAAACCTGTCAACAGGGCAGGATGAATGACGTCTGTGTGGGATGACGGTTTGTTAGAGCAGATGCGTGCAGCTGCATTTCCGGGAGCTGTTAATAACTATATTGGCTTATCGTTCAATAAAACCACTTTTTTATTTATTTTTTGTACCCAAAGTACGTTGTGCCTCATTGTATTTCATGTTCACTGTTGGATATTTTAAGATTAAGTGCTTTTTGTTGTATTTTGAAGCTTTAGAGCTTCTGTGACACTATTAAGTCTTCAATAATACCATTTATCGTGATGGTTTCCTGCCTCATTATGTCAGAACTTCGCTGTGAAAGATGCCATAGAAATAAAGTCCTTTCTTCCTACTTTTAGACTATATGGACTACACTGGAAAGCAAACTAAAATCAATTAAAAAGCTGATTTTGATGGATTTTGATAGGGCTGGCAATTAATCGAATTTTAATCTAATCGTGATTTTAATAAAGGTCGATCTCGATATTCTCGTGGTGCATTTAAATCGACAGGAGAATTGGCCAATCCTGTCGCATTCTGGAAAATAATATGGACAGTGCAATGCTGCAGCACCTGCCAGGTCAATCCCTGGGAATACTTGGCCCAAACAAACAGGAAGCACAGGAGCATGGCACATGCGGCAGCACAAGCAGAGGACCTGGTGATTTTAAGTGTAAATTAAGCTACAAAGTCGCGCTAACTCGTCGAATGGGCAAAACAAAAACACACGAGGAGCCGTCAGAGCAAAGTTTACCTTCGAAGAGGAAAACTATCGATCGCTATTTGGACCATGTGGACTATTTTGAGGCTGCAGCCGTGGATTAGCTGGACTTCTAACATTGAATTGTAAGTTTGATCGTCTTATACTTATAAATGCGCTGTTTACTAGTATTTCTTTATGTACATATTAAGTTGTTAGCGTTCACTCAGTCGTGGCCTTGTGAGGCTCTGCATAAACACAAACCATGCGCTAACTCTTGCTGTCTGTTTTGACATTCTTCAAACATTCAACTTGTTTGCGTCTCCTTTGCAGATGTTTGTGTGTTGTTGTGAGGGATGTTGTACTGTGAGGCTAGAAGTGTGGAGTTTGTTTTCACTATTGAGTTAGCTGCAGTTTTCAGTCCGGTAGCAGCATTAGTTAACTTGCTATAGTCCAGGAAAGACCACATTTATTTATTTTTTTCTTTAAAACAAAAATTGAATTGAGATTGAGGGGTCGTCTCCGTTCAGTTCTGTCAGGCCCAGATGACCCGTTTCCATTACAGTGTGCTGAGAGCGCGTTCAGACTTTGACCTGGTTACGATGTACAGTCGGTTCACGTTTCCGACCTCTCAGACTTATTCTCAGTTTACACTTTCACCTACAAACCACCTACCGAGGTCTAAACTGGGTCAACTGTAAACCAGGACTAAAATGAGCAATTCAAAGTTTAAAGTAGCACCAACATACACATAATCTGTCAGTCTGGTACTAAACAAGGTTGTGAAGGTTTGTTCAGAAAGATCAAATTCACGGCCCAATGTATTTTGCCTTAACCAACAAAAAACAAGGCAAAATGTTCTTAGTTCTGAAAAGTTTATACATTAAATATCTTTTATGCATTTGTCAACAAAACAAACCCATCATTTCCAACCAGTCACTGGAAATATATGTGAAAACTGAAAGAAAACTCCCAATATATTTTCTCACATTTCAAAGTTTATACACATGGGAGCAGGTCAAATGTAATAGAGTGCAGACTGAGACACTTCCTTTTGGCTGCAGGTTTCAGGTGTCAAAATGTAAAAACAGATTCAAAAATCATTCTTTTCTGTCCTTCATTACGGGACGTGATTAAAAATGTACAGGAGCTTTTCACTATTTCAATATTCTTGTAAATTCTTGTGTAAAATTTCTGCCCAAACTCCTGTCCACAAGTTGTGCATTTTTCATGTGCAGTAAAAACAAAACAAAAAGAGAAATTTCAATTTAATGCCATTTTAGGTTCTACTGGTATTGAAAGTAGGTAACAAAATAAAAAATATTTTTATCTTTACATCCAAGTTTTGATGCCTGTTGGTTCAGAGACGTCAAAGGAAGTGACTTGGTTGTTCCAGCTCAAATTATAATTTTTCTACATTTTTTGCCCAATGTTTGCTTCATTTCCCCAAATTGTATTACTTTCTTTTTGCCCCAATTTTTTTCTTGTTTTCCCCCTCATTTTTCATTACCAATTCCCCTCCCATTTTGTTCTTTTCTATACAATTTTTCCTTATTTTTGGCACAATTCCTCCTAATTTCCCCCCATTTTTCACACATCTCTTGATGGTGGAGATGAAGCCGATATTGTCAATTTGCAGATCTTCCACACATTACTGTTCTGTTTCCTGATGCTAGATGACAATTCTTTAGTATAGGTATTGGAAAAACTATCGGTAAACAAAGTATCGCTAAACATTTTTTAAAGGTACCCAGCCTCATTCATTAATGACTTAACGCTTGTGCTGTGGGGAGTCAGTACAAAAACGCTGCCTCCACTGGACACACAGAACAAAGCGCTCGTGTGAGAGACGCCCGTATCGTGAGTCCAGGACCAGTGTGGGAAGAGAAAGACAGGATGTAGACGCTGGGAAACAGCATCTGTGGCCATTTTCAATGTAAAATAGTTTTGGACCAAATCTAGTAAATCAGAGGTTCTCAACTGGTGTAGCTTTGGGGACCACCTTCAATGTGTCATGGTAAATAAAAAGATTTTTACTTACACATGTTTTTAAACTCCTGCATATAATATCAAAATGCAATATCACGTAGTTCGGCTGATTCAAACATTGCTCATAAGGTTGACTCAAATATCAAGTGTCATTCATCGACTCGTTAAAGGCCCGTCTCTGAAAATGCTTTTGTGACCCACTTTTGGGCCACAGCTCTCAAAAGACGGCTAAACGTTCACAAGTTTCATACTTCAGACTCGCGTTGAGCCTTTCTGTAATATTTAATGATTTGTAAATGATTCCTGCCTTCTTCCCCCTCCCCTAAAGCTTTAACTCACGATTAATCGAAATAATTAATCGCGATTAGGGATGTAACGATTCATTAAAAATCGATTTAATATGCGTAAAATGTGAATCGATGTAAAAAAAATAAAAGAATCGATTTTAAAGCCACCCTCAGCTACTCCATAGACCGGAACATAGCTTGTTGTTTCTAAGCTCCACACATCCCCCCTCCAACACACACCACACCATGTAAACACACACGTGTAGGCATTGAAGCAGCAGACGCAGCTAAAGTTAGCAGCTACGAGATTAGCGTTAGCGGCTAACGCAGAGTTTAGCATTTTGACAGAAGTTTACCAAAGATCGTAAACTGACAAACATCTGACCGACCTGCTCTGATTCAGCTGAAATCCTCATCAAATGTCCGTTTGTCAAATAATCCAATACCTACAGGAGCTGTCAGGTCTTTTTCCTCCTCATGTTTACAAAGGCTGCACCGGGAGGCTGTGAGGCGTTCGAGGGTGAAAAAAAACTGCACTGTAAAATTAGTTCTAAATGGTAGAATTATGTTCAAACTGCAAAAAAAAAAAAAAAAAAAAAAAGGGTTTGGTAAAATAAATATCTCAAAATGTTTGCTTTGCTACACATCTTATTTATGCTGAAAACATGTAAATTGACAAGCACTCATGTCAAAATGATTATAGTTCATTTTCATGTCTTGTAATTTTTGTAATGTAAAGTTCTCTTAGTGAGACAGTTGCAGTTTGTTACAAGGACAAAAATGCAGATGTTAAAACAAAAGAAACATTGGTATGAATGAGTCATTCTTTTCTTTAAAAAAAGGTTAAAAAAATCAAAAAAATCTAAATCGGGAACTTAAAATTGGAAATCGAATTGGGGATTGAGTGAATCGTTACATCCCTAATCGCGATTAATTAAATTGATCACACGTACGTTTCAACACACTCCTGTATCTGACACACGCACTGGGCCTGAAAGACAAAGCACTTGTATTAACTACATTTTGTAAGCCGGGGGTCTCCAATATTTTCATGAGGTACTTTTATATAACAGAAGGGAAAGAGCTACTAATGCATCGAAGAGGCTTGTCTACTAATTATGTCATTTCAACGAAAATGAGTTTTTTGTCCTTATACTCTACCTCTACTGCTGATGGAAATGAGCGCTGAGCTAATTTACAGCACATATTTACACAAATGCTTTAAATCTGAGTTTTACGTCAGCCAAGTATCAATAATGAATATAATTATGACAGAAAATTTAGCCGCGATTAGTTGAATTTCACAAGTGCGATTAATCGTGATTAAAATTTTTTATAGATTGACAGCATCATCAAATACACAATGTCTTCCTCATGTGCAACAGGCCAGACAGGACATAGTGCTTCTTTTTAATCGTCATTTCATTGATCTATGGGGCAATCAGCCACAGTCAGTAGAATTCAGGGGCGCCGGAAGTGGGGGTGCAGCAGGTGCTGCAGCACCCCCTGGTGGCGAAGCTTGAAAAATTGCAATGACAATAAAATGATAGCTTATGAATATATCTGGTAGCCGTTTCATTCTGTTCCACAACATTGTAAGCCTAAAGCCAATTGTTTGGGTGAAGGATGAAGAGAGGGATAATTTTAATAATAATAAAATAACTGTTTATTATTTTCAATGCATATTGGCCAATCAGATTTGTCTTGACAAGATCGTAATACTGGACACAGCTCGTCTCATTAATGACAAGGGAAACCGCTTGTCATTAATGAGTCATTAATAACCACCATTCGGCGGAAGGCGTGGCCACACTGACAGGTTTATTGCTTATGTCAGTGTGGCCACGCCTGGGAATACCATCATCCCAAGAAGAGACGCACCAAGCAAGTCGGGAGACGCCTCTGATGAAGACGGAAGTGACTGTCGAAACGCGTCAGGTATTTAAACAAGTTTTGTTATACCTAGTCTCTTTATAAAAGAACCAAAAAATAATTACATTTGTGAACAAGAAGACATAATGAACGTAATAAAAGAAGGGAAACCGCTGCTGTGTTATCCACACACAGACTCTCTCTGTCCATGCACTATTGCGCATATGAAATCCAGGGGCCACAATTACTATACATACACTCCGTTTTTGGACCATGTTTTGAATAAACAGGAGAGCGGGGGTATGCCGGACGCCCTGCCGAAAACGTCTTCTGGCGCGCCTGGTAGAATTGTAGTTAACCATAAGTTTATTTATCGGAGGTTTTAACCTTTATTTCGGCTTAGAAACGACCAGCTCCGACTCACAACAAAGAGTTAGCTCGTGTGGTCAAAATGGCGCAGAATTATTAAAGCCACGACGCATAACATTTCATCCATTAGACCGAATACAAGCTTTTACTTTATTAATTACAGATAAGGCTGCACAATATATCGCAAAAAAAATCGTATTGCAATATTGGGTGATGCACTAAACGTATCGCAAGAAGCCACAGTATATCACAGCATCACTTAAGTCTTCGTCTGACAGAGATCGACACATTTTCTGTAAACTCAACCAAAACAATGAACTTAAAAATGTGTAAAAGTTCAGTTTTAGTCAAACATTTCCCAATTTAGCTCCATTTTACACTCGTTTTGATTCTGATTTTGTGTTTTTTGACGACTTCTAGATGAAAACTTGCGATTTGTGTTTAATTTTAATGGAACATGTTGAAATGGTTGGGTAAAATATCACAATAATATCATTATCGCAATATTGCACTGCCCTATATCGTGCAGCCCAAACTACAGAGATTGTTATTGTTGAAAAATACCCCAAAAATGTACAAACATAAGACCGGACTCTAACTTTACTGGGAGCGACAGGTCTCCAACTCGTCACCGGAGATGACCAAATCCATTCTTTGATTATCCACTGCAAAAATAGCATTTGCCAGCTGGTCATTAGGAGCATGTTTTGTATTGCTGGGAACAGTACGATCTGAAATGTAACATGGTGTGCCTTTAAAGGTACATTACGGAACTCTTTATGTGGAAAAAAAGTTTCTATTTGTACACAATTGACCTTGTGACGCAGCGGCTGTATGAGTGGTTGACATGGCGCCTTTACTTTCCCCATTGCAGTGGTCTCTAGGACGCTCCAGGATCAATTGTTTGGCAGGGACCCTCTCCCCAGAAAATCTACAAAACAATTGATCCTGGAGTGTCGTAGAGACCCCCAGTAAAAAGTACCACCTCTGCCGATGTGTGTCAACTTCGAGAGAAGCTTAAAGAGCGACAAAAATTGGTCTGTTGGCCTATTTGATTGAAAGTATTACTGGCATGTCACAATAGAGAAAAAAAAACATTTTTTGCGGTAAAAAAACATTAGCACCGAAAATTGCTTCCGGACAGCCAAATAAAAGGATTGCGGTTGAAAGGGTTAATGATGGTCCGGGAGTCAAACCTGAGACCCTCTTGCTGTTCGGTAAAAGAGCTAATGCGTTTGGAAGGCCAGTTTAATGTGTGATGATCAAAATCTCAAAGTCATTTTCATTAAGTCTTCGTTTTATTAAAAGTCACTGTTAGTTTGATCATATTATTTAATATGATTTAAAAAAACAAAGAAACTCACATTTCTCATCAGCGTTTTATGTTCAAAGTGTGAAATCCGTGGCATTTAGACAAACATTTGTGCTTAGTTTGATACATGATCTGTTACAATAGAGCAAGATTTTACAAAGTGAGAAGTCCTGAAGAGACAAAGCAGCAGCAGTCATTAATATCCCTGTAAACACATTCATTTCATCGTTAGCACATCTTACACTGACAACTATACACATTTGAATTATCTTCCTATCTTCATGGCACGACTTGCACAGCAAATCACCTCCGTCTCGTTAAGCTAGTGAAGCTATTTTTGAAAGTTGCAAGGAATAACGCAACCACTTTTAAAACTAAAAACTTAAATATTTCCTTTTTGTTTGTGCCCAGAGAAGACTCTGAACAGACATAAATGCGACCTATTGTTCCTCATTATTCTGGTCCTGACATACAGATATGGAAAAATGATTTTCATTGCAAGTGTCCCAGATATGCACGCAGCTCTTCCTCCTGGCACTTTGTGAACAAACAACACATTTAGAAAGTCCACACTTCACTGTGATTGGTTAAATAGTTAAATAGTTGTATGTTATACGTTTTATTTTTAGTGTTGCACGATTTCGCTGAAGCAAATCCCTCATTTGTGAATCTGTTCACTGACGATGGCAATAAAACCAGTTCTGATTCTGAAAATATGTGGCACATTGGGAATAGTATTGGCACCTCCTACAAGCATTAAAAAGCTGTGAGTTCGTACTCTCGCTTCATGTGGCTCAGTAGCTGCACACAATCAAATATTTTTTTCCTGTAAAGTTTAGCGCACAGTGGTTTCGCGAGGGATAAGTTCTGTTATTTTCACAGACAGGGTAGGAAAAATCAGTCATGAGCCGTTTTTATCATCATTAATTCATCTCTCATTATAAATGCATTTTCAAGCGTTTAATGAGATACATTATTTATGTTAATAATAAATCTGCAGGCTAAATGGAGCTAAACTAAACATGATTTCTGAACAGAATCATAGAATATGGATTTTGTTATAGAAATGTGTAAAAAGTTGCGCGTAAAAGTCTCAAACGAGGACGCCATCATCTGCCTGTCAATATCAAGGCTCATATTTCACTATTACAAAAGCAAATTGGAGCTTATTATTTGCATTGTGTCTTTGAAGCCCGCACTAAAGGACGGGCCCGGTTACCGCCGTGCACCACGCCCAATGGCCGCTGGCTGCTCTGCTTTGTGACGACGACACTGGAGGCCGCCATTGCTGTAGTACCGCCATATAGCCGCTAGTCCCCCATTGGAGTGCATTGCATTTAGACACGTTAAAAACAACTTTAATGCCCGGTGCCTAATTGTTTGGAACTGTCTACAGCTAGATATTCCTCCTGTGATTACGCTGGGTTAGACACAATCAGAGGCACCGGGCTGGTTATGGTAGGATACATTTTAGAAATCTCGTACTTAACGGGGGTCGGACTGTTAGCATTGGAGCTGCGCGAGCTACACGTCACACAAGGGCGAGTCTACAGTGAAGATCCCGCCCTTATGCCCTTATTAGGAACATGCTTCATCAGAGCTGGGGAGGAGGAGCCTGTAAACTCGCCATGATTCCCCCTCGAACGTGGTCATTGTGGTAAACGGGGAGGAGGAGTTGTCTATTATTTGTACAGTCTATGACCACGCCTCGTTCTTCTCTTTTTTCCAAATCAGTGCACTCAGCTCCGATGTGGCGTGCGTGTTGGAACCTTCGCGGCAGTAAAAAGGCTGTTCTGTTTTTAGTCGGCGTGCAAAATGCAAAGTGAAACCCTGCGGCGTTCCACAGTGATGTGCTTTAGGGAGAGCTGCCGCGCTCAGAGACAGAGCTGTGTTTGGACTTTCAGTCTATCAGAATGACGGACGGCTTTCAACATTGTCCGTCGAAGCTAAAAATATTCCCTAAACGATGGAGGATTTCCGGTTAATGTCACCTCTGGGCGCACACACTCTGGAGATTTAGAAGACTTGAGTTATGTTTGATGACCACACCATATAAAAATAATGACTCAGTTTATTTTCTCTTGGTTTGGTTGGTTCATATTTAGTTTATCACCAACTGCATGAACTAAGCGGATATTCTAAGACCGTGGACCAAATGTGGACATGGCCTCAATCTCTGCCTGGCGACACTTGGATATTTTTATTAGGATATTTTATGAGGTGGTACTTGGAAAATCAAATATTTTAGGAGTTGGAATCTTGTCTACAGACTGACACATGAGCTCAGGAGCTGATCAGTCTTCTCCATGATTTATACAATACCCGTCATGTTGACAATCATGTTTCCACTGAAAAAAGTTGCATTTTGAGCTGAAGACTCAACATATGAAAAAAGCCTGGTGCCAGTATTCGTGGAGGACGCCGTGTCTTCGCGTGTCATCTGTCGGAGCTCGGAGACCAAACCTCGTCCTCTGAGTCCGAGTCGGTGTGAGAGACTCCGGTCGTGGTTTTACCTGGGTGCGCGGAGGTCAGGGAGCCGTTGATGTCGTGCAGCGGGACGTAGGAGTAATCCCTCTGAGCGGAGTGAGAGGAGAGAGGGGAGGACCTCCACCAGCTCAGGAGGTGCAGAGACAGACTGAGGCACAGCAGCAGGAGCGCCACAGACAAGGAGAAGATCAGCCACGAACGCCTGCCGAGAGAGACGGAAGAGATTCAGTCAATATACAAAACCAGAATTAATTGAGAGTATATTAAATTTTCTCTCCTGGAACCGCCACCTTAACGTGGTGGAGGGGTTTGGCGCCTGAATGATCCTGGGGGCTCTGTTGTCGGGGGCTTCATGTCTCCCAGGGCAAACACAGGTCTTAGGTGACGGGTCAGACAAAGAGCGGTTCAGAAGCCCCTTATGAGAGACCAACAGGCCCGGTTAGAACCATGAGGCCGTCCTTCTGTGGACCCACCACCTGCAGGAGCCAAAGGGGCTGGTGCAATGTGATTTGGGCAGCTCCAACAGCAGACGAAGTGGAAGATGGATGGATGGATGGATGAATATATTACATTTCTTTGTCTTGACCTAATACTGTATGATTGTCATGCTCAGCTGCTGCCATCACTACAAACATTCAAAGAACCCACACTCCTTTTCGGCCATTAACCACATTTTGGATCACGTTGCATTGGGGTAGATCTGTATGGCTCTATATGGAAACATGTCCTGGGCACATACATCGTGTTGCAAGACGAGCAGCAGACGCAGGTTTTAGAAGACTTGAACATTCGAATGTGAACATACATACTCCTCATTTGGCTGTTCAGCCGTTCATACCTCTGATGATATATTTGTAATGAGTTTAGTTTTTAAATTCAGACAAACCATCTCTGGGGTGTCGCTGGCCCTGACTGTCTGCACAGCTCCACAGAGAAATTAAATGTCAACTCAGCCAGTTGATAGGGATGTCAAGATTAACCGGTTTTATGAATACTGCGGTTGTAGAGGGTCACGGTAGGTTAATCGCAAGAATGTGGGTCCACAAGAAACGTCTCATGAGCCGTAGTGCCAAACGATGCCACTCACTGGTAAAGGCTGAAGAAACAACTTCTGAAGTCAGCGGAGAGCAACAAATCTATAATATCTCATTACAGAATATAGACTCATTGTTTAAAATCTTTAACCTCCTAACCCCTATCTAAGTCGAGCACATTTTCTCCAGTTTGGCATTACCCAAATCTAAAAGCTTCTTGAACAAAGCGTCAAAATAGCGACAACAACAAGGATGAAAATACAACAAAAAAAGTGAAAAAAAAGCAAGAAAAACACAATAAAAACACGACAAAAAAATGTCAAAGCACAGAAAAAACAACAAAAAATGACACCACCACAAAACCTACAAAAACCACAAAATAGACGAAAAAATTACAAAAATGCTTCAAAAATGTGACAAAAACACAGTGACAACACAACAAAAAAGTCATGATCGTTTTGTAGGTCTTAGTTAATAATAATAATAATAATAATAAGGTAGTTAATAGTTAATAAGGCGTTTCATTGTTGATCTCCAGTCGAGAGGCTTTTAGATTTGGATAAAACCGAACAGGAGAAAATGTGCTCAGTTAATGCAGGGGTAAGAGGTTAAAGCATAAAGATTAGTGGGAGAATGTTCAATAGGTTTTCAATTAAAGGACCTGTATCATGCTATTTTAGCCATTCCAAAGTAAAGTATAGGCATTTATATGATATATTGTACCTCTATCACTATGGAGTACTCATTTTTGAGAGAAATATAAGTATTTTTGGGGGTATTTTCCCTACCCGGAAGACAAGACGCTTCGATTCAGTTAACTCCGCCCCTCTCTCCGCTCATTCCACATTTACAGTATTATAAATATAAATATCGCTGCAAAAAGTGAAGTTACTTCACATAATGCAGTTATAAGGAGTTGACATGTGCAACACAGTTTCATAAATGGCTAACACACACGCTAACACACACGCTAACGCTAACACAGCTAAACACACGTTTTGATTGACTCACCGCTCAGTCCTGGACTCCCATGGAGATCGCGTTGGTTATAAAAGTGAATCCACTTTGATTCTGGCCAAGGTTCACCAAGCATCCATCAGGTTGGTTGATATAGTCGCTGAATCCAAGAAAGAAATCCCTTCTGGCGAGTGCACTCTTCTTTAGGAAGGTTGAACTGGTGCTGTCCGGCCAAACGCGCATCCGTGACATTATCGTTGGGTAAGAAAAATGAACAGGCATGTCCAGAGTAGGTTAGAAAGAGCTCAGTCTTCACAAACATTGCACCCTCCGGCCGCGGGAGCGTTTGTTTACTCTCCCGGGACAGCACAGATGGTTGGAGACGGAGAGTTCCTTTTTATTTCTCTCTTACAACAAAAATAATGAAAAATCTGTTTTATAAATTAAAACCAGGCCGTAAGGCATTACATTACAGACGTACAGCACTTCCGTTCCTTTGTGACGACACAACTGCTCAGAGAGCAGGATTCAGGAGGATTACTTAGAACTGCGTGAATGAAGCCAAAAACCGCTCTGGGGGTTTTGGAAATAGCATAACATGGTTAAAAACTCCAAAAAGTCGATTTTGCATGATATAGCTCCTTTAAAACAACCCTCAAATAATAAAGATGTACATTGACTGTATCGTTTCTTTTTTGTGAACATTTAGACGGGACTGTAAAGGATTTGAGAAATTGTCATTATTTTCTCCTTTAAAAGGAACAGGCCACAGTTTTTCCATACTGAGATATGTTCTTACCGAGCTTAGAGTTGATACGCACCTGTCTGGTCTTTGTACGTGTGCTCAGTCACGCAAAAAGACCAAAGATGTTGTTAGCATTTGACCTCTCCCAGCATATTCCTATGGCTTCAAACGGGGTGAAGTTAGAAGCTACCAAGCTCTTCCACGGGCACAAAGACCAGACATGTATGCATCAACTCGTCTAAGCTCAGGTAAGAACATATCTCAGTATGGAAAAACGGTGGCCTGTTCCTTTAATTGTGATAATCGTCAATAAGAATAGAAACGTACCACATATTGGTTTAACCATACTGGTAGTACAGTATGAGGGGTTGGAATTGCTTTGATCATGTTTGTGTAATTCTTCACCTTACTACCACTGTGAAGCCTCCTCTAGGGGTTTGTGGGAGAATGAAACAGGAGCACGAACCGGAAAAACAGAGTAAACATACTGAAGGAAAAGCCTCTGCTGCTGACTCACTGATGTTGGTGTTTTTAGGATAGAGGTGTGGACGACGGCCGGAGGACGTTTCACAGCAGCTGTTATATAATGTTAGCGATTTATGCGGTGGGAGAGACTTCCGCCATTCACCTCCGACTGGTCTGAACTGGTCCCACAGGTTTTCTGGGCCTGATATGATCTGCCGTGTGAGCGTCCAGAGGGCGAAGGGGAAAAGTGAAAGCTCAAAGGGTAGTGTTCTAATCCTGCTACAGCCTCATGGTTAAATCTGTGTTGGAGAGACTCACTCTGACAGATAGCGCCGCTCCAGTTTGGTCTCCTCATCTCGTCTCCAGGATTTAAACATCTGCTTGGCCCGGCATTTCTCCACTGCAATGGAATGGAAATGAATGAATATGATGAATTTGTAAAGCTTTTCGGGAAAGTAGTTCAGCTGCAGGTAGTGCCCACATTAACTCAGTGCAGAAAAAACGGCTTGTGTTCAGTTTGGGCATTTAAGGCGAGACACTGCAGGAGAAAAACAACTCATTTTAGAGGCATCAATTTGAAACTTTTCCTGTAGAAAAGTTTAAAAATAGCCAAAAGTGCCTATATTTACGGTGACATAATCTGAATAAGGGATAAAGCCAGGTTTATATTCATGGGTTATTTTTACTTAATGACGAACTATTCTTGAGTGTAATGCTGTAATTGTGCCGCGGTATGTTTGACCGCACCGTGAAACCTTTTTAATTATTTCTGACATTTAGAATTGTCAGATTTTGAAGTTTTTGGTTTTAAAATAATCTGCATAATTTTGTAATTATTATGGAAGTGAATTGCCTAACTATATGTGCTGTGAAGGCATGATTTTTGTGTGATATTGGTGATTATTGGATGCTATGATCAGGTACTATGTCATTGGTCCTGATTGGATATGGCCTGTTGGGGGCAGTCCCTGAGCTATAAATGATCAAGCGGAAGGGGCTGTCTTCAAGTTTGATGAAGGTCAGAGTGACCGAAACGTTGCTGCAATAAAAGCCAAGTAAAAGAGTGAGACAGTGTGCGGGAGCCTTTTTTCCAAGTTGGGTTATTTTTACTGACATACTTGTGACACGGGGATGTTCAGAAGAAATGTTGGATATCTGTTTAATCAGTGAAAAATAAATAAGTGGATTTTAGCTATGTTTATTAGGATTCAAAACTCATTAAAGTATTCTACAAGTTAAATATAGCAAAGTCCTTCTAAAACATATTCAAATCTTATTAAGTAGAACAGTGCCTCCCCAACATCGCGGCCCCCTTATTGATCAGAAAATCTCTCAGGGCCCCCAAATCATAATAATTTACTCCATTCAAAGGAAATTGTTATAATTTTACAGTTAAAATTACATAAAAAGTAACATCTAGCAATGAAAGAAGGCTAAATACTGGTTTAAACTGGTGTATTTTCCAGATTTATTTTTCCTTTCAAAATTAACTTTTTTTTCATTGTACTTGTTTTGCAGACAAGCTTTGGGGGCCCCCTGTAGTGCCTCAGAGGACCTCGGACCCCACTTTGGGAACCACTGATCTAGAAAATTATCCGCCAAACACAGGTATTTAGAACTCAAACCTTTTGCTACAAATTGTAATTGAAAATAAGTTTTCTTTTAAAATAATATTGAAAAATGTATTGAATGTGTGAGCAATCATTGTGCATGGTAAGCAATAAAGTTTTTCTATTAGATGTGAAATATTTCCAAGTACCCCCTGCTAAGTGCACGCGTAACCCCTGGGGTCCCCATACCCCTGATTTGGAAACACTGAAGTAGAAGACTGAAAATATGTCAATAGGTGTTACGCATTTTGAGAAAATGGCTTTTTCTATATTTATCTATGGAGAAGCAGTGAATCCTTTGAAGATTACACAATTACTTGTTTCCAGCTGAAAGTTTAGAAGTGAAAAGGTGAATTATGCAACTTTTTATGTGGAAATAAAAGTTGATATCTGTGTGTATTTGACCTTGTAGTGACCCAGAGGATGTAGGAGTGTTTTTTCCCATAAAAAGTTGCACAATGCACCTTTAAAGCAAAACCTTTATTTTTTTTGTCTTTTCCACATATCGAACACACAAAGGTTATAATAGATGTGATGTGGCGTAGATAAGTTCAGTTGTTGAGGTTCAGAGTATTCCACTTATTGATTCTCACCATCACATACAGTTCAGACTGAGGCGTGTACCTGAGTGTAGCGTGCGCTGGGTCTCTTGTGAGAGGGAGACGTTGCAGCGGCCGCTCAGGGCGTCGCAGTAACAGGAGTCTGAACAGTTACACTCCTCAGAGCAGGAGGCGCCGAACCATCCCACGGGACACACTGACAAGACAGAAGATTCATCTACCATCAAGGGAGGTTAAAGGACTCGATTTCATTACTTCAGTAAAAGCACAGATACTACCAGTCAATTATTAATATTGAGTGTTTATATACAGTTATTATACGGCTCTTACAGGAAGTAGAACGCTCCATTGACTTGAATGGATTTTCCAACGTTCTGCCGGTCATTATTTTCTGTAGAGGACCGCTGAAAAAAATAATGACCGCTGCCAAAAGCAACGGAGTTCGTTCTTATAATCAGGTTTTTCATATCACTCCAGTAGTAGTAGCGGACACTCTCTCTAAATCACTATGTCCATAAGAGAGAAGTTGGGGGAATCGCTCGTGAAGTTAACGGGAGTCCGACTTTCAACTTACCCAGAGATTCACCACCATTCCTCCTCTCCAACTGCACCTTCAACTAAGTAGCAGGCTAGCAATAAGTAGCTAGCTGTGCTGCTACTAGCCTAGCCACACTGCCTAGAATCACAACAAACATTGCCAAGCAATGCGCAAACTTTTGGGAACTATTTGCCGCGGAAATCATTAAATAAACCTTTCTGCCTTCATAAAGTGTATGAAGTTTATTTTGTGTGTGTTCAGTTGGCAAACAGCCGTATAATAAGCGGGATAATGTATAGAACGCGGTAATTATGGGAAAATAAGTACCTTCAGGGCGAAACAAGTCAGGTTCACCCTGTCCCTTAATAAATGTAGTGGAGTAGAAAGTATTATTTTCATCTTTCAAATGTAGTGGAATAAAAGTAGGGTAGTAAAGTAAAGTATAAGTAAGTTGTCTGTTATGTACAGTACTTAAGCAATTTACATAAAAGAAAAGCATGTCCAGGTTATATACTGAAGAAAGTCTGGAGAGTTAATGTGTTCGCCCCAGAGAAAAGGGTTTTTACATTTGGACAAGAATGAGAGGAAGCTTCTGAAGAGAGAAGTGAAACGAGGATAGGAGGACGTTTATGTGAAAGCTGTGTTGTGTTCACCGTTTTGACACTTGTCCCCGGTGAATCCTGGAGCGCAGGAGCAGAGTCCGTGCACTGGATCACAGGGGGCACCGTTGAGACAGGCACAGGTTTGATTACAGCCGTCTCCGAACAGTCCAGAGGGGCACACTGAGACACAGAAACAGAATTATTCAGAAGAAAAACATATTGTGCCACTTTATTTCTTTGTGCATTGTTTTATAGAATTAATGACTGTCCAAGGTATTCATATTTATTTTTTAGGAAAGTCACCTTGGCTGCAGTTGTGTCCAGTCCATCCAGCGTCACAGGCACAGCCTTCTGCAAACATCACACGCACAAATTAAAGTAATGCTATGTCATATTTGCAGCGGGTAATTAACTAAATCTTCTATTTCTTACTTTAACTACTATTTTTCGTTAAGAGTCAACTCTGTCCCTTTTGATCAAAAGACCATTCTGTTATTAAAGGAATATTTTTAGCTTTGACAGAAAAATCCTAAGGCCATCTGTCAGGATCAAGCAGTAATTAAAATAAAGATCTCTGAGCGCGGCCTCTGGGCTCTCTCTAAAACACACGACTGTCTGACTGTGGGACGCCTCATGGTTTCGTTTTGCATTTCGTACAGCAGCTACACAGCCTGCGATGGTTCCAACATGATGCACACTCACATAGACTTGATAAATACAAAGGACAGAGAAAGAGGCTTGGTGCACGGAGGTAACGGAACGATGTGTGACGTGCAGGCTTCAAAGATGCACCATGTGAACTGCTGAATATTATATGCTCCGTTCGTGGCTAACAGTTGACCATCTGTGTTTCTTAAACACCAGGTTAAAATTGAGGAAATGCAAATAATAACCTCTATTTTTGCATTTGTAACAGTGAAATATGAGCCAAAATGACAGAGAGAAATAATCACGAGTGAAACCACTGCCCAAGACCAAAAAAACCTTTATATATGATGATACTAGGGTGATTATTAAATTGTATTATTGTGTTTAAACATTTTATCTACAAAAAAGGTACAAATTGCTGACATTCTCCCTGCACTTATGCCCCATTTCGACGTGGCACACTTCAACCAATGGGTGAGGAAAGCCCTTCTCTCTGGTCCTCATGGCGGGGCGCTGACATTGCTGTAATATCACCCCCGGTGGCCAGGGGTGACTCCAAAAGACACTTCAACAGGGATCCTATGTAGCTTTGACCTCATCTGCACTGCTTAAAGCGTGGTTTCAGAGTTTATTTTTTTCAAAACATTGCTATGACCCATGTGACAACGCTGGGCAAAGTGTCATATTTTTAACCACGCTGGTTTTTGTACATCAGCAATACAAATATGAAGCCTAAATCTTCATAAGAGGGGACTAAGCAGCCATTTAATTTCACAGACCACACGGGATCATTACTATGAATGGGGCTGAATGAATCATCATCAATCTCTTGTATGGAGATTGATGGAGCAGGATTGTGATATAAAAAGTATCAGTACTCAGTGAGAATACAAAAAAAGGTGAAGTAGTAGTTCTTACTCTTGATGCAGATGCCGTGTGGTCCGCAGCCCTCCGCCTCACACTGCGGTCGGTCACACGTCTCTCCGCTCCAGCCGCGCTCGCACTCGCACCGCCCTGAGTCTCCACAGACGCCATGTTCACCGCAGCCCGCCCCACAGCGACGGGCGTGAACGCAGAGAGCAGTGGAGACCGACCGGGCACAGCGCCACCTGCTGTCCGAGGCACTGAAACGCACAACAACCCAGATGGTTTAATCTTCTTTTACAAAGTGGTATTTGGAAGGTCAAATACTTCAGGACTTTGAGAACAACTGGATTAAAAGATTTGAGTATTAGCTCTAAAAACAAACATTTTTAAAGTTAAAGAGGTGGTATTATGCTTCTTGGCATTTGATAATAATCTCAAATCTTTATCACTATTTTACACATTGTTGGTTAAAGATGGTTTTATTTTGATACGTGTCATTCTCTTAACGTATTTGTGCTCTGATTAGTAGTTACCAGTGATCTGAGGGGTAGCTGGCCAGTGTTCTGTTCTTCACAAACGTAGAGGACCCTCCCCCATCCAGGTTTATGGCATTGATCACTCCGTTCTCCTTCAGGAAGTTGGCCAGTTCCACCAGACTCATCCTAAAAACACAAACAAACTGCTTTACACCCGTTTTAGACATCTACTGTACTGCTATTCACTGTTTCTACCTCCAAATGCAATCAAAGATAAGTCGATATGGCTGCTCGACTTTACAAAAATAACCAATAGATATATTAGCGCATGTACAAACTCAGGAGAAAGACAGCAAGCTTGGACATAAACATTAAGTATTTCCCAGCATTTTAAGTGTAGTTTAGTTTGATTTATTTAGAGAAACAGTAAACATTAACCTCAAGGGGAGAGTTGCACATAACCAAGTACTATGGTGGTGATTAAAGCCCTTTTAATCCCCACAGCAACGGCAGCAGATGCAGTATTATAGCCCTCACAGGGACAGACACATGCTATTCAAGTCCTATTGGTGTCTAAAGGCCTTCCCCGGATCTATTGTATTGTTTTGAATGGCTGAGTCGCACCCAGAGCAACACCTGGAACTTAATATGCGTAAACTTAAAGGGATATTTCAGGATTTTTGACTTTGGGCCTCATTTCCTAGTTATCCAGAGTGTTGTTGATGTCTGCAGATATTTTTTTCTTAAATTCATGCAGTTCTTATATTTGAAGAGTCTAGTGGCGCTAGGCTAGGCAAGGCTAAAGCATTTCTATGGTATCAGTTAGCCTGCATTAAAAACAGTCTGACCCACTCCACAGTGCACCTGAGGCAAATCACTTATAAACAACTAACCATATAATGTCTGTGTTAATAGAATAATTTTAATCATTTTGCATTTAAAATAACTTATACTTGAGCAGCATCAGCTTCGTGGCTGTAAGCTAACGCAGCGGCGGAGTGATCTGCGAGAAAATAGTCCATCAAAATGCGGTAATTCATTTGATACAAGGTCAGTTACATTTAAAAATTATTCTATTAACACAGACATTTATATGGTTAGTCTGGTGTTATAGTGATTTACCTCAGGTGCACTGTGGAGTGAGTCAGACTGTTTTTAATGCAGGCTAACTGATACCATAGAAATGCATCAGCCTAGCATTAGCCTAGCGCCACTAAGCTCTTCAAATATAAGAACTGCATGAATTTAAAGAGTAACTAAACGGGCGTGCAAAGCCTTTCCCCACCCACAAACAAAAGTCAAAAAGTGCCGTGAAAGAGGCGGTCTCTGAAGTTTGGGGGTGACATGCGGGGGGTGAGTGTGTGGGCCTTTGCATTGGCACAATCACAGCAGACTGATTACGTGGGAGGGACTTGGTTATAAACCACAGGTACAGGGGCAGGACAATGGGCAGCACCTGATGACGATGTGTGGAGCTGGTGCGGCTTATGACGTTCTGTGGAGGCCGTGGACACGTCTCCAGTCAATCAGGAAAATCTAATTTAGTAGCAGAGTTTACCCTGAAGGGGGCGCAACACATTGTTTTCAGGCCAAAGTTAGGATTTTACACATGTTTGCGCTATAATGTCAGAATAATGTCGGACCAGTAGACAAACACTACGGGACACCCATTGAGACAGTTTATCAGTAAAAAAAACTTGATTTGGTGTTTAGTTACTCTTTAAGAAAAAAATATCTCCAGACATCAACAACACTCTGGATAACTAGGAAATGAGGCCTATGTCAAATATCCTGAAATATCCCTTTAAGGACTACTTTAGTGCTCCCGATTACAGCTGTTGGATTCTACCCGAGTTCAGACTCTATACTCGAAAGGCGACATGCAAGAACTGCAGAGGTAGAGTCTTCACTTGCAATAATGTTTCTCAGTGAGAGCATTTATCAGCTGCTGTGGACGTTAGCCCATGGTTAGCCCTATGCGCGTTGGCATTAGCGAGTGCGATTAGCATATCTATTATGAAATCAAGGTTATGACTGGTTTAAGATAAGATAATCATGCAATACAACAGTAGCATGAGAATAGAGGTACCATGTTAAGATTTTGTATCTTTACAAAAGCAGATTTCGGCAGTGTTTAAGTGGCTAGAGGGAGTAAGTCTATATAAGGCTTCTGAATTTGGACAAGCAACCCCCATCCCTCCTAATGACAGAGAAGCAATAAGCTCCTGTGAAACATCCATTTTATTGACTGCCTGAAGGCGTTTCAGGTCAACAAGCAGGCAATCAATAACTTACCCAATAAATTTGTGGGGATGAACTCTTTTTTTGACCTTTTTAGACATTTTCTTTGTTTGCAGATGCCATTACGTTGCCTAAATCTTAAATTTGATTAGAGATGATTTCATGTATGCTTAAATAATGCAATTAAGTTTGGCGCTTTTCAGGTTTACACACAGTACAGACATACTTTAGTCTAATTTATAATCTATTTGAGATCCTTTTAGAGCTGGCTAAGTCCTGATTTGATCTTGTTTTTAGCATTTTGATCAGACACTACACCAAACCATAAAGTATGATGTCCAAAAACTCATGTTAACCTAGCTGCTTCCTGGGTGATCGTGTTTGCTCCGCCCTTCAGACCTCAGAGTGGTGTCGATCAGCTGTTGTTGTGACATAATGGAGTCAGGTCATTGGTTGAAATCATTATTTGTTTGAACTAGGACCTGTTCATCTGCAACTCTGTCAATGTTTACACACAAGAGTCAATGGAGTATGGAGGCAGAGGTTTAAGGATAACAGTGTTTAATCAGGGTCTGAAATAACATACTGGTTACTGGACGGAGTGAAGTGAATTTCGAATATCATCAGCTGGACTGGGTTGATTCAACTTAACACTGGTTGAAGATAGAAGTGAAATGTCCTCAACTTGATATTTGAAAATGGCTAAGACGAGGAACATCTCTGGACAACTGAGAGCCTGGGAGAAGGGCCAATGAAAAATAATCTTAATCAAATTTACCCCATAGGCTAAAGGCTGTGGGCTAATGGACACCAAATATATAGTTAATGCTAATCCAACATCTCACACATTGCAGGGGAATAGGGGGGATTAGAAATTTCAATTAATTCCTATTAATTAATTACATAAGGTTCAATGTGATTAAAAATATTAATCCAAATTAATCCCACTTTACTTTAGCGGCTCAAACACTTTTTCAGTTTCCCTTAACGATGTAAAGCCAAAAACTATTTTACTGTCAAACTTGTTTATTCACACAGTTAAGCCGACATAAACTTATTTAAAATGATCATCCTCCAAAATAAATCAAACTACTGTTGTTTTTGAAGTGTATGAAATGACCACACAGGCCTCCACGAAAACAAGTTAAAATATAGAAAAATACAAAGACGCATCTAAAATATACGTCTAAAAAAGAAATGCAACCCCCTAAATGAATGAAGATGCATTATGCAACTTTTTATGCAAAAACAACACCTTGATATTTTTGCGTTACTGATCATGGCGGCCAATACAACTCTCCAGGATCAATTGGTCCAAAAAAAAATTAAAAAGATTAAAATTGCCAATATTTTTCATCAACGAAATCTAAATAATGGTTAGGCTCAGATTATAAATTTATGGTTTTATTTTGTTGACATATTTGTAATTTTTTTTTCCAGTGGGGATACACTGAAAAAAATCTGTAATTCTACTATAGTGGAGATGTTGTTGCACGAGTGGAACGAAAACCTAATTTTTAGAAAACCAGCCAGTTACTACGCCTGTTCAATACATTCCAAGTCCACGTTTTTTTACGGATCCAGTCCGCGTTTTGTGCTCAGTGAGCCAGGCCATGCGGTCGTGTTTATTTGGGGCCTCTCCAGAAAAGATCTGTGATACAAGGACAGAGACAGGAGCTGCCACAGAGCGAGTAAGTTTAACTAGAGCATTAGATGACAATAAAATTGAGCAACAGTTGAGTTTAGCCCAAACTGTTTAGGTGAAGCTGTTAGCATCTGTTTCACATGAAGTCAATGAAGTTAGCTCTGTTGGATTTTGTAGAAAGTCCTGAACTTAGTCTTAAATGCTGATTTTGGCTCCTCTTGTTTTAAGCAGAACACAGACTCATAAACTGTGGAACTCACTGATAAATATTAAACATGAATATGAGGAAAATCCAAACACCCATGGGAAAATTAAATAATAGATTAGCCTACATTAGGCTAATCTAATAATGTATATCACATTCTCAAACTTTCTAAAACACATCGTTTCCTACATCATCAAAATGCTTTACAGTTACTTAAACAATTGTGTATAGAAATTCAAACAATAAATTGTTACAAATAATAATATTTGCTAAAAACACTTTATTTTACTCGTGTAACCATACCCTCCTGCCAAACCAGTAAACCTAGGGGAAACACTGAACCATGATATAAATCTCAGACCCTGGTGTGAGAATGAATTTAATTGCGGCCGACTTTTACCCTCTGTATTTTGTCTGTCCGTCGATCTGTACCAGGACCACTCTGCCCGCAGCATCGTGTCCAACAGCGGTCCGAGCTGATATTACGTCCACAAAGTAACGGAAAGCTCCTAAAGACGAGAAAAAGAAGAACACTGTTATACCAGACAGGAGCTGAGGAGAGGCTCAGATGGAGCAGAGGACTGAAGGTGAACGGTTCGTACCAGTCATTTGTGTTTCGTCGCACTCGGCCTGAAGACTCTCGTTGATGTAAACCTGTATTGGGAGTAGACAAACATCTTTAATAAAACTTGAGATACGACATGGCGCTCGATGACTAGGTTTTTGGAGAATGGGAACGTTAAGTGATGTCATCGCTCTACTTCCAGGTCCAATGGAACTTTAGTCCTATTCACTATAAGGGAATGTTGCTGATACCTGCTACAGAGCTGACTACAATGTTACAATTTACTCTGCATTTTCTTTAGTAAGGCCGATATCTCTGGAACCGAAAGTACAGACTTCCCGATTTTAGATTGGAAAGAGCACAGTCAGCTTTGAGATGAGCCCTCCCACAACTTCCTAGGCTTCATGGGAGCTGAGAAACATTGTGGTGAATGTCGGTCACAGGTTTGTACACCTCAGATAGTCTTTTATATATTTCTATGCTGTAGACTTTTGCTTATAATTTCAGAACCAGAGACTTACCGTTCTTTGTTTTCTAATCTGCTTAATTTTGTCTTTCAAACAAGCTCCCTCTAAAGTACTAAACATAAACATATCAACCCTGTGCCTCAATAAAGCGCCCCCTGCTGTCACAGTTAAACACCGACACATTTTTCAGTTTAGGAGCATCACAAACAGGATTATAGACAAGACATTTGGAAAAATCGTCCAAAAACATCGGCCTTAGAAAAACACTGATCGGTCGACCTCTAGTTTGGATCATTAGCCTCATTTTGGAGTTATTACTATTATCATTACTAGTATGTTTGAAGTCTTATTTTGACAGTTCAATACAAATTGCTTATGATTTTTGTTTAAATTCAAAAGAACATATTGACATTTGAGCAAAGTAGTATAAAATATTGCAATATTATCCATTAGACGTTGCAGCTGTATTGCTGAAGTCAATAGAAGAGAATTAGCATTAACATTTTTGCATGTATTAAGACTACGCCAGAGTAGACCTGTATTAGAAGTAAAGTGATACAAGTTTTTAAATTGTATAGAGAATAGAATTTAAACAGCTCTGCTTGTGTACAAGTCTTTTCATGGTTTAGCACCAAAGTACATCTCTGACATGTTAGAGCCGTATGAACCATCTCGGGCCCTGAGAACTTCAGGGAGGGGTCTCCTGGTGGTTCCCAGAGTCAATAATAAACACGGTGAGGCTGCGTTTCAGTTTCATGCAGCTAAAATCTGGAACAGTCTTCATGAGGATGTGAGACAGGCCTCAACTCTGACTATGTTCAAATCCAGGCTGAAAACAGCTCTTTTACCCGTGCATATGAAAACTGAAAGTATTTTATCTGCACTCTTGCCTTTTACTGTCATTGATTAACTTTATGTTGATGTTTTATTGATTGATTTTATCTGCTTTCTTGTAATTTTTTCTGCAACTGTGAAGCACTTTGAATTGCCTCGTGTATGAATTGTGCTCTACAAATAAACTTGCCTTGCCTATATGTTTGACCTTTATGTAACCAGAAAGTCTCACTGAGATTCAAAACCTCTTTTTTTCAGAGAGTTCTAGCCTCAAAGGAGACTCTGTTGAATATGTTTTAGAGGTAGAAGAAACAGCCATGAGTATTTCTGCTGTAATTGTATAACACAGACCTGTCCGTCTCTGAGCAGCCACACCACGCCACTGACCAGCTGCACAAAGGGGTTCTTCTGCTGCAGCACCTCCTCCTCAGACAGATACCTACAGAGGAGAGACAGCACACATCATCTGTACCAGATCTTATCTCATGTCAGGCTGGAAAGGACATTTGAGGACAACAACTGTCTATTACTGAGCTACTATCTTCGGAAGCCTCTAATAACCTTCGGCCTGTCCTTGTCTGACCTGAACCTGCCTCAGCAGCATCAGTTTGACCTGTGAGAGAAGCATTACTGTGACCTCAGCTGTGGTGTTTGTTGGTTAAACTCAAACAGCTGAGACAAAAACACAGGAAAAAAACAGAGTTAAAGCAGGACTGGACCAGGACAAACATGAGGTCACTTGAGACTCTGGTCAAAGAATGAGTCATCTGGAATCAGTTTTCCGTTTGGGTTGACAAAGAATTTGATATTACTGCTGTCCCGATCCAATATTCAGTATCGGCTGCCAATCTAGGTAACTGAAAGTAGTGGGTTGGATCGGGCTGATTCACCAATATCCTGTTGCTAAACAGTTCTATCGCTTTAATGAAGAGTTACTGCAGTGTTACTAAATGCTACCACTAATGGCAGCAGCTTAAACACACACTGAAAACACTCAGCAGCTGCTAAAAACATAACGGCAGAGAGAGGATCCTTTTATTCATTCTTTAGAGTACAAAAAAAAACAAAGATCCCCACAGGCTGCTGCTCACTTCATCAGACAAATCTTTGTTTCTTTTGTCTATGTTACGTTTTTGATCCTGTACAGTACTTTAGATAGGGATGTACATCTCTTCATTCATTTTGTATGAATAATAATGTCCTGATATGCTTTAAAAAGCTTATCAGGACGTCCCTCATGATATCCCTCTGACAAACAGCAGCACCTCCTTCAGGCTGCACAGATGCCAACACTTTTCCCTCAGACACAGTCCAGGGCTCTGTGGTAGATGAATGTTAACCACTCTGCCATAATGCTGTCATAGCCCTCACCCAAACACAAGGCTGCCGTCGCTCCTGATCCCAAACTGAGCGTTCTGGACGCCTCGGCTGTTCCTCACCAGGCGGCCCTCGCTGACCACGTTCCCCAGACACTCTGTGGTCCTGGTGTTGAAGAAGCCGGCGTTCTGGGCGAAGAGGCAGCCTCCCCATCGGGCCGTCTGCTCCACAGGGGTGACCCGGTTCAGCCCGCAGCCACCGGGACCTCCTGGCTCCAGTACCGAGAGGGTCCTGAGGGGGTCGGACACTACGGTCATGTGACCTGCAGAGGAGAGGGAGCACATGCAAGAATGACTTTGGAGAAACATCTCACTGCAAATGAGATTTAGTTCACATTATGCATTTAACACATGTCCGACAGAGGGACAGTTTGTTCTCTGCTGAAGACATTACAATACTATCCTACAGTACTATCACACATAATTCTATCTACTGTATGATGCAAAAAAAACAGCAACTACAGTCAAAGCACGACAGCAGTACAAAAGGAAATGAGTGTACAGGATTCCTTTGCATGAGTGAAGCCAAATACCTCTGTAGGTAATAGGTATGCTTTTGATCATGGAACAATGAAAGTTAAAAAAAAACCTTTATTTTATTACTGTATTTTAAAAAGTTTATTTTATGTAAAGGGCTATACAGAGTTTAAAAATGTTAAAATGATGTATTTTCCTCCCCTACATGTTCCAGCCATGTCCTAATGTGTAGAATAAGCCCAGACCTGTTCACCACAACTGCCTCTAAAATCCTGCACTGTCACTCAAAAAGTTGTTACTTCGGGTCCGAAGTGCCGTCCTGCACGAGCTTAATATAGAGACTGCAGTTACACGTATGACCTGAGGCGGCAGTAGTGAGTATAAAATGGCCTCTCTTTAAATGAAAATGTTCCATGGCCGTTCCATTTGCCCGTAGACCTTACTCTGCTCCTTCTACATGGAACATGTTGCAAAAAGACTGGAAAACAACTGAACTTATTTCATTGAACGCTTTTAAGTCCAGATTGAGAGCACTTGAGACGACCTCTTTAAAATCTTTAAAATAAAATAAACGCTTCATTTTTCACTGATTGCGTTTTGTCTCCGGCCCATTCTACGCACGTCTGTCATGACAAAAGGATTCATATTAAATACATTAGTTAACTTTAGTCACATCTCCGGTTCGGTGCTTAGTGCGCACACTAATGGTTAACAGAGTATTAACCGCTAAGGGCCTCGGGTAACAGTTAATGAAAAACTTGAAAACGTGCAGCCCTATGAATCTCACACAGACTCGAGTACAATCTGAAACATCAGGGAAAGCCTTTAAGCCCCTGGATGTACGAGAATGATGTCAGATGCAGGGCTCGAAATTAACTTTTCTTGGTAGCGCTTCTGCTCTTAATTCTGAAATTTAGGAGCAGAGTCAAAAACTTAGGAGCACAACCAAAAAACAGACGCTTTTAACAGCGATGAAGGGAATTTAAACATATCACATGCCACTTCCGGCCTTCTGTTGCATTTTAGATGCATTAGGCTAAATTTTAACATTATAAATGGGACACCAGATTTTGTGCCTCCCAATCGCCCCCAACCCCCGACTTGCTCCGCCCCTGCTTCACTGCACTTCATCTCCTCTCTCTGCGTCCACTCTCCTCACTCTGTGCTGTGGAGACAGCTTCATAGATCACGCAACACACGGCAAACCCTTTTGCCAGAACCTTAGAAGACGTGTTAAACATTGCGTTTGTGACTTTACGTTTTGTATTTTGCGAGAGCGGCGATGATTCGCTGTCAGCTGCACGAGGGGGCGAGCGGGATGGATTGAAGTTTGCGCTGCTTCTCCGCCCGACATCCGAGCGACATTAGAGAGATCGTCCCCAGTCCCAATGAGTTTATGAATGACATATATATTCCTCGTTTTCTCATAAAGAGACTGCAGTTGCGTAAATACATTGGCTCATTCAATGAAAGCGGGCAGAGGAATGAGAGCGTTGCACAGGCACACGCAGAGAACACGCGCTAGGCTGGTGCAGGACGGCCCAGGCAGCGCGTGTGACCGGGAGGAATGACAGCGGCGCTGAGCCAAAAGAGAGAACAGATCGTAGTGTACTATAAGCTCTTGAACCATTTTGGAACAGAAAGTTTGCTGTTGCTGACAGGCAGCGTTTGTGAAAACAATGACACAAGCTTTTTTTAAGGTAGCACGAGAAGGTTTTCTTTTAAGGTGGACCGGAGCATTTGCGAGTGATTCTATTTTTAGATCGCAAAGGCATAATTTTGGGAGCATATGCGACCAAAATAGTCGCAATTTCGAGCCCTGAGATGTAAAGCGAAATAGAGAAAAGAGAGGAGTCACAATACCAGAGAGAACGGCACAATACCAAGCACTGCCCAAATATCAAGTTCAAATCTGGGTAATGGAAATAAGCTCCTACGTTGCATTTTTAACGAAGCAAATAAGCTGATATTTGGTCAAACATGATTGCAAACCTACATTATTATATGACGTGTGAAAAGATGTCCTAGTCTTGAAACAGGTTTTGTCACAGATGACGTTTAAACTGCCTTGTGTACAGACCGTGGACCCAGCGTGGCCCGGAGGAGCCTTCCACACTGGTAATGAAGACTCGGGACTCGGCCTCCTCCGTGTCCTGACTGGAGTCTGCTCTCCAGGTCTGGTGAGTGCTGTTCCCGTAGAGCAGCGGCTGGCACTCCCTGACCCGCCGGTGCGAGTGAGCGGGGCCATGGCCGTTAGAGTAAGGCAGGAGCAGGTCTAAGCCCGGAGAGCTGAGGAGGGACAGGATATAGAGGAAATCATGAGGAACATTATTGTCCACTTTTAAAAGGCACACTGTGTAACATTTTGGACTATACAGTTGCCATCAGAACAAAACCTGCTCCTAATGACCAGCTCGACACAGAAAATGCTATTGCTGCAGTAGGTAATCAAAGAATGGATTTGGATGAGGATTTAACCAGTTTAAATCTGAAATTCAGCTGACTTTAGTTGACATCTCCATGGAGACGAGTTGGAGACATACTCACCCCCGGTAAAGTTTCAGTCGAGCCGCTCACAGCAAAAGCACATTTTTGTTTGTACATTGATGAGGTATTTTTCAATGATGAAAACATCGGTCATAAAATAAATGCTTGTATTTCAATTTTATTTATTGGGTAAAATTCTACGTGGTTTGGCTTTAAAGCAGTACTAAGTAACTCATGCCCCTAGAGGCCATAAGTGCAACTGCAGGTGTCGTAGCAAGTTGCGATTTTTTAACTTATTAATTGTCCGTGAGAGTAAATACTACGCTGACAGAAAAGACAAAGAGAGAGAGGGATATTGTACATCCAATTACACAATAGAAATGCATTTTTTCACTCAAACATGGCTGTAAATACTGTTTCAATTGGTGCTAGCCCGCAGTTAGCTTTGCCCGTTAGCCTGTTAGCTTCTTCTTCGTGAGACACCAGGGGAGATGAAAGACCCTCCAATAATCCCATTAACACTTGTATTACCCCCAGAGGGACTATGAAGGATTTATTAAGGTAAACAAGTTACTTAGTTCTGCTTTAAGTTAGTGTAGAGAGAGACTAGAGCTGGGCAATTAATCGAAAGTTAATCAAAATCGCAATCACAACTTTGGTCAATCTCAATAATCGCCATGCGACTTTATAATCGACAGGTTTACAGCCATTTCTTTGGCACAAACAGTACCTAGTTTGGGAGTTTGATCGAGACAATGGAAGACTTTTGAGCGATAAATGAGAATTGATAAAAGCATTTGTTTTTGTCTGAGCTGAGGTTTGAATAAAAGATGTATCTATTTTTATGAATCAACAAGATGTATTTGATTTATTATGAAAAAATAAAATCGAAACGAAAATCGAGATCGATCGATATGGGGGAAATAATCATGATTATTTTTTTTTCCAAAATCGCCCAGCCGTAAGACAGACAAAACAACAGATTACAAAATAAATAGTATGAATTCAATTTGAGTTTCCCTCTCACTGAATATTGTATTTTCATGGAATACCCATGAAAATCCCCGTTTCAGAGGATGATGTCCCACACTGCTCCTCATTCCTCTTCCTCCTGCGCAGCTCCCTCCGCACCACAACAGTCTTTCACCATCTTCTCCTCGTTTGTCCCTTTTTGTTTCCTGTAGCGCCTCTTGTGACGCCTCCACTGTGCTGCAGGTGTGGGAGCTCTTGGTGCCTCTTCAGTGTTTCAGAAGAAGACATTTGTAGGTCTAAAAAGTCTTTAGCTCATAGCTCTTTGTTAACTTTTAAAATAGCGGGGTCCTTCATGGCTAGTACAGTCTCACTGCAGTACAAAATCCACTGTACCTCACAAAAACATACAAACTACAAATGCAGTTTGCAGAAAAAATGCCAAAACAAAACAAAAAACGCCACTGTACCAAGAGAGAGGGAAGTTACTATTTCTTTTACTCAAGTAGGAGAACAGATACTTCATTTTTAATATTACTGAAGTAGAAGTAAAAAGTACTGCATGAAAAAATAAATTTGGAAAACTACATCAAAAAGGCACTTAAATAAATGTACTTGAGTAATAAATGTAACTGTAACTACCTACCTCTGATGGCATGCAATAATTCTAATCATTATTCAATATGAATATGTTTCCCCTCATTTATGTGAAAACCACATTGTCTACAAAATATATAAATATATACTACATTCCCTACTTTAAAAACAACAAGTTTCTGTAAAAACAAAACATGTCCAAGTAAAGATTTTGATCCATGAACAACAAAACAGCGCCATCTTTTGGTTTTGTTCGCAACTTGTTTCCCCTCAAAGTGAAAAAGGAAAACATTTAGTCAGCTGATCTCCCAGCAGACACCATTAACATTTCCCTGCATTACATTTTCATTTCATTTTCATTCTCACCAAAACTTTGTGTACTTTTGTGGCGACAAAAAAAATCTTATATACTGGATAGGTTTATTTTGTTGACCAACGAAATTGGTTGGAAAAAACACTGTGCTTCTAATTATAAAGCATTTTTTTGTATCAATTTCATGAACTGGAGGCTACTTTTCTGGCATTTCTGTGTGAGAGTGACCCAAGTGAACGTGGCTATACATCCCTGTCCAGAAGTGGGATGTTGCAAATATGTTAGGACAGTTATGGGTGGGTTTTGGACCAGGAATAGCATTTTAATTGAATGGCTTCCTCTCTCAATGTTTGTAATCAGGAATATAAAGGGCCTTTAAAAGATGTATCATAGCCTAAAGCCTAAATATGCAGCACTGTTTATTATACAGTGAAAATTCCTTACAATTATACACATTTATGCCTGGAGTCTAACAAACGATGTGTGAATACAGGTTAAAAAACTATTTTAAGATGACATACGTTTGGGTTCACTCCCCTTTGAGAACTTTGGACGCCGACTAGGCTGCAAACTTTACATACAACTGATCAATCACTTTTTTTTCTTTTTTTTACCAGCATAATTTAAATATTGTATGTCACATTTTTAGCTTCACATTACACATAATAATTCAGATGAAAAAGTTAACTAAGCTGAGATAATCAGGATAATCTTCAGGTACAGCTGCTCGGTTAGCCGTTAGCCGCTAGTTAGCTCCAACAACCGACACTTCCGTAAACTCACCGTGAGTTTTCTGAAGCGTGAAGCGGGACACAGAGCCCCAGCAGCGGCCACACGAACAGGAGCCAGACCGCGGCCATAAGCGGAGGGAAACTTAACCCGCCACGGTGCTCTCTTCTTCGGCTACAGCCCGCATCCTGCTCCCGGTGACAGCGGCGGAGCCTCCACTAGTGTGACGCTACAACGAGGAAGAGATACAACTTCCGGTTTGCTACTATAAAACAAGATACTAAAGGAGTAAACTGTTTTTGGTTACCCTGCCTTAACCGAGTGCATTTTCTCCAGTTCAGTTTTACCCACATCTAAAAGCTTCTTGACTGGAGAGTTTACAGCCTACAGGCCAGAGTAACGCCTAATTTGAAAGCTAAGACCTGCAAAACTCATCTAGCTGTCAAGTTTTTGTTTGGCCACATTTTATCACATTTCATTGCTTTTGTGGCATTTTTATTGTCACGTTTTGGTCACATATTCAATGCTTTTTTGTCGCAAGCATAACGAGGAAGAAGCTTAGATTAGTTTTGTAGGTCTTAGCTTTCAAATGAGGTGTTACTCTGGCCTATAGGCTGTAAACTCTAGTCGATAAGCTTTTAGATTTGGGTAAAGCCGAATTGGAGAAATGTGCTTGGTTCAGGTGGGGATTAAGAGGCTATAGGATCCCCATTAGCTCCCACAGCATGTTTGCAAGTCTTTCTGGATTTAGTGTCAAAATGATAGTAAAATACTACTTGTTTAACCGTGAATTTCACATGAACGCCAACTAATCTTGTAGCTAAGTTCCTCTGGGAAAACTGAGGAATAAAATGCTGCCTCCCTTTGCTCTGGGTAAGAAGTGCTTTTGTGTTAAGGTCAAATTAATTAATTTGATCTAAATTAGGATGAAATCTAAACTGAAACCAGACGCCGGACTATAACAGGAAAATAACCAATGATTTAACAAGACTAAACTATAAACTCAAACAAAGCAATCCTAAACCATGATGAAAACATGACTAAACTGGTGCTACAAAAGCTAAATGTCCTTATGTCCTGGAGAGAAATACATGCATTACTTTTGGATCAGTTGCTTACAAAATTCAATCCTCTTATTTTGAAATGGGGGTTATTTAATCTCCTGCCTTAATGCTGTAACTTTACTCAGACGGTCACATGACTTCAGCCGCTGTTTTCCACGTGGCTCTGAGCAACACGTCATCTGTCAAACTGTCAGTCTGCTTCTGAATAAGGACTATTACAAAAAACAAAAATACAGAAGAACTTTAAACCGTTGAAGTTTCCTAAACAAGAGGTGAAACGTCTTTGACTAAATGGCCTTGTGCAGATGACTGAGATCTTGTCAAACATAAAAGTAATGTTTCACATTCTATCAATGCAAAAACACAGTATCATGTTTGAAAAACATTAGTCTGAAATAAAATAAAGAAATAAAGTCTCTGAACTTTTCAAACATGTTTTGTCATAAAGCATTTGACAAATGTTGCTTTCATCAACTGATAGTTGTTTTAAAGTTTTACTAAAATAATAAAGTAATATTTGTGACTAAAATTGGACTAAAACCAAATGGATAAAATGGTCTAAAAATATTAAAACTTCCAATGACAGATTGAAAGAGCCTCATTTATTTAAATGAAATGCAAAAAGAACCAGTCTAGTCTAGCTTTGCTCATGTCAGACAAAGTCCATGAAAAAAATATAATAATGTAAAGGTAAAGTAAACATAATTAATTTTAGATTCAGTCGACTAAATTTAAAGAGACAACACAAATAAAAAAATGTTTTTGACTGAATCTTGCCAAAAAACTGAAACACCTTTTCAACCAAATACTAAGACAAAAGATGTTATTTTAATGTCTCCATTTCTTTGATCTGTTTCCATCCTTCCCACACTGGTCACTCTGGGTCTGATCAGTGTGGAGTCTCTGCTGTGTGACTTTTAAATGTCTGACGCTCCGATCACAACCCTCAGGGTGCTGACCCTCATGTCTTATTTCAAGGATTGTGAAGTGAGAGCTTTTCCTGCATTTATCACACAAGGTTCAGTTCATTGTGGACTCTCTTGTGCCTCTTAAGTACAATAGAGGTAAGATTTTAAGCCCGAGCCCGACCCAAAGTTCGGGCCGGGTCGGGTTTTTACTTTTATTCTTTTTATTTTTTGCTGATTGTGTCATGTTTCAGCAGCACGGCCAGGCAATGCTTCGATACCAGCTACACAGAGAACATCGCAATTCACTCTTTCTCTCAGGACAGCATTTAACTTACAGTGGATAAATAAGCAGTTTGGTTCCTGTCTGTGCGTAAAAAGTAGTCTTTTGTAAATGCAGCATGATGTTTATGAACAATGAGGAGGAGAAGAGAGAGAGAGAAAGAGGAGGGACACTGACAGCCTGTGCTGCATTTGCTCGAGCGTGTAACCTGCCCCACTGAGAAGTTTGAACTAAATTAAATAAACATTATGAACACAGCATGAATGCATGTAACTGCTTTTAATATTCCACGAGCTTTAAGACATCGAGTCAGTTTGAACAGAACAGGAAAGGTTTCATTTTACACATGCCTCACTGCGCTGCTCCTTGAATCAGTCTGGACTCTGGTTGATGCCTCTTAAGCTCACAAGGCTTTTGTACAGACAAAACCGTATGTTGAGTGGCAATCCTGATCGTCCCAACACTTGAACTCTATCGGAGGAGAAAAAGCCAGTCTGATGGAATCGATAAGTGCACAGTTCTGGTGTCCTCCAGCATTTTTGGGCTCTCCCGGGCACCACAAACTGTAGGTCGAAGGGTCACTGTCTATCCACAGCCAGGCTCCTTCCTAGATTTGGCAGAGACACAAAAACAGTATGATTTATCTCTGTTCTCTTTTCTCACACGTCCAAAGAAATGAAAGAAATGAACACGCACAGTCTGTGCATCCGAGTAACCGATCCATGCTCTATGTCCCTCTGCCAGAGCCTTCACAAAATAATCCTCTCGGGAGCTGCGGATGGAGGCGAGGCTTCCACCCAACGTCAGACAAAATTCCTGAGAGGGACAGATGGAGATTCTCAGAGAAGGTTCTTCTCTAGTTCAGATACAAACCAGTCGGACTCACCTGAGCATCAGTCCACTTTAAGGACTTTGAAAAATAAGCGTAAGACCGCCCCTCGAAGATTGCCCAATTGACTGCAAATCAAACACAAAGCAGGGGTGGTTTATCATTCAAGCGTGTTATTGGAGAGAAGCCCAAGAATGAGTCATCTGGACAAAGGTTTATGAAAAGGATTAGCTGCTTTATATGACTTATGGGGGTGATAACAGGCTGGTATTAATCACGTCTGCTGAGGGATAAGTCTGCAGCTTCAACCCACCTGTGTCCTGGGCCATTATGGCTCCAACCAGGAGAGTGAAGACCACCAACTTCATTGTGGACATCTATACAAACACAGCAAAAAACGTCAGGTGTTTGGAACCAAACTTCAAAACAAAAGCTCAGACCCACTATGACTAACATGAAGATATTCAACGACAGGCTTCAGCTTCAAAGACTGTTCGTTTCAGAGTTTTAAGCAAAACCTATGTTGGAACTAGCTACATTTAGGAGAAAAGAACTTAAATCTGAACATTTGAGATCAATGCAAGGCTTTTATTAAGGATACCTTTACACAGCACTCACCGTAGACGATGATAGTTGTTTGGGACCTGGGACGATCAAATATCAATCTGGAAAGAACTCGTGGTTTGCACCAAAGGCTCTGTTGAGTTGTCTGAAAACCAGGGTTTATAAAGAGCCCAAATGTGGGGAGTCTGGGGGAGTGAAAATTCTTTGGTATTTTCTCTTCTAGAGAAAATTCCAAAGAATTTTGGAATGGGGACATCAACTATTGAAGTTGGCACAACCAGCGACAGTGCAAACAGAAAGGGTTATGCCATCCCAAATACAAAGTGTCATACAATGTGAATGTAGTATATGGTCAATGGTCACATTTATAAATTGCTTTTCTGCAGTCATTGCTTTTCTGCTTGTTCGCCCCGCTCCACCCCGCCTCACTCTTCTGGTTGGAGCGGCAGTCTTATTTCTCAGCAGATAGTCCATGGGCCAGACCAGATATCGGTACCACCCAAGGTGGCAAATGTTCATATGTTTTGGTATGATAGCCTTTTCAGAGTTACAGCTTTTTCATAGTTTTCAGCTCTTGCACTGTAAATTGTAATAAGTAAAGTTTACTTGGTAGAAACCAGGAAACCGGATGCACAAGAAATATCTTGTACAGGAACACTTGTCTTCATAATTCAACTATACTGTTAGCATACAAGTATTGTGAACTCAAGGTACACAAGTTAAACTAAATAGGATTTACCATTTTATTTTACACTTTCGCTTCTTATACAGTATATTATGAATAACTTGGTTAACTACGCTTATCCTAGTAGTGCTAACTTGGACATAGTAAGTTTGTCTAAGTGACAATAACTGGACTTGCATGCAATACTCTACAGATAAAAACATACTTAAATGGTCTCAACTTATATAGCGCTTTTCCACCTACATTAGGCACTCAAAACGCTTTACAGCAAGGATCCACTCACCCATTCACACTTTTCATTCATACACCAGTGTACGCAGACACTGGAGGCCAGTAGGGTGAAGTGTCTTGCCCAAGGACACAACGACAGTGTGCATTTGCGGGAGCTTGGATTCGAACCCATGACCTTCCAATCACGAGACGACCTACTCTACCACCTGCGCCACCGTCGCCCCACCAAACCCAACACCACTTAACTTCATATCATTCACACATTGCAAATTACAGGACACACTTGAGTAGAATGAATATTTTTTATTACACTTGAACAGAAAGTTATTTTTGAACTGTGAATTAACATCAATAAAACATCTTAATTACAAAATAAAACTGCAATACTTTATTATTATTATTATTATTATTAACTAGATAATACAATTAATAAAATATAATTAAAATATTTAGTAAAGTTAGTATTACACTGGCATTAGCAGTATCAACTTCAAGTCAAAATCGTTTGATTTTTTTTTTCTAGAACTGAGCAGTGAAATCAAATCAAAAACGTATTGTGATGTATTGCACTGAAATAGACCCTATTAGAGTTAAAACATAGGAGAAGATGCAATGATTTACACTAGAAATTTAATGTTGTTTGTTGTCAGGTGCAGATGAACTGTCTCTTCCGAATTCATGAAACTAGTCTTCATACCTTGGTCCACGTTGAGTGAACAAAGTCCCCAAGAGATGGTGAAAAACTTGAGTTCATGCATAGTGTCCATAACATCAGGTCCCTCCAGAAGGTTTGTCATAGGCTGATGCTGTGTTCACACCGAACGCCTCCTGCGCCTCCAAAGCGTCAGGTTTACATTGAAAATACATGGGGGACGCGCCTCCGGGAGCGTCGAGAGGCCCCGCGGCGCGTGACGCGCCTCCTGTGCAGCGCGTTTTGAAGATTTTCGCGCCTCGGACGCGGCGTGGCCGCTTTGGAGGCGCGTGACGCGCCTCGGACGCGGCCGACGCTAGAGTTGGGATTGTTGAACTTTTTCGAGAAATTCGCGAGCGTCGACCAATCAGGAGCTTTCTCCAACAGTGACGCACGCTGTAGCTGAGCCACCGTCGGTCTGGGGCAGATCCTCTGCCGGCCCGCAGATGTAAACAGTCATGGAGGATTATCCTGTTGGGAACCGGAGCTACAGCAGCTCTGGGACTTTTACAAAGACATACATCAGTGTTTCTTTTACCTAAACACCCAGGATTAAAAGCGGCAACAAGAAAACTTATTTGAGTGGCTGGATCTGCGCTGGGAATGTGTTTGGGACTTGATGATGCACAGAACATTCCCAAAGCTGCTACAAGCCAATCGATATGAAAACGAGAAATATGCACGAATAAAGTCTATTAAGCCCCATCTACATAAAGCAACCGTGTAACAACGATCACACACTGAGCCAGGCTTGTTGATTTTTAAGTTTATTGCTCACATTTTATCTACAACGGGCCGTAGTTTTCTCCCCGAGTTAGCTGCGCATAGAAATAAAGTATTTCTATGCTAGCCGCTTAGCAGCAAACAGATAGCTCGCATTGACCCCTTGGAAAACAAGTATTATGCACTAATCACGTCAATAAAGCCCTTAACTACACAGAACAGCCTTTATGATGGGCACACACAGAGATGGGCTTGACGCATTTGTGGTTTATTGCACACACTTTTTTTTTAACAACAATGAGCTGTATGCGATCGCAAAAAGCTAATCGGGCTAACCTAGCTTATAGCCACTTGCCACCAATGTCCCTTCAACCGTATGGGCTGGATATGAGCTTAAATACTGGGGAGATCCTGCGTAGACCATGGGGGAATAGTTAAAGATCCATAAGACATGGCAGGAGCAAAGAGGGAGACTAGTTAGCCTCCGAACAACTGCAGTTTTCAGGCACGAGCTGTTTCCAAGATGGCTACGAACAGACTCTGAGTTGACGGGCGGCCAGGGCGTCTTGACGCTCTGTGACATTTGTGACAAGCGTCTGACTTCAGTAAGCACAAGCGTCCAACTACGGACTTGAGGTGCGTCTTTGACGCCCAGGAGGCGTTCGGTCTGAACACGGCATGAAGGTCTCATGTGTCGTAGCTGCTGTTAAAAGAAGTCTCACACGTCTCTGAATCCTGTTGTGAAAAGAACACAGGTTTTATTAAAATGGTAAGATATATCAGCGGTTGTAACAGAAATAAATCTAACATATAGGTGTTTGTATTTATTCACATTATTTGACTGAACAGTGTCAACTGTATAAGATCATGAGTAAAATAAATACTTACTGAGCAGATCAATAGCAAGTGTGTGTCAATTTTCAAGACTAGCAGAGACTTCAGGACTGCATTGTGGCATCCTGGCACTTACAAAAACAAAAGATACCCAAAAGTCAATTCACTTAATATCAAAGTTATTTCAAATTAGTTACACAAATGCAGAAAACCCCTTACTTGTTGATTCATGTGCTGGGAGAAAATCATGACTGTTTACAGCTGCTCCTTTGTTGATGGTCGTTTTAGATGCTTTGACTGCAAAGGATATTTCAGGTTTTACATGAGAATTCAGAATCTCTTTGAACCTGATGAAAACAGTTTGACTATGAGAGTGTATTTCAGTTATGCTTTCTTTTCAACTTCATACAAAATATGGAATACTTACAATATCAGTCACCTAAAAGTGAGAGAACACAAACAATATTTAGATAAAATAAAAGACATACAGTAAGTCAAAGATGTTGTATTGTTAGCAACTTTGTATATTTGTTTCTGAAACCAAGTATAAAAGAAAACAGATCTTTAAAAATAATGTTCCCAAATCAAATGTTAGTAACTCTTTTAAAAGCGCTTTAAGATGACAGTAAAAATGCACTGCAGTCAAAAATCACAGTTAACTAAATATACTTGGCCTATTCTATATAGGCTACTTCGTGTTTCTTTCTCACAAAATGCATAATTTACATCAAAGTTTTAATATCTTACTTACATGGTAAAATGAGCAGTTTCCACCGTGTTTTCCACTCCATTTGAAGAGACATTTCTGGTTTTCAAATTCAAATACTAGTTCTGCACTTGCACAGCACAGGGTGCAGTACAAACCAACTGGAGTGCTCCATGTCACCACCTAGCGTCCTGGCATGGTATAGCGCTAAAACAGACTAAAGTAGAGTTTACTTGAAATGGTCCAGTGTCTCTCAATGCCCTTTCCAAGTGTGGTGTCTAAACAGGCTCTATACTATGTTTTTGCAAGTAAGATCAATTTTTTGAGAAAAAAACGAGAAACCATAGGTCCACAACAGTTTTACTACGTTTAATGCCTTCCAGGAACATCACAGACATAAATGTCTGATACTGGGTATTTCTCTAGACTCTGAGGACTCTGAGGAAATGTATAACATATCTGTATTTTCTCAGCTTAAAGCCTCACTGTGAGCCACGAAGTAAAACAATGTCAACCTCATGTGAGCATCTCCCATAGAAATAAGCCGATATCTGTCATTCTAAGGTTGGAACAGCTGGTGGGACCTTCTGTCCAGGACAGGCCCAATGCAACTTGAAATAACATTGATTAAAATTACAATTATTCTGTACCATATGAATTATATCCTAAATCCAAAATCGATTCTAATTTTGAAGAAAATGCAGCCATGTTTTCCCGTATCACTGTTTTACTCATTACCAGTTGGCACCAAGAGGTTTGACAAACACAGACTTTGAGCTTAATCCGGTAAACACAAAGTTAGGCCTGACCCACCGTGACACAAACGATAATCAGAATCAGAATCGTTTTTATTGTCATGGTTTGAGAACAGGTTCACAAACTAGGAATTTTTCTCGGTGCTGACGTGCAACATAAAACATATAACACAGAATCTAGATAAAAAATAAGGTATAAAACTTTAAACTATAGGCTATGGGGGCATGTTAAATATAAATAAATTAAATATTAAATAAGAATATTAAATAAATAAGTCAAATGATGTGAGTCAATGATTATAATAAGGACGTCCATGGATCCAAAGGTTCAATTTCGTTCAACAAAAACGCATCAAAAATGTGACAAAGCAGGTGACAAAAGAAAGTGATGAAAAATCAACAAAGCAGGCGACAAAAACGTGGCAAAATGAGGTTTTGCCATGCACTCGCCTTAACCGAGTGCATTTTCTCCTATTCAGCTTTACCCAAATCCATATGGTCACAGCCTAAAGGCCAGTGTAACGCCTCATTTGAAAGCTAAGACCTACAGAATGAATCTAAATGGAGCTTTTTTTGGGACATTTTTCCATTGCTGTTTTGTCTTTTTTGTTGCGTTTCCGTCACCGATTGTTGTCACTTTTCGCCCCACTTTTTTATAGCTTTTTTGTCATGTTTTTTTCGTTCTTTTGTTGCATTTTCATCCTTGTTTTCGTCTCATTTTCATTGCTATTTTGACACTTCAAGAAGCTTTTAGATTTGGGTAAAGCCGAACTGGAGAAAATGTGCTTGGTTCAGGTGGGGATTAAGAGGTTATAGGATCACCATTAGCTCCCACAGCATGTTTGCTATAGAGTCCAGATGTCGAGTTTACGCAGACTTGCTTGTAATATTACCATCATTTGAAGGGATGATTCCAAAAGTTATTTATTTATTTTTAACAGTTAATTGCAATTACAGTATAATCCTTAAAACCGATATTGGATGCATTGATAGTTTGGTTAACAGCATTTAATGTACACAGGGAACGAGACCTCACAGCCCACAATGACTTTGCCTCGATGTAAGTTGTGGTGTACTGGCAGTTTCGGGAGGAATTATCTGGGTTTAAAGCCCAGCAGGTGACCTTCCTGAAGGGTTTGTCGCTGTACCCTGTCACTCCCTCAGGTCTTTGAGGCTGGTGGGTAGAGAGTAGGGATGCAACGATTCTCGATATTATATCGAATTGTTCGATACGCCCTCCTCGATCCAATACGCAAATATGTTCGATAAGAATCGAAGAAATATTGTAGATGTGCCGCGGCGGCCCGCTAGCATAGAAGTAAATCCCGCCAGCTACTATCACCCTGTGTGCTCTCACTGAGAAACACAGCAGCCCCTCCGACCAGAGAGAAACTCCTCTCCGTGAAAACCCCCTCTCTCCTGTGTGTCTGCCTGTGAGGCGGAGGGAGCCACACATGTGTTAGCCAGCTGGTGTTTGTAGCATTATTAGCTTCCCGCACCCGGGACATGGCGAGAAACAACAAGAAAACCACCACCTTCGCACAGATCAGCTGTGGCAGGGTTTTGCTATGGATTATAATGACCAGGGGAAGATAATGGTGTCTGGAAACAACCAACATGAGCTCCATCTACGGCGTCATGTCTCTCATACAGCTGTCAGCGAGCAGGACAGAAAAGGTAAGAAAAAAGCTTTGCCTCCGATAAACATGAGAAAAATCACTCCTGGTGATGTTGTCACATAAAAGTATAGTTTTGAACACTTTATCTGGTAAACTCAGGAGGGATTAAGCTGTATCAAATGTCAAAGTAATGTCAATTGTATGTGAGATGCTGACATGTTATTAGGAGAGCTCCTTATGGGGAAAGCAGCAGCTGCATGTGTTACTATTAAACGCACGAGTCGAGTATAGGATGAATATGGAGTTAGCGCACATTGGCTTTCTTGCTTTAGCCTAGTCCTTTTGAGCTGTCATTACTGTGTAATGATGTAAATTCTTAAATAACATAAGAATATAAGCAGCTAAAAGATACTAAACAAAAACACTAAACTTTAATACAGTAATTTTTTAGCATTTGAATACTTTGCACTAGAACCTATTTTGATACAATACAGCACATAGTGTAATTCGGTTTTGAGGAATTTTTGCTTGTCAGCATAATCTTATTTAAAAAAAAAATAGGACTTACATTACTTTTTCAGCGCATTAAATCTATCAAATCGAATCGAAATCGTGACCTTCATATCGCAATAAGTATCGAATCGTGACAAAAGTGAATCGTTGCATCCCTAGCAGAGAGTAGTCCCCCAGGATGTCGCTGCACACTTTGCAGTCTCTCCGTCTCAACCGCGGCAGCATCTTGTTCATGAAGTCGTTGCCGTTCACAGGGGTGTTCTGGGAATACGTGAGGTGAGGAAACGCTCATACTGATCATTCAGGTTCCCTCTAGAATAATACTCGCATTCCAAGCAGAGATACAGAGGGAGGGCAGACAGCAGCAGCGCCAGAAAGAGCAGGTCCATGGTCTCTGTGGGAACACACACCACAGGAGTCAGACCCTACACCTACAATTATCCTAGCATAGAAAGAAATTCTAGGGCTGGACGATAAGGCAAAGAAAAAAAAATCACAAATGTTTTCCCACTCGTATTGATCGATTTCGATTTTATTTTATTATTTCATATTAAAAACTGAGCATTGTAGCTGATGCGTGGACAAAAGAATATTGTTGTTGTTTTTGGCTCCCCCATGTGGTCTTAATGGTTCATTGACACTTGTCATACAATTTGGCACAGTGTTATCCCAATGTTTTCATGGGGACCAGTTTTACGGTTTTCTTTTAAAGAGGCTCCTTATTTCAAGCAAGATTTCTCAAGATTTTCCTCATCCTAAAAACCTGAATTTGTAAAAATAAATTTGCATCGTCATACAGTTTTGCAGACAGTTATTTGAGCATTATTTGTATTTAAGAAATGTTCTAATACTTGAACTCCTCCAGTTCATGTGTCTCCACGTCTCTGCCCTAATATGTTTGGTGGAAAACGCTTCATATTTCTTTAGGCTTCAGACATTGGGAGTTTCAGCAGTTGTATCATTATTATTTTAATTTCATGTTTGAACAGACTGACAAATAGAAAGAGGAGTGGACCAACAATCAACAGCCTGATCAGCTCTAAGAACGAGATGAGCTGCACGTCATGGTCACACCAGACACTGACTGGTTTTGTGAGTTTAAGCAGCGCTTAAATGAGGCACGGCAGACGACCTGTTTGTGGTGGTGGCAGTAGAAACAGCTTTGTCTGAAACATTTTGTACCATAGACTTTGTAGCAGTAACAGGAGCAATGATTATGTAAAAATCTTTAGCCAACACTAAAACATGTTTATAAGGGTAAAAAAACAACAACAATAACACTAATCTGCATTAAAAAGAAAGACTGGACAATGTTTATTTCAAAGCTTGATCTAATAACCCTCGCCTTTACCGACCACATTTTCTCCAGTTCAACTTTACCTAAGTCTAAAAGCTTCATACAGCTGAGGCAAGTACCTCATTTGAAAGCTAAGACCTAAGTCCTGTGAGGAAACAAGCCCACTCTGCAGTCAGTTCTGTTGCTGAACTGTGTTAACCTGTTCCTGTTTGAAAACGTGACCGGAGCCATTTTGTTTGATACATGTTTGAGAAATCCTGTATATTTAGTCTGTCTGCTTCTCAAAAACCGATGCTCATTTTGCCATTTTATTCCAGCTACTTTGCATGCCTACATCTATTTTCGTCTGATAGTTTGCGGTGGCTTTTCTTTTGAGTGTATTTATTTTCCGTACTTTTGGGTGAACGGTGGGCTGAAAATGTGAGCAATTACACCCCATTGTCTCGAGAGCTTTTCCTGTTGGTCACCATAGTTCTCAAACTTTAAATCAAAAGGTCCAATAAATGAAATTCTCTCTAAATGTAAAGGATGTGGTTGCAGACGAAGGGACTGATCTAAACATACAGGTGAAAATTAGAATATTGTGTAAAGGGACTATTATTGTAGCTCAAAGTGTCTCCTTTTATCAGATAATGAATCCAAAACACCTGCAAAGGGTCCCTGAGACTTTAAATGGTCTCTCAGTGGTTCAGTAGAATTCATTAGCATGGGGAAGACTGCTGACCTGACAGTTGTGCAGAAAACCATCATTGACACCCTCCATAAGTCTGGAGAGGACTGTCAGGAAAAGGCCATTCTAAAGTGTGGGGGACCTTCACAAGGAGTGGACTGAGGCTAGAGTCAGTGCATCAAGAGCCTCCACACACAGACGGATCCTGGACATGGGCTTCACATGTTGTATTCCTCTTGTTGAAGCATCCTGGTCTTCCATACACCTCAGCAGAGCCACAGGCTGAGAGCATCCATGCCACGCAACCACATTATGTACTCCGGTTTCCCCTACCACTAAAAACATGTACAATAGGTCAGGATGTATGAGAGTGTGTTTGAGAGTGAGCATGGGGGACGACGGATGGAAATTAGCCCAAGGCTACAATCCGGTGTGGCTTGTTCATTAACTTGCACTGTCCCTACCAAATAAACCAATAAAAAAAAAAAAAAAGTCATGGTGAAAATAAACACTGGCTGCTACAGCGCCCTCTCCCTCAGACACTACACCCCCCTGTCCCAGAACTTCAACACAAACACAGGTCTGTAACAGGTGCTTTTAGTAAGTAAGTGCTTTATTGTCATTGTACAACTGTAGTGTTCAGGTGTCAGTCCTGAGCTGCTGCCGCTCAGCATATAAAGGTTCAAAGTCAATTATTTGTGCAATTTCAGGTCTTACAAATTTGAATTGTTCTGAACTGTAGCCTCCATTTTAATCAATATCATGATTGAAACCTGATTGGAACTGGATGAAATTTGTTTTGTTTGTGTTTTGTTTAAAAGCTTGTAAAAACACACTTCATGTTTCATGGGAAAAGAACAACCGCATCAAAATACTAAGTAAGTGAGGATACCCTCAGATACACACATTTCCCTTCACAAGCATAAAGGTTAAAACCAAGTCTTTCAGGCTTTTGAGACACGGGCAAAAGTCAAGACTTTACATTCAGAAGAGGCACTAGGACTGCAGCGTGAATGGAAGAGACTCTCCTTAAGCTTCTCCTCAGGAAGGACACAAAAGTATTTCTCACTATTATGATTATTATTATTGAAATACTCTACCATTCACGCTGCAGTGCTTTTGTTGTTGACAGAGCTGATCTGGGCTCAGTGTGTTTGAATGTAAATCAGTGATAAAGCTGTAGGTGTGGAGCTGTTTGTATAGTTAGTATAAAGTCAGCAGGGGGCAGCAGAGGCTCCATCTACACAGGTCCTATAGGGAGGGGTTTTCAAAAGCCCCAGTGACTCAGGACTCGTGTGTTCCGACAGTAGGAGTATAAGGGCAGTGATGGGGTTCCTAAAAGGGGCAGAGCTCTTTCACAGAGTATAGTTTTTTGTTTTTTTGTTGTTGTTGTTTGGTTTGCCCCCCTTCGGGGTGGTAAGCTACGCACAATCAGAATGTAACCTGAAGTAACTAGCTTCCCGAGACACACACGGTACAGTAGGTGGCGGTATGCACCTAAGCTGCTGGTTGCCACCCGCCAATAATCGAAAGAAGAAGAAGAAGAAGACTCGTGTGTTCCTGTCTGTGTGAGCTGAGAGGACATTTGCAAATGCAGGAAGAACCACAAAGACGAAGCCTCGGAGGACTTTGCTGATTTGAGGAAATATCTGCTGCCCCTCCAGGAGTCTGTCTGCACACAGGTGAGTAGGATCTGAGTAAAGCTCTGTACAATGACACGCTCACACCAGCAGCACTGACCAGTGTGGGACAGAAGGCAGAGGAGATGGCCTGGTTCTTATTAGGACTTTCTTATTCTTGCAGCTGCAGCGCTCAGACAGTGATTTAAAAACAGATAAAACATATTTGTCAATGATTCATACTGAGCTGATGGGGGAGGGGTGATATTCTTCATTTACTTCCAGTATAGACATGTGGCACAGATTTTTAAACAGGCTCTTCTTCCCAAAACATCTAATGCAGTCATGGAGCATCATCACATAAATCAAAACATTTATTAAGGACAGAAAAAAAAAACATGCAAATCGAGCATTAAAATGAAGCATTTCTTATCCATATTACATTATTTGTGGTCCAATCATAGGCTGACTGGATTTTATTTTTGGTCCAAAATAATCAAGTAAAATATTTCAAACAAAGTATCTTTTGGGAAAATTTGGCTCATGATTTCAATTTTCAAGGTTAGAAATGACCTACTCCACAAATGAGAAAGTCTTCTTCTGAACAGACTTTTAGGCAATTCCATTTCTGTCCCCTTTTCTATAATGACTATTCTCTTCAAATTGAGCCATTTCCCAAAGAAATCCATTGATCTTTGTGCTGGAAGTGCAGAAGCCAGAAGCACATGTTAGCCACATTAGCATTTAGGCACAAACTTGTTGAAAATGTCCACAGAGCCATTGATTTTATATTTGACAGTGGTACATCTGAGTAGAGGTCCATTGTCTCTGTCCAGCAATATGCCATAGTCCACATCAACAGTGAATGAAGACGTGTAAAGGGCTCTTTTCTGAATAAACAAGGCGGCCATTTTGCTAAGTGGGAAGAGTGTGACTGAGGCACCATTGTGCAGATTGGTAAATATGGAAAAAAATTACCCACTCCATTTTTCTTGCTGTTGCACTTTGTTTGACACATTGGTGAACATATGTTTGCTGTTATAACATTTGGCACTTTGGAGAGGTTTGTGCACAATGCTAATAAGATAAAACACCAAACCAAAGTTTACAAATCCAACATACTTGGACCCATTGTGAGTAACAGTAAGGTTACAACTGCACTCAGTTTGGAGTGTGTTCTATGAAGTATATTTTCAGAAGACATTTCAAATTTTGTGTAATTTTTTATATATATAAAAAAGCTATATTTTTATTCATTTTTAGAACGGCAGAACCTTTTTAACATGTTTTTGTCACAATGTCCTTCTAAATGTACATAGCAGCTATTTTTTTGTTCTGATTCCAATGAGTTCCCATAAGCAATTTGGACAATGTACAGTATGTTGTTTTAATAGTAATTTCAATATGGAGAGGTTACTGTTTAGTACAAAGACACGCTCACATCAGCAGCACTGACCAGTGTGGGGCAGAGGAGATGGCCTTTTCATTAGGACGTTCCACTTTCTGCAGCTGCAGCACTCAGACAATGATTTAAAACCAGTTTTGTCAGTGATTCACAATGAGCTGAGGGTGATACTGTAACAGAGGGCGGCTCAGTCCCATTTGATTGCACTGGGTCTGGCACTAAATGGAAATGAGGCAGAAGTAGAAGCAAAATGTACAATGTTTCTTTATTCGTCTTTAACAATATTATGAATAAAAAATATATTAATTGGATACTTAAAATCTTAACTTGAAAAATAAAATAATTTAACAAGCGCCATCCAAACTTTGCCATTCAATGTGATGTTAAAAAAAAAAAAGACAAAATAAAAAAGTCCCCGAACTCGCAGACACTACAGCGAGCCAACCTGCTCTCTGTCTGCTAATCTGAGAGTGCGGCTAAAAAGCGACTGAGACACGGGGATGATGCGTCCACATAGTGTATAGGGCTGTGTACAAATAAATACTGTACGATACTGGTACCTGAACCATACTTTTGTGACACCTGTACCAAAATATTTGTCATCAAGAATCAGAAAACAGCAACAATGTTAATGCAGTCCATGAACAGGCTTTCCGTGGGGCAATAAAAAGCATTAAAATCATTAAATGAATTAGGTCAAATCTAAGGCCTTAAAAATAATTTAAAAACGTTAAATCAGGTTAAATCTGAATTTCTGAGAAAATATAATTTGTCCTTCGAGACGGAACCCACAACAATAACATTGCTTTACTGCATTAATTTGTCTTAAAGTAATTCCACTGCAGTTCTGACTGAAATTTTATTCAATCTTCCGTTGTGTCTAATTTGGTGTCACCTGTAGAAATCCTAATAAAAGACTTTTTCTTTTTAATTTTTATCATTTATTTGAGCCGACACAAACAAGTAACTTCCTTTTAAGGCTGTCCCTTGACCCAACATGCATCCAAACCTGATCTATAAGTGTATATATATATATGTTTGTTACCTGCTTCCTGTTTCTGTCTGCAGAGAAATGGACCCAACTCGGCCTCTGCAGATTCCCCACACACAGGGGAATGCATACAGCTGTGACCAGTGTGGGAAAGGATTTGCTACTTCACGAAATCTGAAACGACACAAGATCATCCACACTGAAGCAAAGCCATATGAGTGTGACCAGTGTGGGACAGGCTTCAGAAGATCTCACAGTCTTAAATATCATATGAGGATCCACACCGGAGAGAGGCCCTATGAGTGTGACCAGTGTGGCAAGACGTTTACTCAGTCATCCGGCCTCAAATCACATGAGAGGATCCACACTGGGGAAAAACCGTACGGCTGCGATCAGTGTGGGATAAAATTCTCGCAGCTGTCACATCTCAAGCAGCACATGAGGATCCACACTGGAGAGAAGCCATACCGATGTGAGGAGTGTGGGAGGGCCTTTAATAGATCACAGTCCCTAGAATGTCACGTGAGGATCCACACTGGAGAGAGGCCATACAAGTGTGAGCAGTGTGGCAAGACCTTTTCTCAGTCATTCGGCCTCAAAGCACATGTGAGGATCCACACTGGGGAAAAACCGTACGGCTGTGATGAGTGTGAGATGAACTTTACTCAGCTCTCACATCTTAAGAAGCACAAGAGAGTCCACGATTAACTAAAGCTGCAGAAAAAGCTCTCATTACTTCATAATCCTTGAAATGAGGCATAAAGGTCAGCACTGGAGTGAAGCCCTGAGGAGTGCGATCAGACCGTCAGACACTTAAAGATCTCACAGCAGAGACTCCACACTGAGCAGCACCAGAGTGACCAGTGTGGGAAGGATGGAAGCAGCTCAGAGAATCAGACATGAAAGGAACAGCTACAGTGTTTTTGATCATTGTGGTCTCTTTGAATTTAGTCGACTGAACTGTTAAGGCTCCTTCAAAAGCTCTTTCATTGGAAGTTTTGATGTTTCTAGACCCTTTCATCCATTTTTATTATTTTTTTACCATGTCTAGCCATGTTTTAGTCATCATTAAATGCATTCACTTTGTTTTTAGTCACAAATATTATATTACTAATTGTTGGTGTTTTAGTAAAAGTCAAAACAATATTAGGACATCAACATGTTTGTGGAGTTGAGAGACACATGTACTGCATTTCAAAATAATGTTGTTTCAAACAGGCTCCTGTTTTTGATTTGATATATGTCTTTTTTTACTCACAACTTTATAACTTAAATTTAAACTGTGTATTTTTCATTTTTCCACTGAAAAATAAACTTTATTGCTGTTTTAAAAAGTCAAACAATGACTTTGACTTTTAGAGCCACATTTTTCGGACACAGCCACAACATAAAATCATGAGCTTGATTTTAGTTTCCAGTTCAGTTTATAATGTATTTTCCCACCAGAATTGTAAAGTCTTGACTTGCCTATATCTACACATTCTAAAAGCCATGGACATTGTTGTATCTGAGGGTTTAATTATTGTCAAGTCTTTTGCTGTTTAAAAGGTTCAACTGAACTATTAGTATTATCCAAAAACTGTCCGCTACCACTCTTAGCGCGCACATCCAGTTTCAGCTGGGGAGGAAAATCAGTTTAGCGCCAGGCTTTAAGGCATGACATTGAAACTTTTGGATAATAACTGATATAAATATAAGGACAACATGGATTTCTGGTTTTCTGTCATTTGAAGATGTAGTTGTCGATATTGTCATGAGGAAAGTGCACACTCCAACATTAGTAACTGCTCCTTAATAATTACTCAAGTAAAGGGTAAAAAGAAAATACCCAGGAAATGTTTTTTTAAAGTTACTTGAGTGCTGTGATGCTGAGTAACTGTTTGAGCAAAAAAGGTAAAAGACTATTAGTTGTGACTGAATGAAGAAGTTATAAGATCATAGTTGTATAGCCACTGCTTTGAGCTCCTTCCATCAGCGCACAGACACCGACTTCCATGCGCTTAGATAAAAGTGTTGTTTAGTCCCTGTGCCTTTAGGGGCTGAATAAGTCTTGGCTCATTCTGTTCGTTTCCATTGATGAGGTGAATCTGCTGCAGGGAAATCATTTTAATGGACTTTGAAATGTGTTACTTTTAATGTGGATGTATAATAGTTCGACAAGATAAACATTTTTCCCATTCCATTTTATTCTAAGACCAGTCTGAAAAACAACTAAACCAGGATTAAGCAGAACTAAGTAACATGTTTACCTTAATAAATCCTTTCCGTAGTCCCTCTGGGGGTAATACAAGTGTTAATGGGATGATTGGGGGGTCTTTCATCTCCCCCGGTGTCTCTGGCCAGAAAACCACACTTGCAACTTGACTGCCACCGGACCGGAGCCACCAATACACACTAATGGAACCACGAAGAAGAAGCTAACAGGCTAACGGGCAAAGCTAACTGCGGGCTAGCACCACTTAAACAGTATTTACAGCCAAGTTTGAGTGAAATAAATGATCTCCATTGTGTAATTGGATGTACAATATCCCTCTGTCCCTTTGCCTTTTCTGTCAGTGTAGTATTTACTCTCACGGACAATTAATAAGAATAAAAATAAAAAATCGCAACATGCTACGACACCTGCAGTGGCGCTTATGGCCTCTAGGGGCAAGAGTTACTTAGTTCTGCTTTAAAACCAAGTATAACGAGAGCTTACACGTAGTGGATTTTTAAACGGGTCCAAATTCACTGAAATTCGAAAATCTATTCTCTTAGTTCAAGTAATTGACATTTTTCCCAGCGATAAGCCAAGCTGCGGGTACAAGAATACAGTACTTAAAGATGTCAAAATGATACAAAAATATGATTAATATTTGGCATTAAACTGAATAAAGTCCAGCGCGTATCAAAGAGAGGGAAAATGTCTTTTATTAAAAGTCTTATACAAAAGGAATGATCACGTTCAGATATAAAACACTTTTCATTTACACTTTAGACAGAGAAAGAGTCACATGTGGACAAAGAGGACAGAGTTCGATGCATAGCTTATTCCAGTCCAGTCACTGAGTAACCTGAAGTATTTTGTTCATAATAATCATAATATTGTGATTGTCCTTCAGGGAGCGGTACATTCATAAGGCTGAGTGACAGGAGGAGCTAAAGCAGGCAGCCGCCAACCACTCACGTCACCGGAGCAGATACTGAGAGGTTCAAAAGGTTTCTCCCACCAAACTAGTCGCCTCATGAACAATAAGGAGCTGTAGGTTTACTTTTGTATGACTCAATGTTGTTCCACTACATGTTATTAACTCGGTTTTAACCTCTTAACCCCCACCTTAACCAAACACATTTTCTCCAGTTCGGCTTTACTCGTATACAAACGCTTCTTGAAAAAAGCGACATAATAAAATAAAACAAAAATGAAAACGCAACAAAAAAGAGACAAGAAAAAGCCGCATAAAAGCAACAAAAAAGTGACAAAAACATGATGAAAAAAGAGACAACGCTTCAAAAATGTGACATAAACGCGGTGGCAACGTGACAAAGTTTTTCTCAGTCTTAGATTTCAAATGTGGCATGACTGTGGCCCAATGGGCGAGGAACGTGCTTCTCTCTGGTCCTCATGGCATTGCTGTAATACCACCCCCTTGTGACCAGGGGCGACTCCAAGAGACATTTGGGAGCATTGATTCTAATGAGACTTCCGAGCTCCCAAGAACGGCTGAAAAGCCTGGCTCCAAAGAGTTCTTCTTTTTCTAAAACTTGCTATGGCCCATGTGACAACGCTGGGGTGGGTGAAATATTTTTAACCACGCTGGTTTTTGTTTATCAGCCCGAAAAAGTGGAAGCCTGTTCAGTGCATTGACTGGGTCTGTTGAGGCTCCGGCTTCCCGCCTTTTTGTCCTTTTAAGGAACAGGCTGCGTAGGAGGAGTCTGAGCGGCCATGTAAGTTTCACACATGACTCGGGACCTTTATGCGGCTGAATAGGTAATCGTCTATCTCTAATTATTATATCTATGCTCTGGCCTAGAGGCTGTAAAGTTTTAGATTTGGGTGAACTGGAGAACATTTCATTTTATACTCACTACTGCCACCTCAGGTCTTACGTGTAACTGCAGTCTCTATATTAAGCTTGTGCATGACGGCACTTCGGACCTTTTTGAGTGACAGGGCAGGATTTTAGAGGCAGTTGTGGTGAACAGGTCTGGGCTCATTCTACACATTAGGACATGGCTGGAACATGTAGGGGGAGGAAAATACTTAATTTTTACATTTTTAAACTCTGTATAGTCTCTTTAAGGCGGGGTAAGAGGTTAACATTGCATGTGACAAATAAATGTCTAAATATCTAACACCAGGCATGAAAGAGTTACACGAGCTTTTGCTCTGAGAATGTACTGATGTTTCTTTATCACTGCAGGGTGAATCGATGCAGTGGATCGGAGTGAGCTGATGATGCTGCTGTAGCCGGATTCTGGCCGGTTTGAAAAGCAAATGACCGGTAAATATCATTAAAAAAAATAGGCTACATACTGTACACTATTCCACACTGGTCCAGTTGTTTTGATTCATCCTTTTGTTGAGTCTAATTACACTACCTGGATGACAGAGACACTATTGTTTTACATACACTATTGAGTCGGGATGTAACGATTCACTCAAGCCCCGATTCGATTTCCAACTTTAAGTTCCTGAATTAGATTTTTTCCAATTTTTTCTAACCTTTTTTTTAAAGAAAAGAATATGACTCATTCATACCAATGTTTCTTTGTTTAACATCTGCATTTTTGTCCTTGTAACAAACTGCAACTGTCTCAGTAAAGAACTACATTACAAAAAATACAAGACATGAAAATGAACTATAATCATTTTGACATGAGTGCTTGTAAATTTATATGTTTTCCGCATAAATAAGATGTGTAGCAAAACATTTTGAGATTATATTTATTTTTCCAATTTTTTTTTTTTTTGCAGTTTGAACATAATTCTACCATTTAGAACTAATTTTACAGTGCAGTTTTTTTCACCCTTGAACGCCTCACAGCCTCCCGGTCTTTGTAAACATAAGGAGGAAAAGACCTGACAGCTCCTGTAGGTATTGGGTTATTTGACAAACGGACATTTGATGAGGATTTCAGCAGAATCAGAGCAGGTCGGTCAGATGTTTGTCAGTTTACGATCTTTGGTAAACGTCTGTCATAATGCTAAACCCTGCGTTAGCCGCTAACGCTAATCTCGTAGCCGCTAAATTTAGCTGCGTCTGCTGCTTCAATGCCTTCACGTGTGTGTGTTTACATGGTGTGTGGGGTGAGCGGGGGAGGTGTGGAGCTTGTCTTGAGAAAAAGTTAGCATCTTTAGAAACAACGAGCTATGTTCTGGTCTATTCCGGTCGCGCAAAATGGAGCAGCTGAGGGTGGCTTTAAAATCAATTCTTTTATTTTTACATCGATTCACATTTTACGCATATTAAATCGATTTTAATACATTTTCGATGAATCGTTACATCCCTATTATTGAGTCAGTGACCGGCAATTATTTAATGCTGACTTGAAACAACTGTAAAGGCCTTAATTCCTTTACTCAGAAAACACAGAAACACAGAGGATGATGTGTCGAGTGGGACATGATCTGAATAGGTGGGAGTCTGTGCAGTGCTTACACATACTATATATTATGAATTTATTTGTACATATTTGTGCTCGTGTCTCATTTGCAGCTTAAGACGGCCCCGGTTTAGTCGTCGTCGTTGTGCATTTTAAACCTTTAATCCGGCCACTAGAGCTACATCTGCTTTACACGTTTGAGCTGCAAATCATGACCCCCCCTCAGCCGTCGGAGAAGCCATGAGCACGGACCGTGGAACTGGTGGCTGCCCGCTCCAGCCTGTAAACATCAGACGATTCACATTGACGACGAAACATTTCACAACACGTCACGGGAACAGTCAAGGGTCGTACAAAGGAGTATAAAAATAATCTCAAATACTATGTACAAGATCAGCCTGTGTGTGGCCCCTGTCCCTCGGGCTCAGGAGGGATTTAGTGCAACAGGAGCTCAGTCTGAGGACGGAAACTGGGTCTGGAAGTCCTGATTGTCCGACTGCTGTGTAAACCTGTTTCTGAGCGGAGGTTTGGACGTGCAGGCCAAAGAAGTAAAATGGCTCACATGCACTTTATTCAGCTGTGGTCTGATGCTGGTAAAGGCGAGACTCTGCAGGTGAATAGGAAAAAAAAAACAAATGTAGACATATTGATTTGAAACTTACACACACACAAAAAAGGCATTTAATAAGTAAACAATGTCAATATTTTCAGTGACAGAATCTAAATAATGGACAGCCAGGATTAAATATATGATTTTATTAGTCACGATTATTGTGAGAGAAAATATCGCGATAAACATCACTACTTTATATTTATTCTAATCATAATTATTAGTACTACTATTTTATCATACATTATTATTAGGCCACACTCTAGTCTAGGGCAGGTTTTACGTTATTAAAACTTATGCTGCTGCTTATTTGTCAGATAAAGTGCAGTAATGGGACACACTTGAACAGCTGATTTTGTGTGTGTGTGTGTGTGTTCTTGTAATTACGACATTGTGAGGACCAGTTTGAGTTTTTAACCAACAGAGTGAGGACATTTTGGTGATCCTCATTATTGAGGACTGTTTGGGGTCAGATTGGGTTTAGATCAGGGTTAGGGTCTGGGTAATACATTATGTCTATGAGTGTCCTCACTAAGATAGAAGTACAAGATTGTGTGTGTGTGCGCGTGCTTTGCTGTCCTTTCTGTTTATTAAGATGAAGCATAGGGGAGCACATTTGCATCCTGGGCCAGTTGTGGCAGCTTTGGAGGAGCTCGTCCTTCTACCTTGCTCAACTCACTGGTGACTTTACGCGCTGTTACTGCAGCGTACGTACCTCGCGCAAGAGGTTTCAGGGGCAAACCGTGGCTTCTAAAATTGGCCTTTAATATTTGTGGTAATCGTTAAACAGTTTAATCTTGACATCGCTAGTTGGTATATTAGTTACGCAGAACTGATCAGAAAGGATTTTGGATCTAGTTTATTTTTTGATGTAGCTAGTTATCATCAGTCGCCTTTCGTGCTACACGTCGACACCAAACATGTCATTATTTGAGAATAACTGCACGCGGGAAAGACGAGGGAGCGTCGCCATGTTGTAGTGATCAACACCGTGAAAACAAGCGAAAAAACCTAGCTAAAGATCCCAACATTGATCACTGCATGATAAGTTTTCACCTGCAGCGTCTCGCCATAAGTGCTTAAAGTGAGGTTGCCGTCCAGATTAGTGAGTTTTCACAATAACTGACACTGCTTTAGTGTTTTGGGACTGCTTCCTCCATTTTGTACGTATTTCTCAAAATCATTTTAGGCGGCCAGAAGATGAAGCTGAACGACCGCATTTATCCTGACGTTTCTTGCAGCAGAAGCAGCTCACTGCTCGTCTGTCAGTCCTCCTCTGCCCCTCTGCTGTCAGACCCCAGAGAGCTCAGGCTGCCGGCGTTGGACCCGGTTCCCTCCACGCTCCACACGTGTAAAGAGTCCGGGGGAAAAGACGCAGCGTCGTGGTCCGCCTCCCAAATGATCCGCGACACGTAGCTCCGGAAGTCCACGTGCGTCCTGGACACAAGAGGGCAGCAGTGAGCGACATCTGCACAGTTACAGCCAAGACGATAATGATAAAGGGGAGGATCATTTCACTGCTACTGGAGCTAGAGGTCTATTTAAACTCTGACACTCCTGAGGGAACGGGACAGGGCTGCCTTAGTCACACACTTCTGCTTCACAGTTTCACTTTAGAAAGCCATTGTTTGGGCCGGAGCAAAACTGAGAGTGGATACGTTGAAATTCTTTAATACTGCATTCTTTTCCTATGTTGTTTAGTGTTGTGAGAGTTGACAATAAGCAGCTGCACACGCTTCATCAGCAGCAAACCGGTGTGATTTGGTGTCCCTGATAAATGGATAAATAAAAAAAACATTTGCATTACCAAAGCCCGCTGCTTCCTTGACCTGAGGAGCCAATTGTAGAGGAGGAGAGTCCCCAACTGCTCAACATGGGTTTGTGTTGTTTAATAAAAAAAAACCTCTAGTCCTCCTCAAACCATCTAACTCTCGCTAGAACTTTGACCGCACTGTCATCATCACTTAGACCAGTGGCTTTAGTAAGATGAAGCTGCACCGCTGTGGACCACTGCTCTCCCTGAGATGCTAATACATTAAAACAGTTTTGTGTCCCTGTGCAGAGCTCACTGCACTCGTCCTAATGTAGCAGGAGTCGCCACCAGGGGGCACCAGCGTCAAACTTTAAAGCCCATCTCTCTGGCAGTCCTCTAGTGCTGCAACACTGAATATAATACACTACACCGGTGGTTCTCAACTCGTGATTATGGTCAATAGCACTTACTGAGTGGAAAATTGCAAATGACTTCACCTCATCTCGTATTTTCCACAGGGAAACTGAGAAATATTTGGATGCCTGAGTCCCCTCTGACCATTCACCATGACATGAGCAGCGATATTATTTTTCATGTTTTTTAGCTGATTGTTATGAAGCCGATACTGCGCTATTAGCTATTTAGCTCCTCCATTTTAATATTGTCTCCACTTATTGTCATGTAAAAGCCTAACTTTATATCTTTTACCAATCAAAGAAGATACAAATTAGCAGTAGACGACTTTCTCATGTGAATTTATTTGTTTATAGTGTATTATTTTAATGTTTCACTTTGCTACGACACAAACGCGCTTGAACACAATGCACTCATCAACAACAAACCCTACGCAGCTGCCCTAACTAGCTGATTTTGTAGATGATGTTCCTATGCTGTGTGGTGCGTTAAAAGACGAGGATTACGAGCCCGTTGGAGGATCCCTCTCAACAGATCCATAGCTCGCCTGCCCTAATTCTCTATTTGTAATTTTGAGCAATAGAATGACACCCGTTGAGAGCAATAACATTCTTCCTTAATTAAAAAAGCAATTTGATCTATTGCGCCCCTGTGGCAACTCTTTTCTTCTCTTTGCTTGAATTTATATTTGAACAGGTTGTTGTTTGAATCTCGTTTCATCTCCATTCCAATTTATTCCACAATTGTACCCATTAACTGTCGGACTAAAACTTTTCAAAGTTGAGCTTGTTTCTGAGGCCTGAAGTTTAATTCATCACGTAATTCATAACGACCAGTACGTTCTTGGAACCTTCTTTGTATTTGGCCGGTAACAGTTTGTACTTGCTTTGTATAACATCTGTACTGTTGGAACTCAAAATGTCACAAAACTTCATGATCTTTGATTTTAAAAATAATGAATTTGTGTGGTCCAAAAACCCATGCACTCATACTTTCCACTTCATCAGCTTTACCAGAGCACATAAGGCAGCATGTCTTACACTTGTAGAATATAATGTCAAATATTGTCCTCAAAAGATGTATCATTGAATAGGTATGAAATAAATAAGACAAAAAGGCTGAAATTATGATCAAACCAACTCGATAAGTCATCTGAACTGAGTCTTTGCATAAATATTAAGAGAAATAGAACCAGAACCCCTACACTACACTGCTACGTTTTCGGGCTGTGAAGGAGATAATACAGAATGAATGTAAAGCATAAGCTGCTTTGGACAGTTATGTGCCTGGAGAGCTTCAGACAGGACACAGGCTACACTGGCCGATAAACTGCTCTCAGACCGTTTCAACTCAAACTCGGAGTGATTAAGATTACGTGTCCACAGATACAGACGGACCGAAGTACAGCACGTCCAGGAAGCCTTTACCAAAGCTGAAGGAGTGAAGTCGCAGCTGTACCTGTGTGCCCAGCCCCAGCTCGGCGGGTGGTGGTTCGGGGTGTGGTCTGCGCAGAGGTGTGCGTACACGGTGTGGGGCTGGTGCGCTCTTTGGTACGGGACGTCCTCCTGTGAGCCGGAGCCGGAGCGGATCAGGGGCGCGGTGGTGCAGGAGGACGACTGCGACAGGCTGCAGCGGAGCGGCCGCTTCAGCTCGGAGATGTCGTAACCGTTCTACACAGAGGAGAACACCTGCCGTTAGTTCCTGAATCTGTTTAGGAATCATCTGTTATAGTCAGAAGTCTCCAGCCTGACATGGTTTAGACGTGATTATACAGTGAGGTTAGAGCTTCAGGACACGAGGAAACAGGTTTACAGTTTTTGCCCGTTGCTTGAACACTATAGACCCATGCTTAGACTAAAGTAACACAACTTAAGCTTTTGTTACCATACCTCAAACACATGTACCCATACCTTAAACAAAAGCGCTGCTTTGCACTCTAGTTGCAATTCTCTAACACACTTACTCCTTTATGCAACACACTTGTCCTGGATACTAGACTCTATTTCATACATAAGACACTTCGTCAAAAATGAAATCTCAGGGAGCCATTTGGAAAACACATGTATCCAAAATACATCGGTGATTAGCAACCACTCAATTACACAACTGACAGCACTGACTTGCAAAACTGAACACCAAACAGCTACAAAAAGCCTCAGTTTAGCCATTTCAAGAACTTTGCAAACATGGATGGTTTCGACATGCAAGGGGATATTTCCCCCGGTGCCTAGAGAGAAGACATTGCGATGTCGATGAGTTCTTGTGGCCAGACCCCAACAGACGGCGGGATCCATGAGCCCACGTATGCACAATGCCATGATTTTCTGTGTTTACAGTATAGAGTTTTATCTGAATTCATGTTACTGCAATGTACAATATTGAGTTGGCCTATTTGCCTTTTTGGTTGTTTGAAAATATGCCTTCTGAATAAACAGTGAAAATCTGCAGTGACTGCAGTGTTTTATATAAAGTAAACTAGTGTGTTCCCCCTGATCTGAAAGTGTATATGATGCAAGTATGTGTCATTTTGTCATGAGAGTTACATTTTGACAAAGGAATATTAGGTTTTAATAGCAGAGTTTCAGTTTGACACAGATGTGAATGGTATATTTGTGTTGTGTCATGTTTACTTGTGTGCAGAGTTTTGGCACAATGAGCAAAGTTTTGCCAAATGTGCTCAAGCATGGGGCAAAAACTGTAATAACAGAAGACCAATGCAGAGGAGAGGGTGAGAGGATGACCTGGTCCTGTTCGCCTCCGCCCTCCTCGTTGTAGTTGAGGATGTTCTCCCTGATGTCCTCCCAGCTCGCGTGCTCCGTCGGGACGTGGTAAACGCCGCGCTTCCTGTACTGGTTCCTGCTTCCCTTCTGGTTCCACACCGTGACCGCCACCAGCACGCCTTCCACAGAGAGGGAGAGAGTTCACATCGTATCAAATGATCTCACACTAAAGGCTGACAGGTAATGGTTTCAGCTTTACTTCACAGCTTTATCTCTTAACATTTTTCTGATATATGCTCCACATGTATGTAGCGGCTGGTGTGGTTGTTAACACCACTTTTGGAGCTGACTGGTATAAACGAACGAGGAGGTATCCGGGCAAGACTCGCAGCTAAGCCACTCAAGCCTTCTATCACCACTATTGTTCTGGCTAATGTACGTTCACTGGGGAATAAACCGGATTATATTCGTCTGCTACGCTCCTCCCAGGAGATGGTGAAAGCCTGTTGTGGAGCGGAGGGAGCTGCGCAGGAGGAAGAGGAAGAAGGAGGAGGACGAGCTGACCAGTGCGGGACAACATGCACTGAAACAGGGATAAACCGATAAACTGAAGGCAGTACTCCCCTACCTCACAGAGTTAATTTCTTCGACTAAAATAACTGAATCAAATCAGGCAACGTACTATTTTTGCAGACTAAATTTAGAGTAAAATTAAATTGTTTATGAGACTAAAACATGTCTAAATGTTACAGGTATTTTTGTCAACTAAATAAAAATGACTAAAATGATCCTCATATCATTTAAATCAAAGGCTCTGTTCATGTGGGAGAAGCTCCATAAAGCACCTTGATTTAACATGATTATAATTCATATTATAAATGCACAGGACATGAATATTAGTTTTAGTCGAATACATTTACATGCAGTTTTAGACGACTAAAAAAAATCTAAATTGAAGAGAATTTTTGACTAAATCTTGGCGAAAATTAAATACATTTTCATCAAAAGAAGTCTCAGGACTAACCCGACATCTGATCTACGCAATGTCGCTGTAGCCTATTGTTCTAGCACTAGCCATTGACATAAAGAAATCAGTTATGTTCATGCTGTGGTTACGAAAGGTTCAGAACAGCATTACGTGAACCGACCCCTGTTTGTACCGTTTATCTCTAGAAAGTGCGTCAGTGGAAATGGACAGATCGATCGGAACAGTTACATAAGAAAAGACCCATTGACTTTCAGCATGTGCTTTGAATGTCAGAGTTATGAAATCTGCATCTGGAAAGGGGAGTTAGCAATTATACTATAGAGACCATGTTTGGCTCTAAAAGACCCCACACCACAGATCACGCAGGTGTGTCATTGACCTAAACCAATTTATCTGGTCTATGTCTATTTTTTGTTGAAAATTTACCAAAGCAATCCAAGCCTAATTCTCTGAGCAAGACATCAGGAACTTTTTTATTTCCTTCATGGTGGACATAAAGACACTGGTTTACTGCTACGTGGTCAACACTTTTTGCTGCAGATTACAGTTATTTATAAGTGATTTTTTTTTTGCCTTGTTTTTTTGTGGTTAAAAACCTCAATAAATCAGGTTCGAAATTAGATATGAAAAAAATCCCTCAGAAAAAAGTCCAAGACTGTAAAGTTTGGAGTATGTAGGAGCTCTTGTTCCAAGAGTGTTGGAGAAAACGTAACGTCTGCACATGTACAGTACATTGTTGTTCCGTCTTTCGCCGCCGCCGTCTCCCAGAGAGGAGATGTTAGGGAGAAAACTAGCTCAAAACAACATGACTAACACTCACTTTATCACTTACTTTATACACATACACATCTGTAAATATAATCCCACTGTTGTTCTAAGTCAATTGTTGTCGTCTTACCATTTTTATTTTGTATCTTATTTATCTAATATTCCTTATGCATGCCCCCTAAAGCCTTATAGTTTAAACTTTTATATCTTATTTTGATCTAAATTCTGTGTTATATTTTATGTTGCACGTCCGCATCAAGAAAAATTCCTAGTTTGTGAACCTGTTCTCAAACAATGGCAATAAAATGTATTCTGATTCTGATTCTGATTCTAAATGTTGGTACTGTTTAGGTTCCTGTTTACCGAGAAACACCAGGAGGCACATGCTGATGGCGAGGATGGAGCTGGGGCTGAGCGCCGCCATGCGGTGACCCCTCAGGGAGCTCAGCTCGCACCGGTGGCCTTTGACCCCCTCCGGACAGCGGCACAGGAAGTGCTCGCCGGACAGCGGCTGACACAAGGCCCCGTGGCGGCAGGAGAACGGTCGGCACGGCGACGGCACACAGCGCTGACGACCCGAGGAATCAGAGAGGAGCAGCTGAGAGCCGGGGCACCTGGGAAATGGAGATAAAAAGACGTCTTAACCTATAAGTACAGTTAGGGTTAAAGTGCATAGACACATTAGACACAATCTTTGCTAAAACACAGTTAACACGATTGTATTTAAGATTTTGCTAAAGATTATTCCCAGTTTTCTTTTGTTTGGCCATTTTTGTGATGTTTATAGTTTCACTTCCTTATTGGACACCGACAGGAAGTGACATCGAAGAAGGTAAACAATTTTAAACTGTTGCCGTGCAACCATGTTAAGTCAATGGAAAATGAGTGAGTCAAACTGCTATGGAATGTTACCTTCTTTTATGTCACTTCCTGTCAGCAGCTTAAACATTCAAATAAAAATAACTTTTCTGCCAAACATTTCTTCATTAAAATTGCTGCTTCACTGAAATAAAATGATAATTATGCAACTGATGTGATCCATCTAAATAAGTCATATTAAAACCTGGCATATGCACTTTAAGAACATGGCGGCAGATTGGAATTCAATAAGATACGCCCCATCGAAAACTCCTGCTCGCCACTTTCCATCACTGACTGAAAAGAGGTTTGGTGTTTGGCACCTGCACTCGTGTTTCCTCCACAGGTCGACGCAGCGCAGCGGGCCTGAGCAGGGGGCGGAGCTGCACGAGTCGCTATGGCAACCAGAAGAGACGCCGCGGTTCTCCAGCACCGACACGCCCTCTGAGCCCCGGCCGTCCAGAGGGAGCAGCAAACCGTTAAAACGAACATCCCTCAGGCAGCCTGAAACCAGAACATCCATCAGGTGTTTGAGCCGGCCGTGATACTTTTACTTAGGTATCATCTACAGCAAATACTTCAGTACTTTAACGCACGTACAGCAACTTTTATTGGAGTAGCATCTGTTCAAGGGATGTGACTTTTTAGCTCTTAACCCCTTAACGCCTGAATTTATTTCCAATTATAGAAAAAATATATATCAGTGTTTTTCTTTCAAGCTGATGCTACATGAAGTGGAGATTGTTAATTTATGTGTAGCACATAGTACAGATATAGTTTTAGGTATGTCGCTAATTAGCGACAACAGGCATAAATACAGCAGCTCACTGCTGCTGCTGCTGCTGCTGCTGCTTTCATCACCTGATGTAGGAAAAAAAAAACTTTAGAAAGGTGCAGACAGTTTATCTACATAACACAGACATGTCACCATTCTTATTACTAATTATCATATTTTCTGAGGTTTTATTATTGTACATAAGATACCTCCATTTACCATTACTTATTTGCAAATTATATTATAATTGCACATTATTTTCAGACAGTGGAACTCTTGTTTGTGGTCCAATAGGTCCACCTTGTGGTCGAACATGAACGGTTTCATTTTGTTCTGTGTAAAATAAGGGATACATGTTTTTTATATATCCTTGTATGTTATTGTTACAATGATTATAGAAATTCCCTAGAAGGCATGTTCTAAAAAAACCTTTTAGCACTGTAATAGATCTAAATACTAAAATGTGGTCACTGTGGCCGCATGCCACCAGATGGCTATTGCAGTTTTCCATTATGGCCTGACGTCGCTAATTCGCGACGTACATAAATGTCAAACAACAACAAAAATATCCATCACACGAAGTTCATTCCAATAAATAATCTAAAGATGGAAACGATGAGCAGCTACATAATTTTATTTTAGCACAACTCAACTTACATTTGAAGATTTCATCGAAGTTGCAGCCTCGATTTGCAGAAATGCTATGTCCGCAAAGTAGCTACCATGACCCGGATGTGGTTCCCTCTCTAACCGGTCCTACGAGAAACTAGTGCTTGCAAAAGGTTCCTAGGTACGGCTTGGATGTGGGCAAACAGGCATCAAGGGAAAACATGCATTATTTTAGCCACATGCTCCATCCGAAACCAGTAAATTGGTAAGAGGTCTTACGCCAAACCGGATGTGCGTCAGCGTCTGCCATGATAAGAAGCGTCCGAATTGGGCTGTCAGTTAGGAAGGAGTTAGGGAAAGTGGCCTGTTGCTAACTATCATAGCCACTTTAGCATAGGGACCTCTGATGCTAACTTACTGGCGATTAGGAGCTATGTGCCATCCCATAAGCCACTGCGCCAATCTCCCCACCCCCCTCGCCCCCACCCTCGAGTGATTCATGCGCAACCACTGTTGATTGACAGGTGCACATTTAATAATAATAATTAAAAAAAAAAAGATTCTGCACAACCTAAACTTTATAAAAGTGACAAAATACATGTTAGAGTCTCACAGCTCAGTCACATGGTTTTAAAGCCTCCTCAGTAAATGGCCTAAATGAAGCAGTTTGTGCTTTTGCTTTCATTTAGTAGAAACTTAAGCCACATGGCTAATTTGCATACTGCTGTTGAGATAAAATAAAGGGAAATGTGAAGGATCATTTGGATGTTTCTCTTTTTCCCCCTTAAATGTCTTTATTTGGACACTGTTGTTGTTGGACAATATACAGTAGGTGGCGGTATGCGCTTTTGTTTGGCCTGCACTGAACTTTAAAGAAGAAACACAGCTGTTGGTGATGTCACTTCCCCTTCCCCTGGGTAAGGACGGTCGAATTGGGCAAATGCTGCTGAAGCAGAAGTTCACTAACTGCATAGAGATCTAACAGTTGACCCCATGAAAGGTTAAGGATTAGTTGCTAGTGTTAGTACTTAGAGGCTACAATTTAGTGGTTTCGGATGGGGCCACAGTCTTGCCACAGAGATATGGCACTGATTAGCCACACCTGGCGTTAAGGGGTTAGCAGTGTTTATTCACACATTTTAATTTAGTTTTAGTCTTAATCTTCTAATGTCCTTTAGTTTTTCTAATGTTTTACCTTGAATAGAATTATTGCAGAATGTTTTATTCAACAAAATGAACAGTGGCTTATTAATCGGAGCCGAATCTTTGTCATCCGTTCACCATTTAAAAAGAACAAATGTCTCCTTATCTAAGAACTAATCCTAAGTTCACTCACCCTGAAATCCCGCGGTCCTGTTGTCTCCTCTCGGCGCCCCGACAGTGACCGTGGCCTGGTTCAGCACCATCTCCGCTCCCTGTCCCACTGCTCCTCCCAGCCGGCCCTGCACCTCCCGGGACCCCCCTCCTCCCTCCAGGCTCAGGGTGAAGTCTGTGTCGTGGCGCAGCAGTGAGGCCTGGATCCACTCCCCAGGTCCACCCTGAGGCTGAGCAGGACCAGTGCCTGAGGACCGGAGCCCAGGTCGGACCGCACCGTCAGGAGGCCGCCTCTGAGCTGCAACGAGGAAAGGCAGAGGGGGTCCATTTTGTCTGTTAGAAAATACTTTATTGATCTACAATGGCTTATTCAAAGTCTCCCTGTCCCCGGTTTATTTCTAGATCATACAAATGGTTGACGTCGAAATAGAGCGCGAGCTGAGGCACAAGATGTGGAGATCCTTGTTCTCACTTCCTTTCTCTGAGCGCCGGCAGTGCATTGACAACACATGATGAACTAACGAGGGACAAGTTCATTTCGGATCAAATTGATTAAAATAGGCCAAGGATAAGACTTATTAGAGCAGAACAAATAACATCTTTTTGTTTAGGGTTGTAAACATGACAAAATGTGCAAAAGTTCAAGGTGTATTAGTACTTTCGCAAGGCACTGTACCTGTGCCCCAGGACGGAAACTGCGTCTTCTAATGTTGTGACCCTAAGGTACCCTTCATTGTAATAGTCCTAACACATATGCCATGTAATGTTTACAGTGCGCTAATTATATATATCTTTTTGATTTATCAGCCAGCCACTGCGTGTTCTATTGTGCTCTCAAAATAACGTCAATGTTGATTCAAGAGCTCTAAACAAGTGCCCGTACGCCAAAGGAAGTGAAATTGATGATGGGTGATTATGCAAGTGTACTTGACTGGGCTTTCATGTTGGCTTAATAGCCTGGGAGTTAGCTGATGAACTCAAAATGTACGTAGCATTTAAACCTATTGTAAATCCATGACTCACAGCTATGCTATGGCCGTAAAAGTTTAGTTGTACAGGATTTTCTTGGTCTATGCCTCTCATATATTTATCTCTATCTTCTCTATCATCTATCTTATCTATTCATTACCAAAAAAAGTATTCTTAATTTTGTAAAACTAAATAAAATAGTCATTTTTTTCCACTTGTCTTGCCTTTGTACATGTTTGAAGTCAGACTTGCCTGCATAATTTTAAGGGACCTTACAGTTTGGTGAAAATGCTTTTACACTTTTACAGCTTTTCGGTTTATGAAGATTTGGTTACATCTTCAAATCAAAATGGTGTGTGTTATGTACATGAGGTACCACATCACGGATCGAGCGTGGGATCAGCAGAGAGATCGGTGCAGGATCTTTATCCACTTTTCACAAATGGGACGCCTTTCCTTTTTCAGTCCCACCTCAGTTTTTTCTATCCACTTCTTTCCTCACTGGGAGAGTTCTCTGTGATCTTGGTTGGATTGAACTGCACCAACTTGAACTAACTCGCAGGGTGATGAACAGCAAATGTATCTCCCTATTATAGAACAATGAACAAAAAGTGCAATGCGAAAGTCCTTTCTGATTTCACAGCCTCAGTAATGATTAGATAGATCGGGTGCCCAAAGTGGCCCGCCAGAGAGTGACCTACTTTTGCGCCGGTATCATTAATACTAACTCTCTCCCATTCATTCTCAATGGTAAATATGGATGCAGTACACTGTTTGGCCACCAGCGTCAAATTGGGGGCGCTGTTTCTCTCCTTTCACAAAGTTAAAGGATCTGTATCATGCTATTTTAGCCATTCCAAAGTAAAGTATAGGCATATATATGATATATTGTCCCTCTATCACTATGGAGTACTCATTTTTGAGAGAAATATAAGTATTTTTGGGGGGTATTTTCCCTACCCGGAAGACAAGACGCTTCGATTCAGTTAACTCCGCCCCTCTCTCCGCTCATTCCACATTTGCAGTATTATAAATATAAATAGTGCTGCAAAAAGTGAAGTTACTTCACATAATGCAGTTATAAGGAGTTGACATGTGCAACACAGTTTCATAAATGGCTAACACACACACTAACACACGTTTTGATTGACTCGCCGCTCAGTCTGGCCTCCCCATCGGGTTATGGGATCGCGTTGGTTATAAAAGTTAATCGACTTTGATTCTGGCCAAGGTTCACCAAGCATCCATCAGGTTGGTTGATATAGTCGCTGAATCCCAGAAAGAAATTCCAACTTCTGGCGAGTGCACTCTTCTTTAGGAAGGTTGAATAGTCCTGTTCCTCTCGTAGCCAAACGCGAATCCGTGACATTATCGTTCGATAAGAAAAAAGACAGGCGTGTCCAGAGTAGTTAGAAAGAGCTCAGTCTTCAAAACAACACTTCTGCTGGGATCCATGGATCCTCCGGCCGTGGGTGCGCTTGTTTAGCTCGCGGGACAGCACAGATGCGTCGGAGAGTTGCTTTTTTTTTTTTTGTTCTTTATTTCTCTCTTACAACAAAAATAAGAAAAAGCTGTTTTATAAATTACATTACAGACGTAGAGCACTTCCGTTCCTTTGTGACGACACAACTGAACAGCTCAGTGGTTTCCAGGAGAGGGCGGAGCAGCTGCTCAGAGAGCAGGATTCAGGAGGATTACTTAGAACTGCGTGAATGAAGCCAAAAACCGCTCAGGGGGTGTTTTGATAAGGAAATAGCATAACAACATGGCTAAAAGCTCCAAAAAGTCGATTTGCATGATATAGCCCTTTAAGGAAACGCTGTTGTGGTGTCTTGGTGTTTATCAATCACAGAGCGTAGTAGCATCAACTTTCCCAGTTTTCCAACTTTTATTGCAAAGGTTGTTGACGTCAACAAAGGTACATGTTAAACACTGACTTAAGACTTTATGCTGAACTGACACTTTCAAAATGATCTAATGTGGCATTTTCTTTGAGTTAACAAATGAATGAGGTAAATTCACTGTAGGTGCTGTAGATACAGGTGTTGTTGTTTACATTTTGCACTATATTGCTGCAATTGTGATTGTTCCACTAACTAGCTTTGCATATTAACATTGTTTAATGTAGCATGTTATTGCATAGATAAATCAAAGATAGGTACTGAAAATAATTAAAAATTATTGAGTATGTTTACTCTAATCGCCATGTGGCCTGCGACCCACACTTTTCATTTGGCCTCGGAGACAAAAGGGCACCCTGATAGATACAATACACTTAATCATGTCTCAAACAGCAGCCCTGTTAAAGCCTATAGGCCTACACCCATTATTTAATTCATTATTTAAAGTGTCAGATCAAGTCAGACCAGTAGTTTGGCCATGAGACACAAGATGGCGCCGCACATCGCAAGTTCCTGAATAAGGAAACAGAAAGTGAATAAACCAGTGACGCTTGTATGAAGGGATAAATAAGATGACAGTTATCCTCAAGGGATATCCAAAATGTGAGCTTGTGGTCCGGCTCTCACCTCCACAGAGATGTACTGTCCCGCTCTGGTCTCCACAGTCAGCAGTGTCCCCTCGCTCTCTCTGGTCCTCAGCAGCAGCTGGACTGAGGTTCTCCGAGCATCGGCGCCTCCTCTGAGCTGGAGGCGAACTGCGCTGCCCCATCGAAGGAGAACTCTGGGACCACTGCAGGAGACAGAAGAAGAAGAAGAAGAACTTCATATAGCGCCAGGACAAGAGGACGGTGTTTCAGAGGAATGGTTCTGGTATAGTCTCCCCCTTGTGTCTGCCCTCTGACCTGAGTCACACTTGTGTCCGCTGAACCCTGGGTGGCAGTCGCAGCTGAACGAGCCCCACTGGGACAGACAGGAGCCGTGTTCCCCACAGGAGGGGCCCGCCGCGGTCAGGCACACCCCGTCTGTGAGCCTGCAGCCTGGGTACGAGTCCAGACTTTCCCCTGGAGACGCCAGATCAAACACCTGCCAGAGAGAGGAGCATTTTCTCTCTGACTGTTTCGCAGTTTGACACGATCTTTTGAAAACCTCAGTAACAATGCTGTGAAGTGGTTTTACCTGCGAGTCCAGGACGAGGTTTCGGATGCAGCCGCTATAGCTCTTGTACTGGTGCAGAGGTGAGAAGTGCTTCACCCCCCGACCTGCAGGGGGCCCCATGTGTCCAGACCTCTGCACGGGAGAGCAGCAGGTTATAACCCGAATGTGATGGCTATGGGTTATTCATGTGTTTCTGTTTGTACCTGTGTTCTCCGGGAGTGCTGCCCGTCACTCTACAGCTGGACTCAGAGTCAAACCCACTGCACTGATCCAGGGTCAGCTCCACAGACTGGAACAGAAGAAGCACCGTGTGTTTTCACTGGTCCTGTTGTGTTAGTCCTGGTTAGTCCTGGTTTAGCTTTAGTTCATAGCTTTAATCCAGTTTAGTCTAGGGCTGAAACAACTAATCCACTTATTTCCTAGAAGTAACTGTACGATTTAATCAAAAACATGCATAAAAGGTGGATCCTCCATCCAGTTGATTCGGACCATTATCCTGGCTAAACATTAGGAGATTATATATATAGACCCAGACCAGGGGTAGGTAAGTTTGTGTCATGGAGGGCCGATTTTCTTCATTGCCAAAACGCCAAGGGCCGAAACTCACAATTGTAGCCCAAAGTAAAGCACCTTTTTTTCTACAAATATAAGTTTTGCACATATATGACCTAATGGGGTATTTTGCCGGGAAATGTGCAAATATTGACAGTATTTTCCACATTTTAGAGTGCTTTTCACGTATTTGGTCTCTGATTTATGAATAAATGTTTCTTCAAAATTCTCTTGGGGGCCAAAGCTTTTATGCTGGAGGGCCGAATTTGGCCCCGGGGCCTGACATTGCCTACCCCTGACCTAGACTAGACCTGATCTAGAGTCGAAACGTGTTGGTGACGCTGTAAATAAAATAATAAAATAATAATTTGCAAATTCAGAGTGCCTCAGCTCCTTCTCATTCCTATTCCTATTAGTTTGTTAATTTTGTTTTAAACAATACAATACAATGGATTACAATGGTTCCATACAAAGGAAACATAAGAACAAAATATTATTATGGATCATTACAAATTATGTCAAAATCTCGTCTCATTCTTGTGAACCTAAATCTTGTGTCTTCTGTTGTGGGATTTTCAAATCTAATATCGCCAGTGCTGCCTCCTGTGTGACGACTCCTGGAGGTTCTTAGCTTTCCAAATGACTGAATGACAAGTTCACATGAAGCAAACTGCACTTGTGCCACCACTGACGATGTATTTAAACTGTGTGCGGAATAAACTCATGCAGCTGTCAACTGTAACTTCATTGTGGTTATAAGGCAGGTGACAAATTAGTTTCACACACTTGCAGCGCCTGTTAGTCCTGTATTAATCCTGGTTAGTTCCTTGGTTTGTTCTGCAGTATATCTAGTTTATTCTTTTTTAAACCAGGCTTAGTCTGGAATAGTCCTGGTTTAATCCTGTTGATTTTGTTGTAAAATCCGGCTGTCTCGGGGTGAGTTGGGTCTTGGTCCTTGTTCAGTCCTGGTTTAGTCCTGGTTTAAGTCCTGGTTAGTCCTGGTTTAGTCTGGTTAGTCGCACCCCCCTGAGAGACGTCCAGCCGTGCCACGTCGGTCCTCACTGCAGACTCAGGGGCAGGACAGGTGAGGTTTCCAGATCCGAGTTGAAGACTCAGCACTGGGACGCCTTCCACCAGCTCTGAGGGAATGCAGACACAAACATCTGCCCGTCAACTCATTTTCAAATAAATCCAAAAGTCTTAGAGTGAAGGACCCAAAACACACTCAAAATTGTGCATAACTCATTTTTTAAAATATGAAAAATTCCATTAATACAACATACAATGGACAACTTTTGAGAAAAAAATCTATGAAATTATACTTATACATACAATACATACATACATACAATTTCAGCCAGAAATGCAGTCAAGTATATTTTGGACAAAAACTGATGCATTTTTAACAAACTTAAAAATAGTTGAGAAATATCATTATTTTCCAATAAATTTTCATTTTCAATTCATTTGATCATAATTCACTTTTGGCTTTTACCATCTTGAACCTTCTAAAGCCACGCAGAAACCCTGTAGTAGTAGTAGTAGTATTAGTGGTAGTATTAGTGGTAGTGGTAGTGGTAGTAGTAGTAGTAGCAGTAGTAGTAATAGTAGTAGTAGTAATAGTAATAGTAGTAGTAGTAGTAGCAATAGTAATAGTAATAGTAGCAGTAGTAGTAATAGTAATAGTAATAGTAGCAGTAGCAGTAGCAGTAGTAGCAGTAGTAGTAGTAGCAGTAGCAGTAGTAGCAGTAGCAGTAGTAGTAGTAGTAGCAGTAGTAGCAGTAGTAGCAGTAGCAGTAGCAGCAGTAGCAGTAGCAGAAGTAGCAGTAGCAGTAGTAGCAGTAGTAGCAGTAGCAGCAGCAGCAGCAGTAGCAGCAGTAGCAGTAGCAGAAGTAGCAGTAGCAGCAGTACTGACCCAGTGCGATGAAGTCCTCTGGTCCTGTCTGTGCGGGTGTGAGTGGCCCCTGGTACAGCAGGAGTCCTGAGGAGCTCTCGGGGAGGAGCTCCACAGTGAGGCGGCTGGTGGAGCAGAGTCTGAGAGGTCTGAACCAGGAGAAACCTGCTCCTCCGAAAGAGACGCGGGTCAGCTCGCAGCGCGGCCCGTCCAACAGAGCGGGACAGCGGCACCTAGAGGAGAAGAAGAGAAATCCAGAGGTGAGGAGATCATTTTCTGTAAGCTTGAGCTTGAGTTTGTACAAACATGTTGTAGGCTATTACAATGCGAGATATACAAGGCTTATAATATGTTATAAAGGTATCAGTAGGCTAGTTATGAGTGAAACCAAGCCGCGTGTTGCTCCATTATCCGCGTGTACCAGGCGGTGAAGAGAGAAGAAAGAGCTCGCAAGTGCCACCTGGTGGTTGTTTGGGTCATTGTAGCGTCACTGGGGAAAAATAAATAAAAGACGCGTGATTCACACATGGGGTCTCGTGGGAATCACGCATGAAACGCGCCAAAACTAAGTGGTATCCACTGTATACGTAGGACCTCTGGAGGAGCTGTTTGGGAAATAGGTTTGAACAGCCCCTGAAGAAGATTCAAAAATGACTCAAACATGCACGAGTGGGTTGAGTTTCGGGAGTTTGAAAACAGTTCCTGCTAACAGTGTGGTTAGAACTCCATGGCTCTGTGAAGAACACGTTTCGAGCGCAGATCTGCTTCAAACGGATCCAATGTTGAATTACGGGATTAAAAATGCAGAGGACAGTTTTGTGATTCTCAAACTATGGTGCACGTCCCCACACATGACAGTGCACAGGTGTTTGAAAAGACCACAGTCACAAGGCACAAGCGAAATGTCAGGATAAGATAATCCAGTTGGTTAAGTTTATTGGACTTAGTAATATCTCTGTAAAAACTGGCACAACATTCAGTATCTCTCTGTCGCTCTGATGGATGAAGGTGAAACAGTTTTGTCACTGCCGTCAGACGGTAGAGCATATGCCACAAAAGTGAGTTTGTGGAGCTGCACCCACCTGAAGCCGAGGGGCCCGTCGGTGCAGCTGCCCCCGTTGAGGCAGGGATTAGTGGGGTACGAGGAGCAGGAGCCCTGGGCGTCCTCTCTGGATCTGCAGCCGCACTTGGGCTTTACCGTGGGTTTAAGTGAGACCAGGACCACGGGACCGGACCCCAGCGGGACTGAGTCCAGACTGAAATCCACCTCGGTGCAGCAGCCCCCGGAGTCCGAGCAGTCCAGGTACCTGCAGTCATCGACCGGGGAGAGGGAGACGCCCAGAGAGGACTCCAGCTGAGGGGAGGCAGAGATGGGGAGTTAAACACAGCATAAGGGTATGGACGATATGAAATTAAAAATAATAATCACAATATTTTTTCTTATATTGATCGTTCTCGTTTTATTTAATTAAATATACACAAACTGCAGCTGAACAAAAGTATCATTAACACACAAAAATCATTGTCTCATCCAAACACCAAATAAATGCTGTAAACCTGACCATCTTAAAGTCCCATGGCGATTATTCAGTCATTCATACTCCAAGTACCCCTAACCAGTAACGTGTGGTTAGGGGAGGCAAGTGAGGCAGTCATCATGAAAAATTACATTTTATTTAAAAACTTTATAAAAACAAGCCCCTTTTCTGATGACGATAGGGATTTGATTTTAATTATTTCCGTGGTTAAAAATGCCCAAATCTTTATCAGTTGCCAATATCGTGTAAAGGGGGCGGAGCTGCGGCGAGCCCCCGGTATCTCTGCGCACACTGACCCCCCCCCCCCCCGCGCTGTGAGTGACAGATTGTGTTCGATAAATAGTTTTTCTCAGTAAATCCGGCCTAAAAGCTAGAGCTTCAATCTTGTAAACTGAGTAAGTTTTATGATTAGAATCGACGTCTGCAGATCTGAACACATTGTGTGGATTATGTTTTAAAGTTTAACGTAACTGTGCCGGACACGTCAGGCTCTAAATTCTACCATTTACTTTAAACATAAAATAAATTGTTAATCAAATGTTTAATGTCATGACATGTGTTAGCTAAGTCATGCTTTAGCTAAATCTAAAGCTGAATAAACTAGACAGAACGTCGCCTAAAAGCTTCTAAAACATTTCTCGTCAGCATCACGTTTAACTTAGATCATGATTATTTCCTGAAAGGCGAAACATAAAAGCGTGAAATTCAACACAAAGTTACGATGGATTAGCGACGTGTACGAGGCGACCTCTTGGCTGTTTGTACAAACATTAATCAAGACCAATTAAGTCCAATTTCTGTTTATATCAGACTTTAGCCTCAATAGGCAGGTTATCATGTCACATTCATCACAATCCAACAATTATTCACCTTAATAAATCCTCTCAAACAACCACCAAATATCAGCGTCTCCCATTGTTTTCAATGAAGCGAGAGTGCTGTATTCACCTCCGCTTCATTTGTGACACTGTAGAGCCCTATTACTCTGCACAATTTACGAGAGGCCTTTTAGATGAGAAGGGATGTTAGAAGTAAAACTTTATTGACTAGACCGGCCTTTTATGGATAAAATGCTGTAGACGTTTAGTCGACAGTGCAAATGTCAGCACCACCGTGCACTGACTGCATCACGATCATCAATAACTTACTATATGGGCGGGCGGGGTATGAGATGGACACTTGTTGTCTTTTAATTTTATTTGCAATATTGTGAGAATGTATTTTATGCTTTAAAAAAATCGCTTTAATGGAAAATGCTTTTGTTGTTTCAAAGTAACATCAACAGAATTACTAGAGAAAAAAGTGACTTTATATTAAAGTCTATACAACATGACTCACCAGCAACAAACCTCACGGCCCCTAACTCGAGGATCCTGCCAAAACTTTAACAAAGTGAGCAACTAGACATAGATTATGTAGTATTTAATAGAGTATCATGTTCAAAATGTAGCTAAAATACTCTCAAACCTTTTACTGAAACACATTAAAACAAGCTTTTCTTTTAAAGTAATATTGAAATTCTGCTCAGTTTCATCCTCTTCGCCCTATGCTTGGGAAACACTGCTTTAGGTGCTAAGACAGAATGTTATTGATCTCACAATGGAGTATTCATCGTACTTTTATAATAAAGTTATTATTTATCATTACTAGTCCATGTTTCATATTGCACCCTGTATCTAAGAGTAATTAGTTTGTTAAGCCTTTCACTGGCAATAAAATCAGCCATCGAGAGAGTGAATAAATAATGCACAGTAAAGTGTCTTTGAATGCCCGTAAAAGTGTCTACAAAAGCATTTGAATCATTATGACTGAAGGAGGGAGGGCATCTGACACTGAGCGCTTTTGTTCTGACTCGTCCCGTAGTGGATTCTCCTTTCTGTTTGAGTGTTTGAGTACGGCACATAAACAGTAAACCTCTTGTGTTTTCCCCTTGATGTTCACCTGATTCAGAGTTTTTTTTGTTATTTTCTCCTCTCTGTTGAAAATCCCCCAACGCCCTCTCCCTCCCCCTCCCCTCTCTCTCTCTTTCCCCTCTCTCTCTCTCTCTCTTTTGTAGTCTTTGTCGCATTGTGTCAGAGCGTCTGCCGTGAGCCGGTGGGAATCCTGTCAGTTTTGGAGAAATTCAAAGTAAATATAAACATGAGGAGGTTCAAACGGCTCCTTCATGTTCCTGCTTTAGTCTGACACTATACGACAACGCCTTACAAAACAGCAGATCCTGTTTAAGACCTTCTTTGGTCTTGTGCTGGGGTTTCACATTAGACTAGAGGAGTTTAGGCCCAATGTTGAGTCCTGGTTTATCACTGGTTTCATTAAGACAAGACGCTGCAGGTGAATATAGGGAAACTTTTTAAATGTAGCGATATCAATTTGAAACTTTTGCTGTAGATTGCTCACGTAAATATGAGAAAAAAACTGTATTGCAAGTTTTTTGTCATGTTTTAATGGAAAAAAATATTTACAAATATTTTGGTAACAAAATCGAGCCAGATTTAAATATATGGTTCTATTTCGTTGGCAAATTCAGAAGGGGGTTTTGGATATCTTGTTTAGTTTAAAATCAGTAAAAGTTTAAAAATTCGAAACTCAACAAATCAGACCAGGGATTAGAGATTAAAAAACCCTGTGGAAAAAAACTCCCAAATAGTCCAAGACGGGAAAGTTTGAAGTCTGTAGGAGCTACTGACGTGGAGATATTGTCGCACCAATATGATATAAATGCATTTTGAGAAAATGGCTCTGTGGATCTGTGGAGAAACATTGAATCAGTGCAATAATTAAACATGATATTGAGAGATTAGGTGTTATTTTTTTGTCCAGGTGAAAGTTTATCTGTTAAGATCCAATCCAACTTTATTTATAAAGCGCTTTAAAAACAACATAGTCGACCAAAGTGCTTTACATATAACATAATATAATTACATGAGTAAAGATAAAACATATTACAGTCAAAGTCAACTCTCCAGGGTGTCAAAAGCCAAACGGAAAAAATATGTTTTCAGGAGAGATTTGAAAACAGGGAGTGAATCAGTCAGTCTGATATTCAAAGGCAGCTCATTCCAAAGTTTAGGACCAGCCACCGAAAAAGCACGATCACCTTTTCTTAGCCTTAGGAACCACCAGTAGAGCCTGATCTGCTGACCTCAGTAAGCGGGAGGGGACATAGGGAACAAGGAGGTCACACAGGTACTGAGGGGCCAGGCCATGCCGACATTTAAAAACAAATAAAAGAATTTTGAAGTCAATGCAGAAGTGCACAGGGAGCCAATGAAGGGATCGGAGAATGGGAGTTATGTGATCAAATTTCCGTGATCCAGTTAAAAGGCGAGCGGCGGCGTTCTGAACTAGTTGCAGTCTTGCCAGTGAGGTTTTGCTAAGTCCTGAAAATCTCAAAGATGTGACGAGATAAAAAAGCTTTTACTTTGGCAAGTTGCCTCAAATGATAAAAGCTGGACCTCACGACGGCACTTATTTGGGCGTCCAGTTTAAAAACAGAGTCCATCTTTACACCTAAATTAGTCACGACAGGACTGACAGCTTGGGATAAGGAGCCCAGCTCAGCCGTGACCACACCAGACGAGTCATTAGGAGCAAACAGCACCATCTCAGTTTTACGCTTATTAAAATGCAAGAGACCAATTTGGCCCAACAAGTTAAAATCCCGGTTACTTGAGACTCAAACTTGTGCACATCACTGTTCATGTATTTTATTGTTGCTGCTTTTGTGCTGCATGCCTGCTGCCATTGTAATTCTGCCTGTGTGTAATTACCTATGGTGTTTGTGCCGAATGTTAACATCATACTAATGAATTGTTTTATCATTTTACAGGTTAATAATGATTGTTGTTGTCATTGTCCATCCCGCCTTTGTCTGCCCGATCCTGTCAGATCTCTGAAGCTAAGCAGGAAGGGCCTGGTCGGTGCTTGGATGGGAGACCGTTTGGTAACAGCAGGAAGCCTGGGGTGAATTGAGTGAGTGAGTGGTTGGTGGTGGTCGGAGGGGCCGATGGCGCAGACTGGTTGCCTCACTTCCGTCAGTCTACCCCAGGGCAGCTGTGGCTACAATAGTAGCTTACCACCACCGAGTCTGAAGTGAATGAATAATGACGACAGTGAAGCGCTTTGAGAAACTTGGTCATACAGGCTTGTAAAGCGCAATACAAGTGTAAGGCATTATATTATTGTTGTATATTGTTTGCTGCTGGCAATCTACATCTCTCCCAGGGACTACAGTGGAAAACTAGCTTTGGAGCTAAAACTGGCACATTTACAGTGATGTTAATTAATGAACATTGTCCCTGTTCAAATAAACTAATAAAAAAATAACCTGCCCTGGTAAAGATGTTCCTTTCCAGTTGTGAAGAGGAAATGACGAGTGCATTGTGTCGTAGCGAAGTGAAACAAAAAACACCATTACAAATACATTCACGTGTGAAAGTTGTCAAACCGCTGAATTACTTTGTATCTGATTTGATTGAAAAAAAACTAAACAATCTATATAAAAAAAATCTATATTAAGTGTGGCTTTTTTTTTTTACAAGACGATAAGTGTGGATATTAAAATTAAGAAGCTAAAAAGCTAAATGCATAGTGTCGGCTTCATATAAATCAGCTAAAAGACTTACAAAAATATCATTAACAACAGGTTTTCTCATCTTGGGAACTCGGGCATCAAAATGATCTCCCAGTTTCCCAGTGGAAAATGTGAGATTAGGTGGTGTTCATGTTCATGTTGTATTAACGATAATTACAAGACCACATGAAGGCAGCATTAATCCCGGTTTAAATTCTCATGAAATCCTGGTTTATTGTGATGTATGGCCTTGGTTTAGTGCATGTTTAAGGTGTCATAGAGGTCTCATCGATTTACCAAAAACACACTTAAATTAGGGCTGTATTTTTGCACATTTTTAACCTCACACGTTTTTCCTTTGGCTCGTGATATGGATTTCGCATCACCTAATATTGCCATAACAATAACTTACTGACATGTTGCGGTCTCACAGCTTCAGTGCAAGGTATTTGTAGCATAACTCTCATCTTTCTATCACAAACATCTCTCCTACTCCTGTGCCTGAGTCTAACATTAGCTGCTGCTGCGCTGCTGCTGCTGTTGTTGACGTGTCACCTCTTTGTTCCCTGTTCGTTCAGTTCAAAAGTCTGTGGCACCTTTTGACAGTTTGACATCGCAAACAAGTCTCTTCAAAACAAAAGAAAATATATATCATATTACTAAGGCGAGACACAGCGGGTGAATAGGGGAAAACATTATATTTAGTGATAAACTTTAGCTGTAGCTCACTGAGATGATTTGAAAAAGTATAGCAAAGTTTGTATTATTTAATGTTTTAAAATGCGTATTTTATCAAGGGGAAACTCTGAATAATGGATACAGCTAGTTTTAAATATAGTCTTTTTATATGTTACTATAAACATCTTTTTTATGAACCCCTGAAGAAAACCTGTTGGCCATCTAAATAAAAGCCTTTAGGTACTTCCTGATACTGTTTGTACTGTATTGTTTGGAGCGCTTGTTTTTTTTGTGCAATTCAGAACACTTACAGTGCATCCGGAAAGTATTCACAGCGCTTCACTTTTTTCACATTTTGTTATGTTACAGCCTTATTCCAAAATTGATTCAATCCATTTTTTCCCTCAAAATTCTATACATAACACCCCATAATGACAACATGAAAAAAAGTTTTTTGAGATTTTTGCAAATGTATTACAAATAAAATAAAATAAAAAATCACATGTACATTAGTATTCACAGCCTTTGCCATGAAGCTCAAACTTGAGCTCAGGTGCATCCTATTTCCACTGATCATCCTTGAGATGGTTCTACAGCTTCATTGGAGTCCACCTGTGGTAAATGAAGTTGGACATGATTTGGAAAGGCACACACCTGTCTATATAAGGTCCCACAGTTGACAGTGCATGTCAGAGCACGAACCAAGCATGAAGTCTGTCTGTAGACCTCCGAAACAGGATTGTCTCGAGGCACAAGTCTGGGGAAGGGTACAGAAAAAATCTGCTGCTTTGAAGGTCCAATGAGCACAGTGGCCTCCATCATCCGTAAATGGAAGAAGTTTGGAACCACCAGGACTCTTCCTAGAGCTGGCCGGCCATCTAAACTGAGCGATCGGGGGAGAAGGGCCTTAGTCAGGGAGGTGACTAAGAACCCGATGGTCACTCTGTCAGAGCTCCAGCGTTCCTCTGTGGAGAGAGGAGAACCTTCCAGAAGGACAAACCATCTCTGCAGCAATCCACAAATCAGGCCTGTATGGTAGAGTGGCCAGACGGAAGCCGCTCCTTAGTAAAAGGCACATGGCAGCCCGTCTGGAGTTTGCCAAAAGGCACCTGAAAGACTCTCAGACCATGAGTAAGAAAATTCTCTGGTCTGATGAGACAAAGATTGAACTCTTTGGTGTGAATGCCAGGCGTTATGCTTGGAGGAAACCAGGCACTGCTCATCACCTGGCCAATACCATCCCTACAGTGAAGCATGGTGGTGGCAGCATCATGCTGTGGGGATGTTTTTCAGCGGCAGGAACTGGGAGACTAGTCAGGATAGATGGAAAGATGAATGCAGCAATGTATAGAGACATCCTGGATGAAAACCTGTTCCAGAGCGCTCTTGACCTCAGACTGGGGCGACGGTTCATCTTTCAGCAGGACAACGACCCTAAGCACACAGCCAAGATAACAAAGAAGTGGCTTCAGGACAACTCTGTGAATGTCCTTGAGTGGCCCAGCCAGAGCCCAGACTTGAATCCGATTGAACATCTCTGGAGAGATTTGAAAATGGCTGTGCACCGACGCTCCCCACCCAACTTGATGAAGCTTGAGAGGTGCTGCAAAGAGGAATGGGCAAAACTGCCCAAAGATGGGTGTGCCAAGCTTGTGGCATCATATTCAAAAAGACTTAATGCTGTAATTGCTGCCAAAGGTGCCTCAACAAAGTATTGAGAAAAGGCTGTGAATACTTATACACATGTGATTTTTTTTGTTTTTTATTTGTAATAAATTTGCAAAAATCTCAAACTTTTTTCATGTTGTCATTATGGGGTGTTATGTGTAGAATTTTGAGGGAAACAATTGATTGAATCAATTTTGGAATAAGGCTGTAACATAACAAAATGTGAAAAAAGTGAAGCGCTGTGATGCACTTTTCAAAGCAGCCAGGGGGGAAAACATTTCTCCACCATTACTTTAACAAATGCTGAATTATGAATGTATTTTTCTACTAAATAAAGTTAGAGACATGGAGAGGAGCAAAGTGGTTCAACAGTCCATAAATGCTAACCAGGAATCTATGTTAGCTTCATGCTACGTATGCTAACGTTAGCTACAAGTGCAGTTTTTCGCTTCAACTGGACAATTTGCTTTGAAAAAACATCCATATGGACCCGAGTTAGCCTTGACTTTATTTGTGTGTGATAAATATGTTCTAATCCGGCAGAAAAACGGCTAAAAGGAGCGAAACATTGTGATTCCCATGAGAGGTTTTCCTTCCCCCTCGGCTTGGCCACGCCCCCTTGTTGCGTTGCTGTCTGTGTGTGTCTCCATTGCGGTTTAGCAGCTCACATTCAGTCAATTCTCAAATGTTAACGCTCCTGGACATGTTCAATATGTGCATTATAAACCAAATCTGGATTTTAATATAATTCAGTTCGAATGGCAACTTCTCAGAAAATCACAGACTTTCCCAAAATTGTTCAACTGTATTTGTGGTTACTTACTATTGATTTGGCACGAGCATGATTTCAGAAAAAAAAAAAAGATAATTATTCCGATTATGTTTGTAGTTTTTTACGTTTAAAATCATCATTCAGTCTGGCGTGCACAACTGAAACATGAACTGCTAAACAAAAGGAAGAATCCCATGTGTTTTAGAATTTTTTCGTGGAGGTCTAAACTACAGGCTCGGTTTATGCCACAATATTTCAGTGCAAAGGATATTATACAAGCTCAATAATCTCTTTTTGCAATAAGCCCTTCTTTGCACATGGGCAAAAGAAACGCCCTGTTTATCCTCACATTTGACACACTGTTTAAACCTTCTGCATTAAACATGGCGTCTACATCAGGACCATGTGTTCAGGAACACGCAGTCACCTCATGTCACAGTCACACTATAGACTAAGAGACTCAGGGCCCGATCTTCTGCCCGGCGCAAGGACAGCATTGCTCCAAACATCGCCACATGCGCCATCTTGCATGTGGCGCAGCTTTTGCACTATGTGCCTGTGCCACTGTGTATAGGTTGTCACTTATAAAACAAAAGCACCCTGAGCTGCTCTCCAATGGCAGCCTCACATTCTTTTCCTTGTTTACATCGCCCTCCCTCATGTTCTTCCTTTAGCATTATAGGCTTTTATAAGCTCTATCAGGTCAAACTAAAACTTTATTTATTCCACAATGTTTGTCCAAAACACAAACACAAACAAAAGCATGTGTTCCCCTTACTCACCCTCTCCATTCCAGGGCACTCTTGTAAAAGATTTTGATCTCAATGAGAATTTTCCTGGTTAAATAACATAACATCGCCATTAGCCATGGGAGACTGTCCTGCCCACATAGTCTGCGTTCACAAACAAAAGACTGTGCCCTAAATCTTTAGTTAAGACCTGATTTACTCCCCTGAAGCTGAAAACACACAGTGTGTGTCAAACCTGACAAAGTCCAAGAGATGCCCTGTTGTTCCCCCAGACCCAGCAACGGTGAGTAAGCTAAGTGAAATGGTTCTATTTGGGGATGTGATGTGCATTGAGAGGCTAATAGCTCCAGTAACTACTTCATGACATAAACATGTTATATGCTTTCTTCATGTTTTATATTCATGGCGACGGTAATGTGAGGTTTTTTTGTTGGTTTGACAGTGAAATTCTAGTCTTGGGGGAAAATCTAGCCAAAAATCTCAAAATTGGCCACGGCATGAAAAATGGGTGTGTCCTATAATACATATTCAAATTCAACACCATCGATCACCTTCCACATTCACACAGGCAAAGTGGGTGAAGTGTCTTGCCCAAGCTGCACTGGCTCAACAGGGACCAGAGCCAGTGCAGCTCCAAACATGAAACACCCTACAGAAAATAACTGTCTGTACCTTGTCCTTGTAGGCGCTGATGTATCCGAGTATTTTCTCCGGTCTGAGGTACGATGGTCCGTGGGCGTAGAGCCAGAGGTCCAGCGCCGCGTGCCCAGGCACCGAGGCCTCTGACAGGGAGAAGATGTGCAGGCGCTCGGGGGGCAGCTGGAGGAGTTCTGACAGAGCTCCGGACAGACGCGAGAACAGGCTGGAGTCCAGGCCAGGGCCGAAGAGCTGATCCTGGGTCAGATCTGAGGAGAGACGAGGGGTCACAAGATATTGCCTTAACCATACTCTGAGACTAATCCATGCATTTGTCTCCAGCAGGTTAGACTACTGTATCGGCTGCTCACAGTTAGACATCTGCAGTACATCCAGATCGATGCTGCTCGAGTCCTGATTAGACCTAGGATACACTGTACGACCATATTAGTCCAGTGGTCAGAGAATAGACTTTAAAACAGCAAGTCTCTTCGCTGCGTTTCCATTTCATGCTGGTAAAATCCGGTCTTCATGAGGATGTGACACAGGCCTCAGCTCTGACAATGTTTGAATCCAGGCTGAAAACAGTTCTTTTTAGCTGCATAAGACATTGAAATGTGCTTTTAAAGTGTGATAATCAAATAATTTTCTTGTAGTTGTGCAAACTTCATTTGGCACCATAGATCAACATTGTAAACACAACATTTGAGACAGAAAAACAGACCATGCGCGCTGTTGTGCATCTAAATCTAGAGTTAGCACACCGGCTGAGACAAGCTTCACAATCGAGATGTGCGAGAAGATCTATGAGAGCTACAGACGCATTTAAGCAACAGCTGAAAGAATGAACAATTTGATAATGGAGTAATTCAGGTAGTGCAGCTTTAATGTCATGAATTAATGATCACATTGATGTTTTATGGATTGATTTTTATCTGCTTTCTATGTAACTGGGAAGCACTTTGAATTGCCTTGTGTAAGACTTGTGCTTTACAATTAGTGGCAGCAGCAGTAGTAGAGCTGGTAGTACTAGTAGTAGCTGAATAGTAACCCACGCAGCAGTAGTTGCAGTAGTAGTAGTTAATACTAGCAGAAGTAGTAAAGCACATGACTCACTGTGTATCCTGACAGCCGCAGCGCTCCTCAGTGCCTCCGGGGGAGCGCTCTCACCTCCACTCTCACGCTGCTGGTGACGTCAGGCCAGGTGTGGTCGGACACGCCCACCTGCGCCAGGTACGAACCGGGGGGCGTGGCCTCAGCGACGGACAGCTGACCGGAGCTACGGTTCACACTCAGCACACTGCACAGAGCAACAACAACTGTGTCAGATGCCCTGCCCGTTCTAACCAGCAGGTTACCATGCAGGCCTAATGGACAGCAGTGTTGTATTAGTCTAACCTGCTTCTAAACTAGTCAGATGTTGTAACCAGGATTAAACCCGGTCTGAGGCAGTACCTGGGTGCGGTCCCCGTGAAGCTGTAGTGCTTCTGTCCCCAGTCGTCGGGGTCTGGAGCCTGAATCTGCCCCAGGACTGTCTCTGGGAGGAGACCTGGGAGGAACCAGAGCAAAAGACTTCAGAGTTAGTTGATACACTAAAACAGGGTAGGCAGGTTTTCTGGGTGGCGGGCACATTTTTTCTTGTCATAAAATGGAGGGCCAAACACTATTTTGACCTTAAAAGAGTTGTCTGGGCTTCTCTAAGGGAATTCTTTAAAGGAACTGACAGTATTTCTGTAGTAGTTTTTAATTCACTGCTTGGTAGCCTATTGTTCTATTTCTCAAAATCATCTTGTTGATGAGAAGATATGCTTTGCTAAGATGGGGCCGATGTCGCTTAAAACTAAAAAGTTAAGCTGGAGCAGAGTAAAGGACAAACATAGTGATCAAATGAAAAAAAAAGAATTAAAAAAAGGGGCATCCGAGTCAGTCTGTTGTTTTGATGATTAGGAGTGGTCCATGGTTAACCGATTAACCGGTTAAGCTTTGAAAATACTTGTAATACATTTTTGCACCACCAGAGACCGCCAGAGCGCTCCCAAACATCTGTTCACGAGAAGCCGTCATCGCGCATGGCAAGTTTAACTTTTCAATATGAAGCGGGCCATAAACATTTACTTTACAACCGAGAATGACGGATCAAAATGCAAGTATTGCATTGCAGTGCTTAGATATACTTCAACTTCAGTGTTGTACCATCTCAACAGCCGACACCCGGGCATCACTTAGGAGGTAGCTAGGTAAGCTAAAGGCACAAAACTCGCCTTTCTCGTTATTGTTAAAACGTGGTGGAGAGATAAGTGTTGTTGTTGTTGTTGTACGCATGAATGACTGTTTCTTTGTTTAAAAAAAAAGCAGCTAAATGACTGCAGGTAAAATAAATATTAATACTGTAGGACCACGTGAAGTGAAGTCAGTGACCTACTTTGACTGCTCTGTCATTACCACTGCGTTTTATTTCTATAAATTAATTTCGTTTTAAATGTGTTCCAGCCATTTAATAAAGGTGTTAACAATGAAAAACCCCTTTCTCGTCTGTCAGTATAACGTAACAGAGGGGGCGGCGCGGGGGAAGAGTGGGGGTTGGTTAGTGCGCACACTAATGGTTAACCGAGTATTAACCGCTAAGGGCCTCGGTTAACGGTTAATGAAAAACTTGGAAATGTGCAGCCCTAGTGATGATGAAACAAAATATACATTCTTGGATCGCCAATAAGTTTCAAAATTATCCTGCTCAAATTTACTCAGAGGTTGAGTCAGGCTTCAAGAATATCTGGATAGAGCTAGATTGTTTGTGCAGTACAGTGTAAACAACGCTGTGACAGTGATATCAATGTGGAAAGGCTCCTGTTTGAAACATTTGGAAAGAGGATGGGTCAGGTCTCAAAACGTAGACGTCTAAGCACCACAGTAGTAACGCAATTAAATATCCACTTTGACAGAATGACGTTTGTTAGTGTAGCAGCACATTTCATTTCCACCATGTCTTTAGCAAACAGTGATGAAGTGCATGTTGTCGGCAAATGTAAAACTCGCCCACATGATGGTCCGAATGGTTTGGTTAGAAACCAAACATAACTGTTTTGAGTCTTTCAAGGGGGATTGTCGTGCAAATGAAAAACCCTGCTTTTCAAACATAAATCTAATTAGACTTGCAATACATGTCATAAAAAAATCACTATTAGTTAATAAAATCGTGCGGCTATAATCACTTCCACCCCGTCCCTCCTCTCGCTCCGTTTCATCACCAAATCCTGCTGCTAACGCCTCATATTTTTAGCCTCATTTCTCCGGGGCCCAAACTCTAATTAAAAGCATTTATATTTACTCCGAATCCGTGAAGAAAATAATTATCCCGAACGCAGCGCAGTTTGACGCCGTGTTTTCTCCAGGAGCTGATTCCACAGTTAAACGGATTACACGAGCCAGTGTGGGTTTTTTAAGGAGAAAATAGAGCAGGTTCAAATAGGTGGAACTCGGGGGAATTGGCAGAAAAAAACATCGGGGGTAAATCGCATGAGAATAGACTTCAAAACAGAACTCAGAGGAGACAATGGTTTGAGGCGCATTTTCAAAGTTGAGAGATTCTGAATGATCTTTTGAGCGGTGTTTCGCTTCCTGAATTGGTGCGGATTTAACGCCGGATTATTGCAAATTAGGGCAGTCAAAAGAGGAAATTAACAAAAAATATTCATAGAAAACAGCAAACGGAACACAACAGAGTTTCAGACACAAGCTAAATGTGAATTAGGACCAGTTTTTTTTCCAATAAAGTGAACATTGATTGCTAAACCCTTGTAACTGTAGACTCTATAGAAAGACATTACAACAGGTTTGAATAACTATATACTATAAAGCATTGGCAACGCATTGGTAAACTTACTTCATTGTTTATATAGTATTTACTAGGTTTACCTCATTTTCTGTCTATCATTAAGCACACAAATAATGATTAATGTTGTGAATTAATAGGTTTAGATCTCATGGAGACAACTAACTCTTTCTATCCGTAACCATTCCTGATTGTGCCAAACACAGGGAGGGAAGGTGTGGAGTCCAACACTTACTGTACATGATCTATTTAGGAGCATAAATGATTAACACCGCGCAGTAAAGTCGAAGTGCTCCTAAGTAATGCATTGCAATATAGTACCCTTTTTTATCCGCCATCGTGTAACCTTTCACGTAACTGTATTTAAATAGGGGAAACGTGGAACGGCTTGGTCGCTTCTAACTTCACCCCAGTTTTGAGCTATATGAATATGCTGGGAGAGGCTAAATGCTAACAACGTCTTTCATCTATTTGCGTGACTGAGCGCACGCACAAAGACCAGACCGGTATGCATCAACTCGTCTAAGCTCAGGTATGGACATGTCTCAGTATGGCCTGTTCCTTTAACATCAGTCCTAATAGTGGGACACATTTACTTACTTAAAGGTAAAAGACAAAAATGAAAACAACACATGTCAAGGGTAATTTCTTGAAAGAAGCAATTCAATTAAATCCGAGTCCTTGTAATGTAACCAGGAAGAGATGTTCTTGATTTTCCGGCTGAATAATGCTACCGCTGATTTTCTTGTATCTCTGTCACTTACCCTCATGTTTTACCTGCTCTGGTCTGTTTACTCACGTTTATTAGAGTCTATGTACATTTTCAATAGGGCTCTTCTACCATCCGGGTACTTCCAGTGCGCCGCAGATGTAGAGGTGAAAACAATGGTGGTATTAAACAGCGTTTTTGTCTGTGAGTGACAGATTCTGTTCGATACATTTAGTTTTTCTCAGTAAGTCCGGCCTAAAAGCTGTTGTGTGGTCGGATGTTCCATTTTGTGGGAACTACAGCTTCAATCTTGTAAACTGAGTAAGTTTTATGATTAGAATCGACGTCTGCAGATCTAAACACATTGTGTGGATTATGTTTTAAAGTTTAACGTAACTGTGCCGGACACGTCAGGCTCTAAATTCTACCATTTACTTTGCTTTAAACATAAAATAAATTGTTAATCAAATGTTTAATGTCATGACATGTGTTAGCTAAGTCATGCTTTAGCTAAATCTAAAGCTGAATAAACAGACAGAATGAAGAGTTTCTAAAACATTTTCTCGTCAGCATCACGTTTAACTTAGATCATGATTATTTCCCGAAAGGCGAAACATAAATGCGTGAAATTCAACACAAAGTTACGATGGATTAGCGACGCGTACGAGGCTCCTCTGTTTGTACAAACATTCATCGAGACCAATTAAGTCCAATTTCTGTTTATATCAGACTTTAGCCTCAATAGGTTACCATGGTAATCAAATCACATTTCATCACAATCCATTTATTCACCTTAATAAATCCTCAAACAACCACCAAATATCAGCGATTTCCCATTGTTTTCAATGAAGCGAGAGCGCTGTATTCACCTCCGCTTCATTTGTCACGTATAACCGTAGAGCCCTATAACATTACAAAGGTATTTAATGTGGACATTAAGGTGTAAAATAGCATTGGCTTGTCTCTGTGTCCCGCTGTAGTAACACACCAGTTCAGGAAAAGGGTTTGGGTGCGTCGTCTGTTCAGTGTAATGCAGCAGCTCTGTGCTGAAAACACAGACACACACCTTCTACTTTCCCCACTCCATGCATTAGTTAGCCCCAGCATGCTCTGTGTGTGTGGTGTGAGGATTTAACCAATCACAGTGAAGTGTGAAGAGTCAGAAGAAACAGACAGCTTTACTTAAACCCAAACGTGTTGAACTATGAGTCTGCCCCTTAAACTCACCGTCGTAGCTGTAGAGGAGGAAGGTGGTGTTTCCGGGTTTGTGCGGATTGTCGTTCCTGTCTCCGATGGTGACCGTTAGCGTTTGTGTGCCGCTAAGTGGAGGAGACCCGCTGTCCGTTAGCTCCACGGGCAAACGAAACGCCTTCTGTCGCTCCCTGTCAAAGGTCTTCAGCGCCATTAGCATCGCGCTGCCGTTCCCCAGGTCTGTCAGGTTAAAGCTAGCTGCGTCCGCCGTTAGCTGCAGCATCCGTATCGTACACGCCGCGCCTTTCCCGCCAGCGTCCCGATCTTTCACGTGAAGCAAAACCGAAGTGCTGTTCATCTTCACCCCTTGGGGAGCGCCTGTGTTCTCCCAAACTATCGGCTTATAATCGGCTTCGAATTCAGGCGCGTTATCGTTGATGTCCAGGACGGTTAGCATCACGATAGCGGTGCCGGTTAGCGCTGGCTCTCCCATATCGGTGGCCAAAACGACAATCCGGTGTTGCCAGACCTTCTCTCGGTCCAAATAATCGGCTAACGCGACTCTGCCGGATTCGTCGACGGCGAATTGCCCGTGAGGATCGGAGTCTTTGGAGATGCTGAAGGAGAAGCGGCCATTTTGTCCCGAGTCCAGGTCCGAAGCGGTGACCTGGGCAATGACCGAGCCGATCGGAGAGTCTTCAGACATCGGAGCGGCGTCGTAAAACTGTGGCAGGAAAACGGGCGCGTTGTCGTTAGCGTCTAGCACCTGAAGAAAAGAAGACAGAGAGAGAGAGAATTAGGCAAGGCAAATTTATTTAGACAGAACATTTCATGCACAAGGCAACTCAATGTGCCTCACAGCAACACCGAAACACAATAAAACAAATCAATTGATACAACTCATACTGGTGTAGCTCTGCCTTAATGCCGCTTAATGTCCAGCTTGAGTCCAGATTGTTTTTTTCCTGGTTTAGTTTATTTACTCACAGTTTGTTTGTTTGTTTGTTTATTTAGTTTTTATTTCAAGCACACAATGAAAAAGTGTACAGTATGTACAACATAAAACAATAATCCAAGGAACACTGATAGTCAAAGAAATTCACCGCGGCTTGAAAAGGAGTGGGCTGAAGTTTAACACTTATCAATTCCCACCCCCTCTTCCAAAAACTTAATACAATAGTTTACTTCCTTAGTTATATCCGTTTTCTTACAAAACACAAGCACATATATCGTTTTTATACAATATTATTAACAGTTGTACAACTTTGCTTACATTGAAGCCAAGACTTAACCTGTCCAGCCAAAATATACGCTTTTCCTATTCTTTACAAAGACGTGTATCTGGGATCAGGGGGGATTTCTTCTATTTCCCGATGGGCCTGATTGACAAGCGTATTACACATTACACATCATACACAGCAGCTGTTTCAATCAATGTACATTTGTAATGGGACAAAAATATTTTTGATAGATGGCAACAAGAAGAAGCCGTTAGCAAAGTTCCATTCGGTCCTGCTTTTGAACAAATACAATAAAAAGCAGGAGTGGACGGCTGGCCAGGCAAAGCCAAGACATAAGACCTTGCATGGTGGTGAATATTTTAAACTCCCGAATCCGACATGATCTTCAGCGCTGTTGCCAATAAATTCCTCAGCTTTGATTTTGGAAAAGACACTGACCAAACAAAGTCCAGCAGTGTGTGATCTAGTGGCTACTGGCTCGGGTGCTAGATTATTGACATGCATACATTACCAGAGCTTTAAAAGTTTAGCAATTCTTACTTCTCGCAGTGAGAGTTATCTGCTCACAATTAACTTACGACTCCAGATCACACGGTTACAGGGATTTCTGACATGTTTAATATTTGCCAGGAGTCGTGGAGTCCTGCTGCTGTGGTTGAACTTCTGAGGCCGGGGTAAAACAGCGTGTACTCTATGGCGTCAAATTAGGGTCTGCTTTAACATAAACATAAGAGGTATTGTTGTAATCGTAAAGAGAAAACTGTAAATGTAACTCTAAACTCCATAAACGAAAAGTATCATAAATAGATAAAAAAAAATATTGTAAACGTAAAACTTTCATTTACGTTTCTTCTTCTCATGCTTCACTTCACAAGTTACGTTTACGATACATTTTTTCTGACCCTTTTTTTAATGGGGGCGGGCTCAACGCTCATTGGCTGGAGTGACAGGCAGTGTTAATTTTGACAACATGTTTTAATTTAGTTTTAGTCGAGATTTAGTCAAAAAAATATCTTCAATTTTAGTCTAGTTTTACTCGACTAAAATTGCAAGTCATTTTAGTCGACTAAATTTAAAGACAAATTTAGTCGACTTTGCATTTATAATATTCATTATAATCATATTTAATCAGCTCCTCTGCTTCATGGAGCTGCTCTCACATGAACAAAGCTCAGAGCTGCTCCTTTGGCAGAGGATTTACATGATCTGAGGCTCTTTCAGACGGTCAATAGAAGTTTGGATGATTTTAGTCTCTCCTTTTCATTTTTTATTTAGTCTTATTTTAGTCGACTAAAATATCTGGACATTTTAGTCATAGTTTTAGTCTCATGAAAAACTTTAAATTTCGTTTTAGTCCAGTTTTAGTCGTCAAAAATATCACTTTGACTAAAATTAAGACTAAATATTTTAGTCGACGAAATTAACATGGGTGGTGACAGGATGTGACGTCATCACTATAAACTGAAATCAAACGCACACCACAGACTCTCTCAGACAAAAAGGCAATAATCCCGGGGGTTTTGTTCATTCATGTGAAATCTATGTTTAATAAAACGTATTTGAGTCATTTACCCATAAATGTTCCACTGTCCTTTGAGTTTAGTCGGTCTTTATCGCAGAAATACATTATTCCCAAATTTTGTGAACTTATAGTAGAAGTAGTCTCTCATTCTGCTGGGGCTCGGAGTTCCGACACACTATATAGTATACAGTCTACTATATAGTGCCTATATAGGGCCTTTGTAGTGAATGAGGGGTTAGGCACTAGGGTGGACATTCGGACACAGCCTCTGTAGTGTGTGTTTGATTTCAGCTTATACTGATGACGTCACATCCTGTCACTCCAGCCAATGAGCGTTGAGCCCGCCCCCATTACAAAAAGGGTTATCATATCACCGTACACATCAGAGTGATAAGAGCTCAGTTATGTTTCATGTGTTGCTGAATAAAGCCTTTCCAACTGAATCAGAGATAAAACAAGGACTAAAACCCAGGACTATAGGCAGGTGTAGCTCGTACCTGTATGAGAGCGTGTGTGAGGGAGAAGAAGTCCGCGTCCTCCGCCTTCAGCGTCAGGTTGAAGCTCCGCTCGTGCGTTTTCTCGAAGTCGATTTTCTTCTTGAGTTTGAGGACGCCGCGTTGGTTCGTCTTGTTGGTCTCGATGAGGAACTTTCGGTCGTCGTCTCCGTCCACGATGCTGAACGTCACCGCCGCGTTCTCGCCCGAATCCAAGTCTGTGGCCGAGACCACCAGCAGCTCACTGTTCACAGCCAGGTCCTCGGACATCTGAACGGACAAATGACAACAACAAAAACATAGCTCGATTACAACGTCCCCTCGGTCGCCTTTCCTGCTACACGTGGATATCAAACATGTCAGTATTTGTGAATGAACACACGTGGGGAAGACGAGCGAGTGCCGCCATGTTGGAGTGATTTGGAGTGACTACAAAGTCGGCAAAACGTCATAAAATAAGCATCGTTAAGGGTGAGGAACTAAGATGTTAACCTTTCACCTTAACAGTTCAACTTTACCCAAATCTAAAACATCTTGAAAAAAGTGTCAAAAATGCAACAAAAGAGCGACTAAAACATGACAAAAAAGTGATGAAAACAAAAAGAGGTTAAGCCCCATCTTAACCGAGCACATTTTGTCCATATCAGATCTAAAAGCTCCTTGAAAGTAAGCATTAAAATATTGATGAAAATGAGGATGAACAAAAAAGTGACAAAAAAGCCGGAAAGCAACAGTAATACAATAAAAAAGGGACAAAAACATGACAAAAGAGCGATGAAAAGCCACATAGAGCGGAAAAAAGCTTAATGAAAATGCAACAAAAAAGCCACAAAATGCAATGAAAAACTGACAAAAACACGCACAAAGACCTATAAAAAAACACAACAAAAAAGCGATAAAAAAAGAGACAAAAACACGTAAAAAATGTGACGCGGCGACAACGCAACAAATAAGTTATGATCAATTTCGTAGGTCTTTCAAATGAGGCGTTACTCTGGCCATAGGCTGTAAGTTCCAGTCGAGATGGTTTTAGATTGGGTAAAGAAATGAAGAAAATGCACTCGGTCAAGGTGGGGTGTAAGAAGTTAAAGCTGGGGTACCTGATTTTTTGGTGTTGTAGAATAAATGTATTTTTGCCACCTCAGAGTATGTTGTAAACACAGACCTTGTTGTATTGTCTTCATCTAAAGTTTTATTGAGCAATGGATGATAGAAGTCTGATCTAAATTAGTGGAATTTATCTTAGGGGTGGCCCCGCCCCTGCTTCACTTTGTCACCACTCAGTGCTGTACATGGGTGTGAAATGTGCATGTAATTACATTCTTTGAACAATGTGAATACACAGGAGGGACTGTGAGAGCTAGAAACAAGTTTGGGCCAAAACAAAAAAATTCACTCTTTGAACAGGAAAAATCAGGTACCACAGCAGACAGAAAACTAGCTAGAAATCTCAACTTTGACCACGATGTTTCAAATCAGTGTTTTTACAGTTGGCCATGTCTCGCCTCAAAATAGCGAAAAAAAATTAGATGAAAACGAGGATGAAAATGCAACAAAAGAGCAACTAAAATGTGACAAAAGAGCGATGAAAAGACAAAACATTTACAAAAAAAAAATTCCGTCAAAATAGTGACAAAAATTAGATGAAAACGAAGATGAAATGTGATGGAAAAAAAAATGTGTTGAAAATGTCTTGAAATTTTTGTTGTTGAAAATGTGTTGAAAAGTGACAAAATGTGACAAAATGTGTTGAAAAAGTGACAAAAATGTGACAAAAATGTGTTGAAAAAGTGACAAAAATGTGTTGAAAAAGTGACAAAAATGTGTTGAAAAAGTGACAAAAATGTGACAAAAATGTGTTGAAAAAGTGACAAAAATGTGACAAAAATGTGTTGAAAAAGTGACAAAAATGTGTGAAAAGTGACAAAAATGTGTTGAAAAAGTGACAAAAATGTGACAAAAATGTGTTGAAAAAGTGACAAAAATGTGTTGAAAAAGTGACAAAAATGTGTTGAAAAAGTGACAAAAATGTGTTGAAAAAGTGACAAAAATGTGTTGAAAAAAGTGACAAAAAGTGACAAAAATGTGTTGAAAAAGTGACAAAAATGTGACAAAAATGTGTTGAAAAAGTGACAAAAATGTGTTGAAAAAGTGACAAAAATGTGTTGAAAAAGTGACAAAAATGTGTTGAAAAAGTGACAAAAATGTGACAAAAAGTGTGAAAAAGTGACAAAAATGTGTTGAAAAAGTGACAAAAATGTGTTGAAAAAGTGACAAAAATGTGACAAAAATGTGTTGAAAAAGTGACAAAAATGTGTTGAAAAAGTGACAAAAATGTGTTGAAAAAGTGACAAAAATGTGACAAAAATGTATTGAAAAAGTGACAAAAATGTGACGAAAAAATGACAAAGATGTGACAAAAGAGCGATGAAAGACAAAACATTTACTTAAAAAAATGGCGTCAAAATAGTGACAAAATTAGATGAAAACGAAGATGAAATGTGATGAAAAAGTGGCGGAAAAAATGTGTGAAAATGTGTTGAAAAAAATGACAAAAATGTGTTGAAATAGTGACGAAAACGTGACGAAAAATGACGAAAAAGTGACAATAAAGCAATGAAAATAAATGTGAAAAAAGTAAACCTTATTTAAGGCGGGTTTAAGAGGCTCTTCTGTAAATGTGTAAATGTTTGTCTCTGCACGCACCTGAGCGGAGTAAGAGTCCTGAGTGAACACTGGGGGATGGTCGTTCACGTCGGTCACTAGAATCGTGGCCGTCCCCGTCCCCTTCAGCCCGCCCCCGTCCCGCGCCTCCACCACCACCAGGAGGCGCTGCTGCTGCTCTCGGTCGAGCGAGCGCACCACGGTGGAGATCACCCCGGTGCTGGCGTTGATCGCAAACAGATTGAGGTTGATGTGGTTCTTCACGTTCTGCACGATGCTGTAGGCCAGCGCCGCGTTGGTCCCTTCGTTCGGGTCGTCCAGATCCATGGCCCGCATCTCCATCACCGACGTGTCCGCGGGCGAGTTCTCCGCCACGCGCCCCACGAAGCAGCCGTCGGTCTCCAGGTCCGAACACGGGAAAAAGGGCGCGTTGTCGTTGATGTCTTTGACCTCCAAAACGACGTCGGCGAACCCGGTGAGGCCCGCTCCGCCCTCGTCCGTGGCCAGGACCAGGAAACGCCAGAGGGGGCGCTCCTCGCGGTCCAGACGCCGCAGAGCGTGGATGGCGCCGCTGCGGGAGTCGATGGAGAAGTCCCCCCCGGAGCCCTGACCGTGGAGCGAGTACCGGAGCAGAGACTGGTCGGAGTCCAAGTCCGGGTCCACGGCGGAGACCTGAGGAGCAGAGGGGAGCGTGAGACTTTCTGTTCTGCACGGACACGGAGAAAAGGAAATGCTTTACGCCAAAGGACAGACGGCTGACAAGAGGCCATGAACGTAATAGTATTGTGGGCCCTAAATACAGCCAATTCAAATGTGAGAGTCTGTTTACACCTCTTAACCCCCACCTGAACTGAGCACATTTTCTCCAGTTTGGCTTTACCCAAATCTAAAAGCTTCTTGAAAAACGTGTCAAAATAGCAACAAAAATTAGATGAAAACAAGGATGAAAATGCAACTAAAGAGCGACAAAAAGTGACCAAAATGTGACAAAAAGCAATGGGAAAATATTTTTAACCTCTTATGCCCACCTGAACCGAGCTAATTTTCTCCAGGTCAGTTTTACCCAAATCCAAAAGCTCCTCGACTGGACTTTACAGTCTATAGGCCAGTGTAACGCCTCATTTGAAAGCTAAGCTTTTTCCTAATGTTGTTGTCAAATTTTTTGCCACTTTTTTGTAACTTTTTGTAACTTTTTCCCTCATTTTTTTGGGTCTTTTTTTGTCACTTTTTTCCACATTTTGTAATTTCCCCCCAATTTTTTCATTACTTTTTTGTCACTTTTTTGTAATTTTCCCCTCATGTTTTTGTCTTTATTCATCACTTTTTTGTCACATTTTTGTAATTTTTTCCCTCATTGTGTTTGACTTTTTGTAATTTTTTTGTCACTTTTCCATCACTTTTTGGTCACATTTCCCTCATGTGACCAGGCCGCCATTGCTGTAGTACCGCCATATAGCTGCTAGTCCCCCATTGGAATGCATTGCACTTTAGACACGTTAAAAACAACTTTAATGCCCGGTGCCTAATTATTTGGAACTGTCTACAGCTAGATATTCCTCCTGTGATTACGCTGGGTTAGACACAATCAGAGGCACCGGGACAGCTCGTATCGTATCGTAGGATACGATACGAGCTACACGTCACGCAAGGGCCGAGTCTACAGTGAAGATCCCGCCCTTATGCCCTTATTAGGAACATGCTTCGTCAGAGCTGGGGAGGAGGAGTCTGTAAAACCGCCATGATTTCCCCCTCGAACGTGGTCATTATGGTAAACGGGGAGGAGCTGTCTATTATTTGTACAGTCTATGATCAGGATTGAAAATGGCAGAAACTTTTCATTTCTCTTTTGATGATTATTCAAGTTTGATTGGTTTTATTGCTTTCTGAATGAAACTAGTCCTGTAGAGCACTTCGTATCGCTTTGTGCACAGATTGTGACTTCTCTTTTATTTTCAGAGTCTCTCCTCTTTGACCTCTGTCTGACCTCCCTCCCTGCCTCTCTCTCCTCCCCCGTTCACGTCTCCCTCTATTCCTCCTCTGATCTCTGAGTGTGAAACGTTATTACAGAGGTGACGGTAACACCGCTGACCCTCCGCTCTCTTCCGTCTCTGAACTGATTCGATGTGCGTCCGCTCCGTTTCTCCCGACGCCCCCCTGAACGCGTCGCCACGACCAAGAATAAAATAAGCACACACGCGTGAAAATATCAAATAAAAAACAGGACAAACCGAGGTCTAGATCGCGACGGGTCTGAGCCAGGTCTAAATCGCGTTACAGATTCCACGCGACTCCGCTTCCACCGGCCTCGGGCTCAGACGGTATTCAGAGCGGAACCACTTCAAAGACCTGGGTAAACAGGAACGCCGCCGCAGCAGAGAGGGGGGTCCAATTACAGCTAACTGGTTTATTAAAAGATACGACGCACACTTTCTATAAACAGTGATGGAGTAATATGGGAATGTGCCACAAAAAGCAGGAAAGGAGAAAGTTATTGATGTCTGTTCTGAAGTAAAAAAAAAGGATAAGTAATAATCGGACACAGTCATAATCAAAGTTCCCATTCAATAGGTATTTTCATCGATCTTAAGAAGGCTTTCGACACTATGGATCACAATATACTCCTGAACAAACTACAATAATATGGATAAGAGGTATTGCTTTCAACTGGATTGAATCCTACTTAACAAACCGTAAACAGTATGTTCAAATGGGGCAGTGCAGATCCATGTGTGATACCCTAGTGTGTGGTGTCCCCCAGGGATCGGTGCTGGGACCTAAACTATTTTTATTATATATCAATGATTTGTACTTAAAGCTTAAACTGGTCCTTTTTGCAGATGATACTACAATCATACTCTCAGGTGCAGAGTTACAGCAAATGGTGATCGAGATTACAGAAGAAATGGATAAATTGAAAGATTGGTTCTGTGTAAACAAACTGTCTCTAAACATTACGAAAACCAAAGCAATGTTCTTTGGAAATCATGTAATGAATGTACAATTACCAGTTAAAATTGGCAACGAAACTATTGAAAGAGTCTATGAACATACATTTCTTGGTGTAACACTCGACCATAAAATCAGCTGGAAACCTCACATCATAAAAATTAAAACTAAAGTTGCAAAGATTTTAGCGCTAAATGAATAAATCCAAATATATCATTGGTAACAAAGCTCTATTTATTATATACTGCTCACCTATCCTTCCCCATTTAACATATTGTGTAGAGATATGGGGAAATGCGTATAAAAGTAATCTTGACCCAGGCTCCGTCAGCGACACTAAGGTTCAGCTCAGCCTGAAGCCCAGATAAAGACCACATGAGGAGTTCAGCTTGGCTTAGTCCCTCCGCTCTATTAAAGAAGGAGAACCCCTCCATGAACAGGAATGGAGGACTTCAATTTCATCTTTCTCCAGTGAAACTTCTTATGGCCACTGTTAGGGAGGCTTTAGCTGGTGTTAGCATAACATTTGCATGTAGCGTACCTTCATAGTTGTATTTAGTGGTTTCTTTTCTGTTTTAATACAGCTTGGCTCCTCTGAATGATTCCATAACTCCCACCAGAAGGCAGCATTTGTCCACATTTGTTCTCATCGCGGCTCTAAAAACTTTTAATGATGATCTGTACAGCGTGCTCCAAATGCATGTGTGTGTGTGGTGGAAACAGAAAGGTCTGCGGGCTAGTGTCGATACGTGCACATAGATCGTGCCGATTCGCGCTATGTGGAACGACGGCTTATCTGGTCTGCGGGCTGAGCTGAACCTTAGTGCGCTGACAAAGCCTTTTGGATGAGAGGCGAAACGTTCGAGTACAGAAGATGACTCAAGAATCTTCACTGAAGATGGACAACGCCTGTACGACTGAGAGCCTAGACAGACTTTCTACAGTTCAGTTCAGTTTGTTTGCCTGCTAAAATATACTCAAAAAAAGGAGTAAAAGGGTAAACAACTATACAATAAAAAGTCCATACAGCAGTTAAAGTGGAAAGAAACTGTTAAAGGCGATTGATCAAATGATACCTTTTCCCTGAAGGAAGCATTTAAAAGATGGCCCTAGCAGCACGGCCCGTCATTAACCATTTGTAAAGATTTATCAGTCTAGCTTTATATGTGTAGCCAATGGTCCTTCTGAGCTGTATTCAGACCAGGATCTCTTTGGAGAGGTTGTTAGTGTGAAGCAAAAACTGTTCTGTACTGACAGTCCATGTGCATCACAGCGTCTGACAATTACCTTTAAATATTTATTCAAAACACACAATCCAGCACGAGCGGAGGGCACGGGGGGTTCCTGTCATTGAAGAAAGAAAACACTCAAAAAGTCGGTGCGGACCTGGCAACCCCGCCTGTAAATCCAGGCCCACATGCCCTGCCAGGCGCTCGTCTGGCATCACACCACAGGTCCATCTCTAGAGACTGACAGCTGTGGCACCACTTTGATTCTGATTTACCCGTTTCACTGTGAAGCTTTGTGATATCTGTGAAAGGTGCTATACAAATTCTTCTCCTCCTTCTCCTTCTTCTCCTCCTTTTCCTCCTTCTTCTCCTCCTTCTCTTTCTTCTCTTAATTTACCCCTTCTTCTTCTTCTTCTACTTCTTCTTTTCCTCTCCTCCTTCTTTTCCTCCTCTTCTCCTCATTCTCCTTCACCTTCTTCTCCTCCTCCTTCTCTTCTTTTCTCTCTTTCTTTCCTCCTTCTCCTTCTTCTTTCCTCCTTCTTCTCCTCATCTCCTCTTCTCATTTCACCTTCTTCTCCTCCTCCTCTCCTCCTTCTCCTCCATCTCTTCCTTCTTCTTCCTTTCTCCTTCTACTTATTTTACTCCTTCTTCTTCTACTCTTTACTCCTTCTCCTTCTACTTATTTATCCTTCTTCTACTTCTTTTACTCCTTCTTCTTCTACTTCTTTCTCCTTCTTTTACTACCTCCTGCAGTACCCAGCCTCACCTGTAGGATCAGGAGGGCAGCGCAGCGCTCTCCTCCTGCAGTACCCAGCCTCACGTGTAGGATCAGGAGGGGCAGCGCAGCGCTCTCCTCCTGCAGTACCCAGCCTCACCTGTAGGATCAGGAGGGGCAGCGCAGCGCTCTCCTCCTGCAGTACCCAGCCTCACCTGTAGGATCAGGAGGGCAGCGCAGCGCTCTCCTCCTGCAGTACCCAGCCTCACCTGTAGGATCAGGAGGGGCAGCGCAGCGCTCTCCTCCTGCAGTACCCAGCCTCACCTGTAGGATCAGGAGGGGCAGCGCAGCGCTCTCCTCCTGCAGTACCCAGCCTCACCTGTGGATCAGGAGGGCAGCGCAGCGCTCTCCTCCTGCATACCCAGCCTCACCTGTAGGATCAGGAGGGGCAGCGCAGCGCTCTCCTCCTGCAGTACCCAGCCTCACCTGTAGGATCAGGAGGGGCAGCGCAGCGCTCTCCTCCTGCAGTACCCAGCCTCACCTGTAGGATCAGGAGGGGCAGTGCAGCGCTCTCCTCCTGCACGGTGGCGTGGTACAGGGCGCGGCTGAACACGGGGGGCTCGTCGTTTCGATTCACGATGCGGATGACCAGGTTGGTCTCGCCCTCCCACTTCCCGTCGGACGCCACCAGCTTCAGGTCCAGCCTCTGCCGAGACTCGAAGTCCAGCCGCTGAGCCACAAAGACCCGGCCCACCTGCGGGTCCACGTCGAACCAGCCCAGGCCGGGACCCGAGAGCTGGTACCGGAGCTTAGCGTTCGCCCCTGGAACAAAGAGGAGAGAACAACTCGGGAAGTTAGTGCAGTTAGGTTGCAGTTTGTGATTTCAATTAGACTTGTGATTTAAATGAAGACACCGTAAATAGAGCACAAGGCGAGACGCTGCAGGTGAATAGGAAAATAATATAAAGAATTTTTAATTATTTGTAATTGCTGTAGATTATTGACATAACTGTATAAGAAAAAAAAATCCAAGTTGTATTTAAATTCATATATATTTATATTTTCTTAAAGAACTGCATATTGGATATGGATATGAAATCCATCATATCTCCTGTAGTCTTTGAGTAAACTAGTTTGACTTTGAGAGTATAAGGCTAAAATCAGGCTAATACTATCAACAACTGGGGGGGGGGGGGGGGGGGGGAATTGTTGATGACTAGTAAATGTCCATTTACTGTAAATCAACATGGAACATTTAATTTGTGCAATGATAGAAAAAACATCTTGGTGCTTGGCAATTTCTTCAGTGTATCCACAGGTGACAGCAAGTCATATTTAAAGCTTTTTAATGCCAGTTTAATTCCTAAATACTAAATCTTTATTGCCACCAATGCAAAAATCTTGGCATATTTCTTTAGTAAGACTTGTAAACATTCGATCAAGCAGTAATTAATTTTGATATTCAAAACCAAATTGGACACAAAGGGCGACTTTCGAGTAAAGGAGTGTGTAAAATTTGAGTCAGAACTGCAGCTGAATATGTTCAGGAAACAAAACACTCCGGCTCTGTTTTTTATGTGGAACATTAGAAAGCTAATGAAAGAGAGAAAATGTTCAGGAAAGAGAAGCTTATTTTGACTGACTAAGTCACTTCTCTCAGTCTCAGTTTGGGGACTTCACAGTCTTTGCCCCGAGCGGTTCCTAATGACCTCCTCTGCCCAGATGGACTCTCTGGTTTTCACTCCCCCCTCTCTCTCTCCACATGTCTCTCCTCTTCTGACTCCTCAGTGTTTTTTATAAACTGTAGAACATTTTAGGCATATTCCAACGTTATTCACATAAAAGTATAATACAGTTTAAAAGCTTTGGCTGTGAGCGTGAACACATGACAGAAACTGGCACGATTGGACTGGCTCCACGTCGACAGATGGAGTTTGTTTTGGTGGTTCTGGGCTCACCTCTGGCTCAGAACAACCTCCAAGTTAATTTACTCACTTTGAGAGAAAACACTTTCTTCAAAACAAGATTTACTAATTTACGGAGAACGAAAATGAATTATTTAATTAAAAGGTCAATGAAGTATCGTTGATTTAATTTTTATGTGATTTGATGAGAAATCACGTCTGTATGTGTTAGCGCTGGGGCAGCGCGATTTAGACAAAAAAAAAAAAACGTAAGTGCAAGTTTTCAGACAGATATTGCGATTGCGATTTGATTTGCAACGTTACATTTTTATATAAAGCATTTGTTTTATTTTTCATGCAATTGAGCAAAGAGGCATTTTATGAGATGTCAGAAAAACATGCTCAGTTTGAATCATTTTCTAATAAACACGCTGCTCTTACTGTTTCTCTCTTTTCAGCTACATAAAAGCATTATCTGAATCACAAGCTGCAAAACGCTGTTTTATGAAAATACGCCTCATATTTACGTCAAAAACATCTGTAAAAACTGCATTTTTGACCACCTCAACCTGCTTCGTGATGAAATGAAAATTCCATGACATTGCGGGCCGTGAAACACATGTACTGTAGTTTGTTACTAGCAGTGAGATAGTTTGCAGTTTGCACTGCACAAACATGACTCTCCTACAGCCTCTTTGATCGGCAGCAGCCAAAGGAAGCGAGGCTCGATGATTCTGATTGGCAAACATGTCATCCACTCAAAAGGCAGAGGCGCAACGCAGGAAAAAAACAAAAGAAAAAACCTCAGCCCCTTGAGGTTAGGTAATCGCAGTAACACCTCAATTTCGATAAAGGTTAATCATGCAGCCCTAGTTCACCTGATGTGAGTGTTTGAGCTTCTTCTCAGGTAAGTTTGTATTTTACAAATCACTACAACATCATCATAGAACTGTTCCCTTACAAGCATCCGAACGATCACAAGAGACGGGCCCAAGATTATCCCTGGGGTACATCTAGGGAACCTAGCCTAAGCTAAAATTGATTACCATGTTTTCTATTGATGCCATCCGATTATTATATATATATTTTTTGCTGGTTTAGACAAATTTCAGAATTACTTTAGCCAATGAGATAACACAATACTCTCTCTGGAAGTGGAGCTTGTTAACAGTAAATGTTCTGACCTTCGTCCTGGTCGGTGGCGGTGACGGTGATGAGGGTGTAGCCCACTTCCTGGTCCTCTCCACACTCACTTCATAAACAGGCTTCTCAAAGTGCGGCGCATTATCGTTCACGTCCGCCACGAAGATACGCACATACGCTGTGTCTGAAAAACCCAGTCAAACAGTCAGAAATAGCCTCACCCACACCGTAACTGCCCAGTGAGAATGCGGCTTTAGAGTAGCAGTATTAGTTGTATCAGTCGTACCGGTGTTGGGCAGTCCCTGTAGTCCTGGTCTGGCGGACTCGGTCCCATCCTCAGACTGGACTTCGAGGAGGTACGAGGATTTCTGCTCCCGATCGAACGAGGCCCGAGTCAGGACTGCTCCGGAGTCTGGGTCTATGCTGAAGAACTGAGAGTCTCCACTGTCATCACCCACAAGAGAGTACCGCACCTGAGGAGAACAGGGAGGTGGGGTCACGGCTCGTTGTCCTCTGCAGGGGATCAGATCGGAGCATTTATCCTGAGCAGGAGTTTTCAGCTAAAGGATCACATACAGGTGGAAGGAGAAGCTCATTCTCCTCGATCATTATGATATTTTAGTTTGTTTTACTGTATTTTTTGTCTGCACGTTTAATGATTGTACTGATTAAGTCACAGTGGTACTGACTGTTCCGTGGAGTCCAGAGTCCAGGTCCTGCGCAGAGACCTGCAGCACCGTGGTCCCAGTCTCAGCGCCCTCTGGGACTGTGGCCTCGTACGTGGACGTCTGGAAGAACGGCACGTTGTCGTTCACGTCTGAAACACAAACACAGATAATTCTCATTAAACATAATACACTGCTTGACCCAAAAACGTCACTGCAAAAAAAAGGCCTCACACTCTAATATTTTGTTGGAGAATCTTTATCTTTGATTATAACATTTATTTCCATCCAGTGTTGCATTAATGTGTCACCAAGATCTTGTATTGATGATGGGAGAGTGTGACCACTGCGCAAAGCCTTCTCCAGCACATCTCAAAGATTCTCAATGAAGTTAAGATCTGGACTCCTGGTGAAAATGAAGTCTCATGCTCCCTGAACCACTCTTTCACAATGTGAGCTCGATGAATCCTGGCTTCATCATCTTAGAATAATCCTGTTCCATCAGGGAAGAAGAAATCCATTGATGGAACAACCTGGTTGTTCAGGATGTTTGTGTCATCAGCTGATCTCATTCTTTGGGCTCATAATGTTGTTAAACCTAGACCTGACCAACTGCACGTTTTTTTTGGTCAAGTAGCGTATGATAAAGACAAAAGCCTAAATTAGTATTTGCACTTCACAAGCCTCAGTTGATAAGTTTCTTAAAGCAACCGAAGCAAGACTGCAAATCTGCACCATCGCCCCCACCGAGATGTGGGATGATAAACAATAATATCACTTATAGTGATGAAAAGAATGCACGATTAATTCATTGTAGCTTTTTTCATAATCTAGACCATCGCTTATGAAGGTAATAACAAGACTCTCTGCATCACTGAGGTAATGCAAATACTATCTCTGGGACTATTAGAGTTGTCAGCAGTGGCTTCACTGTAGGTTTACAGCTGCAGCTTGTATCTATGGGCCTTTTTTCAACAACTGAAAATGAAATTCACTGCCAAAAGAAAGTTCAGTCAGCTGACACACTCCTGAGTGTCAGATGCCCTCCCGTCATTCTCACCAGTGACGTTGACGTAGACCGTGGTGAATGAGGCCAGAGGAACCGCCGCCACGTTCTGCACTCGGACACGGAGCGTGAAGAAGGGCGTGGTCTCGTAGTCCAGGTTTTCGGCGACCAACACCGAGGCGGACCCTTCGGCGCGGTTGGGCCTGAGGTAGAACCGCACTGGCAGGTTCGTCTCTGGGACGAGCCCCTCCTCCAGGTTATAGGTGACCCGCGGGTCGCCCAGAGGAGAGGTGGCTTTGAGCGTCTGCAGACAGACAGCGAGTATAGTTACGTACAGTGCTATATTTATTCAATATTTATATTGTTCACTTAGTTAGTACCTTTTCAGAAAAGCCTGTAAGTTGCACAAAAACAATCTATATGTTATTTCCCAATAATTACAAAATACTTAAAAATAGTCTTGACACTTTTTTGAGTTTAGTTTAATCAGAAGACAACAATTCAACAGTCTCTTCCTCGATAGAAGGATATCATTTATTGTTCACTGCAGCCCATTTCAAGATCATAATCTTTTGGCTCGTTTGGTCTCAGGACCTTTTATTTGTTGGGACCTTATTCATTTGAAGGACTAAGCTAAGACATACTTTACGATAGGAAGTATATGAATTTGTTACGAATTCTGCCATGGCGAAGGAAATAGCTTTCTTAGATCTGGTGTTTTTACATTTTCATACATTTTATAAGCAACAGAAAATGAAAATTACTTTAAAAAATACATTTGGGCAGAGCTGGGCAGTACTACTCAGTTACATTTACTGCAGTTCTTGGAGTAGTTGTAGCACATACTTGGCAGGATAAGAGCGCAAACGTGCGTTGTCAACTGAACCTTTATAATAAAACATACATTGGCAGATAGTCATTTCTCAACATGATTGTTCCATAAACTATTGTAAGAAAACTTAAACAAGTTCAGACTGGGCTGGAGTGGATTATCAAGCCTGTCCTTTAATGGTCCCAAAATAAAGGTGATTCCACTCTTCTCTCGCCGCGCTCTCAGACTGAAGCTGCAGTGTCCTTTATTCTGTCATAAACCAACATTTAGAGAATGTAAACACACGGCTCTTCTCTGTAAAATTCGGCCTATTTTTCATGAACTGTGACTGGCCTTTTATGACAGTAAAGAGAGAGAGAGAGTCTGACACTTTGAAATGTCACTAAGCAATTCAGAAGGACATTTGGAGTAAACACAGCTGTTTTACAAAATCCCACCCCAGACTGGAATCAAAACCATTTATGGAGAGTGGCTTGACAATCTGGTAAGACGCTAACGCTGTAGCAGGCTAAACGCTACGGTCTGAAACACACGGAGTATTGTTTCTAAGGCAGGGCTTCCTCAACTTTTCAGGCTGCAACCCCCAAAATCACTCAACAAACAACTCGGGACCCCCTTCTGTAAAATGTATTCAGCATTCAGCAATGAAGGTGCAAAACATTTAAAATCTGGTTTAATGTTGTTAGTGTGGACACTGTATTTTGACTTTTTTCTATGAATTCCGATTAATTAATTATTACTTTACACACAGACACTTTTTAAATTGTCTTTTTCCTGCAGACGTTGCTTAGGGACGAACATCACGTAAAGCCAAAAACGAAAACTCAAGTTATTTTCTGTAGTTGTAGGATACTATCATCTTGGCTGAACGTGAACTGCACTTAAGTCGCAGTATTACATCTCTTTTAGCCCTCTGTAATTTAGTTTTTTAAAGGTACAGTACACTGCGTGACATTTTGCTGTTGCCATCAGTACAAAACATGCTCCTAATGACTGGCTCGACGCAGAAATGCTAGTTCTGCAGTGGCTAATCAAAGAATGAATTTGGATGAGAACCAAACCTATTTAAATCTCAAATTCTGCTCACTTTAGTCACATCTCCATGGAGACGAGCTGGAGACGTGCCCACTCTTGGTAAAGTTACAGTCAAGTCTTAGGAGATTTGAGCCATGTTTGTTTGTACATTTATGAGGTATTTTTCAATGACGAAAATATCTATCCTATAAAAAATGCTAACCCTAACCCTAACTCAGTTGTGTTTATTGGGTAAAATTCTACGCGGTCTGGCTTTAAATCTAGTTGACGGGATACAAAAAAAAGATTGGAGACCCCAGATCAAGCTGGAGGCAGATAAGGCCCCATATGGTTTGGGAATCGAACCTGGGGCCCTGTTAGTTAGAGATGCTTACCACACAGCCATCATGCCACCTACTATGTTCACACCAGTTTTAGACCTGGCTGAGGCCACATTTAGTTCTAGACACACGGACAGAAATAACCACATAGTCATCTTTCATCATTAAATCCACGGTGACGCTCTTATGTTAGCAGCTAGCCTCATTAGCTCCTGTATATTTCCATGCTTAGCGTCACTCACTGTTAGCCTCGTTAGCTGCTGGTGTTACTCATGGTTCGTTAGCGTCATTAGCAGTTAGCGGGGTTAGCTGGTGGCTGCTGAGTCACCGCTGTGAGGATGTGGCTGGGAGCGTTAGCGTAGCAGCACACAGTGGGTTTTAATGAGAGCAGTCTCGTTAGCGCGGGTTAGCGCCGCTCCGGTGGCTCCCGCGCCTCCAGAAACAGCACATTATTATAAAAGGGCTGATTTTAGAAAAGGAAAAAAAGGCGCTGGACAAAGACGGTACAGTTTGCTGTGGGTTTGGGAAGAAGATTTGAGGACAGAGTTCAGCAATTTTTATTTTGGGATAAGTTGAACTACACACTATATTTTTATTTTTTTTATTTTGTTTTTATGTAAGATTAATTTATACATTTTATTTCGTTATTTTTTTATTGGCTGTAAATAACCCCACTTTGTATGAAAAAGCATTTTTCACTCACACAAACCTATGTCAATCTTTTTTCTGATGTTTGTTGATCAATTTGTTAGGTATAAAAGCAGATCAAAAGTTTAGGCAGATATCATCTTAAATAAACACAACTACCTTGGTGTTTTCAAAAAGGAAAACATTTTGGATTTTGCCGCCTCTCCTCCAGAAGAAAAATGAAAACAAACTACAGAAAATGAATTGAATTGAATTTACAGTTGTATAGTCTTTGCAATGTTTAATTGATGGTTCTGGGTTTGTTTGTTGTTTGTTTTTTTGACAAAATTGCATATTCTGTAGATGGTGCGTATGAACAGAAATGTATAATGATGATATTTTATTCTGTATAAAATGCTAATTGAAACATTGAAATGTAAAGAAATACGTTTTTCTGATGTCTGTTTTGGCCTCGCGATCTCTGGTTCAGCGGCAACAGAAAAAGTTTGAGTTTGCATAAAGCAGATTCTAAAGTGTTTAGATAAATGCTATGTGAGTCCATCCCGGACTTATTTTAGTCACATGGCTGTCCCCCAGAGGTACTCTGAACGTCGGGGAAACTCCTCCAGAAGTGGGCACTGTCCACATTAAACCAACTATTTTTGAAAGCAGATTATTGTGTATCGTTCTAATGTGGGGCATTTTGAGCAAGAATATGTTGTTTTTGCAGTCTAACAGTAACAGCAATTTTTTGTCGAAATCGTGCAGCCCTATTTTCTTGTGAGGGTGTTTCCCCAAATAAACTCTGTAGCGTATGAACAAATCATAGACTGTTAAAAAGAATAGACAGCTCATCCTCACTCCTCCCCGTTTACCACAATGACCACGTTCGAGGGGGAAATCATGGCGGATTTACAGACTCCTCCTCCCCAGCTCTGATGAAGCATGTTCCTAATAAGGGCATAAGGGCGGGAGCTTCACTGTAGACTCGGCCCTTGCGTGACGTGTAGCTCGCGCAGCTCCAATGCTAACAGTCCGACCTCCGTTAAGTAGGTGATTAAAAAAAATATTATTTCGAAAACCAGCTTGGTTTCTATTTTTTTGACTAACCCAGGGTTATCTCAGGAGGAATATGTAGCCATATTAAGTGTTGAAAAAATTGAAACCAGGCATTAAAGTTGTTTTTAACGTGTCTAAAGTCCAATGCTTTTCAATTTTGGCCTAGCGGCAATATGGAGGTACTACAGCAATGGAGGAGCAATGGCGGCCTCCAGTGTTGCGGTCACAAAGCAGAGCAGCCAGCGCCCATTGGAACAAATAGGCAGACGGCGCTGTTAATAAAACATCTCATAGTGATGATCGGAGGATGAGGAGAGCGACCTCTTTTGGGAAAAACAACTTGAAGAGTATTCTGGATGATGTCAGTACAGCACAGGTGTGGCTGTTTAACCTCTTAACCCCCGCCTTAACCAACTGCATCTTCAGTTCAGCTTTAACCAAATCTAAAAGTTAAGAGTAAGCTAAGACCTACTAAACTGATCTAAACTAAATAAGGCAAACAGAATAATAAAACAATCATAACCAATATTTTACAGTGGAAATGGGAATGACTGCAAAGGGACTTATAATAATAATGTCTAGTGTTGATTATAAACTATGGCAAATGTAATACTTAAATAATAACTAAATCAATGGTTAAAATACAAAGGTGACTAGTGTTTATAAGTAATGATTGGATATCATTACTTATAAACGAAGGGGAGAAGGGGAGTTTATATATATTGTTAAATGCATACATTATTATTTTCGTGCTATGTCTTCTTACTTTGGAAGTTTTGTAATTCTCATGTGATTTTCTTCTTGTAAAACATGAATGTCCGCATTAATCTTACGTATAGCCGCATTAATAAAGAAAACAATTGTAATTGTTGAAAGGACATAATAGTGATTCATAGATGGGCACACCCACAGAGCTATGTGTGGAAAATGAAACTGTCATTCACTAATTGCTTGTCCGTAAACAGGTACATGCTTCTGTTGCACATGTGCCTGGGCAATTCTGGAATTTGTAATGTAAAGTGTTATATTGTATGAAATCATGAGATGCTGCTTGTATCACCGTTATTATCACCGTTATTATTTACCTGCAGCCGGACACATGCGTTTCAGTTATGTTTATTCTCAGTGTTATGATGATGGGCCTTTTCTTTTGAAAGGACTTACAATTATGTTTTGTATTTCTTGAGTTAATCTGAAATGCATGAAAGTAATTACTTTGAATGAGGGGTTGGCACTAATAAGCTTTCTTGCTTCGGCCTCCTCCTTTTGAGTTTTATTTTACTGCAATGATGTAATCATGAATTTATGTTTTATAAAGTGCTCAAATAAACAAACTAAACTAAAACTAAACTAATCTTTTTCCTTGTGTTGTTGCCGTGTTGTCGCAACCTTTTTTTGACATTTCATTGCTTTTTTTGTTGTTGCTCGTTTGTTCCTTTTTGTCCCTTTTCATCACTTTTTTGTCACTTTTCTGTTGCTCCTTTGTGCCGTTGTTGTTGCTTTTTCGTCACACATATTTTGTCACTTTCCTGGTATCCTTTGGTTGCTTCATTGTTTGCTTTTTTTGTCACTTTGTCGTCACGTTTCTGTCGCTCACATCTGTTTTTTTCCTCAATACTTTTCTTTTCCAATCACGCGTTGGAACCGAGGACCCGAAAAAACTGAAAGAAGAGGAAGAGCTCGTGTCAAACTGGGACTAAACTATGGTTAAATGGATAAACTCACATGGTCAGAGAGCACGAAATGGGGACAAACGATAAGACGAGTGTGGCAGAGTAGTTTCCTTCACATGGGATACAGCTGGTTTCAGGCTGCGGTTGAAATGGCATCACAAAAGATTTCACTTTGCTGTCCTCGGTGATGGCCAGAGAGAGGGCAACGCCTTGGGCCCAGGGGAAGACAGACCGGTGACATTAGAAACCTATGAATGTGAGAGAGTTTCTGTGTTGAGGCGTTCAGCAGCGGTTTTCACTCAGTCAAAGATGGCCCCAGAGGAGGGACACAGGACGAGGCAAAGGAAAATGCAAAAAAAAAAAGTCTGTGCGATATTGTCATTGCAAGTGTCACCAAAGCTTCAGTGCACAGGTGATTAAAAATGGCCGATTGTGTGCGACGCGTTCTCCGAGGGGTTACGAGGAGCGGGAAAGTGCTGACAGAGACTCGGGAGGAAGCGCCGAGGCAGAGGATAAAGAAAGAAAAAAAAAGGAACGGATTTGTAAATGTTTTCTCAAAAGCATGAATATTTAATGAGCGCATTTAATATTGAGGTCGTGTTTGAATGAAAAAAAAAAATCCCCGTTTACACAAAGGCGTCACGGCGACAGTGGAGGATTGTTTCCTGAGCCTGGTTCACACATTGTTCCGGCCCTGTCTTGACCAGAGGTGAATGAGACCAGATACTGCATACGGTCATAAACTGATTTAGAAGATTAGATCATAAATACAGCGTGAACATTATTCTGTTAATTTTGTTATAGTACAATTTGTCACTGTCATGTTGCTAATTTGGAGAAAGAACTATTTGGTGGAGTCTCTAATGAGCATTTATTCAGTTTAGTTTGAGTTTTAAGCCTAGCACACCATTGCCGGATGGTTTTCACCTGAGCAAATACATTGATGTGATTTTCATGATGCTGCGTTTATCTGAGTGTCATGTGTCTCTGCGTAGCTTCAGAACTGTCTTTGATATCTTTGATGGCCTGGGTGTTTTCCAATGGCCGCTGGCTGCTCTGCTTTGCGACGGCGACACTGGAGGCCGCCATTGCTGTAGTACCTCCTCCATATAGCCGCTAGTCCCGCATTGGAATCCATTGCACTTTAGACACGTTGGGCTGGTTATCGTAGGATAAATTTGAGAAATCTCGTACTTAATGAGGGTCGGACTGTTAGCATTGGAGCTGCGCGAGCTACACGTCACGCAAGGGCCGAGTCTACAGTGAAGATCCCGCCCTTATGCCCTTATTAGGAACATGCTTCGTCAGAGCTGGGGAGGAGGAGTCTGTAAATCCGCCATGATTTCCCCCTCGAACGTTGTCATTGTGGTAAACGGGGAGGAGTGAGGAGGAGTTGTCTATTATTTGTACAGTCTATGGTGTTTTCCTAATCCAAAACACACTTTTTCCTACAGGCACATGTTTGGTTGATTTTCACCCAGCAATAGTGATAGAAGGTAGGTTTGGGTTAGTGTATAAAATCAGGCAATCTTATCCCTTTCAAGGTTGACATTCAGGACTGCCACATTTACTTTGCCTGCTTCAACTACAGCGTTGCTCCTGTCGCAGAGTTCGGTGTCTCTGGCGTCCCAGCAAGTGAGTAACACACAGTTATTTTAGTCAGCTGGTCATTTTTACCCTTTCAAAATATGACATACTTTGTTTCTCTCTCCTGCGGCTTTTTGTGTGCCAAGGACACTGAGCCTTCACCAGGGAAGTCTCACATATTTAAGGAATTTAAGTTTTCCAGTAATTTTGGAGCATTTTCATATGGTCCCCTCATGATAATTTTCTTTCATTTTGTTGGACATGACAAAGTTTAATATAAAAGAACGCTACTGAAATGTGTCATGTATTGTCATGTTTTGATAGATTTTGATGACAAGTACTTTTTATCGGGTGTATTATCTCGGGTAAAGATCACCCGGCGTTAGTGATGGTGTTTTGAATTTGAGTGATAATGTTCTAGGGTTAATTAGGGACAATGTAGAAAAACATTCATATAAAAGATGTTTCTGCTTCTGCTTTTTCCATCTGGCGTCTCAGAGCAGGCGAGTTGGTACAATATAAAGTGTATCCAGCAAATACATCCCAACCACCAAGTCAACAACATCCACACTTCACTTATTTACAACCAATCACTCGAGTCTGTAGCTGATTTAACACAATAATGTAAACTTACAACAATAAAAGATCACTGATGAGCATGTTGGTAATTCCTCTCATAGCAGTTTTCTGACATTCTCTAATGCCAACGAATGAGACGCTGTCAGTGCAGAGGAGGAACTTGGAAGTGCAGTATTATTCCACATTATTAAGATGAATGGCACTCAGTATCACAGTAGGTATGGTGCATTTTTTTGTTATCAACAAGGCCAATGAAGGAAAGTGCACCATACCTACTGTGAAATATGGAGGTGGTTCTCTGATGCCAGTGGCTCCAACAGAATAAAGTGAAGGTCCCGTTAGTTCCATCTCAGTCTCCTGACCTCAATATCATTGAACCACTGTGGGGAGAGCTCAAACGTTCATGCAAAACAGCCCAGGAACTTACAGGAACTGGAGGCTTTTTGCCAAGAAGAATGGACCGCTTTACCACCAGAACAAATAAAGAACCTCATCCACAATGACCACAAAAGACTCCAAGCTGTCATTGATGTTAGGGGGGATACTAAAAACTGGGGTATGTAAACTTTTGATCAGGGTCATTTTGGGACTTTCTTTTTTCATTATGATTTAAAAATAGCAAACTCAGTTGTTTCCACGAGTGAAACATTTTTTGTGTGTGTTATCTTTCATATTCTTTGAAAAATAGTCAAAAAATCTAAAAACTTTTGAGCACAACTGTATACTGTATATAAGGAACTTGTTTAGGACCAACAAGTCAGTGAGAAAACCCAGATTTCAGACTCTGTTTTAATGTTTCAAATGCTTTAATGGTCGGGGAAACCGACACTGGGAGGACATGCATTTTCATCCTCAGATACTGGAAGCAAGACAGGAGAAGTGTCTTGCCCAAGGACATAAGAAAAGTATACACTGGTCAGAGCTGGGATCAAACCAAACTTTGGCTTGGAGGGTAAACACTAAAGCAGATGATCTCAGTACTAACCATTATTTTGGCGTCTCGGGCCGTGTTCTCTGGTATAGTGACCCAGTATTCGTCTCGCTCCCACACTGGGGGCTGGTTGTGTACGTTCGTGATGGTCACGGTGAGCTCCACTGAGCTGCTGCGGTTGCCTCCGTCTGTGGCCACGATCTGCTGAGAGATCCGGGACGTCTGCAACACAACAGAAGAGTTAAATATGCAGAAGGTTCTGGTTAATACAGCCTGGAATAACATGCACAGATTTACTGCATCACCTTCCAAGATTCCCAAGAAGAGCAAAGAAACTCGAAAACCACGACCTCCTTCCTTTTGCTACACACTTCCACTAATTCCTCTGTGAAGACACCTATAGAAGGTCCTATAGGTGTCCTATAGTGTTCCCTCATCCCACGGCCACGCCCCTTTGAATGAATGGCACCTTTGACAGATGATACTTTCTGAAAATGAATTTTCCTTAGAGTTACCTAAGTGACCAGATTCGATTTGTCATATTTACTTTAGATATTTGAACTTCTTCAAACTCACAGTGAGGGCTTTTCCACTGCCAATAAAATCATATCAGGTCTTTCTTTTTCATTAACAAATATCTATATGACTGTAAATTGTTCAAATTCAAACTCTTGTAAATCAACGTGGAACTGAAGCAGTTTGATGCGTGTTGCACGTGGGGCTGCTCTCCGGAGTAACACACCCCTGTGAGTCTGCATCGTTGCTGACTTGTTGAGAAGGAGCTGATGATCAGACGCTTCTCCTGCTGCGTGGTCTGTTTCAGACAGACCTTTCCTTCACAGGATTATGTCGAGTGTTATAGTTTATCGGAAGCAGTTTTGGAAAGTGCCTTCTCAGTGGCGTGCTGGGACCTCATTTTGGCCCGGGAATTTAGAGAAGACCGGCCCACTTTTCTGTGGGTTTATAGCTCAGTGATAGCGCGCTAGTCTCTGGTGCAGGAGGTCCCCAGTTCAAGTATGGCTTTGACACTTTTCTAACGCTTTCTCTTTTCACATGGGCCGCTGCACACACAGTCTGAGCCTGATACAACTCCACAATCAGCACCAAGTTATGAAGATAAAAATATTTATTTGTCCACTTTTCTACCTTTCACTGGCTTTCTCTCTCTTTACTCGCGCGGACACTTGTCTCGGCTGGATTGGACTGCACCAACTTCAACTAACTCAGAGGGGTGTTCCACTTAAACACCCTTAAACACCCCTCTGAGTTAGTTCAACGTCAAATGGTATCTCCACAAAGATGAAAAGTTAGATGCCAAAATTTTTCTGATTTTGACACATTTCCCTCGTGGGGGCAGCCCGGCCCTAAACAGTGCCACGACCCACCGGGAAACCTCCCGACTCTCCCTATGGCCAGCACGCCTCTGGGCCTTCTCCTTGGAGCTAAATATTCTGTCCGTAATCCTTGGGTACAGAAAACAACACAGATACGACATTCATGAATCGGAAAAGTGGCCTGTAAAGTATCTTGCCTGAAGACAATAGTTTCCTTTGGATCCAAACACTCTCACCTCAAAAGACAAAACACCACATCAGTTTTAGCGTCACTTCCCTGACTCCTTGTGCATTTTAGTTTTTCATTTACACACAGAAGCACACAAGGTTTGTTTTATCTTACGTAAAGTTCCTATCCTACTCTCGATTAGGTATCAAGTTACATTTCAGAACTTCTAACTTGCTACGAGACGCCGGTAAGGCCTGCACCATCCGTTTTAGCCTTGCTCTCTTTGTTTTCCACTTGTATCTGTGACCAGCGAAATGCTCATTATCGTATTTTCCCGACTCTAAACTGTCAGGTTTGGAGTAAATAATAAATGAGCGAGATGTGAACAGGGACAGAGTCAAACAGAGGATCCGCCACAGAACAACAGCCTCACAAACACAGGAGCATTAATATTCAAATCTACAGCCCCTCTGCTCGAGAGACACCGAAATATAGCACTGCTCTCCGTCAAATCAGACAAATCAGGAGGAGAAATGTGGTAAACACGGAGAATTGGAAGTATGTAATAAACACATCATATAGGGCTGGAGTGGACCACAGTTAGTGAATGAAGGTGAGGCCGTCAGAAAAAAAAAAAGATTATTAACAGACTCTCAGTTGGAACTCAACTGGACGGTAGCAGTTTAAGTTCCTTTAATAATACACTGAAATAGCAGAGGTTGTGTATTGTAAATGGAACTCATGGAACTCAACATTGCGGTGAAAACTTGTACATTTACTTCAGAAGTAGAGGCTCCTTCTCCAAGATAACTGTTGTGCACGTTTCATGATGCACATGTTCTAGATCAGTGGTTCCCAAAGTGGGTGGGGGTCCCCAGATGATTTTAAGATGAAACAAAAAGAAAAATGCTACTGTTTTAGTACATTTTGTGTGTGTAAACCAGCCTATAATGAGTGAAATCCATTCAGTTATTCAAAATAAACTGTTGAGATACATGTTAACTTGATTATGAAATGTTTTTCTTGCCTAAAGTAGCGTAAGAGGCAATAACTTTATACAATGGGGGTCCTGAGTTGTTAACGTGTCAATTTTGGGGTCCCAGCCAAAAAAGTTTGGGAACCCCTGTTCTAGATAATCATAATAATATAACAATGATAACCATAATAAAGTAAAATAAAACTGGAATAGAGAAACACAGCAACAACAACAACAACAAAAACACGCAAAAAACTATAGAATGCCATTATAATGTCTAATTCTAATCTTTTCTTTGCACTTTTTCATCTTACTTTTTGTAAGTATTGTCTTATTTAATATTTTGTCTCATTGTATTGTCTTATTTTAATATTTTAATGGAACACTAGCTTCCCCACTATGGTGGAAGCTAATGGGGTTTCCAATAATAAACAAACAAACAAATAAACACTAGAGGTCGACCGTTATATTGGGACCAATGGCCGCTGGCTGCTCTGCTTTACGACCGCAACACTAGAGGCCGCTATTGCTTCGCCATTGCTGTAGTACCTCCATATAGCCGCTAGTCTCCCATTGAAAAGCATTGGACTTTAGACACGTTAAAAACAACTTTAACGCTTGGTTTATATTTTTTAAACACTTTCTATGGCTACATATTCCTCCTGTGATAACGCTGGGTTAGTCACAATTAAAGAAACCAGGCTGGTTTTCGAAATACATTTTTTTGAAATCTCGTACTAATGAGGGTCGGACTGTTAGCATTGGAGCTGCGCGAGCTACACGTCACGCAAGGGCGGAGTCTACAGTGAAGATCCCGCCCTTATGCCCTTATTAGGAACATGCTTCGTCAGAGCTGGGGAGGAGGAGTCTGTAAATCCACCATCAATTCCCCCTCGAACGTGGTCATTGTGGTAAACGGGGAGGAGTGAGGAGTCGTCGTCTATTCTTTTTAATGGTCTATGATCGGGACAGCATTTGTGTATTTTACATTAATGCAGAGCTGCACAAAGAGCTTAGTCAGAGCTTTAAAATTAGCCATCCCACATCATGATGAAAATCAACACCATTCCCCTAATAAAGCGCCCCCTGCTGTCACAGTGCAACACTTTTACAGTTTGGAAGGCTGCAAATACTCGCTCACTCACATCACTTTATTTAACCAACAGTTTACATTATATTATTAAATAAAAAATAAAAAAGATAAGAAATGAAAATAAAAACAAAAAAGCTGATTTTGTGATTGTGCCTAAGCCTCAGACGGTACTGGTGTCCTCTGTCTACAGCGTCCAAGGCTCTTTGGTTAGAACTGTCTCCATGGACCAACAGTAAACAAGCGCAGCGTTAATGTTTTATGAACCAGCTGTGCGTTGTGAATATTCATCAGCCTCGCAAATCTGGGAGAAATACAGGGGGAAAAGGCCAGGACAGAAACAGGACTGATCTGGCACGCTCTTCCTCTTCTTTACAAGAAGGTGTAGTGTGGGACGCCGCGTTATTTTACAACGAGTTCCGTTGGGTGTGACCGAATCAACCGAGAAACAAACAGAGAAAATCGTGGCAACCTATCTGAGCGTGAAAATGTGAAAAACAACTCAAATAACTCACACAGAAGATTGAGAGACAGCGCCATCTTTTGCCAAATCAACCACTACTCCTTCAATTACAAAAGTTTTATTGAAGTTTGTTATGAATGATGCAGGACTTGGACTAAACCAGGACTGTACTGTGGAATTCTTTACCAAGTTTTTCAATGAACTAAAACTGGGTTGAACACGGGCTACATAAAAGCGAATGTAGTCGTAGTTTGACCTGAGTGGAGTCACACTGTTATAGCCACCTCCACAAACACACAGGGGTCAAATGGATTCTCCGTCCTGCTTTATCAATTTGTCAATACTTTACGCGCACCATGTTTCCACTTCTGACTAGGGCCGGGACAATAGATGGGGACAAACCTTTTACACAAACCTCAGCTCAAACGGAAACAAATGCGGTATCATTTAACACACAATAATCTTCCATTGTCTCATCCAAACTCCAGAAATACTAGGAGCTGTTTCTGCCAAAAAAGAAGCTCGACTCTACTGTCTACTTGTGGTTCATGTATTCCTTTTGGAAAACAGGACTGGGTTTTCTTGACAAATCAAAAGGAAATGAAGTGACTCTGACACCAGAGAAAGGAAGGGCCAATTTTCAATGAATAAGTCAGGTGTTAATGACTTATTTAGACCTAGACAGACTTTTCTGATCCACAAGTCGTCTCGTGATTACTTAGAGAGACCTAAACAAATGAAAGAACCTGTCCAGGGTTTCTGCGGGGCATTAAAAAGCATTAAAAGTCAATGAATTCATTGTGCCAAAATGAAGGCCTTAAACGTAATTGAAAAACATTAAACTGGCATTAAATCTAAACTTCTTGAAAAACAATGACTTCGACTTGACTATTTTTCCTGCATATGTTATCACTTTATAAACACATTTGACATAAACACATTTAACATTTTAGTTTTGGATGGAATTATAGACTATTTCTTTCCTCAAAAGTTTCACGTTGTGTCCAGTTTGCTTCTGGATAACAAGAGTTCCTCTCATTCCTCTTTTTGGTGGAATGTTTACAAATCTTTAGAAATTTAATGTGCATTACATTTGACTTCCTGCTACCTGTACAAACCCTGCTATCAGCTGCACACGGTTCTTTTGGGACTCTTCCTTTGTTATGTAATTATGCGACAGTGGATACGATTTTTTTTCTCTACACATTGGATCATTGAACGTGCCACTGACTTCATATGTTTTGGGTGGATTTAACACTGTTTCTTCAGCTGTTACCAGTGAGTGGCGCAGATACGCTACAGCTCATGAAACGTGACAGCAGTTTTCCATGGGTCCAAAAATGTGTACAGTTTATCTGTCACAAGCTTTTATAACCGTGGTATTTGTGTATTCTATCAAATCATGAGGTAAGAGGCTCTCACCCATACTCTGAGGCCACTGCCATTGTTTGTATTTGCCCCAGGTTTATGGTGAGGAACTCGGGTTTGGGACGACGTTTACCTGTGAAATGGGGTGGTTTACGTAGACCCAGCCCGTGGTGGGGTTCACGCCCAGGTAAGCCGGGCTCTGGTTGGTCAGGGAGTAGGTGATGGCCGCGTTACTGCCCTGGTCGTCATCGTGCGCCGCCGCGCGAAGGAAACTGGTCCCCACCGGAGTGTCCTCTCTCAGGAAGTCTGCAAACCACAGACAAAAGTATAAGACGATCAAACCGCATGACATTTAAAAGTGTTTTGACGTTGTTCCCTGGTCAAAAGCAGATCTGGAGGAGTATTTCACATCTCTCACACGCTTTAGAGTGACCCTATCGAAATGCAGGCAAATCCCTTCACAGTGGCCGGAGTGTTTTGCCTGAAGATGCAGCAAAAGTACAGAATGCAGGGATACAGTGAGATCCCTGGGAATCTCTTTGGTGGACTTTGCATGCCCTTCCTGTGTCCTTTAGGGGCTCCAGTTCCTCCTTTAAATGGACAACAACATGTACAATAGAGAGCCAATCCTGACCATAAGGTATCTGACAGAAAACCTATGAGATGGCATCACTGTGACATCATCCATAGACATAATCGTTTTACTTTCGAAAACTTTATAGATTTTAGTATTCTGAAATTGGTCTTTAAATGTTTGAACAGTCGCCGCTGTTTTCCGCTCTCATTGTTCGGCGTCAGGACTCCCGCAGACCCTCCACCAGAGCCTCGGTGAGTGGGGACTGTGTTCTCCCAAAATTTACAAAATCTTTTGCACAGTCCAGTTTCTCTTTTAATGGATCCAGACTGTGGAACTCTCTGCCCACTGATTTAAAACCGCAGACTGACATGAACAGTTTTTACAGAGGTCTGAAACAATGGCTGAAGTCAAGTCAAAGCTGCTCACATGGTAACACTGTATGAAATGTATACTGATGATGTGTAATTGTTTATTGTTTACCTTTTTAAATATTGTAATCTGTACTGTATTGTATTGTGTTTTGTGAAATGTGTAGTCTCCTATGGACAAGTGTTGCAAATTAGCAGTTTTGCTATAACACCAAAAAACAATGTATCTGGTTTGTCCAATGCAGTTGTTATGTTCATATCAAATAAACTAATAATAATAATAATAAACCTCAGGCATGACAAGGGCCCCCATTTCTTTTTGGGGACATTAAAGTCAAAGGTAAAACTGTGCATGTCTACTGAATGTAAGACTAAATGTGAATGAGTGCACAGCTGCCGTAATGGGACTACAATACAGATGAGACACTGCGGTGAATAAGGAATAAGTGTAAATTTAGGAACATACATCTATTTGAAGCTTTTTCTGTAGAACTATGACAAATGAGGAAAATGTATTCATTTCATGCTTTCACGTCAAAATAAAGCATTTCATTCAAGATTTACAAAATTGCATAATAATAATGCATCGGTTTTATATAGCGCTTCAAAGACGCTTTACATTGCATTATTCATTCACTCCATACTTGGTGGTGGTAAGCTACTATTGAAGCCACATCTGCCCTGGGGTAGACTGACGGAACGGAAGCGAGGCAACCAGTCTGCGCCATCGGCCCCTCCGACCACCACCAATCACTCACTACATTGGCCCGGTCTCCCATCCAAGTACTGCCAAGCCCTTCCCTGCTTAGCTTCCAAGGTCTGGCGGGATCAGGCAGAGCAAAGGCGGGATGTCCACAATGATGACCTATTTAATAATGGATCTGCACAGGTTTATTTTGTTGATATATCAATATCAGTGACAAACATTTGCTCTGAGGGGATTTAGGATATCTAGTTTAGTTTTTGAATAAGCTTGTTATTTGTGAATACATTTTTTTCTATTTTTGAGGCTCAAAGCTCATTAAACACAAGACTGGAGAATGTGGTGTATGTGGGTGCAACTTAATTGGTTACGTTTCCTTAGAATTTACAATTTTCCCTAAAATGCTACGGAGAAACATTGAATCAGTGCGATACCTAAAATGTACTTGTTTCCAGGTGAGAGCAACACGGCCCAAAACCTGAACCTGTTGAAGTTTTACACCTTTTGTCTGTTCACAAATATTGGTCAGATCTCAAACATTGGGAGTGACTGCAATTGATTTAAAACATTCTGTGACACGTTTGGCCTGTTTATGACTGAAACTAAACCAGAGCATGTCTACATCAGCACTCTCTCTCTCTCTCATCCTCTCCCTCCCCCGTTCCTCCCTCTCTCTCCCTCTCTTTAAATTTATGAACACGTCTGAATTGTGCTGATAAACCAGGACTTGAGCACAGACTGCCTCTGCAGCATTCTGTCATCACCCCAGCCCCCTGTAATGTCGCCGAGACGTCAGAAAATGATGACATTTACGGAACAAATGTAATCTGCGCCCACCCTCCTCTCGGCGTCACAGAACCAAAACATGAACAATAGACGGAGCAGGAGCCGGTATTCAGAGCCCTTTATAAGGGGATAGAAAATAGTACCAGTGTTAAGGCGAGACACTGCAGGTGAAATTTTGAGCATAAAAATGGCCAAAGTTGCTGATATTTTCAGCAACAAAATCTAAAATGGATAGACACAGATTTAAATACATGGTTTTATTTGTGACACATTAGTAGCAAAGATTTTTTTTTCAGAGGGAATTTTGAATAACTTGTTTAGCTTTTGAATAAGCAAATCATAAGTGAAAAAATCTGTAAAACTCTTGTTAAAATCTGAATAAAATCAGTCTGGGAATCAGATATTAATGAAAAATTCCTCTGAAAACAAATCTTATTATTGTTAAGTCCAAGACTGGAAAGTTTGGAGTCCGTAGGCGCGACTAAAGTGGAGCTGTGGAACAAAAAACTACAAATGTCTTCTTCTGAAGAGGCCCCAAGAGCCCCCACAGCTGCAGCACAGTGGGAAAAAAGGGAAATACGAGGAGGAGATGGTGAAAGACTGTTGTGGAGCGGAGGGAGCTGTGCAGGAGGAAGGAGGAGGTGGAGCCGACCAGTGTGGGACACCACCCTCTGAAACAGGGACAAACTCAGGAGGCGGGGCACTGTTTCAGAGGAGACTGAAGGCAGTACCTCCAAAGACATGCTGGTCAGGTTGGCCCACAATGGCAGCGTGCTCAGTCGCAGCGGCTCATGACTAACACCTGAATGCAATTCCGTTGTACAATTGTACAATGACAAATTTAACTTAACTTAAAGGTCCTATATCATGCAAAATCGACTTTTTGGAGCTTTTAGCCATGTTGTTATGCTATTTCCTTATCAAAAACACCCCCAGAGCGGTTTTTGGCTTCATTCACGCAGTTCTAAGTAATCCTCCTGAATCCTGCTCTCTGAGCAGCTGCTCCACCCTCTCCTGGTAAACGACTGAGCTGTTCAGTTGTGTCGTCACAAAGGAACGGAAGTGCTCTACGTCTGTAATGTAATGCCTTACGGCCTGATTTTTATTTATAAAACAGCTTTTTTTTTTTTTTTTTTTTTTTTAAAAAAAAAAAAAAAAAAAAAAAAAAACAGCAACCCTCCGAAGCGTCTGTGCTGTCCCACGACGCTAATCAAGCGCACCCACGGCTGGAGGAGCCATGGATCCGAGCATAAGTGTTGTTTTTGAAGACTGAGCTCTTTCTAACATACTCTGGACACCGCCTGTTCTTTTTTCTTACCGATAATGCCACGGATGCGCGTTTGGCTACGAGAGCAACAGGACTATTCAACCTTCCTAAAGAAGAGTGCACTCGCCAGAAGTTGGAATTTCTTTCCGGGATTAAGCTAGCTACTATATCAACCAACCTGATGGATGCTTGGTGAACCTTGGCCAGAATCAAAGTGGATTAACTTTTATAACTTTTATAACCAACGCGATCTCATGGGAGTCCAAACTGAGCGGTGAGTCAATCAAAACGCATGTTAGCGTGTGTGTTAGCATGTGTGTTAGCCATTTATGAAACTGCTTTGCACATGTCAACTCCTTATAACTGCATTATGTGAAGTAACTTATATATTATATATATAATATATATATTTATATTTATAATACTGCAAATGTGGAATGAGCAGAGAGAGGGGCGGAGTTAACTGAATCGAAGCGTCTTATCTTCCGGGTAGGGAAAATACCCCCCAAAAATACTTATATTTCTCTCAAAAATGAGTACTCCATAGTGATAGAGGTACAATATATCATATATATGCCTATACTTTACTTTGGAATGGCTAAAATAGCATGATACAGATCCTTTAAAACCTCATTTTGAGAAAACCAGCGCTAAAGTTTTGTATCGTGTGCACATGCGCACCTTCGCAGGACACGTGGATACAAAATATGTCAATATTTCGTAATGAATGCGTGAGGGAAAGCCGGCTATTATGGCGCGATAGAGTTAGAGTGACATCTGGGATTTCTCCGGCTCCTTAATGACAAAACGTCATTAAATAAGCATAGTGCGGGGTAAGTTTTGTCATATTTACACTCTGGCATGAAAACTAAGATGTTAAGTTGTATTGATTTTGGGGGTGGGGCTTATAAGCTCTCGCTTCAGCCCACTCCTTTTAAGCAGAATGTTTACTGCTCAAATAAACTAATAAACTAAACTAATTAAGGAAGAAGCTAGCAAAAAATCTCCACATCGACCATTGCATGAAAATCAATACTTTCTCGCCTTAAAGGGACTAGATGCAAGTTGGTCTTTTATACTCACTACTGCCACCTCAGGTCTTACGCGTAACTGCAGCTTCTATATTAAGCTCGTGCATGACGGCACTTCGGGCCTTTTTGAGTGACAGTGCAGGATATTAGGCAGTTGTGGTGAACAGGTCTGGGCTCATTCTACACATTAGGACATGGCTGGGACATGTAGGGGGGGGGGAAATACATCATTTAAATTTTTTAAACTCCGTATAGTCCCTTTAATTAGGTCTGTCACAGTAAATACTGTATCGACTTCAATCCTTCAATACGTCACTGATAAACTGCATATTTTACGGGTCAATATTTATCATCAATACGGTTAAAACCGGTTAATTAATTATTTTTTTCATACCCTATTTTTATCATACTTTATCATACAAGGCACATTGAGTTGCTTGTGTATGAAATGCGCGGTATAATAAAGTTGCCTTGCCTACTTGAATCATTTTACCAAAATAAATAGTGTTTCATGTTTAATGCAACTCGTGTGTTGTTGAAGACTATAGTTTACAATAGATTACTTTCCTTTTTCCCCTTTTTGACAGTTTGAGTGGCCTAAAGCAATATCTTACCACAATTTATCTCTTCCTTCTCAGTATATCAAAGTACACATTTCTTGACATTGTGACAGCGACTAAAATGTCTCAAATGTCATAATCTTAGTCAAAGGAACCCGTCTGGTCCCTCACACGTGTGGGACGTTCGCCTGCGTGAGCTCTTTCTCTGTTTTAAAAGCCGCATGTTCCCGACTTCTTATAGACGTGTTCGAGTCAATTGTTTCTATTCGCAGACTTGTGAGAAAGTCCACTGTTCCACCGCGTTGCTGATGCATTATAGATGGAAGCAGCACTGTCCTCCAGAAGAAAAGCTCAGCGCGTGGCTTTTCTCTGAAACTAATGGGCTTTTACTGACAATAACGGTCTTAAAATAACAGAGGCTTCACCGCTCGCCGCCGCTTTCTCACGGTCTTCTCGAAGTGGAGTCCAGCACAAAGCCCATGGGGTGCAGGGGACAGCGGCTGCTCTGCTGGTTTTGGAGATAAAGTCCAGACTGAGATGGTTTAGACGTGCGCAGAGGAGGGAGAGGGAATATCTGAGTACGGCGATATGAAGCCGATTGTCTTCGTTTGACCTCTGCATTTACCGTATCACCAAATATCCATATCGCAAGAAGACACAAACTGTTGCTGAAGATTACTGACATAAATAGCAGAAAAAACGTATTCAGCCTCTGTGGCAACGCGTAAACAAGCAGCGGATTCCCACTCTCTGTGTTTGTTTTTTTGTTCCACATCGTTTTACTAGTTGCTTTTGTACATCTTTGCCGTCTTAAAGCTGCCTTAAGCGATGTCTTTTTTTTCATCAGTAGGTGGAGCAGTGAACTCTGCTCTGCTCCACCACCATCGGCCCCTCCCCTCACCTGACTTTCCCCCGTCGGCCACGCCCCTCACTCCCCTCCACACTGGCTGATTCCGAAACCGTTAAATTGGTAAGAGGTCTTACGCCAAACCGGATGTGCGTCAGCGTCCGCCATGACAAGAAGCCTCCGAATTGGGCTGTTGGTTAGGAAGGAGTCAGGGAAATGAGCCTCCATGCTAACTATCATAGCCACTTTAGCATAGGGACCTCTGATGCTAACTCACGGGCGATTAGGAGCCATGTGCCATCCCATAAGCCACCGCGCCAATCTCCCCACCCCCTCGCCCCCACCCTCGAGTGATTCTTCATGCGCAACCACTGTTGATTGACAGGTGCACAATTAATTAAAAAAAATATATAAAAGATTCTGCACAAGCCAAACTTTATAAAAGTGACGAAATACATGTTAGAGTCATCACAGCACAGTCACATGGTTTTAAAGAGCCGCCTCAGTAAATGGCCTAAATGAAGCAGTTTGTGCTTTTGCTTTCATTTAGTAGAAACTTAAGCCACATGGCTAATTTGCATACTGTAGCTTTATGAAACCGCTGTTGAGATAAAATAAGGCTAAAGGGAAATGTGAAGGATCATTTGGATTTTTTTTTGTTCTCCTTAAATATCTTTATTTGGACACTATGTTGTTGCATATGCACTACAGCAGTAGGTGACGGTATGCGCTTTTGTTTGCCTGCCAATATCCTTAAAGAAGAAGAAGAACAGCTGTTGGTGATGTCACTTCCCCTTCCCCTGGGTAAGGACGGTGGAATTGGGCAAATGCTGCTGAAGCTCTAGTTCACTAACTGCATAGAGATCTAACAGTTGACCCCATGAAAGGTTAAGGATTAGTTGCTAGTGTTAGTACTTAGAGGCTACAATTGAAGGGATATGAATCAGTCACTGTTTAGACCACACGCTGCTCTGATTGCATTCAATGAGCTACTGAAATCTCATGAATCTTGTGTGAAACACACATTCATCCGCATACATAAGGTTTGTACAAAGTAAATATTATGAGATTTACAACTGCAACTTTCATGAAAGTCTGTCACTTTTTTTGGACATTTAGAACATAATACTTCCATTTAGAACTAAGTTTACAGCGCAGTACTTTTTTCCCCGCAACCCTTGAACGCCTCAGCCTCTCCTCCGGTGCTGCTTTGCTTTGTGAAGAAAAAACAGGAGAAAAAAAGACCTGACAGCTCCTGTAGATATTGGATAAATGAACAAACGGACATTTCAGGAGGATTTCAGCTGCATCAGAGCAGGTCACTCAGATGTTTGTCAGGTCACGATCTGTTTGTAAACGTCTGCCATAATGCTAAACTGTTAGCCGCTAACTGCTGCTGCGTCTGCTGCTTCGAACATTTGCGATCTCTTCTTCACGTGTTTGTATTTACATGGTGCGGGGGGACATGTGGGGGTGAGGGGAGAATAAGCTGGATTATATCCGTCTGCTATGCACGGAAACGGTGGTATTTGCATTACAGTGTCATCGTGGACGCCTTTTGTGCGACACATTATGTTAGTATTTGTGAATGAATCCTCGCGTGACGGACCGAGGAGCAATGTCCAGGAAAAACTCCAAAGCGCTACTCAACTAAACGTCTAGAGATGCACAAACCCCTCCAAAATCTTTTCAATTCAATAAATGTTTTGCTTCTGATACCGATACTGGGGGTTTGATAATTATCGGTTAATATTGGCTATTGACAGATTATAATCTGTCAATAGCCAATATTAACCGATACCACGAGACGTCCTTTAAAGTGGCTGTTGTGAGTGAAAAAGTGAGCAGCATACTCCTCTGAGATTTAGTTGAAAGTTCTGTTTTTTAAAGTGGTAACAGCCAAAACAGGTTCAGTATGGGATATTTGGGATTTTGGATCTTGTTTAGTTTTTGAATAAATTAGAGATTCTTCTTCAGCTATTCATTGATTTGGACGAGACACCTCTAAGTAATCTGTGAGAGGGAGAGCAGCACCTCCGAGGAGTTCACTCTGAAGTCACGTGTCTCTATGTAAAGCCCAAAGCTCAGTCATTTGTTGATAGATTTACACAAAGAAAACGAGGCAGAACGGTGCGTTAGCTGTTCGCGCTCTTTCCTCACAGCCAGAAGGTCCCAGGTTAAACTCCCAGACTGTGCAGCCCTGTCTGTGAGTACGTTTACAAGGGCTCGAAATTCCCGGTTATTATCAGGAGTTTTTAATATTCCGGTTTTGTCTTTGATCAAATATTTTGAGAACCCGGATTTTCTGGCTGGGATTTTCCGTCAGTAACCGGGATACAACTTCATGTAAACGCTATTTCCCGGTTTTAAGAAATTCCCATTTCTTGCGCATGTGCCGTTAATCGTAAACAAACATGGCGGCGGTGACTCCGAAGAGAAAGAGCTCCTGTTTCTGGAGTCAAGAGGAGACGGAGTTTTATATTTTAACCATGAAAGAATATTAGTGAATATTTAAGATGGAAAGAAGCGTCGTAATGTGGATTTATGCTAAACTGTCGGCGACCGTTTCAATGCGGCTGGTTTTCCTCCGGACGCAGAGAGGAGTCGACCACAACACCGAGCCGGATTAAGTGTTTCCTCCACTAACTATGGGTGAACTCCATCAGCTCCACTCTCTCACACCAGCCCCGGCTTTAACCTTCTCCCTGAGCTCCCTGGTCCACTCGGTGATAAAGACAGACCCAGGACGGGTAAAGGTCAGGAATTATCCACAATCTGCCGTCACTGTCATAGCTCAGGATGTCGAGGACAAGCAAAACCTTGAGCTCAAAGTGGGCATTCAAAAGAACAAGCCACACATTTATGCTTTTAATGTTTTCACCGTATTGTGCTCAGAAATGTAATGTATGTGCCTGCGCGGACAGAGCTTAAATTCGAAAAGCCGGGTTTCTTTATTTGATCATGTAAACAAGGAATTTGAGTTTCCCGATTTCTCAGTGTCATATAAACACCATATCCCCAAAACTGCCATAACCGGAATATAGCGAATAACCGGGAATTTCGAGCCCTTGTAAAGGCACTCAATGAGGAGTTTGCATGTTCTCTCTGTGTCTGGATGGGTTTTCTCTGTGTGCTCAGGTTTACCCCAACAACCCAACATGCACAATAGGTGAATCCTCCCTAATCGTCATGGGGTTCCCCTGATGCTTTAGTTTGTTGTACTGTGTCTGGCTGAGTGTGGCGATCCGGCGACTCACATTGGTATCTGGAGTTCTCGAAGCGCGGCGTGTTGTCGTTCTCGTCTCCCACGGCGACGGTGACGAGGCAGATGCCGATCAGAGGCTCCTCCCCTCGGTCCGTGGCGGTCACCGAAAGGCTCCGCTCCCTCTGCCGCTCCCGGTCAAAAGTCGTCGTCGTGGTGATCACTCCTGCAATGATGTTTTATTTAGTAAAGTCAATTTACTCGTAGTTAGCTATGCCTCAGTCCTCCTAGGAACGCCCCCACCTCCTGGAGACGCCTCTGGACCTTTCGTCACCAGCCAAGCCACCAACCACTGCTCCTCAGCTCAGCAGAGCCCCCTCCCCGCACAGTAGTGTTGTTTAGATGCCACAGCAGTGTGCTGAAGGGGGCGTGTCGGAAAGCTTCTTAAAGAGACAGAGGCCTATTTCAAGACGTTCAGTACAGCCATTTTGAGAGAGCAATTTTATTCAAGGCAGTTATTTTAATTTACTGCATATACAGACCAACAGAAGGTTACGTCATCATTGTAGTATGCTATAGACTGGTGCTATGTGATTGAAAAAAGCATAATACCCCCTCTTTAAGATCCACTACATTGTTGATTCACTGAGCTGACAGTTTATGTGTGTTAGACCCGCACTTTCAAAGAGCTACAACCGTTGCATGTCCATCCACTACTTGATTTAAAGCAGTACTAAGTAACTCTTGCCCCTAGAGGCCATAAGCGCAACTGCAGGTGTCGTAGCAAGTTAAGATTTTTAACTTATTAAATGTCTTGGAGAGTAAATACTACGCTGACAGAAAAGGCGAAGGGAGAGAGGGATTTGGTACATCCAGTTATACAATGGAAATGATTTTTTTCACTCAAACCTGGCTGTAAATACTGTTTAAGTGGCGCTAGCCCGCAGTTAGCTTTGCCCGTTAGCCTGTTAGCTTCTTCGTGATTACATTAGTGTGTATTGGTTGCTCCGCCCCGGTGGCAGTCAAGTTGCAAGCATGGTTTTCTGGCCAGAGACACCAGGGGCCTCCAATCATCCCATTAACACTTGCATTACCCCCAGAGGGACTACGGAAAGGATTTATTAAGGTAAACACGTTACTTAGTACTGCTTTAAAGTCGTTCATATTTATTTCAACATTCTCAGACCTTCGTTAAAAGGTGCTCACCTGTGATCGGGTCTATGCTGAACCCGGAGCTCACCCCCTCCCGCTCCATCAGGCCGTAGCGCACCTCTCCGTTCAGCCCCAGGTCGGCGTCCTCAGCATGGACCCGCAGCACTGAGGCTCCCGCGGGCTGGTTCTCCAACACCGAGGCGCGCTCACTGTACTCAGAGCACTGGGATCACGAGACAAGAAATCACACTCAGGTCACTAAAGGTGCCAAAGACTATACACAGCAATGAAATACAGTCTGCCTTATGGAAATCTCCTCTAGCGCTGAAACACTGCGTTCCACCTGCTGATGTCACAAGGGGATGTGCCAGCAGAGAAAAAGATTGTCTCTTTTAACTTGCAAAACATGAAAGATACCAATGATAAGATGTCTAAAACAGCCTCCATATTTACCCAACGGCATGATAACAAATCGTTGGTGCTGTGATAACAAAAAAAATGTGGAGGACACTTCCGGATTCTCTCTATGAAGCAACATGATGTTCCGAGGAACTGTTGATAAAAGGCGATTTTATTATAAAGCACATTTCATACACGGTGTAACTTAAAGGTGCAATAACTCATTATGCAACTTTTTATGCGAAAAAACAAAACATATACAGTACATTGTGCGTAATTGACCTTTAAGTGCTGCTTCTTTTCTGTTGATGTACGAACACTTCAAACAGTGTTTTGTAAGTTATAGTTCTTTGTAAATAGTTTGTAAGTATTATCATAGTTGTTTCGTAATTAGTTGTTACATAATCGGTATTGCTCCGTTTTGGGGAATGTATACAGTGCATAAGTTTCAGTCATGTAAAGCCATAATGTAAGTTCCATCTTGTAAATGGTCATTTCGGCCATGGTCGGATGCTGCGGGTGTGCAGGGTCTATGTTGTTTTGCTGTTGTTTCCCTGCTGCTATTTTGTTCCTTTGTTGTTCCACTATGTTCTTGTGAAATGATGATTTTAATTGTATTGATTTTGGGGTTGGAGCTTATAAGCTCTTGCTTCGGCCCACTCCTTTTGAGCAGAGTGTTTGCTGCTCAAATAAACAAATAAACTAAACTAAGTGAGCCAGTGGCTGTATGGGTGGTTACCATGGAGCCTTTACTTTCCATCACAGTGGCCTCTACAACGCTCCACTGTCAATTGTTTTGTAGGTTTTCTGGTGAGCAGTGAAAACCTACCAGAAACTCTAAAACAAATTGATCCTGGAGCATCATAGAGGCCACTGTGATGGAAATAAAGGCCACTGTGTCACTGAAAGGTTTGTTCACATATTAAAGCTGGGGTCACTGAGTATGTTGTAAACACAGAAAAAAAACAGACCTTGTTGCATTTCCTTCACTTAAGTCTTTATGGAGGGATGGAAGATGGAAGTGGAATCTAAATTAGTGCGTGAGGGATCGTGAGAGCTAGAAAAGAGTTTGGGCTAGAACAAAAATGTCACAGTTTGAACAGGAAAAGCCTTAACGTGCTACAGAGAACACAAACTCACCATCTAAAAATCAATGTCCAAGAAACATTACGCATACTTCAAATAATAATATGGGACCATTAACCCGGTGTAAGGTCTCGTATTTACTCTTTATGTCAGGGTAAGGCTATTTTAGATCATACTTTTTGTTTTTTGATGGATATTTAATAATTGCTCTGCTCACAGACAACTATAAAGTCGTGTCGGAGAGAAACTGTCTGTAATGTGTTCATCTGAGTGTTAGACTTTAATGAGGCTCTGTCTGACGTCCTGCCACTGACGCAGAAAGGAGATGTCTCTGAACAAACAGCAGCGTATTTTATTTATAAAACATCTACTCTACCAGATTTAACTGAGACTAAACCAGGACTAAACCAGGAAATAAAAACAGGACTAAACTAGGTCTGGAGGAGGTCTGATCCAGGACTAAACTAGGTCTGGAGGAGGTCTGATCCAGGACTAAACTAGGTCTGGAGGAGGTCTGATCCAGGACTAAACTAGGTCTGGAGGAGGTCTGATCCAGGACTAAACTAGGTCTGAGGAGGTCTGATCCAGGACTAACTAGGTCTGGAGGAGTCTGATCCAGGACTAACTGACTAGAGCCGTACCTTGGTGAAGAGGGGCCTGTTGTTGTTGATGTCGTTGATGCCCACGATCACCTGAGCGCAGGTGCTGAGAGGGGCGGGGCCTCCGGACGCGTTGTCGTCGGTCGCCGTGACGTTCAGGACATACTGCGGACCGGACAGTGAGGGGGCGGGGCTGCGGCGGAGCTTTATCACTCCTACAGGACGGGAGAGGAACTGCAGGTTAGACATATTGACTGCTACTATGTTTTTATATACAAAGATTTCAGGACATTTACATATTTGATGTGGTTTCAAAAGAGGAGGTGACGTGGCCACTAGAAGCGTATTCACACGGCAAAAACTTTATTGTGAAATTTACACAAACGTTTGATCAGGGTCATTTTCAATTATCATTATGATTTAAAAAGAGTAATCTCAGTTGTTTGGCCATAACTGGCTTTGCACAACCACTAACTATGAGTAAATAAAACTTTTTGTGTTATCAGTGATATTCCTGAAAAAATGGCCAAAAAAAAAAATCTAAAATTCTGCCTGAGTAAGTAAACTTTTGAGCACAACTGTATAAAGTGTTCAAAAAGCACAACACAAGTTTGAGGGTCATCATCATCATCATCATTATCATTATTATTATTATTATTATTATTATTATTATTATTATTAACTTGAATAACTAAACTTTTCTAGATTTTAGTTGTTTTGACAGGTCAAGATTCAGCTTTATTTTCTTATTTGTGAGATTCAGTCCCTCCAGGATTTCACAGGCATTTTTTGTGATGCCTGATTTCGCTGGCCATTTTTTCTTTGCTTAAAACACAATATAGTTTTACATCAAGATCAAACTTTGATTTGCATTTTACATCAGTTTTAAACAAAGAGACTCTGTCCGCTTAGCTGTGGACAGTGGGCGGTGCAAACAGGAGGCCCTATTGGTTGCTGTGAGAGCAGGCTCTGAGTCACACAACCCTGATCAAATAGAGCCCTGGAAACGAGGCCAAAACAGACCAAAAGACGAACGTCAGTTTATTTCACACATCTGTACATTTGTAAGTATAACATCAACCTGTTAAATGAGCATGAGCATAACCTGGCACATGACATCTCTTCTCTTTTAGACGAATGTCTTTGTGCACTGTCCCTGATCAAATACAATTCAAATCAATCTACAGCTGTTGAACTGGAGCTTTGGCTCCAGTTCAACAGCAGTGACTCCCAAAGTTTGCGCAGCAAAGAAAGCACCAGCACCTGACACGAACGCCACCGCATCACGGGGGACAGAAGCGATCAGATTAAAGCCTATCCCAAATAAAGAGAAACGAAACTCGGACAGAAGACAGAAGGAGCACACAGCGGCACACGCTGTAAAGTCAGACCCAGGTGAGTGAGTGGAAGTGGGAGCAAAAGCCCCACTGAGCCCCACTTCAGTCTGGATGACGTAACCTGCGGAGTTACTGACTTCCTATGAGCAAATGGATTTAACTGATCAGAAACTCACCTTATAAGTGCACATAAATTGTGGATTTCAGGAATAGTTGTGAAGGAATTGCAGATTATTGGAAGACTACCTTCAAACAAGTCATGAAACACGCTAATAATCTAGGCCAGTTGAGGAATTGTCTGATGAAGTCATTTTAACCCATGTCATTAAGTGTTGTAGTGCAGCCCCGCCAGTGACTCATTACCTCTGTGTTGTCGAGCAGGAAGTTGCTGTCCTCGTTGCCCCCGGTGATAGCGTAGGTGACCCCGTCTCCGTCGGGGTCGTGAGCGTGGACAATGGCGACCAGCGTGTCCGGCCCCGCGTCTTCACTCAGGAACGTACGGTATCTGAGAGAAGACAGGAAGTGAGACAGTTTAAACACTAGTGCGCACAGTAACCGACAGTTCCCTAAAATGAGAAATTTGGACGATATTGCATTTTGGAATCAACAACTTATGAGCTTTTGCAGCACATTCTCGGTGGAGTCGTTCAATAATAAGCTTCTGCAATGTCCAAAGATCCAGTGTTGCGTTCATTTCTCACCAAGATCTTGAATGGATGATGGGAGGATGGGGCGTGTGATCACTGCTCAAAGCCTTCTCCAGCAAATCCCAAAGACTCTCAATGGGGTTGAGATCTGGACTCTATGGCGGCCCAATCTCATCCTCCCTGAACCGCTCTTTCACAGTATGAGCCACATGAATCCTGGCTTTGTCATCTTGGAATAAGCTCGTGCCATCAGGGAGGAAGAGATCCACTGATGGAATAACCTGGTAATTCTGGATGTTCATGTCGTCAGCTGATCTTATTCTCTGGGCTCATTGAGTTGCTGAACCAATACCTGACCAACTGCAGCAACCCCAGATCATAGTTAGTAAAAAATGAGTCCATAAGGTACCAGTGTCAAAGATATATTCCTAATGTATTCTGATGATGCAGAGTCTAGTCGTCTCTGTCACTTAGTCCTCGAGTGGGGAATATTAAAATCTTTCATCACGATTTGGATTTTGTCACACTTCACTGTGATAGGTTAAATTCACTAGTCACTGACATGGCGGAGGCTGAGCAATAGAGAGTGTGAGTGGGGAAAAGTACTTAGCGTGTGTCTGTTATTGAGCGTAGAACTCGAACAGAATGAAATTGGAATGAATCTTATATTCCCATTTAAAAGAGCACTCTTTTCAAACCCCGGTGGTCAGATGTGATTATGATGATGTAAACGCTGTTCAACTCTTGGCTGTGATAATTCATTATGTTAAAGGATATTTCGGGATTTTGACATTGGGCCTCATTTCCTAGTTATCCAGAGTGTTGTTGATGTCTGGAGATATTTTTTTCTTAAATTCATGCAGTTCTTATATTTGAAGAGTCTAGTTGCGCTAGGCTAGAGCAAGGCTAAAGCATTTCTATGGTAAACGCTAGCCCGCATTAAAAACAGTCTGACCCGCTCCACAGTGCACCTGAGGTAAATCACTTATAACACCAGACTAACGATATAAATGTCTGTGTCGATAGGTTAATTTTAACCATTTTGCATTTAAAATAACTTATATTTGAGCGGCATCAGCTTCGTGGCTGTAAGCTAAGGCAGCGGCGGAGTGATCTGCGAGAAATAGTCCCTCAAAATGCGGTAATTCATGTGATACAAGGTCAGTTTTATTTAAAAAATTATTCTATTAACACAGACATTTATATGGTTAGTCTGGTGTTATATTTTTTTTTTTTTTTTTTTTTTATTTTCTTATTTGGTGTCTTGCACCTAAAAGGTGCCCAGCCCGCATGGGCTTATAAGACACAAAAATGCAGGCAGACATCAGAAAAACATTAACATTAAACAAAGAGTGTCCTCTTACGTTGAAGCCAAGCGCTCACAAAAACGTAGATAAATCAAATGGCTTATACTTGAACAAATACTTAAGCCTCTCCTATCTGATAATTCAAACAAATGTACAGCAACATCAGACAATTTACAAAATAACTGCCTTCTCAAATCATAATATAAAGGACAATAAAACACAAAATGCAGTTCGTTTTCAATATCATCTAACTGGCACAAACAACATGTCCGCTCCTCCTCTGGTACTGAATGGAATCGACCCGTCTCCAGAGCCAGGGGGAGAGTCCCAGACCTCAGCTGAGCACAGACTGACCTCTGACCTCTGGGCAGGTTCAAGGTCACATAGGGCTCAGAACCAAAATGATCTTTTATCAAAATATAAGTTCTCAGCTTTGGCTTACACAAGACATCATTTAACCATTTATGTTTATATTTTTCAAAGTAGACTTTTGTAATTTCTCCACATTACATCTCAACTTGTTTCTAAAAATAAACTGGAGATCAGCATCAACAAAAATATTCTCCATCTGCGCACTCCAGCCATATCTATTAGACAGGTCCCAATTAAAGATGTGTTTGGACAGTCTTGTGTCAGACATATTGATAAACCTATTCCATAACCGTATGTCACAAACATGCCTCACTTCACATGGTTCCCAACCCATGTCTCCGTACAGAGCAAGCTTAGGGGTGTTTTTGTGTACACCTAAAAATACCTTAGAGCTCTGCATTGAACTTTTTCACTGTGGCTTTGTTTACAATAACCCCAGACCCAGCACCATAATCCAACACAGGACAAACACAAGATCTGTACAGCTCAGTGTAGGTTTTATAACCTAGATCACGACACGCCTTAACTTTATTTATAACTGCGCCGAGAGCTCTACCTGCGGATTCAGACAGTGACTTAATCCCCTCGTCAAATGTGAGATGTTCATCTACAGTAAATCCAAGGTATTTGTACTTTTTAGTAAAAGAAAGAACTATAGTGCCGAAACAAAATTTAACATCTGATAATGCCTGGGTACGTCTTCTAAAATGTATAACTTGAGTTTTATCACAATTTATCATCAGTCTCATTTGTTGCACCAGGCATGAACAATATTCAACATTTTCTGAAGGTCTGATTCCTTTTCAGCTAATAGCACAATGTCATCCGCATACAACAAAATACAAAGTTTCAAGTCTCCACATTAATGCCACATCTGCCTCTTTTACTTCATTTACTAAATCATTAATGTATATGGCAAATAATGTGGGAGACAGAACATCACCTTGTTTACGCCATATGGTGTTGGGAACCAGTCAGTTACGTGGTCATTTACTTGAACACAAGATGTAGGATTTTTATAAATAGCCTTAACTGAGTCATAAAATTACCATCAATACCCATTTTTAATAACACATAGCCAAGTAAATCTCGATTAACAGAGTCAAAGGCTTTCTGAAAGTCTATGAAACACGCAAAGGTAGACTTTCCCTCTTGTTTTCTAGCATTTGCTACGGTGATAAGAGAATAAATGTGATCTATACAGGCTCTTTTCTTCCTAAACCCATTCTGTTCATCGGCCAGTAGGTTAAGGGATTCCAGGTAGCAAGTCAACCTCTCATGAGAATACTGGTATACAATTTGTATACACAACTAAGAAGACTTATTCCTCTGTAGTTCATCGGCACTCGAGGGTCTGAACTCTGTGACTTTGGAATAGGCTTGATTACAGATTTGTGCCAGTCTGTGGGGACCATGCCCTGCTCAAAGCAAGTAAACAGTAAATTATAAAGCACTGGGAACAAACCAGGCTGTTTCAGCAATTCATTAGACAAGTTGTCAAATCCAGTCGCTTTCTTAACTTTGAGTTTATCTATAGCCCTTTTCACTTCACTTTCTGTAATATCAAAATTTAAGTATGGATTGGATGAAAACTTTGCAGAGATTTCCATTTGGTCTTTTAGCGCAGATATCTTTTCAAAATAAAAATCATCCCATTCAGGGGACACAGAACTACCTGAAAATAACGCTTTAAATTCGGATTCCCATTTCTTTAACACTATATCAAAATGAAACATAAGGATCCATCCTCCAAGATTACTTCTAATGGTATCTTTTTAACTTTCCTTATATTATTTCCTTATAAGTGATTTGCCTCAGGTGCACTGTGGAGTGGGTCAGACTGTTTTTTAATGCGGGCTAGCGTTACCATAGAACTACTTTAGCCTTGCTCTAGGCTAGCGCAACTAGACTCTTCAAATATAAGAACTGCATGAATTTAAGAAAAAATATCTCCAGACATCAACAACACTCTGGATAACTAGGAAATGAGGCCCAATGTCAAAAATCCCGAAGTATCCCTTTAACTTTAAAGAGGGGGTATTATGCTTTTTTCAATCACATAGCACCAGTCTATAGCATACTACAATGATGACGTAACCTTCTGTTGGTCTGTATATGCAGTAAATTAAAATAACTGCCTTGAATAAAATTGCTCTCTCAAAATGGCTGTACTGAACGTCTTGAAATAGGCCTCTGTCTCTTTAAGAAGCTTTCCGACACGCCCCCTTCAGCACACTGCTGTGGCATCTAAACAACAACACTGTGCGGGGAGGGGGCTCTGCTGAGCTGAGGAGCAGTGGTTGGTGGCTTGGCTGGTGACGAAAGGTCCAGAGGCGTCTCCAGGAGGTGGGGGCGTTCCTAAGAGGACTGAGGCATAGCTACACCTAAAATGGCTGCCATCTAAGTTTTTACTGATTACTCAAAAATATGTGAATGAGCCAAGGCAACACTCCAGGCATGTGTTTAATGAGGGAATGACATAATAACATGATATAAAGCTTGAAAAAGTCGATTTTACATAATACCCCCCCTTAAATCAGGTCGTTTTGCTGCTGTGCCTGTCTATAAAAAAAAACCTTTATTGGTGTTAATTCCCTCTTTATCCACATATGTCCTCATTCATTCCCATAATTCTCCGTTAATTCCCACGGAAAATGTGCAACTTTGAGTTCGCGGAATTTTGACAGCCAGAATCCAAAAGACAAAAGTATTTGAGAAACAAAAGAGCCTCTCTGTTCCGTACAAAACAACTTGACGGCATGAATGTGCAAAACGAGTAGCATGTGCAAAAGTGGCTCAGCAGCAACACAATCATCTGGGCATTTTTTGTATTCGCGCAGCATTTGCATATCAGATTTGGGGCCCTAAAACTGTAATACAGGCCATCGGTAAATTAGGTGCAAGCTCACAACATAGCATATTGCATCTGTCGTGATAATCAATGACCCCCTTTCAAGTGCTATATAAGAACAGAAAATAGAAATGGAGGAGCGGAGGATGACGAGGTGCGACGGTTGAATAATAATCTGTGAATGAAACGGGTTTAAGTGTGGCTTTGAGGCGACAGACTGGGGATAATCTGGAACACAACAGGCGCACACGCATCTATATTTGTCCCTAACCCTCGTGTTCCTCTCGAGCCATTTTAAGGGTTTTAAGTTGCATTTTCAGGCACTCATTTGGTCATTTCAAAAACTGGGCGAGAAATACAGTATTTCGGCCAAGGTGACTGTGTGTGAATTACTTTAGCATTTATTAAAGTCTGAACTTTAAATAAACAGCAGTTTGAATGTGTAAATTCACCATGCTGCCATTACAATACAGACTGTGAAATTCTTCTGAACTTGTTATTCAGAGGCTATTGGGAAAAAAGTGGAAACAAGTTTTAATTTTCATTAGCTGTGGTTAAAAAATAATAATAAAAACACAGCACAAATGTCCTAATTCTGTCTATCCCAGTCTTTGACCTAGACTAGAAATCAGTAATAATACATTTTATTTATAAGCACTTTTCAAGGCATTTACAGTTGCAGACAATTAAGAACATTTTGATTGCGAGTCTTTAATTTCCCATATTTGCTTCTAAACTTTTTTTTTTTTTTTTTTGCCGTAACAGCTCTGTCTGTCGAGCTACAGCAGCAAGAGGGGGGCTGCGTCTTATACTCCGGAGCGACTTATGTGATTTTATTTATTTATTTTATTCAAATGAGCTGTATCATGCTATTTAGCCATTCCAAAGTAAAGTATAGGCATTTATATGATATATTGTACCTCTATCACTATGGAGTACTCATTTTGAGAGAAATATAAGTATTTTCTGGGGTATTTTTCAAACCCGGAAGACAAGACGCTTCGATTCAGTTAACTCCGCCCCTCTCTCCGCTCATTCCACATTTACAGTAAATTATAAATATAAATATCGCTGCAAAAGTGAAGTTACTTCATATAATACAGTTATAAGGAGTTGACATGTGCAACACAGTTTCGTAACTGGCTAACACACACGCTAACACACACGCTAACACACACGCTAACACGTGTTTTGATTGACTCACCGCTCAGCCTGGCCTCTGCATCGGGTTTTGGGATCGCGTTGGTTATAAAAGTTAATCCACTTTGATTGTGGCCAAGGTTCACCAAGCATCCATCAGGTTGGTTGATAAAGTCGCTGAATCCCGGAAAGAAATTCCAACTTGTGGCGAGTGCACTCTTCTTTAGGAAGGTTGAATAGTCCTGTTCCTCTCGTAGCCAAACGCGCATCCGTGACATTATCGTTTGGTAAGAAAAAAGAACAGGCGTGTCCAGAGTAGGTTAGAAAGAACTCAGTCTTCAAAACAACACTTCTGCTCGGATCCATGGATCCTCCGGCCCGGGGGTGCGTTTGTTTACTCTCCTGGGACAGCACAGACGCCGGAGAGTTCCTTTTATTTATTTATTTTTTAAATTTTTTTTTATTTTTTTTAATTTCTCTCTTACAACAACAAAATAACAAAAGCTGTTTTATAAATTAAAATCAGGCCATAAGGCATTACATTACAGACGTAGAGCACTTCTGTTCCTTTGTGACGACACAACTGAACAGCTCAGTGGTTTACCAGGAGAGGGCGGAGCAGCTGCTCAGAGAGCAGGATTCAGGAGGATTACTTAGAACTGCGTTTTGATAAGGAAATAGCAAAACAACATGGTTAAAAGCTCCAAAAAGTCGATTTGGCATGATATAGATCCTTTAAAATATATACTTTCACACGCCGCTAGAGGGCACTGCAGGCTAATCGAGCAGCAGAAAGAAAGTTTGGAGCGAGCGACAGAGCGGAGGTTACTGCAATGAAGTAACAAACAAGCTAATCTCGGGCTAAAAGCTAGAGCCACAGCTAGAGGAACGAGTTCGCAGATGAGAGCTTGAAAACATGCTGCCGGGAGAGGATTGCCAACGGTGCAGTTACGTCTCCGAGCCCAGGTAGTTGCCAAGGCGATTGATTTGGAGTGAGATCGAGAGTTTGGTTTGTTCTTTATGCTATAGTTATCTGAACTCTTTATGTGACGGAGCAACTTATAGTCTGGAAAATACGGTATAATAATGTTCCTGTTAGGTACTTCAGAGGGAGCACGTTTTAAAGACGATGCAAAGAATAGCCACTGGAAAAGATTCAAAGATTACTGAAGATGCGCTGGCGGCTCGAAACACAGGTCTGTTTTTGATGAGAGAACAACACTGTAACATAAGCAGAGTATGGCTTCCAGAGGCACAAAGTACATTTTTTAAGGAGCATTCGAAGGTTCAAAAGTCTACAGGACACATTTGCTTTGGAAATCCACACTTTATAATGTAAACAAATACACAATTGTAAACCAGAGAGAAGAGCAGTTTAAATCAAGCTAAAAACAATCACGCCGTAAGGAAATATTTGAAAAGTTTTCTTACACATTTTGGGAGAAGACTGGCGGCTCGTCGTTGCTATTGGAAACCCGGACGCGTACGGAGGCGGAGCCCGTTCTGGGGGGTGTTCCCGCATCCACGGCGACCACCACAAACTCGTACACGTGATTGGTCCGTTCGAAATCCAGGCGGCGGGCCGGACTGAGCATGCCCAGAGACGAGATGTGGAAATCCTCCGAGAAACCGAGTAAGAGAGGTCCGAGTTCAGCCGGAGTCGCAGTCCGCGCCAGGACTGGAAGAGGGAAACGTAACATGAGGGTCAGGACTGGAGACAGAGGGGGAACACGGTCAACACTGAGGGTCAGGACTGGAGACAGAGGGGAACACGGTCAACACTGAGGGTCAGGACTGGAGACAGAGGGGGAACACGGTCAACACTGAGGGCCAGGACTGGAGACAGAGGGGAACACGGTCAACACTGAGGGTCAGGACTGGAGACAGAGGGGAACACGGTCAACACTGAGGGCCAGGACTGGAGACAGAGGGGGAACACGGTCAACACTGAGGGCCAGGACTGGAGACAGAGGGGAACACGGTCAACACTGAGGGTCAGGACTGGAGACAGAGGGGAACACGGTCACACTGAGGGTCAGGACTGGAGACAGAGGGAACACGGTCAACACTGAGGCCAGGACTGGAGACAGAGGGAACACGGTCAACACTGAGGGCAGGCTGGGACAGAGGGGACACGGTCAACTGAGGCAGGACTGGAGACCAGAGGGGGAACACGGTCAACACTGAGGGCCAGGACTGAGACAGAGGGAACACGGTCAACACTGAGGGTCAGGACTGAGACAGAGGGGAACACGGTCAACACTGAGGGTCAGGACTGGAGACAGAGGGGAACACGGTCAACACTGAGGGCCAGGACTGGAGACAGAGGGAACACGGTCAACACTGAGGGCCAGGACTGGAGACAGAGGGAACACGGTCAACACTGAGGTCAGGACTGGAGACAGAGGGGAACACGGTCAACACTGAGGGTCAGGACTGGAGACAGAGGGGAACACGGTCAACACTGAGGGTCAGGACTGGAGACAGAGGGGAACACGGTCAACACTGAGGGTCAGGACTGGAGAACAGAGGGAGAACACGGTCAACACTGAGGGTCAGGACTGGAGACAGAGGGGAACACGGTCAAACTGAGGGTCAGGACTGGAGACAGAGGGGAACACGGTCAACACTGAGGGTCAGGACTGGAGACAGAGGGGAACACGGTCAACACTGAGGGTCAGGACTGGAGACAGAGGGAGAACACGGTCAACACTGAGGGTCAGGACTGGAGACAGAGGGGAACACGGTCAACACTGAGGGTCAGGACTGGGAGGACAGAGGGGAACACGGTCAACACTGAGGTCAGGACTGGAGACAGAGGGGAACACGGTCAACACTGAGGGTCAGGACTGGAGACAGAGGGGAACACGGTCAACACTGAGGGTCAGGACTGGAGACAGAGGGACCCACATGACGGATGGAACAACACTCGAGGGTCAGGACTGGAGACAGAGGGGAACACGGTCAACACTGAGGTCAGGACTGGAGACAGAGGGAACACGGTCAACACTGAGGGTCAGGACTGGAGACAGAGGGGAACACGGTCAACACTGAGGGTCAGGACTGGAGACAGAGGGGAACACGGTCAACACTGAGGGTCAGGACTGGAGACAGAGGGGAACACGGTCAACACTGAGGTCAGAATGGAGACAGAGGGGAACACGGCAACACTGAAATGTTTGCTTTCACTGAAATAAATAAATGTAGCTTCATCTGAAGAGGCGACAGCGTTATGGTCGTCAGTGTGAGATCTGCAGCTCAGCGCGAGTGACGGCCATAAATGGAGGGCAAGGTGAATGAAATATTGACATTTTATTCATTCAAACGCCATTTATAGACCTCAGTGCAGTGATGTGTGAGTGCACAGGAGACAGCAGGTGAGAGCAACATACAGTACACGTCACTGAGAAGTAGAGGCCGACCGATATGGGTTGTAAGGCCGATGCTGATGCTGATATTTTGGGATTTAAATCGTTCGATGGTGATATGCACGGCCAATATTTTTGACCAATATTTTGGCTGATTTTTTTTTCAAATTTCTTGTCTATAATCCTATAGACCCTTTAATTGTTTGTAAACATTCCGGGCTTAGCTGGAGGCGGGACGCTCGATTCCTATCTATTTCCATTGTAGCTGTTGTCATAGTAACGATCAACAAATGTTTAACTGTTTTGGTAATATCAGATAAATCTTATTTATCGTCTCAAATGTCATTTCCTCTTGTTCTTGCACCTTAAGCCACAACAGGACCACATTTTTCAGTTGTAGTTTTACACTTAAAATCGCTAGTTTTAGTTTAATCTTATTTCTCTTGATCACTTCCTGCCTCCAGCTGATGTCACTGATGATGTCAGCAGGTAAAGGTCTATATGAGGCTTCTAAAGTGTAAAATGTGGTGAACTGTGAGGCAGGGAGCGTTTATTAGGGGCATAAGGCTGATTTATTAAAACATTCCTGTCCTGGTTTGAATGGTCCTCTTTTCTCCAGTGTGACATCAATAAATACAGTCTTAATTTTCTCTTTCAGGATACTGTTGCAGTTTATCAATTATATCAATCGATAAAATAATGTAAAAACATTAAACAAGGATCACTCTACACTATTTCCTTGGGGAAGTGACAGGCTTTAGGTCACACTAACATTAACAACTTACATAAAGTGATCTGATGATACTATGTTAGATCAGGTATTTCATAAAATAAAATACGTCCAGAATGGCCAGAGATTGGCTGAGAACTTCGAAATCACGTCTGGTTCTTTTTTATTTTTATTATTTATTTAAAGGGACAATGCATGTTAATGAACATATAAATGTAAATATGCCAGAATTAGCCAATGGCTACTTTCCATCTGTAGTCCCTGGCAGATCAAGAAAATACAAAGACCAAAATACAACATTAAAGACCAAAGTTTAATCTTGCCAGGGCGCCAAATTGGCCCTGGTAGTAGTAGTAGTAGTAGTATTAGTAGTAGCTGCAGTTGTAGTAGCTGTACTAGAGGTGTATTTACCCTGTAGTACTGATGTTCCTGGGCTGATAGTCTCTGGAACACTGTCTTTCGTATAAATGGACTGGAGGAACTCAGGGAGCAGTCATTCACGTCCAGGATGTGGACCACCACCTGCAGAACATCAGGGAGAAAGAATTAGCTCATTTCTAGCTCTCAAAGAAGGTTTTCCCCATCACAGTGATACAAACGTCCTCAGATTTCACCCCACAGACACTGAAGCGCTAACCCTCTGTTGTCCGCATTTGCTGGAGAACATCTGCTGGAGATTCTCCGACTGAACCAGGATTTGCTCTATATAGGATGAGCTGAATCTTCTGGGACCGGATGTGAACTGGTTTAACTCGACTCGGTCTCGGCCCAGGACTCTGTGCGAGCCAGATAACGGGATCAGCTCAGTGTGGACTGAACCAGAACTCATCCAGGTCTGCAGAAAGCCGTTTTTCACATCAGTCACAATAGGGCTGGGCACATCTTATCGTGCACAGGTTTTTTGGGACATTGGTATAAATTGTGATAGTGCTGTAGATTTGCATTTGTAGCAGGTGAGCACAATATTTACAGCAGGGTTTATACAGGCAGAAGCAAGTCAATTTAATGCTTTTAAAGCCAATTTTAATGTCCAAAGACTGTATTTTAATGACTATATTTGAATGTCAAAAATTCTGAAAATCTGCATATATGTAATTTCTTAAGATTTGCAAAACATTTCATCAAACAGAGGAAAGAGAATTGGACAAAACGGGAAACTTTTGAGCAAAATAACGTGGTCAATTTTAGCCAAAACTGCTGTGATTACCCTGAGCTAAATTAATACACTACTGCAGTGCTTAAAGCAGAACTAAGGAACTCATGCCCCTAGAGGCCATAAGCGCCACTGCAGGTGTCGTAGCATGTTATGTTTTTTTTACTCATTAATTGTCCGTGAGAGTAAATACTACGCTGACAGAAAAGACAAAGGGACAGAGGGATATTGTACATCCAATTACACAATGGAGATCATTTTGTTCACTCAAACTTGGCTGTAAATACTGTTTAAGTGGCGCTAGCCCACAGTTAGCTTTGCCCGTGATTCCATTAGTGTGTATTGGGTCTACGGGTCGGGGTTCGGGCCGGAGACACCAGGGGAGATGAAGACCCCCCAATCATTCCATTAACACTTGTATTACTGTATTGTAAACAAGTTACTTAGTTCTGCTTTAACTTCATAGATCAATAACTACAGCGTCTCATAACAGCGGAGCCCTGTAAGTGGCATTAGACAAATAATAAAATAAAAATAATATTAATATTTATTTATGTAAATCCCAGCTCCCACTAATGCACACTGTCGTCGTGTCCTTGGTCAAGACACTTCACCCTACTTGCCTCCAGTGTCTGCGTACACTGGTGTATGGATATGGAGGAGTGAATGGGTGACTGGTTCCTTACTGTAAAGCGCTTTGGGCCTGATAAAGGTAGAAAAGTGCTATATAAGTTGAGTCCATTTATTTATTTATTTTTAATATTTTATTTTTACCCAATATTATCTTGAGGAAACAACGTATTATCTTTAGGGAACGGAGATAGCAACATAATTGTATTATTAAAAAGAAAAAAAATGTCATACCCTTAAAATATTATTTGGTTCCTTCCAGTGTTAATTTCGTCGACTAAATATTTAGTCTTAATTTTAGTCAAAGTGATATTTTGACGACTAAAATTGGACTAAAACTAAATTAAACGTTTTTCATGAGACTAAAACTATGACTAAAATGTCCAGATATTTTAGTCGACTAAAATAATACTAAATAAAAATGAAAAGGAGAGACTAAAATCATCCAAACTTCTATTGACCGTCTGAAAGAGCCTCAGATCATGTAAATTCTCTGCCAAAGGAGCAGCTCTGAGCTTGTTCATGTGGAGCAGCTCCATGAAGCAGAGGAGCTGATTAAATATGATTATAATGAATATTATAAATGCAAAGTCGACTAAATTTGTCTTAAATTTAGTCAACTAAATGTACTTGCAATTTTAGTCGACTAAAACTAGACTAAATTTAAGATATTTTTTGACTAAATATCGACTAAAATTGAATTACATTTGCGTCAAAAGACTAAGACTAAATTAAAACATGTTCTCAAAATTAACACGGCAAGATATGGAATAAAATATTTTAAAAACTTTTTTTTTGTGTGTGTGTCTATTATCACTTCCAGGGCTCCATGTTATTCATCTCCTTTCACAGTTCTTGAGGCCATATAGGTGTGAACTTCACCAGACCTTCAGATTCAAGTTATTTTATAGATTGAATAAAATGAGTTTGTTTCAAGACGCTGATGCAATAATGAAAATGTTATAGTTATTGGGACTTTAGTCTTTTAAAGTTGACTGTGCAATGAATTTCAGGCCCTTCTGCTTATAAAGCATGAAATACCAAAGTCATGTGCAGAAACAGCCTGGATGGAGCCGTAAATCGCGGCCCTTTCATGCGCACTCTTCCTGTCTGATCAGCGCAAAGAGAAGAAAGAAAAACCTCAGATTATTTGGGGAATAATTTGTTTTATATTCGCGAGGTCAATGCGGAGAACGTTGCGTCATTTGCTCTGAACGGGCTCCTCATCACAGTTTCATGAGCCCAGAGCGAATCTTCAAACACATGATGTAACTGCTCTGGAGGGTTACACAGGGGCTGAGGAGACTGCGAAAACCGCTGAGACGGGCACGTTCCAAACACCAACTAAAGCAGGAACGGAATGAGGAATTCTTTATGGTACTTTGGTTAACTATTCATGTATTTCAGACGCTGATGCACAGGGCTGTGCAATTTTGGGAAAGAGCCCACTTGCACTTTTTATGGAAAGTATTGCAGCTGTGATTAGTTTTGCAATTTATGTTTTCGAATCAAGATACATTTCAATTAAAGGGAGTCTTAACCAGAGGTGGGTAGAGTAGCCAAGTGTTACAACCCAAACAAAGATTGAAACATATTAACGAAGGACACAGGAAGACGGGCCCTGTATGAACAAAATAAAAGTACAAATGAAAGGTGGACCTGGTGAGCCGGCCAAAAAGAACTGTGAGGTACCGGGTCAGTCCTATACAGGACCGTAGAGGCCGGTACCGACACCCAAACTAATGAAAAACCCTCAAAACTAAACAAATTCAACACGAAATATGAAAACAGGACAACCAGCACCACCAGGCCAAAAGAGAGAATACGTCTAACAAAGGAGGAAAAGACTGACATGGGTGTGGCCAGAATCACAGGACGGTTACTTTGAATAATAATACTCAAGTACAAGTAAAACGTAGTGACTCAAATAAATACTCAAGTAAAAGTAAAAAGTACTTGGAGAAAATGTTACTTGATTTGTTTCAGTGTGTGTGACCGTTTGTTACTGTATCTAAAAACGTGGGCAGTGTAGACGGCATGAAGCCAAATAAATCAAGGCGTCACTTGAAGACTTTACACCCAGGCACGCTGATAAGCCGCTTGAGTTTCTTCAGTGAAAATGTGCTGAATATCGGCAACAATCTTCCCGCTTTGTGAAAGCGTACGTAATAATGCACATTAAGTGTCCACATGTCACTGTTAAGAGATCCCACAGTGCTGCTACTCGTGTGCTCTGATTGTTTATTTGGTGTAGATTGGTCAAATACTTGCGTATGGTCATTAAATGGCACAGCACAGGATCAACACGTCAGCCTCCTGCCCGGTTGACTCGTTCTCCCGGACAGTGGGAGACTCAAAGCTAAACTTTCTTGGCAAACTGCTGCTGTTTAATGGCAGTACACATCAGGAACAACACTGAAGAAAGGCTCGAGCAGAGCGGTGCGAAGAGGAGCGCGACCAGTCAGACGAAATGTTTTCTCCTTACTAAGGGAGGCGTCAAAAATATTTGAGAAGTACTGAGTTAAAGGGATATTTCAGGATTTTTGACATAGGGCCTCATTTCCTAGTTATCCAGAGTGTTGTTGATGTCTGGAGATATTTTTTTCTTAAATTCATGCAGTTCTTATATTTGAAGAGTCTAGTGGCGCTAGGCTAGGGCAAGGCTAAAGCATTTCTATGGTATCAGTTAGCCTGCATTAAAAACAGTCTGACCCATCCACAGTGCACCTGAGGTAAATCACTTATAACTCCAGACTAACCATATAAATGTCTGTGTTAATAGAATAATTTTTGAAATATAACTGACCTTGTATCACATGAATTACCGCATTTTGAGGGACTATTTTCTCACAGATCACTCCGCCGCTGCGTTAGTTTACAGCCACGAAGCTGATGCCGCTCAAATATAAGTTATTTTAAATGCAAAATGGTTAAAATTATTCTATTAACACAGACATTTATATGGTTAGTCTGGTGTTATAAGTGATTTACCTCAGGTGCACTGTGGAGTGGGTCAGACTGTTTTTAATGCAGGCTAACTGATACCATAGAAATGCTTTAGCCTTGCCCTAGCCTAGCGCAACTAGACTCTTCAAATATAAGAACTGCATGAATTTAAGAAAAAAAATCTCAACAACACTCTGGATAACTAGGCCCTATGTCAAACATCCTGAAATATCCCTTTAAGGTATACTTTATTGTTCCCATAAGGACATTTGTCCTATACATTTGACCCATCCTTCGATGCCGCTGGGCGACCCGAAAGATGCAGTGGTCGAAGAGTATAAATACTTCATTACAATATTACTCAAGTAGACGTAAAAAGTACTGAATGATATAACTACTGTAATAAAAACAGTTTCTTCAAAAAGTTACTCGAATTACAGATAATGTCAGCTTTCACCTGTACACGTACTTTACTCAAAATGTGAGACTAATATATGATATAGACTCATGACACGCAAAGTGAATATATGTTATAATTCTGATGATTATGGCTTACAGTCCATTTTTCAAAATATTCTAATTTTCAGAGATTTTTAATTTGGGGTTTTTACAAGCTGAGTCATAATAATCAAAATGATAACAAATAAGGCTATACATATCTCACTTGGCATGTAATGAGTCTGTCATATATTAGTTTCATAGTTAAGTTGAATAACAGAAATGAATACAATGGAGTTTCACCTGGACTTGAGTAAATGTAATTGAGTACTTGAGCGGCTGCGTGCGCTTTGCTTTCCCCTCCCGTGCTTGTAGTCGTTACCTCGGTGACCGCGCTCAGCCCAGTCTCCGCCTCCGTTACGCGGACCTGCAGCGCGTGGATGTTGTGGCCGCTCTCGTAGTCCACGGATCGGGTCAGGCTCAGAGCTCCTGAGGTCTGGTCCACGCTGAACAGGTTCCCAGGGTTCAGCAGGAGCACGTAGGACAGAGGCTTGGACTGGAACGAGATCGCCTCCACCAGGCCCACTCTGCAGACGGGACAGAGACAGTATATACTACAATTAATCACCCAACCCTATGACTATAACAATATTCTATTTCTCATAACAAACTTGATCCATTACAGTCATCAGATAAAGCTGGGGAGACGTAGGGGAGATTCAGCCTGATACTGAGCCGGATTTTACTCTCCCCGAGTTTTGGGAGGTGTGGCACAAAAAGTCTTTCTCACAAGAGATTATTCATGACGGCGCTCCTCGTGTGTGGTGTCAGTGCGAAAGTGTTACAACATTTTGTCGGATTAGAGACTCCAAAACCCCAGATCATTAGTTATAAAAGTGTTTGATATTTAGGATTCTTGCTTGTGATTTTAGTTGCACTCAACGTTTTCTTTTGGGCCGGTTAGATCAGATGTGTGAGAGAAGCCCACTTCCACTAAAGTACAAACAAGGGTCAAACACGGATAAAACATCAACATCAATGAAAACACATGAATGTACTTGAAAAAAGCAAAAGTCGTTTCAGTGGCTATGACCTCAATCTTCTGCCTGACGCAACAACAACGTCAGCACGGACGAGCATGACATCTTGAATGCAAACACAAAGTGCTCCAGAGCTTGCGTAGCCAGTGTGTGGTTGGCTTAGAAAGAAGGGATCGACTGAGGCCTAGCCCGTCACTGTTGCTTTGTCCCCTATTCTCTCCTCATGTTTACATTCCTTCCTTTACCGTTTAGGCGACATCATTTTCAAACTCTTACAGGACAAACTACTAACTTTATTCCAGGAGCCACTACATAACTCCGCCATTGGCCGTGGGTGTCTGTCCAGCCCATGTCCAGCCCCGTTCAACCCCCGTACTGCGTTGAATATTTACACCTCTGTGTAATCGGGAAAGTCTAGTCTAAAGTCTGTGTTTAGAAACACAAGATCGGGATTCAAGTGTTGAAAGCTTGTCTGATTAAGGTCAGCACACACTGCACGATTTTTCCAGTCTTAAACGATTTTATAAAGAAGGGGGGTCCACACTACACGACTGGATTTAGTGTGATTATAGAACGTCTGGGGGTTCACACTTAACGACTGAGAATTGTAAGAGCGAACACACTACATGATTCTGACAAACAGCTGATGTTTGATAACACAGCGCGTCTGTACTCTCCATTTCTCCTCCGGTTTCAAAAACTGACCCCAAATCCGCAAAGATAGGCCGTGTTTGTGAGCGTGTGAAAACATGTGCGTGTCCCGATTGGTCAACAGTGTCAACAGTGTCACAACATCGCAGTGCAAGGCTACTGCTACTACGAAGCCTTCAACTTGGCTATAGTTCTGTTAAATGGAGATAAAAGTCGGCAACGCGAAGAAGCGGGACGTATTTCAGTGGATTTAATAAGAAAAGGAGACGGGCCTCAGCCCTGAGATGGAGGAGGAGCCAGCGGAGAAAGCAGAGAGAGGCGAGCCGCTAGCGGCGAGGTGAAGCTGAACAGTTCGTCTCCAAACTCAGTAAGTGCCGCTAAACTCTGTTCGCGGTTGAAATGTAGCTGAAAAGGTGGTTCTCGTGAACGTTTGGTGATAACGTGCTGTGCTGTGCTGTTTTTCTGTTGGAATCGCTGTGGCCATGAAATTAGTTGTTTGTGCCGCTGTTTTGACAGAGAAATGACAAGGGAGGCGGCGCGGTGTTTTCATTTCACTCTGTCATTGGCCACTGCTTTCTGTGTGTTCGCTTTGGAGACGGTACAATCACCCACGTCTCTCCTGTGCGTCCAAAATCGGGCTTACAAATCAAACATGTTTGATTTTCTGCGACTGTAGTCCAGTTGCGTCTGACTGCTGCTCACACAACACGATTCGAACGCCAATCCAGTCGTGACCCCCCCACACTACGAGACATGACTCTCTGTGACTGCCTTAGACTAGAGACACGACTCGGGAAGACTCGGCGGGACTGAGAATTGTATCAAAATCGGGCATAAAAATCGTGTAGTGTGTGCGGACCTTTAGATGTGTTTTCAGCTGTGATTTAAAAACTCTCTCTCAGTGATGCATTGTAGGTGTGTTGGAAGTTCCACAGCAAAAGAACGATTTCCAAACCTTTTTGTATTTGGAGTTGTGCTCAGAGGAGTGCAGAGTTCTGACAGGTCGGGAGACTGATACTAACTCGGCGAGGCAGACCAGGGTGTGACCACTGATGGCCCTGAACACAAACAGCAGGACCTTAAACTCCACCCTGAGCCGCACCAGCAGCCAGTGGAGAGAGCGGAGGACTAACTTCATACAGTCGATAGATAGACAGGTCCCAGCACAGGCTCTGGTCATTGGGGTCTGCCCAGGTAAGAGCTAATATGGCGGAGCTGGACGAGAAAAGAGAAGTGTGGATGCCAGTCACACGCTGCTGCATGGATCCCACTCGTCCCTGAACCTTCCTTAGATTTCACCCGTGCACGTTTATCCATGTCATTCTTACTGCAGATATTAGGCATGAAAGCTCAGGCCGCTGATGCTGATGCTGTCCAGTATCTGGCATGTTTATTTGGATCCTGTTAGTCCTGGTGACGGCTGATACATTTTTTTTCAACATCGGCACTTTAACAATACTTGGTTACAATACCGACACCTGAATAATTCTTCTTTTAATTCCGATACTAAAATATAGAACCATAAAAATGTTCATTTATTCCAGAAAAGACAATTTCTTTTAAATTTGTATCATTTATTTGAGGTGAAACAGCCAAGGCACGTCCTTTAAAGTGAATATGACACATTAGACACAATTTTTGCTAAAACACAGTTAACACGATTATATTTACGATTTGCTAAAGATTATTCCCAGTTTTCTTTAGTTTGACGATTTTTGTGATGTTTATGTTTTCACTTCCTTATTGGACACCGACAGGAAGTGACATCGAAGAAGGTAAACAATTTTAAACTGTTGCCGTGCAACCATGTTAAGTCAATGAGAAATGAATGAGTCAAACTGCTATGGAACGTTTCCTTCTTTTATGTCACATGAAGCTTGAGCGCAAATTCAACCTGGAGCCGTACCTGCAGCTTCACTCATCTTTCAGGGCTGCCTTCACCAGCATCCAATCACGGCCGCATCGCAAGCGCGCTTTCGCATCAGCAATCAGCGCAGCGCTGTCCCGCTCAGCCATTCACAGTCCAGGATCCCCTTCATAAGCTCCCCGGTCAATCACTCGGAGTTTCACAGCATGCAGCGACCCTCCTCCGCCCTCCTCCTCCCGGGCTTGGCCCGTCACATCTACGCGCATCGGGTCCCGTTATACCACCACCAGGTCCAGGCTCCGTGGGGAAGATGCTGGGCATCATCATCAACACCAGGCAGTCCGTATCGTTCGGCCATCTTCCGCCGGGGTCTGAGCCCCAATCTCAATTAAGTTCAATAAACTTACTAACGCAACAGAGTCTTTTCAGGTTGAATTCCTGTCAGCAGCTTAAAAATTCAAATAAAAATAACTTTTCTGCCCAACATTTCTTCATTAAAATTGCTGCTTCACTGAAAAAAACTATGCAACTGATGTAATCCATCTAAATAAGTCATATTTTCAAGAGCATTAAAATCTGTCATATGCACTTTAAGGCTGCCACTGGACCAAACAGGCGTCAAACATTGGGTCTAAGTTAGAATTTTGTTTTTTTCCCCCGATACCATACTGGTATCGTTTAACGGTGCCCAGCCCTAGTCCTGACCTCACATTCGATCACATGATTCTCGCGTGTGGCACAAATCATGACAGAAAGCGGGCAGTGTGTGGTCTTTATAAGAATCGTTTACTCTGTTGCTTCATACGGGTGAGAGATTGTTAACTGTGTAAAAGAACTTAAAATCCTCCGGTGAGTCTCCAGCCAACACGGTGTTTAACAAAAGTCCGCACTGTACATGAAACCATGAAGGGCCTAAAGCACTGACTGTACGGAGTGTCCCGTGATGAATAAACATGTGTCCGACATGTAGGGCCCACATTGTTCCACTGAAGACGGATCTGTACATGCACATAAATAACGACATCTATATTCATGACGGCCGGAAGACGTCCTGTGTATGATGTGTATGCTTGTGTCAGATGCCCTCCCAGCCTCCTGAAAGCAGTGAGGGCATTTGTGGATGTTTCTATTGGGAGATTTGCGATGAAAATACCATAACGGAGAGACAATACTGGGTCCGCCGGTGAAAGCTGCTACGAAGACACAAGACACTGGCTGGTGTGACAATCCAAGAGCGAAGAAGGAGAACAATGGAGGCCCCGGGGCCAAACGACAGGAAGAGACAGAGAGCGAGCGAGGGGGAGATGGAAGGGGGAGTGGATGGTGTGAAGGCGAGAGGGAGGGGGTAGAGGATGCAGATGTGAGAGGGCCCCGCGGCAGGAGACGATGGCGCGGAGGAAAATTCAAATATTTATTAAAATGAGCAGCGTGTGATAAACATGAGGCTGAGGGGCCCCGGGGCCCGACAGCTGCACCACACAGGGATCAGACTTTTGGGACCACATACACACAAGCAGTATACCAGCCAAGACCCAGGACCCAGCCAGGATTATGGGTCTTTACTGCCCCGTGATGTGCCTCCAACAGCAGAACCAGCCAGGAGTCAGGGGCCGGAGCAGAGGAGCCAGAGTGAGAGCTCAGGGGCCGGAGCAGAGGAGCCAGAGTGAGGGCTCAGGGCCGGAGCAGAGGAGCCAGAGTGAGGGCTCAGGGGCCGGAGCAGAGGAGCCAGAGTGAGGGCTCAGGGGCCGGAGCAGAGGAGCCAGAGTGAGGGCTCAGGCCGGAGCAGAGGAGCCAGAGTGAGAGCTCAGGAGCAGAGGAGCCAGAGTGAGGGCTCAGGGCCGGAGCAGAGGAGCCAGAGTGAGGGCTCAGGGCCCGGAGCAGAGGAGCCAGAGTGAGAGCTCAGGAGCAGAGGGCCACAGTGAGGGCTCAGGGGCAGAGGGCCACAGTGAGGGCTCAGGGGCAGAGGGGCCACAGTGAGGGCTCAGGGGCAGAGGGGCCACAGTGAGAGCTCAGGGGCAGAGGGGCCACAGTGAGGGCTCAGGGGCAGAGGGGCCACAGTGAGGGCCGTAGACCTGGACTGAAGATGATACTGACGGACTGTGGTTTATTTTGAATAAGCTCACTATGACATTACCATTATTCATGTCAACAAATGATCACAGTAACTGGATAAAAATGCCTTTGTGGTGCATTTCCAACATTTCGATCTGTGCAGCTCAAAAAGAGACCCGATTGTACATGTTTTTTGTGGAAATCGAAGCAGGATGAAGTCACCTGTCCAGACATGGGAAGCGAAGGGAATCTTAATTGTATAATGCTCTTCACATGACACAATAATCCAAAGCGCTTCACAAGGGACATCTTTTCATTCACTCACAGGGTTTGTGCAGGGCATTAAAACCTACATTTAAAAGTCTTTAAGGGAATTGTATCAAAATTAAGGCCTTACATGTCATTCAAAAGCATTACATTCAATTCACTCTGGCACTGAATCAAAAGTGCTTGGAAATGAAACTGCTGGACTATTTAAATTTGTCTAAAACACATTTAACTGCAGTTTTGGAAGCAGCGGTTAGCACTCGGGTTCGATCCCCAGACGGGCCTTTCTATGTGGAGTTGCATGTTCTCCCCGTGTCTGTGTAGGTTTCCTCCGGTTTCCCCTACAACTAAAAACATGTACAATAGGCCAGGATGAATGCGAGTGTGGGACAACGTACAATCCGGAGTGGCAGGTTTACATGCATGAGTCCTGTCACAATAATTACTACTGTATATCAACTTTGTTCAGTAAATGCAAAATATACTTTTGGGCTCAATATTCATCGTTTGTATTTGCAGTTTTTATATTCCTATGTAATAGTGCAATTTTCACTCAAGTAAATTATGTACAAAAATGGTGTAAACTTCTGTGTGAGTTAAAATGTGGTTAGGAGCATTTAGAACTTAATAATATCATTTATCGATATATTTTCCTGTCCCAATATATCAAACTTCAGATTTTATTATGATGACAGGTGTACATGAGTCCCATGTAGATAAATTCATTAACATGCACTGTCCCGAACAAATAAACAGATAAATAAGTCGTCACCGCAAAGTGAGGAAACGTATTTTGAGAAACTGGCCTTTGCATTAACATACAATTTCCTCATTTCCAACTAAAGAGCGTTTAAGAGCAAACTGGCCCAAAAGATGATTGAAAATTTAAAAAAAGCCTTTTTTCCTTGCAGTGCGGCGAGCAGCCAAACGTGGTCGCCCTCTGTGTTAATTACATTTCCATCAGTCGACAGTTTCTTGGCTCGACGGGGCACAGGTAGTTTGTGCCAAATCAACTCTCAGTGCCAGGGTTAAAATTATACATCGGCTGAAGATCCAGCTCTAATTAATGAGGAGCAAAGCTGGAGATGTTTTTGATGTTGTCGTGTTTTAGGCTCGATGTGTCCAGATGGAGACGGACTCGAGCAGAGGAGGGACAGTGCATGTGAAGGTAGAGGATGCTGAGGCGGGATCTTACCTCACTTAAAGTAGATCCAACAAACACCAAATATACCAGTCTTGTTCATTAATATTTTTCAGGTTTTTGTTGTTGTTTTCAGTTAAGGCGAGACACTGCAGGTGAAAACATTCATTTGTTGATTGATGGATCCCACCCTTCACTGTGCTTAGTTTATTCATTTTGATGCTCCCTCGTCTTTCCCACAGTTATTCATTCACAGATATTGACATGTTTAATATCCACATGAAAAACCACACTGTTTTTTGTTGTGTAGAATTAAAAGGTTTAAGACTGAGGCTTTGATTGACAGGCCCTGGAGCACAGTGGAGACGTGTTGCTGCTTAGCCCGCCTCCCGGGGGCGGAGTTTCCCGCCTTTTTTTTTGGAACATGCTCTGTAGGAGGAGACAGAGCAGCCATCATGGATTCATGTAAATGGGAAGGAGTGAGCACTAGTGGTCTATCAATAAGTCTATGGTGCAGATGTTCTAGACTCATTATAGGAAGTTTTGAACCCCAAATTCAAGGCAAATTTTGTATTTTCACAGATGTTTTCACCTGTATATACTTATTATCCAAAAACTTTTCTACACAAATCTTTGTTACTAATACATCAATAAAATAAGATTTAAACCTAGAATTTATAACTCAGATAATGTCACCAATTTTTTTTTTCTTCATATTTATGTCAGTAATCTACAGAAAACGTTTCAAATTGACTTCTCCATGATCTCAGTTTACATGATCTTACCTCCTATTCACCTGCAGAATCTCACCTTTAAGAACATGTCAGGAAACATCTCAAACTGATATTTCAACACGTTCATAACCAGGCCTGAGTATTGGATCTATGCACTCACGGCGTTGCGGGCTCGGCGTTCTCCTCCACTCGCAGCACGTAGCTCTGGTTGGTGAACTGCGGCGCCCGCTGTCCGGCCGCCACAGACACGGAGGCGGAGAGTACCCGGCCGGAGGAGGGGTCCTGGGCCTGTACCCTCAGCAGGTAGTCTCTCCCGGGGCTCAGAGGAACTCCCGTGGTCCTGATGCGACCCGAGCGGCGGTCCACCTCGAAGCAGCCCTCTCCTCCTGCAGACACAGAGGCGACATACAAATACATCTCAGTTTAAAGTCCATCCATTTTTACAGTCTTTTCACCCATGACTGTATATTTTCCTCGTCAGTACTAAAGCTTAAAGGTTTAGAAGGGTAAATAGTAAATGATCACACCATTATTGAATAGTTGTGGTCATGGAAGTGTGTGGACACAGACACAGATACGGACAGATAGGAGGAGCAGGTGTGTGGACAGAGGCGATGGGGGTCAGACTGGTCCCATGTGCAGCTCCTGAGGCTCCGAGTGTCAGCTGCTGCTGCTGCCGTCAATCATCTCCTCTCACTCTCTCAGCTCTGTTCACACATTATCATCTCCTCACAGTCTGCTGAAGATGCTGTACCTCCCCACCACAGGCTCACAGCTCCTCCACTCACTCCGGCCTCCCCTTTTAGCGGCGGTTCACAGAGGTCAGAAGTGTGAGATCGATCAGACCAAGAACCCGACAGTGAGAGGGACTGGTGCTTCAGATTTCACATATAGCTAAAATAGACATGGGTTTAGCAAGACTACTCTTGACTTAAAGCCGACATTTCTCAAATAATATAGCATCTTCAGAGTCTGGGTTTACATCTACTTACACTCCATCCACATTCGCCGAACAAAAGGACCTGCCAAAGTAAGCTGTACCAGGAAGACCAAGAGCCAGTGAGGGGGGGACACTAAAGCCTTTAACAAATACTGCACATGGTTTATCTGTGGCTTAAATGGACTGCTATTCTCCTTAAGTGCACACACATAAACAAAAAGAGCCTGTGGTGTTTTGCATAGGAACAAACGAGGAGCGTCTCAAGACGGAAGACGCTTTAACAACGCAGCGGCAACAACTCAAGGCTAACTGAAGAAATTAGCAAAATCCATCACGGCGATAAACATTTATATTTTCACCAAACTCCCCCAACAACATGAAGCACAAGCAAGTTGTGGGGCACCCAGGGTTATACGAAGAGCTCTCTCCTCTCAAAAAGAGAGACACACGGTCAGCTGTGCAACCGACCATCGCTTTATTCTTGGCAAACAGTCGCCAAGAGCCAGGCAGTATCTCCTCCAGGTGGGAAAACAACACAGTTTGTTATTGCACCACGCCGCTAGTTTCTCTACAGAGCGTTAAGTGCTTATGATACGCTGGCCTGATGTTTTTAGATGCATTTTTCTCGCACTTCCTCCTCCTCCCAGTGCACGGTCAAGGTGTGGGTCATAGACATAGTGCACTAGGCGAATCATCGCTACCAGCTGCAGGAAGCCTAACAGGAAGTGGGATGGTTCCCTGCTCTAATGGACTTTCCTTTGAAACATTTTCCACCTCCTTAAGTCTTAATTGCATACAGGCTTCTCATTCTTACATCCATGTGTTTGTCTTAACACACGCTACATCATTCTATGTTTTTCTTTCACAATTTTATTATTATATCAGAATCAGAATCAGAATAGGTTTTATTGCCATTAAGTTCAAAGCCAGGGCGGCCGTTAAAATAGAATTAGAAGTTACAAGACGCAAAAAAGCAAGTACATACTACATAAATATACACAGTTGGATAATACACATACGTGCGGAAAACACGCTGGAATTTTTCTTCGGTACAAAAGGGAGGGGTGGTGGGGGCTAGTAGTGAGGCGGACTCAGAGGGAGGGCGGTAGGATGGGGCGGGACACTTTGTGTTGTGCAGTTTGAGGCTTCTCCGCAGAAAAACCTTGACATTTGTTTGTGTACGAGCCCGGCGTCAGTCCTATCAGTCCTTTCACCCGTGGTCTTGGTGTGGGATGTTGACATTGCACAGGTAAGATAACGGCCCAGCTGCTCTTCTGTGTTCCATGGAGGAAAAAATGATTTAGTTTTTAACTTTAAAAAAATCTATGTGCTTTTCATTGGTCTTCAACATTATTCAGACATCCGCAGCAGGTAGTGGCCTTCTCAGTATATGCCTATTTCCACTGTAAATATGGAAGAGGCTCCAAAACAAGTGGGTAGCATGAATGGGTGTAAGTGAGTATGACGTCAGAGGGTTTGTGGCAGAGCCTTGTACAGAAACAAATCCAAATCAACCTTTTAACCACGAGTGGCGGCACACACACAGACAGTTTCGGACCACGCACTTCATTCGTTTAAACTAAAATGTCAAGAATCAGCAGAAGTTAGTTCATGAGATCGTTAGTTCCACAAATGCTGAGTGATAATGAAGCGAAACGTCCTCGACCCAATCCAGTCGACAATATTGGAAAAACACCACAACGACCTCGTCCGACTCATAAAGCACTGATGTTGAAAGTAGACGCTTGTGTTCAGAGAAAGCGTCGCCCTGTGAAATAAACAGCTCAGACTTGAACAGTTGTGACCGCGCTGCGTTCGGTGTCAGTGCGTTTTTAAATCCACGGATCCTCAAGCGGCCGCGAGGCGTTCACTGGCCCGGCCCGGCGACTTGCTGGATTTGAATAATGGTCACAAAGGCGTTGTTTGGAGCGAGGAGCGTGGATAAACACCGTGAACTCTGGCAATCGCCGCCTCAGGCCAAATTATGGACACGTTTAGCGCTAACTACTCAAGGCTTCGGGTTTTACGAGGATTCTTATATTTATATTACACTTTGCATCATGGAAATGGTCGGTTGATGACACTGTAATTATGTTTGAACAAGGATCGAGTAGTGCGCACACAGATTTATTTCTATGTTGAATATGGGTGACACTGCAGGTGACGATTGATATATTCAGGAGCTGGACAGTGTTTAACTCACAGTGGGAGAAGTAGTTTGTCCTGCGAGCGCTTTATAAGAAACACGAGGCTGCGCACGACGTTAAAGGGGGGTATTATGTAAAATCGACTTTTTCAAGCTTTATATCATGTTATTATGTCATTCCCTCATTAAACACATGCCTGGAGTGTTGCCTTGGCTCATTCACATATTTTTGAGTAATCAGTAAAAACTTAGACGGCAGCCATTTTAGGTGTAGCTATGCCTCAGTCCTCCTAGGAACGCCCCCACCTCCTGGAGACGCCTCTGGACCTTTTGTCACCAGCCAAGCCACCAACCACTGCTCCTCAGCTCAGCAGAGCCCCCTCCCCGCACAGTAGTGTTGTTTAGATGCCACAGCAGTGTGCTGAAGGGGGCGTGTCGGAAAGCTTCTTAAAGAGACAGAGGCCTATTTCAAGACGTTCAGTACAGCCATTTTGAGAGAGCAATTTTATTCAAGGCAGTTATTTTAATTTACTGCATATACAGACCAACAGAAGGTTACGTCATCATTGTAGTATGCTATAGACTGGTGCTATGTGATTGAAAAAAGCATAATACCCCCTCTTTAATGTAAAGAGGAGGAGAGTGAAGAGGAAGCAGCGAGTGCTCATTGGAGTCAGCGCGTTTTTATTTCTCAGAGCATCGCCCTCAGGCTAACAGCGAAAGCACTGGCGCACCAGTGTTTGAACGCAAGATTCCAACTTCGTCGTGAGCAGCGCTGTTGTTGCGCCGGGCGTTCCCAGTAGGTGCTGAGAAAGTGGAGCAGTTGTTGCAAGAGTGTAAAGGCTAATTTACGCTCCCATTTCGTGTGTAAATAAATCCGTGCGTTCCAAGCGTATTTACTGTCACTGAATTTGGCTTCCAGGCCAAATGTCCGGCCTGTGTTATCGAAACTTAAGGCTCTTTTCCACATGCAGGCGCGTGTCAGCCGAATGGCTCTTTCACCCGCGTTGTCGAGCTTTTCCATAACAAAGGCCAGTGCCAAACCGGTCTGACCAGGTATAGGTTTTGGGACCGACCTCTGGCTGTGGCCAAAGCGGCTACCCGTGTCTGATGTGACGTGAACAGACTCTGGCCTCTGATTGGCAACGAGAGAGTGGACAGCCCTCACTACTGACACGCAGGTCATAGGATTTAATATTTCACAACATTATACCGCTGTACTAAAAGGGGATTTTGCCGATAATAGCATTTAGCCGCTGTTAGCGCAGCTTTAGCTGGTGTTAGCATAACATTTGCATGTAGCTTACCTTCATAGTTGTATTTAGTGGTTTCTTTTCTGTTTTAATACAGCTTGGCTCCTCTGAATGATTCCATAACTCCCACCAGATGGCAGCATTTGTCCACATTTGTTCTCATCGCGGCTCTAAAAACTTTAATGACGATCTGTACAGCGTGCTCCTCTGTGCGGCACCGCCCACAACAAATGCATGTGTGTGTGGTGGAAACAGAAAGGTCTGCGGGCTAGTGTCGATACGTGCAGTAGATCGTGGTGCGGGTGGTCGCTATGTGGAACGACGGCTTTACTGTTCAATTGTTCAAATCACTTTTTAGAAGTAGCCGTTTGTTCAGCTTCACCTGTTGAGCCGTGTGTAGTAGTGTCCCCAGTGGTTAGCTCATGTACTGCACCATTGCTATGACTCTGGTTAAACAAAGAGAGATGGAGCGCACGGACAGAATCACGCAGGAGACGGACAGAAACCTCCATGCGGCTCTGTATACGTTTCGAGCCTACAGCATAAATGAGCCTTAATGAAAACCTCATATGAGAGAACAGGCCCATTGGATTTGTAATGTTTACGCATGTAAATTCCCATGGACTTTTGCGGCTGGCATCTCCCAGGAAGAAAATTACCATATTTGTATTTCAGAATCTTGTGGATACCAAACATGTCGGTATTTGTGAAGGGGTGCGTGTGGGCAGGCCGCGGCCATGTTGTAGTGATTTCATGACAAATTCTGAAAGCCACAATCCAACCTAAACATTGGTCTATTTTTTGATTTGACAATTAAACTAAGATGATGAGGGAGAAAAGGAGCTGAAAATGTCAAATTCACCAATGCATGAAAAGTCAATGTTGCCAATGTCCCCTATACCTTAAATAACGACACAAAATAGATTTAGTTCTTAATCGCACAATATCACAAATACAGAACATCACGCACGCAAACTCCCCACAGAAGAGCGGTATCTGAAACCCAAGACCTTCTTGCTGTGGGGTGAGAGCGCCAACCACTGCTCCGCTGAACGCCAAGACCAAGGGGAGCAAACGTATTTTTATAAACCCAGACTAAAGCCTAATTTGCCACATTCTGTTAGTTTTTTTCCCGCGTGTCGCTCCTGAGGCTGAGATTAGCGCCGCGTTAATCCCATGTGCTCCATTAGGCCCTGTGTGTTTTACATCAACACGTCTGATCAGTCTGTCATATGTGTGAGAAGGCCATGGGCGCCGTTATTATTCTCACACTGATCCCATTCCCAAACAGCAACAGGTATTTTTAGCTTTACAGTGAAGCTGCTGAGAGATCAATGTGGAGGAGACGTGCTGAGAACTTCAATTACGTACAGTGGGCTGCGAAAGTTTAGGTGCTCCAGATCAACATTTCTGTTAAAGCAGTACTAAGTAACTCTTGCCCCTAGAGGCCGTAAGCGCAACTGCAGTGTCATAGCATGTTGTGTTTTTGACTCATTAATTGTCCGTGAGAGTAAATACTACGCTGACAGAAAAGACAAAGGGGATATTGTACATCCAATTACACAATGGAGATATTTTTTTCACTCAAACTTGGCTGTAAAAACTGTTTAAGTGGTTCTAGCCCACAGTTAGCTTTGCCCGTTAGCCTGTTAGCTTCTTCTTCTGATTCCATTAGTGTGTATTGGTGGCTCCGACCCGTAGGCAGCAAAGTTGCAATGGTGGTTTTCTGGCCAGAGACACCGGGGGAGATGAAGACCCCCCAATCATCACATTAACACTTGTATTACCCCCAGAGGGACTACGGAAAGGATTCATTAAGGTAAACAGTTACTTAGTACTGCTTTAATGTGAACAATGAAGCAAAGGGAAGATGGAATGATCTCCAAAAAGTGTGAGACATTCCCATAACATGTCTCATCTGTGGATTTATTTTTCTTTTACATTTTCAAAATAACATTAAAGGCACAGCAAAAGTTTGAGTGAAGTCAATATGGCAAGTAATACAGCTTTAAACACCTATGTGGCCATACCGCCTTTGCTCTGCCCGATCCCGTCAGATCTTGGAAACTAAGCAGGGAAGGGCCTGGTCGGTACCTAATGGGAGACCGTTTGGTAACACCAGGAAGCCTAGCGAATGTAGTGAGTGAGTGGTTGGTGGTGGTCGGAGGGGCCGATGGCACGGACTGGTTGCCTCGCTTCCGTCAGTCTACCCTAGGGCAGCTGAGGCTACAACAGTAGCTTACCACCAAGTATGGAGTGAATGAATAATGACAACAGTGTAGCACTTTGAGAAACTTGGTAATACAGGCTTGTAAAGCGCAATACAAGTGTAAGGCATTATTATTATTATCTGGGCAACCAAAAATAATCATTGAAAATCTAGTTAGTTTTAGTAAAAGAAAGGGCAAAAATCCCTCAAACTAAAATTGGTTTCACAGTTTTGAACAGAAAACGTGTGCTCAGACTCACCTTCCAGCAGGCTGAACTGCACCGGGGGCTGGTCCTGGCTTTGGTCCTGGTCTGGTTCTCTCACCGACAGCCTGTAGACCTCAGTCCCGGACTTGGACTCTGGACTCACAGCGCACAGATACGGAGCAGGAAACATGGACCACTGCAGCGGGACGGGGCCAGACCGGACCAGACTGAGCCGGGACAGGTACCACTCCGGACCTGAGAGAGACAGGGGGAGAATGTAAGCTCATAATATGGACAGTGTCAAGTTGTCATTTGTACTGGGTTGTCGTGGAGTGAACAGGTTTTGTCTCATGATGCAGGTGCATGCTGTCGTGTTCTTGGGCAAGACACTTCACCCACCTTGCCTCCAGTGTCTGTGTACATTAGTGTATGCACTGTGCGTTCTTCATCCCAGGGTTACATACTGGTTACAAACGGGTGACTGGTTCCTTGCTGTAAAGAGCTTTGGGCCAGATGAAGATAGAAAAGCGCTGTATAAGTTGAGACCATTTACCATTTCCTCAGCTCATCAGAATCAGAATCAGAATGAATTGGTTTTATTCCCTTGGTTATGAACAGGTTCACAACTAGGATTTGTTTTCGGTCGATTGTGCAACATGAAACATAAAACATGTAACACATAACTTTAGATAAGTAGAAAACAATAAAGACTTTAAACTATAAGGCTATAAGGCTATAAGACTACATTTCTTCCCAGTTCCCACAGTACCCTGGATTTATGTACTTGGCCTTGTCAGTCCCCTGTTGTTTTGTCTGGGGAGGGTAGCACCTCCACACAGTAGGTTCCCTATCCTCTGGTCACCACATTTTGTAGTATTTTCGACAAACCTATAGATACAGATGGCATCGCGTCATAGAAGGGGGCGTGGCCTCGCCGAGGGGGAAAATAGAATCTTCTGGGAAATACAGTTTTTCACACTATTTAGCCATTTTCTGGCGAAACGTATTTATCACATACAAATAAAGTAAAGTGTAAATCGATTCCATATGGGTGTTTATTCACAGCAGATTGTTCAATAGAAGCCAAAAAACGGCAGTCGTAGCTAGCGTTAGCTTTTCGCAATGCTAACATGCAGCATCATGTTAGCATTCACCATTATTTATGTATTTATGGGCTGTTGAGCCACTTTGCTCCTCTCCATGTCTTTGTATCTTTATTGGGTAGAAAATATATCAACAATTCTGCATTTGTTAAAGTAGTTTTTGAATAATTGGAGAAAGTTTAGATTTTTCTCCAAATTGTTTTCCCCCTTAACTGTTTTCAAACATGACCATATGGGCGATTCCAGAGATGCCGTCTGTACTCAGTCAAAACAGTTGAGTAATGTCACTATTGTCGAAGAAGTTTTGATTTATTGCCAGTATGAATCCGATTTGAAGTGGACATATGCAAAATGGACTTTCTTGAGGTTTTCCATGTTTTAAAATTGTTCCCGTGTCACAGACAGACCTGGAGTAGTAACATTCATGCAGTTTTGAGTTAATACTCGGACAAAGCTGTTAATAGCTGTTTCTTCTTCTACAGTGTCCGTGCCTCGTTCTGTACTTCCTCGTCCTCGTCGTCCTCATCACACTCGCGTCATTGTTCAAACCCAAAAACTGTCCTCCACATTAAAAAAAAAAAATGTTTTTAAGTCTATTTTTAAGCTCCATATGCATGACATGTCCACTTTAAAGCATTTATATGGCACAATTCAATTTATGACCATTAATGCTTTAAGTGCCCCACTGAAACCTTCTGAAACCATCGGGTCATCCTCGTGGGTAGTGTCACAATATTCTCCGCCAGTACCATAGATCAAACCATCCACTTTCAGGACTAACATCTAACCGAGCTACCACTGTCTCCACAGAAAATGTTGAAAATATGATTTGAATTCATGCCTAACACCGTAGAAATGCAAGTAATCACTGCACACACAAGCAGCAGCAAAGCACATTCATAAAACGACTCTTCAAAATCACAAACTGCTCTTTTTTGCTCCGCTCAAATCCCATTTTTAAATCTTTGGGGAAACTGCTGAGTGCACTTGTTTCTGATGTTTCGTCAAAGCCTTTCCTGAATCCGCCCGGGACTTTAGCGCTGAAGCCTCTACAACGCGCTCCTGCTCTTCTTGTTTTCGCGCGAGGCGGAGGAAACGCAGCCCCTCCACAACAAAAGCCCGCGCAGGATCACAGCGGCTCAGCGGGAGCTTTATTTTGGCGAGGGACCAGAGCGGGTTTGAAGTCTGGTTGAGTTTTTAAAAAATTGCGGGTAGAAGTCGAGGGGGGGAGAACGGAAGCGAAGTGAGATGTGCGAGAGAGGAGATTGTTTGTGAAATGCCTCCAAAAAGAAAAAAGTCCAGTCTCCGATGTTTGTGCAAAGGAATTAAAAATACAACAGGCGCTGGGAGACTCAAATGCTTAAGTAAAAGTTTATAATTGGAAGGAATATTATTATTGCAAAAGCTCCAAAGTACAAAGTTGGCTGTGTGTTTTGTCCCATTTGAAAGCCTTAGACACACACTCCAGAACAGTAGGTGGCGCTGTGCAGATGTAACAAGGAATCAAGTCTATCCCTGTCGCGTTGGCGTTTTTTTATTAAAAAGGCTTACAGGCTAATATTTCAATCAGCAATTAAACAGGATATACAAAGATACGATTCATTTTCTTTCCTTTTTTGTTCCAATTTTGTAACAATTATGAAAGCCATAACCGAGTGTATTTTCTCCAGTTCAGCTTTACCCAAATCTAAAAGGACCTACAAAACTGATTTAAATCCTCGCATTGTTGTCACTTTTATTTTATTTTTTTTGCATTTTTTTCTCCATTACTTTTTTGTTGGGTTTGCCACATTTTTATAACTTTTTGTTGTTGCTCTTCTATAGCTTCTTTGTCACTTTTAGTCACATTTTCTTCGGCTCTTTTTTTCCACGTTCTTGACGTTTCTTTATTGCATCCTCATTGTTGTTGCTATTTTTTCAAGCAGCTTTTAGATTTGGGTAAAGCCAAACAGGAAAAATGTGATCGGTTCAGGCGGGGGTTAAGAGGTTAAAAGAGAAAGCCATACTACTTTTACATAAGGCGCTATATAATGAAGTTCTTCTTCTTCTTCTTCCATTTGTGTACAAAAGCATTTTGCCATAATAATTTGATTATTTCGTTTTTTCTTATTCTCCAGTATAAATCAAAGACAATATTCAAATCATTATATAAGCCAATAAACAAAAACACAAAAAAACACAATCACAGAAGTTATTTGTAAAAAAAAAAAAAAAAAAAAAAAAAAAATACAATAAACTGGTGTTCTTTGGTTTCTATATTGTTAGAAAGTAACTGTGAGTGTCTGTTGGAATCCTCAGCCGAAACTTTAACCTCTTCTTGGGAAAAAAGCATCAAAATAGAGCAAAAACTAGACGACAATGGAGATGAAAACAACAAAAACGATGTAAACGAGCAACAACAACAAAAATAACAAAAACAAGTAACAAAGCGGCAACAACGCAAGGAAAAAGATCAGTTTAGATCAGTTTTGAAGGTCTGAGCTTTCAAATGAGATGTTACACTGGCCTATAGGCTGTCAGCTCCAGTCGAGAGCTTTGGATTCGGGTAAAACTGAACTGGACAAAAGGCAGTCGTTTAAAGTTGGGGTTAAGAACCAGTTTCCTCAAAATAATGTTTTTATGGCTACAATAGACAATAGTCATCACCACTGAGTATGGAGTGAATGAGTGTCAGCCATTATTATTATGATTATTATGTTCAAACGGCTCTGAAAACTGTGAATAAACTCAGAATAATGTGCGGCTGTTCGAGGCTCTCGGCAGATCAATGGGAACGCATGAATTCATAAAACATGACGCTCAAACCACGGGAATCTGCCAAAAGATTAATATTCATAACGGACTCAACAGGAACAAAGGAAACTGGGAAAAACAATATTATAAAAACACACGGACGCCGAAGAATTCTAAGGCAGATCCACTGGTTTTGGCCACAGCCTATGAATAAAGAGGAGAGACATACGGAGAACTCTAAAACAGTCGCATGGCCAAATGTAAGGGCTGCTGCTAACTGCTCAATTTTTTACGATGAATTGATTAATATAAAGGATGGAGGCTGTTTGGAAGGAGGTTTGCACTTCCTGCTTTTTCATTTGTTTATGAATTATGAAACATTCGGTGACTTTTCCATCAGCGCCGGCAGAGTTTGTGGTCTTTGCCGAAACCACGCGCTGCATTTCAAATGACGTGAGGGAGAACACGTCCCATTATCCAGCGCATACCGGGTCTGAAGCAGAACTAAAGGCGAGAGCGCTTGACCACAGACGTTATAGATTGACCTGCAACATATGAGGCCGTCTCTTAATGCTTTTTGTGGTTTTGAGTAAAGGGTGAGCACGACAGGAGTGTGCACATGGGCGAGTGATAAAGTGCCCAACCTCCGTGTGCTTGTACCCCTATAAACAGCAAATGCAGATCTGAGGTCAGCCAACCCCTCAAAAGGACAACTAAACACCAACTCCTGAAACAATTGCAGGTAGTAAATAGCTGCCAATGCGGGGCAAGCCTGGTGGAGCGTGGGGTGGACACAGAAAGTTGCCAACAGATTTGACAGAAACGACCAAGAGAATAATGTCACTGGCCTTCGCAGATTCCCTGAAAGGGCCCCATGAGCCAAACTCGCCCCTCCCTCACCTGCTTCTCAGAGGAAAAGGAGCTAGACATGCTACACAGCTACACATTTTCCTCCAACAAAATAAAGAGAAGTTATGCCTCTGGCAGCAAAAACGAAAGAAAATTAGGAGAAAGAAGAAAGGAGAGCAAGACAGCAGTGATTGTAATAAGTTACTGTAGTTGTATGTCTCTAAAGTGCCTCTTTTAGCTGCCGTCATTGTTTGCCATGCAATTATCATCAACAAGCAAGCGTTTTTGCTTTTTGTGGGGTCGGATACACATCCAGAGCCAATAAACATCATCTTATAATATGTTAATCATAAAGAAACTACAGAAATAATATAAATGCCATGAGACGGACAAACCGTACCTCAGCCTTGTCATACTTTTATCTACTGTGCATTCATTAGTGTGGGGAGAGAACGTTCAATAAACTGGTCCTGTAAACTGTTGGCTGAAGACATTTCTGATAGGATTCTATTGTGGTAACTATGGTAACAATTACAACGATGACTTTTCGACTTGGTTTAAGGTTAATATCTCTGTAACAGCTGGACATACAGTATAAACATGAAACCAAAACTGTCAGCGTCTTCTCTCTCTGCACATAAGGTCACATGACTGTCAGCCATAAGACGAATGTGGCAGGTTTGTGAATCCAATTACTCCCAAATCATGATCAGGGAAGAGATTTGTAGACTTTCTGTTCTGGAGATTTCATTCCAATGGGTTTCTCTCAGTGAGTTATATAGGCCTCTTTCCAACAGAAATGATGACATGACTTTGTGCTGTAAAGACTGTGCTGTTACGGCTGTTATGTTATGGACACGGTATCGTCTGCAAACTCTGAGCGTCTCTTTCTGTCTTTGCTAAAGGCCTTTTCTTGACAGCAGCGTTAGCGTGTGCCCGTGAGCAAGTGCCTCAGCGTGAACATGCCCACAGACCTGGCCCCTCTGCAGCACCCCCTGAACTCTCCCAGGACCGGACTCAGGGAAGGGACAAGGAAAAGCCATTAGGCCCGGGCTCTGAGCGATCTGCGGACAGGTCTGGGAGAGGAGGGTCTAAGTGGATCGGTTTAGATCAGCGGGTCCGGGATGTGGGAGACTGAGTGCTCTGTGGTCTGGAGGAGACAGGGCTAGCAGGGGGGGAGCACAGCTAAAGCAAGGACTGAGTGAAGACTAAACCAGGATTAACCCGAGATTCTTCCCTGGTGTCTTTTCTTCGCATCGGGGAAGACGGCAGATGCAAAGATTACTCAAACAAGTACAAGTGGCTTGAAAACATACAAAAAGTATTTAGTCAGCCAACAATTGTGCAAGTTCTCCACTTAAAAGATGAGAGAGGCCTGTAATTTTCATCATAGGTAAACCTCAACTATGAGAGACAAAATGAGAAAAAAAAATCCAGAAAATCACATTGTCTGATTTTTATGAATTTATTTGCAAATTATGGTGGAAAATAAGTATTTGGTCAATAACAAAAGTTCATCTCAATACTTTGTTATAAACCCTTTGTTGGCAAAGACAGAGGTCAAACGTTTTCTGTAAGTCTTCACAAGGTTTTCACACACTGTTGCTGGTATTTTGGCCCATTCCTCCATGCAGATCTCCTCTAGAGCACTGATGTTTTGGGGCAGGCGCTGGGCAACACAGACTTTCAACTCCCTCCAAAGACTTTCTATGAGGTTGAGATCTGGAGACTGGCTAGGCCACTCCAGGACCTTGAAATGCTTCTTACAAAGCCACTCCTTCGTTGCCCGGGCGGTGTGTTTGGGATCATTGTCATGCTGAAAGACCCAGCCACGTTTCATGTTCAATGCCCTTGCTGACGGAAAGAGGTTTTCACTCAAAATCTCACGATACATGGCCCCATTCATTCTTTCCTTTACACGGATCAGTCGTCCTGGTCCCTTTGCAGAAAAACATTCCCAAAGCCTCATGGTTCCACCCCCATGCTTCACAGTAGGTATGGTGTTCTTTCTTTCTCCTCCAAACACGACGAGTTGAGTTTTGACCAAAAAGTTCCATTTTGGTTTCATCTGACCATGTGACATTCTCCCAGTCCTCTTCTGGATCATCCAGATGCTCTCTAGCAAACTTCAGACGGGCCGGGACATGTACTGGCTTAAGCAGGGGGACACGTCTGAGTCCCTGGCGTTGTAGTGTGTTACTGACGGTAGCCTTTGTTACTTTGGTCCCAGCGCTCTGCAGGTCATTCACTAGGTCCCCCCGTGTTCTGGGATTTTTGCTCACCGTTCTTGTGATCATTTTGACCCCACGGGGTGAGATCTTGCGTGGAGCCCCAGATCGATGGAGATTATCAGTGGTCTTGTAGGTCTTCCATTTTCTAATAATTGCTTCCACAGTTGATTTCTTCACACCAAGCTGCTTACCAATTGCAGATTCAGTCCTCCCAGCCTAGTGCAGGTCTACAGTTTTGTTTCTGGTGTCTTTCGACAGCTCTTTGGTCTTGACCATAGTGGAGTTTGGAGTGTGACTGTTTGAGGTTGTGGACAGGTGTCTTTTATACTGATAACAAGTTCAAACAGAGGCCATTAATACAGGTAACGAGTGGAGGACAGAGGAGCCTCTTAAAGAAGAAGTTACAGGTCTGTGAGAGACACAAATCTTGCTTGTTTGTTATTGACCGAATACTTATTTTCCACCATAATTTGCAAATAAATGCATTAAAAATCAGACAATGTGATTTTCTGGATTTTTTTCTCATTTTGTCTCTCATAGTTGAGGTTTACCCATGATGAAAATTACAGGCCTCTCTCATCTTTTTAAGTGGGAGAACTTGCACAATTGTTGGCTGACTAAATACTTTTTTTCTCCCACTGTAAGCCCAGATATGTTTTTGAGGAGGAAACAAACTCTGTTTTGCATCATCGACTGTCAGTCACTGAATGATTATGATTTCATTCATGGTTAAGACAGTCGTTATCAATATCACTTTGCCCAGAATACGTGCTTTCCTCTTCTTTACAAAGACGTGTATCTGGGATCAGGAGTGACCTTTTCTAATTCCCGATGGGCGTAACTGACGAGCGTATTAACCAATCAGAGAAACGCTGGAAATGAAGCAAGCAGCGTTTGTAAACAAGTAAGTGGTTTTAAGATGCATCGGCCTTTGAGAGCGGAGACAAATGTGAACGATCCACGTTGTTTTTGCCACAAAACTTAACTATACAAGGAGTCATTGTACGAGAATTCAACATTAAAGCAGTACTAAGTAACTTATGCCCCTAGAGGCCATAAGCACCACTGCAGGTGTCGTAGCATGTTGCGTTTTTTACTCATTAATTGTCCGTGAGAGTAAATACTACACTGACAGAAAAGACAAAGGGACCGAGATATATTGTACATCCAATTACACAATGGAGAGGGATTATGGAAAGGATTTATTAAGGTAAACACGTTACTTAGTACTGCTTTAATACACAACGACTGGTTAAATCGATGCGCGTTTGGGGTGGGACAAAAATGCTTTCGATAGACAGCAACAAGAAGAAAATCCTCTTAGAGAAGATGAAGCGGGTACATTCTTGTTAAGTACATTTAAGAACATATTTTACTAGCGGTTAGTTTGGATCCTGACGTGACAACGTGCTCTGTGATTGGATCGATATAACTTTTCAAGATATGATTGTCTGTTAACAAAGTCCCAGAAGGTCCTGCTTTTGAACAGGAACAAAAAGTAATGAATGTCTGGCCAATTTTTTTCTCCAGAAATAATCAGCATTTTGTAGTTTGAACATTCTCACGGCTGTTTAAAAAAATATCTATACATCTATATTATCAACTGGTTCCAACACTTCCACCACAGATGAGTCCCTTCTCCCTCTCACTCCCTCCCTCTCTCTCTCTTCTTTGTATTTCCAGTATATTTCTGATGTAATCCTGCCGTCAGCCGCTCTGTGGACTTTCCTATGTTTAATTCATGTCCCTCCGTCTCATCTTCATCACCGCAGCCTCCTTCTCTTCCCCCCCCCTCACCGCGAGGCAGGACAGAGGCTAACCACTCTGCCACAGTGAGTAACAGGGGGGAGGCATCGGGAGTCTTACCCTCGACTGTCCTCACTGAGACCGCTCTGCCACGATACCAGTTTACGGTGGAATGCCTGTTTATTTTCCTCCCACAGACGTTCGCACATATCAAACAGAGATGAACAGATGCATGCTGGGACGCGGATCGAAGAGAATTCTCCGATGGCCGTTTGAAGTGAGGCCAAGGGATCGGCTCGGCAGCAGCTACGGCAGAAAAAAAGGGAGAGAAACGGGCTCCGCAGGAAGCCAAAACTGTCACAGAGATTTGGAAACTTTCTAAACAATGCTCTGCCTGTGGATGATTATGGTCTAAAGCAGTGGTTCAGATTCCACATCTTCCTTCTGTTCACTCAGCGACATTAACACCTCAACCTCCACTTCAGTCTGCTGTGGTCCTCTCCTATAGGCGAGCTATACTGTAAACTCCTGTCACAGAGGAGATCACTTTGAAGTCCCAGTCTGTTGTCTCTTTCCTGTCTGAACTGTGGAGCGGCGGACCCGGCGACGAAGGCCCTCAGAGCGGAGAGGAGGATGTGGAATGTTTCTTGACAATTAAAATAGCAAGAAATCAAAAGTCATTCAAATCAATGTTGATTGTTCACATTAGCCCCTTGCATTGTAGCTCCAGGGACGGAACCCTGTTGAATTTCAGAATGAAATCAGCTACAAACTCGCAAAACAGAGTCCCGCGGCCATGGAGGAACTGCCAGAGGATCAACACAAGGGTGGTGTTTTTTGTTTTTATTTAACCAGGAAAGTCCTACTGAGGTTAAGAATCACTTTTACAGAGGGGAACCTATTTTTTCAGTTGTAGGGGAAACTGGAGTACCCAAAGGAAACCTACGCAGACAAGGGGAGAACATGTAAACTCCACACAGAAAGGCCCCGTCCAGGTGGGAATCGAACCCGGGACCTTCTAGCTGTGAAGAACAAGCATTAACTGCTGCGCCACCGTGCCGCGCCATGATGTCGCTCTTCTTCAATTCATTTTCAATGGAACTAGCGTGACAAGGTGAAAATCGTCCTCCTGCACTACATGAGAGGTGACATTCGTGCATGTGACATTTCACGCTCGTCTACGTGGCCGATACAAGAAAGTTGTGTCTCGAGTTCATAACGGAGGATATTTGTGCAAACAGACAACGAGTCTCAGCCTGGAAGAGGAAAACTATCGCTGTATTTGGATCATGTTTATGTCTGAGGGCATCAGCAGAAAGAAGCATGGAGTGGATTAGCTGGACTTCTGACAATTAGCTGACGTTTTATCAGTCTTTTTGCATATAAATGTACATGTTTACAGGAATTTCTATTTGTACAAAGTTGTTATCACGTGAAGCCTTGTAAAGTCGTGGTTCTGTGAGGGCTCTGCACCGTACACAAACCGTACACAAACCGTACACAAACCGTACACAAAACTGTTGTCAATGTGAATCACAGTATACAAGAAAACCATACAGAATACGTGCAGAAGCCGCCAGTAGTCAGTGTGAGCCCGGTGTAGTGTTACACTTTTTTTTCCTATTATGTTTGCATTTTGGGGTGGTTTCACAGTTGAGAAGAAAGAGGAGTGAGGAGAGTCAGAGCGGTGCGCAGAGGAAGAAAACAGTGTAGTGATATTTGCTCCTTCCTGTGTTTGTTCCGAGGTTTAAAAGAGATTTAAAAGTACCATGTTTTTAGCAGAGGGGTAATGTAAAGCTAACATACTATTACTCAGTAAATGTGACAAACACAAAAATGTACAGAACAGAGATTATATCAAATAAATGGGGAACCTTTTGGCTCCTTCTTAGTTCATTCATTCATAATTTATATTAATTTGTTTGTTCACAACTAACAATGATTGTACCTGTGTTTGCCAGCATGGCAGGAGTGGAGCGAGACGACCAGTGAGGGACACCACGCTCTGAAACAGGGACAAACCTAGGAGGCGGTGCCAGCTGGGTTTCCTCCGGGTGCTACGGTTTCCACTACCTCCGAAAACACGGCAAGGCAACTTTATTTATACCGCGCATTTCATACACAAGGCAACTCAATGCTGGTCAGGTTGGTCGTGGCAGCTCAGGACTAACCCAACACCTGATCTATGCAATTTGTTTTTCAATTGTACGACAGACAGTCCTAATGTGTTAAATAAGACAGCAGCAATACAGTTTAAATTGCCAATATTACTAAATAAATGTAGCTTTTCTGTCATTATTGAGCTGATGACTATTTCACAATAGTTCGTTACACTTTTATGGGATACTCCGGCGGAAAGGTTGAGAACCACTGGTCTCTGGTCTTGCACAACTCAGGGCACAGGATCAGTCGGGTTTTACAGTATGTTTGTATTTATATGTAACAAAAACCTATGTTGTGTCCCCCGCTGTGTCCAACCAATGGCACAGGGCTTTGGATTTTCCGACTACAACAGATCGTTACTCATTTACAACACGGACACGTTGAAAAAGAAGCGTAAGGTATAATGTTATACAACCAGACAAATCTCAAAGCCTTCTTAATCTTAGACTTGCTTGTGTAAGCTCTCAGTCGAACAGGAGTTTCTCAACAAAGACAAAGTCCAGGTTCTCAATCTGTCGTCTGTATTAGATAGAAACTCTTACCTCAACTGTAATGATCATTTAACAAACTCGCAGCGGCTACAAATATCCCGCTGCCCATCCACTCTATACATTATCACTAACTCAAGAAAACATGCGCAGAGAAGCATCACAAAATCCCGAAGCAATGGTAAAAGCTCACTCATGGACTTTTCATTTGTTTACAAGCATTTCCTGATTCTCTGAGGAACATTTTAAACAGGAGTGGCTTCCCATTGAAGTCACTGAGCCGCAGCCGCTGTGATGTCAGTCTGGCTTTTGTTATCGAGCAGGAATTGATCCTCACTTTGCCGCCGTCAGTCGCTGCATGAATAACATTAAAGGACTTTTGTCAGATGGAAACCGAAGCTGTGAAAGTTTAATGCGTGTGGTGGATAATTGATGTTAAACAGATGTGGCAGTCAGCGCTCTCTGTCAGAGAGTTTCCCCCCCACAGAATAATGACAGGCTTCTTTATTCACCATTTGTACTGCGGTCAAAGTACTTTTCCTTCACAGCGTGCTCTCAAGAAGAAAGAGATTATTGCATTATTTGACACATAAGTAGTACTTCATCTCGTCCTCTCATCTGCCCCAGAGTGAATCCTCTGCTCCGTCTGACTAACTTCGGACGTCCTCCACAGCTGAGGACACACGCTTACCAGTCTTAAGAGATTTGTAAAGACTGGGAGGTTCACGTTACACCAGTGAAATTAGATAAATGATTTAAGGAGCGAGGCCACACTATGCTCTGCTCTGTTGGCTGCAGGTCTTCGTACGTTCACATTTTGACCCACTCTTCTTCTGTGCTTCCAAAATCGGCATCATAACGGGTTTAGTCGTGTCTTTCTGCAGCCCACATTACACTGCGAGCATAAGTATCACGCGAGTCAAACTCCGAACTGTGGGAAACTAAAAGGATGTTCGATTGAAGCGATCAAAGGGATACAGCAATTTTGAGTATTGGGACGGGACCACAGAAGCATCAAACGTTTTCTTGCCCAATAGCCAACAGGGTCGTGTTCAGTGCTCAGAGACGTTTCCAATGAGAGAAAAGTGGAACACGACCACTATTGATCAAAACACATAAACTGACACGTCTAGGCCGATTCAGGAATTATCTTAAAGAGTTTCAAAGGTCTTATGGACTGTTGAGATCAGTGTCTTTTCTTTCCTAAGCACGGGAGCCCTTTCCAAGTAGCTCCCCAGTCTCCAAAACCGAAAAATCAGGTTAGAAATGTAGGAGTAACCATGGACTCAGACCTGAACTTTAACCACATCAAAGCAATGACATCATCAGCTTTTTACCATCTGAAAAACTTTGCTAAGATCAGAGGAATAGTGTCAAAACCAGACTTAGAGAGACTCATCCATGCATTTGTCTCCAGCAGGTTAGACTACTGTAACGGCTGCTCACTGGCCTTTCTAAACGAGCTGTTAGAGCTGCAGAACATCCAGAACCAGGAAATACGACCACATTAGTCCAGTGCTCCGGTCTCTGCACTGGCTTCCTGTCACTCAGAGAATAGAATTTAAAACAGCTCTGCTTGTGTACAAGTCTTTTCATGGTTTAGCAACAAAGTACATCTCTGACATGTTAGAGCCGTATGAACCATCTCGGGCCCTGAGAACTTCAGGGAGGGGTCTCCTGGTGGTTCCCAGAGTTACATGCAGAGTCTAAACCTAAACTCTGGAACAGTCTTCATCAATAAATCAATCAAAGGTTACACTTTACAACAACACCAGGAGGACCAAAGTGCTTCACAGAAAAATAAAAACAATTTAAAAACACAAAATTAGTGCATCCGAGACACAATTCAGTGTGTTTTAAGTATTAAAAGCCAGTTTGAAAAGATGAGTCTTTAATCTTGATTTAAAAAGAGACAGGTCCGTGAGAACACACAGACTGAAGGGCAGGCTGTTCCACAGTTTAGGCACAGCAACCACAAAGGAATGATCGCCCCACTGTTTGTACCGAGACCATTTAATTGGCAGACCGGAGAGCTCTTCTGTTGCTATGTAGGGTCAACAACTCAGTTAGATATAGCAAGACCATGTAGAGCCTTGAAAACAATCAATCCGAAAACGGACCGGGAGTCCGTCTCACATCTCACATGAGGATGTGAGACAGGCCTCAACTCTGACAGGCTGGAAACAGTTCTTTTTACCCGTGTATATGACAACTGAAAGTAATTTATCTGCAACATCAACTCCTAATTTATGTTGAAATATCATTTTGACTTTACTTTAGATGCATACTGACACGAGTTTCATCAAAACATAAGAAGCTCTCAGACAAATCTGTGGCCTAGAAGTAGCTCACGAGGTAATAAATGTTGCTTTATAGGCCAACACAATCTGGTCTTCTCTGTCTCCTAATTCCTGCAGATGTAACCTGAGCATCCTTCTGCCCAGTATAATCACTCTGTCCCTTCTCTGCGTCTGTCCGTACCACCTCAGTCTGGATGTATCACTAATCCTAACAATCCTAACAATCCATGTCATTAAATTGGAAAACAAAAACACCTGAAACAAAATTACAATTTTAAAGACATTTCTTCACAAAACGAAATGCTGATCTGCTTGTCGTGTGGTTTCTCATTAGAGACGCCATACTGACTGCGACTGAGCATAATGTATTCTAATTCTGGATCCGCAGATCTGGTCCCAAGTCGCGGATCGGAGTCGGACTTGGCCTGGACTTTAAAGGGTTCGGATCGCGGTTTCCAATAGAAGGAGAGAGAGAAAGAGCGGGAGAGGGTGGAGCAGGGATGAGAGCAGTATCAGTCTCTTCACAGTCTGTGTCTGAGACGAACAAAAGGCAGATTAGCCGTGAGCTCGGGGCCTGCCGTCTGTGGATTCTGTTTCATGTGTTTGTGTTTATTTGTGAAGAGAAACATGCTGTACTTTGTTGGTTCAAATGAAAGAAACCAAAAGAATTTCACAAGGCAAAAAACACATTTGAAGCGCGAGCCAGGGCTTTGGGTCGACACATAGAGACACAAGTCGGGGCTGCGAGTTAAGGCGAGACGCTGCAGGTGAATAGGGGAGGGGGGGGAAATTGAGGAACTTATGCTGAACATTACAGATATAAATATGAGAACATGGTTTCATTTAGTTTTTGAATAAACTAATTACGTGAAAAAATGCATGACACATTTCTCCGCTCTTCCGTGCCGAGTCCCTCCCAGAAATAAAAATACCATATTTGGATTATAGCGTCATCTTGGGACCCTGCGCAGGACACGTGGATGTAAAACACGTCAATATTTGCGAATGAAGACACGAGGGAACCCGGCTTTTGCGGCGTGATGTCAGAGTTACTGCCGGGAAATCTCCAGCTCCTCACGGACAAAACATCGTACAGGGTAAGTATTGACTTCAAAACAGCCAACCCCATATCGCCAGATGTTTTAGATGATTTCACTGAATTTTTTAGACCCACAGAATATTGTGTACTATGACTATGTGAAAAAGAATAGACTGTCTACTTTCATCAGTAAAACAAAAAGTTTGTTTCTAGCTTGTTTCGTTCTTCCATAATCACCAGTTGAATATAGGTTAGTTTAACTGAAAACGCCCGTTTCTGACCAAGAAGCTGAGAAAACAAGGTTTTTGTAAACAGAAACAAATCTGCTTGATGTGTGACTTGTGACAGTGACTTGGACGCTAATATTTATTGCTTTAGTGACACCTCTAACATCAGAACAGTGGTTTCCTTCTATAAAACAGCAAAAAACTGCAGTGATGAAAGGCGTCGGGTTAGCATTCTTAGCATGCTTGTCGGCGGCTTTTTTAGGTTGAACCATGGATGCAACACCTGTCTGCTTCCTTGATCCTCCTCCTCCAACACTCTTACTATGAGAACCACCGCTAACCAAAACCTGTTCAAGTGTTAGTTTCCTGTATTTTTCCTTACGTTTCGGTATTCCCCCTCCATCTTCTCCTACTCTCGTAGCCATTGTCCTTCCCTCGTCTGAGATCATGCTCAGATTAAAAGAAGTAGCTGCTGACTCAATAAAATAATGTCTACCAGTAAGATCTTTACATGGAAGTTGCACATTCGTTCCCACTGAAAAACATTACTGATGGCAGTCAACGTTACTAAACGAATTGACGTCAATGGCAGTCAATGAGTTGAGGGAGAAACTACTAAAAAATCTCCACATCGACCTCTGTGTGAAAAGTCAATACTTTCACCTGCCGTGTCTTGCCTTATTTTGGTTTTCAGGATTTGATTTACAAAAACACTCTATCTGAACACTTTCGCGGCACAGAAGCTAAGACGTCAAACCCATAAGTAGGTCACGGGTTTGACCTCCAGACCATATGGAACCTTTCTGTGTGTGAGATTTTCCATCCTCCTCATGGGTTTCCTCCAGTTTCCTCATCAGCTTTTGAGGCTTGAATTGTGTAACTATCAAATTGAAGTAAAAAAAGTCCCATATCTGGCGATGTGGGACAATAAAACAAGAAGCCTGAGGGCCACCAAAAATTCAGCACTTTGGGCACCCCTGGCCTAGTGGTTAGTCTTGAAGATAAGTGTGTTATGTTGAGTTTAGGAGCAGGACCACACCTCACGTACATCCTTTCCAGTCACATAAACACCTCCCAGCCCCCCTGCTCAGCGTTGAATATTTAAGTCTCTTCTAAAGCAGTAACTTCAGGATTTTCATTTTCACTTTCAAACATGTATCTATAGCAACTTTGCATTGGAGTAATATTCGACCACCACTGGAAAACTAATCCCAAGTCCAGAACATATCCAAAAACAAGATAAATCTCTCTCTTTGTCCTCCATCTCTCCAAGTCCTTTATTAAATCCATGCGCCTCTGATCCACTGGGAAGCGTTTTTAGAACAAGCTAAGCAGCAGTTTGTCCCATCACATCACGTCCGCTCCCGTCACTCCGTTAGAGCCTGTTAGCTCCACGTTAGCGCTCGCTTCATTGTCCTCGGTGAAGCAGAAGGGCTCATATCCACGTTAGCGTTGTTAGCGTTGTTGTTAGCCTCCGTTAGCGCCTGACTCACGCCTGTTCACACTTGAGGAGCTGCAGATGTTTCCTCTCCAGTCGACTCCACGCTGGATGAGCTGATGTGAAGTTGTGAAGTTATAGGAGGAGATGGGTTCATTGGTCATGGACAAACGCAAAGAATGAAACTAGGACTAAACAAGGATTTAATAAGGCCGAAGCCATTAACCAGGAAGCTAGTAGTGAATGAATCGTTCAAAACTCACGAGTCACTTCACTGAATCAAGTCATGATTCACCTCCTCCATTAACACGTTGACTCATTTGCCGTTTTAGCCTTATTTTTCCTTTGTCACATTAGTTACTCTAACATTAAGAGGGACACTACACCAAACTTCATGATAAAAGATGTTAAATATTTCTGTACAAAGAGTTAGCGCATACTGAAGTCCTATGTGACGAGTGAGTGACCTGAGAACTGGGAGAAAGAATCACTGTGTTTCGTTCACGTTTAAAGGGATATTTCGGGATTTTTGACATAGGGCCTCATTTCCTAGTTATCCAGAGTGTTGTTGAGTGTCTGGAGATATTTTTTTCTTAAATTCATGCAGTTCTTATATTTGAAGAGTCTAGTGGCGCTAGGCTAGGGCAAGGCTAAAGCAGTTCTATGGTAAAGTCTAGCCTGCATTAAAAACAGTCTGACCCACTCCACAGTGCACCTGAGGTAAATCACTTATTACACCAGACTAACCATATAAATGTCTGTGTCGATAGAATAATTTTAACCATTTTGCATTTAAAATAACTTATATTTGAGCAGCATCAGCTTCGTGGCTGTAAGCTAACGCAGCGGCGGAGTGATCTGCGAGGAAATAGTCCCTCAAAATGCGGTAATTCATGTGATACAAGGTCAGTTATATTTCAAAAAATATTCTATTAACACAGACATTTATATGGTTAGTCTGGTGTTATAAGTGATTTGCCTCAGGTGCACTGTGGAGTGGGTCAGACTGTTTTTAATGCAGGCTAACTGATACCATAGAAATGCTTTAGCCTTGTCCTAGCCTAGCGCCACTAGACTCTTCAAATATAAGAACATCTCCAGACATCAACAACACTCTGGATAACTAGGATATATTAAATATCTCTTTACGTCTAATTAAATCAGGGTGGTCAATTCAGACAGGGTGGGAAAAAATAGATAAATATCATTTAATCCCAAGATTGTGGATTACATAAAATGCTACTTTATCCAGTTTCACATTCTAAAATAGCACCAGATTCCAATCATTAATAACAATGGTTGGATTTTATTTCGTGTGGAGGCTACGGTTTTCGTTCCCTGTTAAAGTTTACATTAGAAGTATAGTTTACGTTCACTTTAACTCGAGTCAGTAAAATTAATCGAACTTCACATAGAAGCTTGGACTTAGGACGCTCTCACACTTGTCTGTTTAAACTGCCGTGCTCAATTAAAATCAAAATATTAAGGTGGAAAACTAGCCAAAATCTCAAAATTGACCACCCCGGGAAAAATCTGTTTTCAGCTGCCGTGTCTCGTTTTAATGCAGAGCGATAGAGTCCTGTTTGTGAGATGCATCTTCTGTTTTGGACTGAGCTTTACACGAGGAATATCGACGCAAAGGAAATGAGAGGCTTTGTACCTGCACCGCCGCTGCAGTGTCTCTTCATTCATCAGGAGGTAAGTGCTGCATAGTGGAATCGACAAAACTGAGTGAAAAACTGTCTTATATATGATCAACTTCTGGAATGAAAATATCACAACCAGCACAATATAAAAAATAGCTATTGTGATGCCTGGTGGGTCCTGAAACTACACTAGAGAAAGTTACTATTGTCCCAGCTCAAATAAATGATAAAACTACAGGGTTTGCTTAAAGATGTTTTAAAGAACATTATCATTGGTGTGTGAATAGGACATGACATCTGCTTTGTCGTGTCCTAGTATGATCTGGTGACAGAACCGTGTTAACAACAAGAGTTTAATGAACCTATTCTCAAACCCACAGCATACAGGATGGTGTTGAGCAGCAGACAGGGGAGGGCAGAGGGGCTCGTTGGGGCGATTCAGACGACTGTGAATCTGTCTGTTCTTTAATCCGCTTCATGGATCTGACCAGGATCGAGAGCAGCTCCCTGAGGACCCGCCCTGATCCAGTCTGGGCCTCAGCAAATGGACAGAACAGTGGGGGAAAATCTATTGTGGAAAATAAGAATGCAAAAAATAGAAATTGTTTGGTCGTGTCATATAGATTTAAGTAGAAACGGCTTATTGTGATGTGCAGTTTGGGGTAAGAATATAATTGAGTAACATTAATAAATTAAAGCCCTCTCATGGGGCCAGGACTCCCCTGAAAAAGAGATTCTTAATCTCAGTGGGACTTTCCTGGTTAAATAAAGGTTAAAAAAAAAAATATATATATATATATATATATATATATATATATATATTATAAACTTATCCTAATATAATGCATTATAAAAGCCGGATATGACACAAGCAGCATGCGGCGCATTTTGTAAACAAGGAAGTTAATACTTTTTGCCACAAAAACTGAAGGAAACAAGGAGTCATTAGCAACTCGATTCAGATATTAAATGTAGGAGAATTCAACACAAATGCACAACAGCTGTTTCAATCAAACGTACGTTTGGAACGGGACAAAAATACTTTCAATAGACGGCAACAAGAAGAAAATCCTCTTAGAGAAGATGAAGCATCAACATTTACAGAGGTACGGAGGCGATAAGGTGAGTGCGTCAGTGGGTAACAAGTCCAAAAACGGGTGCTCTTCAGGATCACGTGGCGTAAATTCATAAACTTAGACGAAAAAGAGAGGATCCGAGGCACTCCGATTAATAAAAGTCCTTTATTTTAGCGTGGCTTCCTTCTTCAGGGCATACAATAATTACAAGTGAGTATAGGTGTGCTTAAATATACAAGTCCTCAGTCACATGACCTAGTCACATGATCTAGTCACATGATGAGCAAAAACACAGAAAAATACATATTAAAGACTCACATGGGAGAGGAAGTGGTATGCAGTAGATGATATACAGTACATGCAGCAACAACAATAGAAAATCTACAGAAGTACATTCTTTTTAAGAACATTTAAGAAAATGTTTTATACTTGTGGTTAATGCGGTTCCTGTCGGGACAACGTGGTCTGTGATTGGATCGATATAAAACCTTTTGAGATTTGATCGGCTGTTTGCAAAGTTCCTGACGATCCAGCTTTTGAACAGATACAAAACAGAAGCTGCTGCTGTTTATTAGCTTATGAATATCCGAGTTAAAGGAGGACTTGCCTTTTGTAAAAGCTCTGAAAGTGAAACTGAGACTCTCTGACCCAAAATGGCGGCCTGCGCTGCGAGCGGGATTAGCAGTGTCCAGGTCGGCTCCGTGTTCACACAGGCGGGCTGGATTAGATTATTAGATTATACCGGGATTAAAGGCTTCACGTGGCGATCACAGTTTGGCGTTACGGGTCAGATGGCGCTCAGATTAGTTTGTTTTGTAAATTGGTGTAATGTTCTCCGGGTCAGATGGTTTGGTGAGTGTCTGCGTTCGCCTGCGATGCTGCGGTGCCGAGTGTTTACGCGCTGAGGGGACCGGGTCGGGTCCCAGCAGACAGTCCGGGCCCCCGAGGCTAAAAGAGCAGGATTAATGCGCGGACGCTGAACAAACGCGCGTCCCACATCATCTGCATTTTCAGACGCTGCAGGCGATGCTGGGAACTTCTTCAACTTAACTTCTGAAGCTCTTATTTTAGTTTTATGGTAATGCATGAAAACTGGGCTTGCGACGCTGGAGCAAATGGCCACATATAAACCTGTGCATGTTTTTGGAACCACTCTATCAAATATTAGTCTGTTTATCATCAATTTAGGGATAACAGTCAGGGCCTGGGAAAGTCCCCATAATCTGTTACAAATCCACAATGATGTTTAATTTTCAAATTAGGATTAATCGTATCCTGTCTGTGTTTAATGATGATCTGGAATGTTCTCAGATCAGACTCTGTCTCTTCAGGGCTTTGTTTAATACTAATGTTGACTTTGGTTTGGTTCTAAAAAGTGTCTGCAGGACACCGGAGGCTCGCCACAGCTCCACCCTCATTACACCATAAAGTATGGAGTGAATGAATAATGACGACAGTGTAGCGCTTTGAGAAACTTGGTAATACAGGCTTGTAAAGCGCAATACAAGTGTAAGGCATTATTATTATTATTATTATAAAACTAATTAAAGATTTTTAACCAGGAAACTGATTAAAATCATTTAGATTATTATTTTATTTTTCATGATGACTGATACTCTCTCAGTACAGCTGCGTTTTTTGCCTATTTCTGTGAACTGCATTTGTGGTTTCTGTGTTCCACATTGTTTTACTGGATACTTTTGTACGTCTGTTTTTGTGGTTCGGTGGATTTTTTCACTGCAGAGACTCCATAATGGTCCTGAAGAAGCAGCTTTTTAAAAGTAAACAAAAAGCATCTTATGAGCTAAAGACATTTGAGACCTGCACATTTCTTCTTCTGAGACAATGAAGAGGCACCAAGAGCCCCCACACCTGCTGCACAGTGGAGGCGTCACAAGAGGCGCTACAGGACACAAACGAGGAGGTATCCGGGCGAGACTCACAGCTAAGCCACACATGCCTTCTATTGTTCTGGCTAATGGACGTTCACTGGAGAATAAAACAGATGAACTGCTAAGCTCTTCCTAGAAGATGGAGAAAGACTGTTGTGGGGCGGAGGGAGCTGCGCAGGAGGAAGAGGAAGGAGGAGGAGGAGCTGACCAGTGCAGGACACCACGCTCTGAAACAGGGACAAACCCAGAAGGTGCTGCACCGTTTCAGAGGATCAGAGGAGACTGAAGGCGGTTTCCCCGACCTCCGTAAACATGCTGGTCAGATGACAGTGGTGACGCGGCTCAGGACTAACACCTGAACACTATTTTGTTGTGAGCTTGTTTTAAAGCTGTTACTTACTTCCTTTGCCTCCCCTGAACTCATGTCACTGCTGGTTTGAAATCTAAAATCACAACATTTCTGGTTGAGTTCTGGTCCTGGCGTCCTCACGCTAACAGGATTAGCACTTGAGCTAATTGAGTGTTGAATATAATTAGTGCAGTCTTTGATAACAGCATTAGCTTCAATCACTCTTCTCTCGTTCTTTCTTTCTCTTTCCTCTTCTCTCTCCCACATTCTCTCCATCTCTCTCTCTTTTTTCTCTCCTCTTCCCTGTCTCTCTCAGGACCAGAGGTGGGTAGTGCTTTACTCAAGTACACTGGAAAAATGACCATCTTATATTACACTTAAAATCGCTTGAATTAAGGAACTATATGTTGAATTTCAGTTGGTTTGAACTCAATATAAGCTAAATTCACTTGGAATCAAAATGATACAAAATAATCTGAATTAAGAGAAAATGTGCTTATGTACGACTAGACCAAACCTACTCAAACTTTAGATTTAATCTCTTAATTCAAGTAGTTATATGTCATTTCTTCCTTATTTTATTATTATTATTTTTTAAGTTGGTCATATATTCACTACTGCCACCTCAGGTCATACGTGTAACTGCAGTTTCTATATTAAAGAGGGGGTATTATGCTTTTTTCAATCACATAGCACCAGTCTATAGCATACTACAATGATGACGTAACCTTCTGTTGGTCTGTATATGCAGTAAATTAAAATAACTGCCTTGAATAAAATTGCTCTCTCAAAATGGCTGTACTGAACGTCTTGAAATAGGCCTCTGTCTCTTTAAGAAGCTTTCCGACACGCCCCCTTCAGCACACTGCTGTGGCATCTAAACAACACTACTGTGCGGGGAGGGGGCTCTGCTGAGCTGAGGAGCAGTGGTTGGTGGCTTGGCTGGTGACAAAAGGTCCAGAGGCGTCTCCAGGAGGTGGGGGCGTTCCTAGGAGGACTGAGGCATAGCTACACCTAAAATGGCTGCCGTCTAAGTTTTACTGATTACTCAAAAATATGTGAATGAGCCAAGGCAACACTCCAGGCATGTGTTTAATGAGGGAATGACATAATAACATGATATAAAGCTTGAAAAAGTCGATTTTACATAATACCCCCCCTTTAAGGAATACTTGAGTAACTTTTTGAAGAAACTGTACTGTACCTATTAGAACAGTTAAATCATCCAGTACGTTTTACTTCTACTTGAGTAATATTAAAAATGAAGTATCTTTACAAAAAAAAAAAAAGTTGTATGTGCCACCATGAGTGAATTGTAAAGTTACAAAAGCTTCATGTCGACCTTAAATATGTAGTTTGTGTTTCATGCCACTTTTTCTTCAAAAAAGTTTATTGTTGATACATTTTTATGGCATTTTCTTTGGTAATATTCGGATTTTCTCATTTTCTAATTTATGTCACTGGAACATAAATCGTATTTTACTCAAACAGTTACTCAGTTACTCACAGTACAGTATTTTACTTGAGTATTGATTTGGGTCACTACTTTTTACTTGTACTGTAACTTGAGTGAGTAGAGTAACTATTTTGGCTGCTCTACCCGCCTCTGGTCAGGACTAAAGCAGGACTCGTCCAGTACTAGGCCAGGTCTTCCCTAAAGTTAGCGCAGGATCACACCGACACTAAAGCCGTGTTTCCTGAATCGTAGCGGTTTAAGCGAGTTGTTAGGAGCGGCGTCCGAAGCCCTCGTTAGCGCTACAGAACGTCCTCCGCCGCGGCGACACTTCCTGATCACTCGCTCGTCTGATGTCGGTGTTTTAACGGGGACACATTAGCGTTAGCCGTTGGCCCAGAGCCTCATTTACATTACACAGAGTGAACTCGGCTCAGTATTTTTTTTTTTCTGTAATGAGCCACGTTTAAAGGCAGGGGAATCTCCAGGGACAATAACGCGAGCAAATTGTTTAAAATAATGATGTCTGAGGATTTGTTCTTTCCCGCTTTCTTTTCCCCAATTAAAAATGGGCCCCTACAGGAACTCTTTACGCTTGATATTTGATATACGCGCAGCACGAAGACATTTGAGTTTCAAAGTGGCCTGTTTTAAGCATCACATTGGAAAAAACTTTAATGTAAAACTGGAACCAACAATCAATCCACAGGTCTAAACTGAGACTGTTTTGTAGGGATGTGCTCAATATACTGTATCGGCCATATAAGGTTACTGAGTAGGTGATAATACATGTATCTTATCGAGGCATCTGTATCATGAAGTATAATCTTTATTCAGAACGTATCACACCATGCAACTACTCCATATTCAGCATAATATAAACCTCCATTTTGTGCACCTATAAGATTGTTTTTTTTTCTTAAAGGAACAGGCCACCGTTTATCCATACTGAGATATGTTCTTACCTGAGCTTAGAGGAGTTGATGCATACCTGTCTTTGTGCGTGTGCTCAGTCATGCAAAAAGACCAAAGATGTTTTTAGCATTTGGCCTCTCCCAGTATATTCCTATAGCTCCAAGCGGGGTGAAGTTGGAAGCGACCACGCTCTTCCACGGGCCCAAAGACCAGACAGGTACGTATCAACTTCAGGTAAGAACATATCTCAGTATGGAAAAACGGCGGCCTGTTCCTTTAAAATGCATCTTGTATTGTATAGTATGGACATATTGCATTGTGAACTCTATATCTGGATACTTAATGTGAAGTTGTTGTCAATACCCAGCCCTACGGTTAAATTGTGTTGGGTAAAAAGGTGAGGCGTTCAGACACGCTTGGAGTGTCATCCGTATTTTTGTACAAAGAGGAACAGAGCAGACCACACAGGCCATCGGAGCGAGAGGACAATGAGGAACCGTTTGCATGAACTAAAATAGAAAACTGCAGAGCAAACTGGAGGATGTGAAAACTAACGGTGAGTCTACCAGGTGAAAGTTCCACCGACCAAGAAAACCTGCCCTCGTTCTCCAGACAGGAGTAGTAGTAAGGGCCCTTATTACCCCAGGCTCAGATTGACTCCTGAACGGTAACAGCGCAGCCTGAACAGGAAATCAAATGTCATTTAAATCAAAGTTGACGGCTCACGTCAGCCCCGTGCAGTGCAGCTCTGGTTACAGAGGCCGCACAGCACCGCGGGAAGAGTCCGCATGGAGTCTACTTTGACTGGACGACGCAGACGACGCAGCGCTCTCTGATCAAGACCATAAATCGTACGAACCAAACAGGACGTCAGGTGCCAGCCAGGTGAATTTCAGAATAAAATCAGCTTCAAACTCATGGCAACGATACGGCAAAACAGACCCACGTGGCGCTGTTAGAGGCTCATGGAGGATAATAAAGTTTCAACCTGGAAGAGGAAACTATGTTTGTGTGTTTGTTGGTCATTCACCCCTGCTGGTATACAGATCCGCCCGTTACCTAAAAGTGCGTAGTAGCTTTATCGCCTTGGAAAAGACAGTTGAATTGTTACAGCTGTATTAGGATTATTGGCGTATTCTTTACTATGGACAGAAGACGGAGACTCGTTCTGTTAATAATCAAAATCATTGTTTATTCCCTAACATTACAGACTAAACAAGAGTAAGACAAGAGTTCTGTGCGCGAGTACTTTATAGGAACAGGAAGTAGGCGTCTCCTTATCGGGACTTCCTCTGCGCCATCTGACTCCTCCTTCTAACACACTGCCCCCCAGTGGATACCAAGAGTAAAGACAACAATGATGCAGTAAAGTGTCTGCCCAATTCAAATGAACCTTAAAGCACAGATTACAATCAACACAGTTTCATATATAATCATTAAAGCCTAGTATGACAAACTATGTATAGAAATATTTCCACAGGAACATGTGGATTCCTGAGGAGCAGCATGGACCGGATTAGCCTTCTGACAGTGAATTGTAAGTTTGACCTCTCTTTCTCTCGTGAAACCCCGTGTAGTCGTGGTCTTGTGAGGGCTCCGCACCGTACACAAACCGTACACAAAACTGTAATCAATGTCAGTCACCGTTTACAAGAAAACCGTATGAAATATGTGCAGAAGTCAGCAGTTAGTATGAGCCCAGCGTTAGACTGCAGCCTCCATGACCCGACAGAGCTTTGTGAAGACGAGACAAGACTGTAACAAAACGTGCTGAAGGTTTAAGACAAAGTGTCTGTGTGACCCTTCGTTGTTCTGCACCTGCTCTTGAGCTAAACAGTGGGCTGACAGTTCAGAACATGAATATTAAACCGTGTCTATAATGTAGTCTAATGTACACAGATGTTTAAGGGGCAAGTTTAACATAATGAGGTTAATGCCACACAAATGAGGTGCTGAATATTCACTGTCACCACTGCCCTGAGGTTTGGTCTAACACTGGGGCTCTCAAAGTGCGGGTCGGGACTGAACTGGGCGTCACGAGATGATTCGATATACAAAAAAAAAAAGTTTAGGTACTACTGGTATTGAAAAAATGCAAGTATCGAAAGCAGGTACCGGAAAAATATATAGCTTTAGAGACTAAGTTTGATGCCTGTTGGTCCAGGGACAGCTTTACAGGAAGTTATTGGTTGTTTGAGCTCAAATGAATAATACAAATGGAATAAATTGATTGGTTCTAGATGACAAATATTTTAGTATAGGTATCGTTCAGGTATTTGCATTGTAAACCAAGTATCGTTGAAGTACTGGTACACTGCAGCCCTAGTCAAAATGTATATGCCATTAACACATTTTGGACAGACACTAATACAACGCAGCATAACATAATGGACTCTGCTACAAACCCCTAACCTTGTAAAGTCAATACAACAGAGCAATAAGTCCAGCTCAAATACAGTTCATCAAAGAAAGATGGACGAAAGAGTTCAGAACAGAACATCCCATTACCAAGAGGATGATTAGGGTGGTTCACAAAAAATGTTGGCCAAACTCTTTGCTTTTTGCCTTGTAGTAGTAGTAGTAGTAGTAGTAGTAGTAGTAGTAGTAGTAGTAGTAGTAGTAGTAGTAGTAGAAAATGTATTGTCCCCGTGAGGAGATTCATTTGCAGTGAGTGAAAAAATACATAAGACAACAAACTGATCCAAACATTGACAACATACAAAGAACCTGAGCTTAAACCACGCCCCATCAACCTCAGTGTTTTGGTACCAAAAATTGCTGCACATTTAGGGGTGGCACACTCAATGGCCGCCGGCTGCTCTGCTTTGTGACGACGACACTAGAGGCCGCCATTGCTCCACCATTACTGTAGTACCTCCATATAGCCGCTAGTCCCCCATTGGAAAGCATTGCACTTTAGACACGTTAAAAACAACTTTAAAGCCTGGTTTCTAATTTTTGAAACTTTCTACAGCTAGATATTCCACCTGTAATAACACTGGGTTAGTTACAATTAAAGAAACCAGGCTGGTTTTCGTAAGAAAAAAATTAGACTGTTAGCATTGGAGCTGCGCGAGCTACACGTCACGCAAGGCCGAGTCTACAGTGAAGATCCCGCCCTTATGCCCTTATTAGGAACATGCTTCGTCAGATCTGAGGAGGAGGAGTCTGTAAATCCACCATGATTTCCCCCTCGATCGTGGTCATTGTGGTAAACGGGAGGAGTGAGGAATGACGGTTTATTAATAATATGTTTATGGGCGCACTTCTTCACAATGTTGACTTTGGTATTGTTAGGCCTGTGGCGATAATTATGATATCAAGTAACATTTTTAGACTCGATACCTGTAAATGTACAACACTCTGCCTGTGCTTAAAGGACCTATAACTTTTTTTCCCTTTGTGATTGAATAAATCAGCCTGATGCGTGAAGTTTGCATCGTATTAGGAGGTGTTGATGTTCTTTATGGTCAACCCAAAGAGTCAATATGTGACAAAAAATGGTTTTACCTATTTCATCACATTTTGACTAAAAAGGGTCAAAAATAGGTATAGTGCCTTTAAATACAGACAAATGAATGCGATCACAGTGCTGAGTGAGCTGAGCATCCATCTGCCAAGTGTAATAAACTACCACCTCTCGCCTCGTCACTCGCCCTTCAACCCACTTTTGGAAGGTTTACTGAAGCTAAATGAACGGCAGAAGTATAACCCTGAAGATGTGAGGTCCGTTCTCACAGATGATTTAGACCAGTCTCTGCGGTGAGGTGCTGGATGTTTGTTTGTTCTTCTCTCTGTTTTAAGTCCAGTCTCCGGTCTCACCGCGCACACAGCAGTGAAACGACAAAACAACGGCGGACATTTTGAAACCTGATCTCCGTAAACACCAGAGCACACATCAACAACATATGGTCCTGGTTTAGACTTGGTTCAGACACAGTTTGAGATTTTGGTTTAAAGTGTAAATAAGGATTTTTTTTCAAGTGGGAATGACAATCAAAAAAGCACCTATAACTCTGTATCTGTGTAATAAACTCATGAACATAATTACCTGATCTGCTGCTAACTCTTAATGCACCTGTACATCATTCACTGGCACTTTATCATTCCTAGTTTTATGAACCTGTTCACTAACAATGGCATTAAAACCTATTCTGATGAATATGTTGATTTGTGGCAAAGCTCCTCTACATTCCCCAGTGTCACAGAGTCAAACAACAATGACGCAAAAAGCTGTTAAAACAAACTTCATCTCCAGAGTAAGTGTGACTCTTTCTGGATTAGAACCATATGTTCACTCAGGTAGTGGTGAAAGTGGTGATTTCAACCCTCCACACGGTTCGGGACGCAGTTCTTTCATTGTAAAGTGTCCTGTCGTGGTGCGCGGTCCTATGGAGGGCCTACTGTAGATACACGCACCAGCTGCAGCACAAAATACTGAAGATAACGCAAAGCCAGGAAAGTCTGTGGGCCGCAGGGTGAAAACTGGACAAAAACAGACTTATTCAGCCAAAAGCCAAAACCTAGAGGAAAGAAGCAACTAAAAAGAAATTAGAGAGAAGCTAACATGTTCGAGACTTCAACTACTGAGTACAGAAGATGACTCAAGTACCTTCATTGAAGATAAGCTAACATGGCTAATGTTATGCTAATAATGTTACTGCTGTGTTCATGTGGACTGGGGAGCTCGTTTTCCTGAGATGTGACGTCATTGTCCCTCGTCAGTTTTGATCATGGGCTTTTAATTTCAGAAACTGGGGATATTGATGACACCAAATGAAAATAATAATAATGCATCAGTTTTATATAGCGCTTTTCTGGACACTCAAAGACGCTTTACATTGCAGCATTATTCATTCACTCCATACTTGGTGGTGGTAAGCTACTATTGTAGCCACAGCTGCCCTGGGGTAGACTAACAGAAGCGAGGCTACCAGTCTGCGCCATCGGCCCCTCCCACCAACCACTCACTCACTCACTACATTCGCCCCAGGCCTCCTGATGTTACCAAACGGTCTCCCATCCAAGTACCGACCAGGCCCTTCCTGCTTAGCTTCTGAGATCTGAGGGGATCGGGCAGAGCAAAGGCAGAATGGCCTTTTATCACTGATTAACGTTTAACTGAGCTAACCATTTACATTTGTGATTAGGGTCTCATAGCTAAACTAGCTTGAAAATATCACTTCTTCTTTATGCTATAGCATTAATATTGGGCGTTTCTCTCGCAATTATGTTACTCTGAGGACAACGGAACCTCACACTAAACTCAAGAACTAAAAAGCTCACATTAGACGATTAACGAACAAATCAGCTGATTACCCTCAGTCACGTCTTCTGCACCCTCAGTCAGGTGCAGAACCCGTGTAGCGACGACCAATGCTCACGACTTGTCGAGGTGTGGGGGAAACATTCAGACGCTGCCTCTGAATGTTTACTGTGTGGGTCAAAGCGAAATGTCGATGGTTCGTCCTGGTTTTAGGTGGGACGGTCTGAGTGGAGCTGTCGTCTCAATATGGAGCAGCGCTGTCACAAACTGCTCGGTGCGCACAGGGAGAGCAGTGACGAGAGTCGACCAGACGAGGTACGAGCTCACTGGGGCGCATTATTATATCGGAGATACGATTGCCAACCCCCAACCCCCCCACAAAAAAAAGTTGGGCTCCAAAGGTAAAGCCGAACAGGAGAAAATGCAATGGTTAAGTCGGGTGGTAAGAGGTTAAAGTATGTCTCTGTGGAAGTGTGCATTTATGCTCATTTGGGCCAGAGTGGTCAGAGTCCAGTTTCAGTCTGCCCCTGATTTTTGTAAATAAAAAATAAATAAAAAAACTTGAGCTAACTCCAGTTAAGTTGCTGTTGTGCAAACGTTACCAGCTCATTTTTATTTCTGGATTATTACATTTTTTCATTGGCATTTTCAATGAACTTACACAGTAAACATTAGTTGAGAAATGTCATCATTTTCCAAAAAAATTTAGATTTAATGCCAATTTGAATCCAATTTAATGGCATTTAAGGCCTTGATTTAGGCACAGTTCATTTGACTTTTAATGGAAAGTGGAAACCCTGTTATTGGACGGCGGGAAAATACGCAGTTTGGGTCAAACCTGGTGCAGTCCCAAGATATAAGACACAGATGCTTCCCAGAGCCAACAACAGCGAGTGAAACTATGGAGAAATGATTCTATTTGGGTCATGTGATGTGCACTGAGAGGCTAGAAGCTCCAGTAACTTCTTCTCATAAGAAGTCATGTGACACTCGCGTGCATATAGCACATAGTACAATAACTAGAGAATAATGAATCAAGCAAATGAACAGACAGAAGAGCCTCCTATTATGCCATATTCAGGAAGCTCTATCCTGAACGCCACATAATAGTCCACTAAACCGTTGTCATATGATGTTTCTATCAATCTACTGTTACAACTGTGGCGCATTGTCAGAGAAGTTTCTCCGTCTGGAAGGGCAAAACACCTCTGTGTGAAAATGGCACCGTGTCACCAAATCTACTACGAGACGAGACGAGGTGAGACAAACCGGGACAGCGCAAAAGGCCGGCGGCAACAAACCGTACAGGCAGGCCCCACCTATTCACACACTACATCACCGTGTGCACATAGTGGGAGGGGGGTCTGCAGCCCGGGGCCAGTGTCAGGAGGATTAGACCAGATCAGGACCAACAGCCTGGACCAGAATCATCTGCAACATGGAACCAAATGTAGACACTGGCTTTTGAGGATGAGTTTAAAGCTGTTCTGCTCATTCTTTTCCTCCTGTTTTCAGATGGAGGTCGTCGAGCAAGATCGTCCCCGTAAAATAATGATACGCATAATCCGAGCATGCGCTGGGGCGAGGATAGCTCTTCTCTTTGGTTCTCATAGGGGGACGCTGACATTGTTGTGAGGGGCGACTCCAGAAAGCTTGCTATAATATGGAATCCTATGGAGACTTTACATCTCTAAAAAAAGCTCCAAAGCCTGGCTCCAAACAATATTACTTTTTGTAAAGATAGAAAGACTCTAAGGGTTGTGTCATAACCTATGGCTGGGCAATTCATCGAAATTTAATCAAAATTCCAATCTCCACTTTGGTCAATCTCAGTAATTGTGATAGGACTTTATAATCGACAGGTTTACAGCTATTTCTTTGACACAAAAATTACCTAGTTTGGGAATTTGGACGAGACAATGGAAGACTCTTGTGCGTTAAATGAGACTTTATGCATTTGTTTTTGTTTGAGCTGAAGTTTGAATAAAAGATGTATCTAATTTCATGAATCAGCAGGTGAACTGCTCCGCAAGGACAGAGCTTCCCGCCTTTTTTCCCTTTTAGGAACATGCTCTGTAGGAGGAGACTAGGCAGCCCTCATGGATTCGACTTAATATGGAGGAGTGGGGAATAGAGATCTATTCATCTCTATGCTCTCCTCTCTGACGCAAAGTGTTATCTGTCACCTTGAGTCTCTCTCTCTAAAACCAAAAAAATCAGGTGAGAAATCTAGGAGTAATCATGGACTCAGACCTGAACTTAAACAGCCACATCAAAGCAATAACATCATCAGCTTTTTACCATCTGAAAAAACATTGCTAAGATCAGAGGAATAGTGTCAAAACCAGACTTAGAGAGACTCATCCATGCATTTGTCTCCAGCAGGTTAGACTACTGTAACGGCTGCTCACTGGCCTTTCTAAACGAGCTGTTAGAGCTGCAGAACATCCAGAACGCTGCTGCTCGAGTCCTGACAAGAACCAGGAAATACGACCACATTAGTCCAGTGCTCCGGTCTCTGCACTGGCTTCCTGTCACTCAGAGAATAGAAATTTAAAACAGCTCTGCTTGTTACAAGTCTTTTCATGGTTTAGCACCAAAGTACATCTCTGACATGTTAGAGCCGTATGAACCATCTCGGGCCCTGAGAACTTCAGGGAGGGGTCTCCTGGTGGTTCCCAGAGTCAATATAAACACGGTGAGGCTGCGTTTCAGTTTCATGCAGCTAAAATCTGGAACAGTCTTCATGAGGATGTGAGACAGGCCTCAACTCTGACAATGTTCAAATCCAGGCTGAAAACAGCTCTTTTTACCCGTGCATATGAAAACTGAAAGTATTTTATCTGCACTCTTGCCTTTTACTGTCATTGATTAACTTTATATTGATGTTTTATTGATTGATTTGATCTGTTTTCTTGTCATTTTATGCAACTGTGAAGCACTTGAATTGCCTTGTGTATGAATTGTGCTCTACAAATAAACTTGCCTTGCTTGTTTGGTTCAGTGACAGCAATAAAGGAAGTCACTTGGTCGTTTCAGCTCAAATAAATGATGCTAATTGAAAAGAAATAGTCTTTTATGGAATAAATGAACGTTATTGTTCTGTTTTCTGGGTCTAGATGACAAATATTTTAGTATAGGTATCGAAAAAAGTATTGTTTAGGTACTGTATCTATTTTTCTTTTTCAACTGATACAAATATGTATACTTTTGGGGTCATTTTAGTTGGGTGACTGGATTTCAGTCCACTATACATTTGTAAAGCATTCATTTTATATTAATTTGTAAGCTACTTTAAAACGATAATTTAACTGGTTATAACTATGTCAATGTTAAATATGAAATTAATCCTTAAAAGGCAAACTAAACACCGACTTGCAGCTCCTGTCGCCCTCTATGGATGGACCAATAGAACCTTGAAGTTATTTTATGTTGCTGACGCACCTTTTATTTGACCTGCTGATTAGTATCGATACTCTTTACCCGATACGCAGCAGGATGTGACTTTCTCCTCTGAGCGCAGATATTTGGCTGGAGTTTGAAAGGAGGAGATTTGCCTCTGTGCTCCGGCAGACTCTTCTCCTCCCCGCTCCCTCCCTGGTTTTCAGATGGTGACAGAGTTGATCCTCTCCCTCGCTCCAGGAGAAGACTTTAAGCCGACACTTCACAGATTACAGATTTAACTGAACCTCGGAACCAGGGCTTTGAGGGAAGTGTCGGGATAAGGGACGGGAGAAAACATCCCAAAGAGACAAAACACCCCGAGACAAACCAGCAAACGCTACTGTCACGTTCAGATGTGTGATCATCGACTGCAGAGTCAAGGAGACACTGCAGGGGAATGTGGGGAATACATTTAGATTACTGGCATAGATACGAGGACACATGTAAGTTTGCTTCATTTTAACCTCTTACCCCCCACCTGAACCGAGTGCATTATCTCCAGTTAGGCTTTACCCAAATCTAAAAGCTTCTCGACTGGAGAGCAACAGTGTCATCGTCCTGTCCCGAAAAAAAACATGGATCACAGGACTTAATGACTAGAGGCCGGTGGCATTGACGTCTGTAGTCATGAAGTCTTTTGAGCGCTTGGTCCTGCCTCACCTCAAGGACATCACCGCCCCCCCTCCTGGACCCGCTGCAGTTTGCCTACAGAGCCAACAGCTCTGTGGATGACGCAGTCAATCTGGCCCTCCACTTCACCCTGGAGCTGGTTGGACTTCAGCTCTGCCTTCAACACCATCCTCCCTGGACTGCTACGAGACAAGCTCTACCAGCTCAGCCCGACTCCCTCTGCAGGTGGATCACTGACTTCCTGACGGACCGGAGACGGCACGTGCAGCTGGGGAAGATTGTCTCGGACACTCGGACTACAAACACTGGAACTCCTCAGGCTGTGTACTTTCCCCCTGGTTCTTCTCCCTGTACACAAACTGCTGCACCTCCAGTCACCAGTCCGTTAAACTGATCAAGTTTGCGGACGACACCACCCTCATCGGGCTCATCTCGGACGGTGATGAGTCCGCCTACAGGAGAGAGGTGAACCGGCTGGCATCCTGGTGCAGCCACAACAACCTGGAGCTGAACGCCCAGAAGACAGTGGAGATGATCGTGGACTTCAGGAAAGACACAGCCCCACCGTCCCCCCTCGCCCTGACAGACTCTCCCACCCCCATCTCCATCGTGGACTCCTTCCGTTTCCTGGGCACCACCATCACCCAGGACCTCAGATGGGAGCCGACCATCTGCTCCCTCATCAAGAAGGCCCAGCAGAGGATGTTCTTCCTGCGGCAGCTGAGGAAACTTAAGCTGCCAACCAAGATGCTGGTGCAGTTCTACACAGCCATCACTGAGTCCATCCTCACCTCCTCCATCACCGGTGGTCCATCCTCACCTCCTCCATCACCGTGTGGTCCATCCTCACCTCCTCCATCACCGTGTGGTCCATCCTCACCTCCTCCATCACCGTGTGGTATCCCGGCGGAACAGAACGGGACAAGCACCGACTGCAGCGCATTGTGCTGCTGCTGAGAAGGTGATTGGCTGTGCGCTCCCATTCTCCAGGACCTGTTCACCTCCAGGACCAGGAGGCGTGTGGGTCGGATCACAGCTGACCCTTCTCACCCTGGACATGGACTATTCACCCCCTCCCCTCAGGCAGGAGGCTACGGTCTATCCAGACCCATAAATCCGGCCACTTGAACAGTTTTTTCCCCTCCGCCATCAGACTCATGAACAATAACAAGTCTCTGTATCTTAGTTACAGACTCTGAATGTAATCTGCACTTGTACTGTGTGGTGTGTCCACACTTAGACCCGCTGCTGTCACTTATCACTTTATACGCCTACACATCTGTAAATACAATCCCGCTGTTGTTCAATGTCAAATTGTTGTTGTCTTACCATATGTCACTTTTATTTATCTTATTTAATATGTTTTATGCATGCCCCATAGCCTTATAAAGTCTTTTAGCTTATTTTTATCTTAACTCTGTGTTATATGATTCGGATGCCTTTTGTTGTATTTTTGTCAGGTTTTTTGCTTTTTGTCACTTTTTTGTCGTGTTTTTGTCGTTTTTGTGGCTTTTTGTTGCATTGTCATCCTCGTTTTCATTGCTATTTTGATGGGGGGGGGGGGGGGGGGGGGCGTTAAAGGCACACTGCATAACATTTTGCATTCTTCTGTTGCCAAATAAAAAACATGCCGCTAATGACCAGATATGCAGCTATGTTTGCAGTGAGTAATCAAAGAATGGATTTGGATGAGGATGTGACCGTCTCATATTTGGTGCCTTTACTACACATCTCCATGGAGACGAGCTGGAGACGTCCCGCTCACAGCAGTTTGTTTGGTCATATTTTAGGATTTTTCAGCAATAAAAACATCTGTAATCAAATGAAAGCTTGTATTTGAATCTGTATATTGGGTGAAATGTTACACAGTGTGGCTTTAATGTTCTCATAGGGCAGGCGTCTCCAACAAAAACATCAAAGATACTTGTGTAACCATGATGTAACTTGGGAGGAGTTCACCCTGGGAGGTAGAAGCCAAAATGATATTTAAATATGATTGAAGAAAGCTAATTGAATACTGTCCTTGACTTTATTTGCCTAAATGTTTACAGATTCTGTTCGACATGTTCAGAACAAACAAAGGAATTCTTCTGAAGTGTGATCGATCAAACAAGTGTAGAAATGTAGAAAGTCTTTGGCGAGCGACCAGTAAAGGGTTGAAGATCCCTGTCATGGGGGTAAATGCTAACTTGTGCATAAGAATGGCTGAAATTGCCCTTATATTATATTATTCATTTTATTTTGACAACCATCAATAAGATAGGCAGCTTTAAATGTACAGTTTTACTTTATTCACATACTAGTAATGAAGACTCATTCAGAGGGAATGTTGTATATCTTGTTTAATTTTTGAGCGAGTAGTTTTAGTGGGGGAGGGGGCTAAAAATTCAAATGTTGCCTTGTTTCTGGGGCCCAGAAGTCAATAAATCAAGCTATGAATTAGATACTGAAAAGTTCCTCTGAATAAGCCTTCAAAATATTGTCATGTTCTGTCAAGACGGTTAATTTCCAGTGTAATCTGTGGAGAAACTAAACACGTCATTGTGAAAATTGGGCCGTCATTTCTTTCCAAGTGTAGTATAGACGTTAAGAGCACAGACTGTCCCAATATGTGAACAGTTAATTGACTTTTGAAGGCAGTGTCTAAACATCAAATAAAGTTGCTCTTTGTTTGTGGATAAAACGCCACAGGACTGTTCCGTGTCTAAAGGTTTAGCTTGTGTTTTGATTTTCTTCCTCTTATTAATTGGGTGATGAACTTGGTAGGGAGCCTGCATCCTCAGGTCTGGTTAATGAGATGTTCCTGGCTGCAGATCAGACGTGGCTGTGATGTGGAGTCATGTAGGACACTCCCTCCGGGACGGACTGACCTCGACAACATCTGCCCTCAGACAGGTCCGAGAGAACAGTCGGAGAACACATTAGCGCTTCTGTCGGTGCAGCTTTTACTGAAAGTCGGACTGCGGAACATTTTCAGGTTTTATGTAGCTAAAGTGTGTCACCAGAGCAGCTGTAGACAGACATTCCAGTGACGGAGCAGAGTCTAAACTGAGTTCGAGCCACTCCAACCTCGGGCCCTCCTGCGGGTTTGATAAAGGAGGACTGCTCATTGACTGGATGAGGGAGAGTGCACACACTAACCCCCAGCTCACATTAAATCCGGTACGGCGTCCGCAGACTTAGAAAGTCATTAAAACCAATGTTGCACACTCACACTGCTCCGCGAAGTCCGGGCCGGTACCGAGGCCATCCGGCGGCAACGGCAAGAATCCACAAGAAGTCTATTTTTGCCGGAGACCGGAGCCCCAACGGATCGAGCTGACGGAAAAACAGAGCCAAACAGGAAGTCAGATCTCGTGAGAAAAGAAGATCCGGTGTATTTCAAAATAAAATCTGTCCGCTCACAACTTGTTTGGTCTCGTTTACCACCTGTACACGCGTGTAACATCGGAAATGTAAACATTTCTCCATTACCAGTGACACAGGGGCACTAGTGTGTTTAAAGCATCCACTTCACTGGGGAGAGTCGTTGTCTGGCAAATACGGCTTTTTTACAAAACTACCTATATATGGGGCTTTTTATCACGTGAACTCGCACCAAGAGCGAAACTCACGTGCACTTCTGTTCTCGGAGGGCCGTTTCTGTGCCTGGCGCAGCATCTGGCGCCGGAGCTGGCGGAGCCACAGTGTCAGCCGGACTCACTGTGAGTGGTAGTTTGGGGCAAACCCGGACCGGATCAGGACCGAACCCGGACCGTAGTTAATGTGAGCCGGGGGTAAAGCAAATACAATATGCCTATACCTCTCTGCCTGTCCTTCTTCCTGGCCTACATGTTGTTAGTGGTTGGGGAAACCGTAGTACATGGAGGAAACCGCAGACACTGGGAGAGCATGCAAACAAAACACAGGAAGAGCCAGGGATCGAACCCGGGACCTTCTAACTAAGAGCGGCTCCTACATGTGCAAGACACTTCCCCCATCTTGCCTCCAGTGCACTGGTGTATGAATGAGAGTGTGAGAGGTCTAAATCTCCGGAACCAAAAGTGATGGAGACTTCCCGTCAGTCAGAGCTTTAAAAAAGTGCCTTCCCCCAAAATTCCTCGGCCTCAGGGGAGCGGAGAAAATCAGTTACAAGTTTGTACATAACATTTTATATATTGATGTTGCAGACTTTTTAAAGTACCTGCTAAACATGAATGTCCTGAATAAATCAGCCCTATGCCCCTCATACAGCGCCCCCTGCTGTCACATTTAAACGTTTCATACAGCTGCAAGATTGTTAACGCGTACAAAGAGAAGAGATCACACCTGTGCTAAAGTCTCTCCATGGCTTCCTGTTGAGTTTAGAATCAAATTTAAAATCCTGCTCCTCACATTTAAAGCCATAAAGGGTTTGGCTCCGCTCTATCTCCAAGACGCTATGTTCCATATCGGCCAACCAGAGACTCCGCTCTCAAAACTCAGGGCTACTAGTGATTCCTCAAGTCTCCAAAATCACTGTAGGAGGAAGAGCCTTTAGCTCCAAGCTCCAGTTTTATGGAATAAACTCCCAGCTCACGTTAAAGAAGCAGACACAGTCCCTACATTTAAGACTAGGCTCAAAACGTACCTCTTTGAATGAGCTTATGATCAGGTCAGTTAGGTAAAGCTTAACCCTCAGCCTGAAGTAAAGCTGCCTTAGAAGAAACACTGCTGTGGGAAGTACGGTACACTGAGCGCTATCCTCTTCCTCTTCTTACTGCAAACTTTGTCTCATTATGATACAATAATTGTATCTGTAGTCTGTTCATTACTATTCACATGGTGTCTCCTGTCCCACTCCCCCTCGGGAGTGTCTGTCTAGATCGAACGGAGGAACCCTGCCTACTGGATTGACAGCAAGGACTGGACGGTCTGCGATCTTGGCCCATCGCCTGGGTCTCTATAGCCTGTCCGTCCATGGGAGTGGATCTCTCCTTCTGTGGTTCTCCCCAAGGTTTCTCTTTTCTCCCACTGGGTTTTTGAGTTTTTCCTTGCCGTGCTGGAGAGTCTAAGGACAGGGGACGCTTATTTGGACATTATGTTTGCCTGAACTTTACATTGTCTTATTTACTGCTCTGTTTTATTGCCTTAATGTTCGGTGCAGCCCTATGAGGCAACTCCTGTTGTGATATTGGGCATAAAAACCATTGACTGATTGATACACAGAATTATGGATGAGACATTTTAAAGATTTGGCCAAAAATACCAGTAGTGCACAACGACATCGGCCTGAGAAAAACCCACAACGGTCGACCTCTATAGAGATATATTTCTATTATTAAAACCGTAACTATATTAATAAATGTTCAACTATAGGCTATTACAGAGATTGAACAAATTAAATTAAATTATATAAAATATCAGCTTATAAATCGGCTATCGGCCAACCCCCTTCATATCGGTCTCTGTCCCCACAAATCCATATCGTGTGGCCCTAACACATTATAGTCCGGATGAGTGAGTGTTTTAGAGAGAGTGCGAGTGTGGGACATTGGATGACAATTATCCCATGGCTACAATTGGGCGTGGCGTGTTTACATGCATGATGTATGTTCATTAACACGCACTGTCCCCAAATAAACTAATCAATGACACGGGTGAGTGGGTCCTTACTGTAACGCTCTAATGAAAAGCACTAAGCTGAGGACATTTACTGATGGAAGAGAGGCTGACCAATCTGCACCACCACCAGCCCCTCACTCACTTCACATTCACACAGGCGGTGAGCGAAGTGCATTGCCCAAGGACACAACAACAGTCTACACCTGCAGGAGCCGTGATTAGTTCTGCTCCCATTTAAAGAGCCTTATTATCAAAACTAAGTAAAGCGGACCTCGTGGACTTAATCTCCATGGAGACGAGCTGGTGATGTCACACAAGTTACGAGCCAGGTCTGAGTGGGTGTTGTTGTTTTTTTAACCCAAGGACATAACACGGAGAGAGAATCTAACCGCCAACCTTCAGTCGAGCGAGCGATAACTTCACCAGGAAATAAGCTGGAAAAGCTTTGTGACGTGAAGGTTAAACAGTTCAACGTTTAAAACAAAGACTTGAGTGACGTTCGTTAAAAGTTTGAATTTAATCCTAAAGAGTGTGGACAATCCTGTTAGCGCAAATTAACTAAAGTCCCAAAGGAGCCAGGTTTATACAGCGTTCGTCCTGCAGGGGGCGCTCTCCTCTGACTCCTCCTGTATCTGTCAACTCAAAACGTCTCTTAAGGATGGGAGGGCATCTGGGACAAGGCCAAACATATATTTCTACATCTACTTCAGTCAGTCCCGGTTTAGTGTTTGGGGTTGGTTAATGGCTCTGTTTCCATAGCGACAGTAAATTGATTATAGATCGATCAAATTCAGCCCGAGGCCAGATGTGAGTCCAGTCTGAAACAGGACAAGGTCAGGACAAAGTCAGGGCTCGGAACTAAACCAGGACTAAACAGGACTGAAACTTAATGAGAAGACAAGGCTTTGACTGAAACACAGTTTAAGAGCTGAAGCTGTTGGGCCTGAATGAACAGGACTGACTTATGTCTGAGCATGTTTGGTCACTTTCCCTGAATGTGTGGAGCATGTTCACTTCAGAGCAGAACAGCACTGATCAGTCCACAGTGTCACTCACAGAACAACTAAGACCAGACCCACCGGTCAGACCCAGACCGGTCAGACTCAGACCGGTCAGACTCAGCCGTCAGACCCAGCCGGTCAACCCAGGCCGGTCAACTCAGCCGGTCAGACTCAGCCGGGTCAGACCCAGCCGGTCAGACTCAGCGTCAACTCAGCCGTCAGACCAGACCGGGTCAGACCCAGGCCGGGTCAGACTCAGACCGGGTCAGACTCAGACCGGGTCAGACTCAGACCGGGTCAGACTCACGGTCAGACCGGGTCAGACTCAGCCGGTCAGACTCAGCGGGTCAGAACCAGAGATGGAGCAGAATGAAGTTTGCTTTCTCCAGTGTCTGACCTGAAGACAGTGATGTGCGTGTGGGTGGGGGCGTGTGTGAGGGGTGTCTGACCTCTGAGGTTGTGCACGCGCACGGTGACCTCCTCATCTCTGCTGAGAGCACGTGCGAGGTAGATCCTGCCGGTCTCGCGCTCCACAGTGACCGGAGCGGCGGTGGAGAGGAGCTCGAGGCGGCGCTGCTCAAAGCGCGGCGCCGGGAGCGTGAACAGCAGCTGCCCCACACGCACGCGCTCGGGCACGTTCACGGTGTACGTCAGCTCCTCCTGAAGAGCGCGCCTCGTGCGCGTGAGCACTGGACCAGAGAGCACGTTTACGTGAAGGAACACGGGCTCCCCCACGCGCGGCGCGTCTCCATCGTCCTTTACGAACACGCGCGCGGTCAGCCGCTCGAGCCGAGCAGAGAGTCCACGAGGAGCACCTGTCCGGTCAGCGGCAGCACGTGCAGCTGTCGCACCGGGGAAAGAGGTAGAACGTTACGCGGCCGTTCCGCTCCGCGTCTGCGTCCCTGGCGTCAAAGCGCGCGATCTCCGCTCCCCGCGGGGTCAGCGCGTGCACGTCCACGGTGCGGTTCCCTGAAGTGAAGTGCGGAGTGTTGTCGTTGACATCAGTCACCTCCACCTGGACGTGCGCGCGCCGGCTCTTACAGCGCGCAGGCAGGTGCACGCGCAATTGGTACATGGCGATAAACTCTCGGTCCAGCGGCCGCGTGGACACCAGTCCGAGCCGGTGCGCACGCGGGACCAGGCGGAAGTCCGTGGCGTGGTCCCCGCTCAGAGACACCCGGGGTCCGCTCCTGCGCACGGGGGGAGCAACAGTCCACGCACCGCTGTGCCGCGCGGGGAGTTCTCCGGGATGTGTCCGGACAGGAGCGCATCACACAGCGGCGTCACCAACAAGAGCAACAACACAACTGAGGCCATGGTCTCGTTACACCGGGCTCACTCCATCAGTGGCCGCGGGACACGGGCTCAGGCTCCCGGGGAGAGGAAGTACTGTGTCCTGAGAGCCTGAACATAAATTCACAAACTCCAGCGGAAAACGAACCTCCACAGAAAGTTCCTCAGAAACACGCGCCTCAGGGTGAACGGGCTCCGGGTCAAACAAAGCACCGGCTCAGTCTCTGCGGGTCCGCGGGACAGTGCGCCTCTGGAGCCGGTCAGACCTCCCTCTCACTGGTCCCTCCTGATGGTGATGATGATGAGGGTGATGGAGCTTATGATGATGCTGATGATGCTGCGCTCGCGTCTCAAACTGCACTGAGCTCGCGCTGCTGCCTGTGTGAAACCAAGGCCCCACCCACTTTCACTCAAATGGACCAATCACTGAGCTGCAGGAGGAAACACGCGGAGATGGGCAGGATATTTGATTTCCTTCAGGATCTGGAGTGATCTCCATCTCTCTCCTCTCTGCCCCCTCTCCTCTCTGCCCCACTCTCTCTCCGCCTGCCCCCTCTTCACTCCTCAAACATATCTGTGGGCTGTTGTGGGTGTGTGGGTGAGTGAATCGATTGGTCTCGCAGCTCCGGACTCAGAACTCAGTCTGGATCAAAGCCGGTCCCGCTCTGGGCCAGTTACACATTTGACCACGCTCTGGCTTCAGCGCTGGAGAAAACTGCACTGCTGTGTGGAAATCAACAAATATAGAGATATACGGTTGTGTGACAGCAAAAACATAAAAGACAATCAACATTGGGTCCATATTTTGTCAACCAAAATGACAAAATAGCAAATAGAAACACAAAAAAACAAATAAAAGTTAAATATGGCCAAAAGTGAAATGTCAATAGTGATTTTCACCTATTTGTCTTTGTATGATGTAATTATAGTCCCGCACAGAAAATGTTTTTTCACATTATGAACTTTATGAACCTATCTAAAAAACTAAAATGTCATAATCAGGGCTGACACATGGCATATTTACAGTAGGCTACACGTAACGGTCGTATCTGAAACATGAGGTCTGCACTTGTGTCACACCCAGAGAACTATTTGGCCAAGAAATTGACTATATGTGCAAAAGAATTCAATTAAAGACATTCTGCCTCTGCCTGTAAACCTCAGCTAAACCAGGACAAAAACTGGACTAAATCAGGGGTAAACTGTTTAGTTTAGTTTATTTGGGCAATTTAACATTCATGTTTAACAGTTCTATGAATGCTCAGAATGGAGTATAGGCTGAAGCAATAAAGCCTGTATGTGCTTTCCCCATATTCAATACATTTACATAACTTAATACATTATACCATGCATTATACGGTCTACATTACATTGACTTTGGATAAACAATTGATGTAATTCCTTCCTGAGCGTAACCCTTTCTACTCTAAAGAGCTACATATGGCTCCAGTTATGGTCCCGGTATTTGGATGCAAAGGGTCACAAGGGGGCGCCCTTCCAACCTTCACAGTGTACATGAGAAGGTTGTACACTCAGTTGACTTTCTTCAGAGTTAGACTTTAGGTCAGACACCATGAGTGACAGTGACATGACGCTAAATACAGTGAGCTCTTTGTTTCCAGTAAACAGGCTGAGGCCTCATTGATCTTCAGTCACAGAGCGACAGGTGAAGAAGGAAGTCATGGAGCTTCTGCTTTAGACAGAACTTCAGACTTCTGCTGTAAGAGGACAATTCTGAAACTAAAGTATGTAGTAAATACATTTAAAAAAAGAAATGAAAATTCTAATTAAAATGTTTTGATTGAAAATATCCATATATATTATCTGATGTAGGGTCATGTGTCCCAGTTCCTCTGAGTCATGGTGGACCATCTACGATCTACGTTTCCTTCAGAGAAAATAGTTACTATAGTAACTGTGTTAAAGAAATGAACCTCATGAGCTTCTTCTGTAACATCTGTCCACATCAGTCCTGCTGCACCACGACTCAGAGGGACTGGGACAAACATGACTCTACAGCAGATACACATGACAAGGGTTTGTTTTTGTAGAATGAGTCATTAATAATTAACTGACATTTTAATCACATACATTCAGGATTTTCAGACCTATTATTAAGCTATACTTACATTTCAATATTGTTATTTGTTACAAATCATTGTTGTTACATCTAGCAGAATTCTAATGTTCTAAGGCAGAATCTCCATGACTTCCTTCTTCACTTCTCAGTCTGTGACTGAAGAGCAATTAGGCTTCAGCCTTTTTACTGAAAATAAAGGGTCACTATTTAACGTCATGTTACTGTCACTCACGGTGTCTGACCTACAGTGTAACTCTGAAGCCAATCAAATCACAGGGACTCAGAGTGGGTGGGGCTCAAATGTGACCAAACGCCAAGATCCAAGATCTGAGACTAAAAATAATAAAATCAGAGTAGAAAGGGTTACAGATACAGAATAGCCACGATACAATCCTCAGTTTTAAACTTAGACTTAGCAGCATTGACAAAGAGCAAGAGTTTAAATGTATATCACAGCGACTTTAGGGGCAACAGCGGCCAAGAGAGTAGAGCGGGTCGTCATGTGATCGGCGGTTCAAATCCCGCAGGTGCGCACTGTCGTTGTGTCCTTGGGCCGATAATGTGTCTTTAAAATCCAGACTAAAAACCCAAACTTAAAGGGATACTTCGGGATTTTTGACATAGGGCCTCATTTCCTAGTTATCCAGAGTGTTGTTGATGTCTGGAGATATTTTTTTCTTAAATTCATGCAGTTCTTATATTTGAAGAGTCTAGTTGTGCTAGGCTAAAGCATTTCTATGGTAAAGTCTAGCCTGCATTAAAAAACAGTCTGACCCACTCCACAGTGCACCTGAGGTAAATCACTTATAACACCAGACTAACCATATAAATGTCTGTGTTAATAGAATATTTTTTGAAATATAACTGACCTTGTATCACATGAATTACCGCATTTTGAGGGACTATTTTCTCGCAGATCACTCCGCCGCTGCGTTAGCTTACAGCCACGAAGCTGATGCTGCTCAAATTTAAGTTATTTTAAATGCAAAATGGTTAAAATTAGTCTATTAACACAGACATTTATATGGTTAGTCTGGTGTTATAAGTGATTTACCTCAGGTGCACTGTGGAGTGGGTCAGACTGTTTTTAATGCAGGCTAACTGATACCATAGAAATGCTTTAGCCTTGCTCTAGCCTAGCGCCACTAGACTCTTCAAATATAAGAACTGCATGAATTTAAGAAAAAAATATCTCCAGACATCAACAACACTCTGGATAACTAGGAAATGAGGCCCAATGTCAAAAATCCTGAAATATCCCTTTAAGCAGGAATCAAACAGCAGGCGTAAAGTGAAATAAAGCAGGTACATTTGGAGTATTTCTGGACTTACAAAGCACTCCTTTGTTCCAGATGTGCACGCTTTAAGCTGTCAGTCAGTTTGGACCTGGCTGAGATCCTGGCTCAGGTCCTGGTTCAGTCCTGGTCGAGTCTAGTGTGTCTGTGAACAATCTGCTGCTCTGCTCAGTGAGTGACAGAATGACAGGCTGTGATGAATGAGTCCATGTGGTTCACATCAGCCCCAGACTCAGACCAGGGCCAGGACCAAAACTGGACTAAACCAGGACTAAACCTTTAATAAAACTGGACTAAAACAGGACTAAAACAGGACCAAAACTGAACTAAAACAGGACTAAACTAGGACTAACACTGGACTAAAACAGGACTTAAGCAGGAATAAACCAGGACTGGGTCAAATATGTTTTTTCTGTTTGTTTGTTTTTACTAGTGAAAGTGTTGAAGTATTTGCTGTAGAAAAAAGAATACACATCTCAATAAATTATACATTTTGATCTGATACTTTTATATAGAAGAAAAAGAAGAAAACCTTTAAGTTATGTCCAAACTCATTCCCAACTTTCCCAACCCATTTCTCAATATCCAAGTTCTTCCCAGATGAGTTTTCCCCGTATTTCACAACTTTCAGGGTAATTCTCACAATCGATAAAAATGCTTTATGGACCGTCTTTTTTTTTATAAACCACTGCATGTTCAATATACTAAAGGAGGACAAAGCAAACATACAGAGCCTTAAAGTAAATGTCTTGCCCTTATCGTCACTTTTCCAGTTGGCCTCTCCATACACCTTGTACTTTTGCACATTTTGTCATGTTTACAACCCTAAACGTAAAGATTTTATTTTGAATTTTTTACTGAAAGTTCACACACAAGTAACAGACAACTGTGAAGTGAAAGCAAAATGATACACGATTCTGTTATTTTACAAAAAAATAGAAAAGTGAAAAGTTTGTTGTGCATAAGTATTCATACAGCATTTTCTGAGTGCATTAAATTGCCTTTATAACATTCCTAATGACTGCAGAAAGTTCACACCTTACCCTAACCATTAAATAGAGGCCACGTGTGTGTAATCTACTCTCAGTATAATTACAGCTGTTCTGTGAGGGCCTCAGAGCTATGGTCAGAGTGTATTGGTCACTAAACAACATCATGAAGGCCAAGGAGCACACCAGAGAGGTCAGGGATAAAGTTGTGGAGAAGTTTAAAGCAGTGTTAAGTTATACAAAGATTTCCCAAGATTTGAACATCTCACGGAGCACTGTTCAATCCATCATTCAGAAATGGAAAGAGTATAGCACCACTGCGAACTTACCAAGACACGGCCGTCCACCTAAACTAACAGACCGAACAAGGAGAGCACTGGTCAGAAATGCAACCAAGTGCCCCAAGATAACTCTGGAGGAGCTGCGACGTACTGCCGCTGAGCTGGGGGAATCTGTACATGGGACAACTAGAGTCGTACTCTACACAAATCTGGCCTTCATGGACGAGTGGCAAGAAGAAAGCCATTATTGAAAGGAGGCCATAAGAAATCCTGTTTGAAGTTTGCTAGAAGTCATATGGAGGACACAGCTACCATGTGGAAGAAGGTGCTTTGGTCAGATGAGACAAAAACTGAACTTTTTGGCCCAAATGCAAAACGTTATGTATGGAGCAAACCTAACACTGCTCATCGTCCTGAGTGCACCATCCCCAGTGTCAAATATGGTGGGAGGAGCATCATGCTATGGGACTGCTTTTCCTCAGCGGGGACTGGGAAGATTGTAAGAATAGTTGGGAAGATGGATGGAGCCAAATACAGAGACATTTTGGAGGAAAACCTGCTGGAGTCAGCAAGAGAATTGAGGCTGGGGCGGAGATTCACCTTTCAGCAGGACAATGACCCTAAACACAAAGCTAAATCTACAATGGAATGGTTTAAAAACAAACATAGTAATGTGTTAGAATGGCCCAGTCAAAGTCCTGACCTAAATCCTATTGAAAATCTGTGGAAAGACCTGAAAACTGCTGTTCACCCCAGAAGACTTGCTGCTGTTATTACAGCAAAAGGAGGTTCCACAAAGTATTAATTCATGCTGTATGAATACTTACTGTATGCACGCTCTACTTTTCATTTTTCTATTTTTTGAAAAATAACAGAATCATGTATCATTTTGCTTTCACTTCACAGTTGTCCGTTACTTGTGTGTGAAATTTCAATAAAAATTTAAAATAAAATCTTTACGTTTAGGGTTGTAAACATGACAAAATGTGCAAAAGTTCAATGTGTATTGGTACTTTTGCAAGGCACTGTAGATTGTAAATTTGTGAAACGGCAAAATGTGCATCTTATTATAAAGCTTTGAGTTTCTTTTGCTCCAGAACCAGCAGGTTGTTCTTGAAATGTATTTATTTATGTGGTTGGGACAGGGATGACTCATGCCCAGGGTCCTGTCCTTTCAGGACACTGTCCTGTCCTGTCCCTCTTTCGGTTGTCCTGCAGAGTCATTTAGGCCTTTGTCCCCCGTCCCACCTATTTAGACAAAGTCCCACTTTTTCTATAAAGTTATATTTACAGAGAATGACACATGATCCCTCTGTTTGAGTCATTAAAGGATTTGTGCCTTAAATGTCTCTGAAAAGCAGTACTACATGTCTTGCTCTTTTATGCCATAAATTCATAAGAAATACAAAAAGTCCAAAGCACATTCAACTTTTTGATGAAATTTTCAATATTTATTTTGTCTGTTTTACACTATTATTTTTCCATAACAAGCAAAGGAAACGCTTCGATGCTGATCTTCAGGGGATTTAAGTTTGAATTTCTCATGTCTGTCCCTCCATGATGTCCCTCTCTTCAGTCCTCATGCTGCGATACCACCCCCTAGTGGCTCTAGAAGGAACTCTGTACTTTTGAATCCTGTTTAGACTTTACAGCCCCCATGCCTTAAGACGCCATTGAGATGAGGAGGATTATCGTATACACTACAGTGGACAATGTATTATTACCCATATATTGGCTTATTGTGATGATTCAAATTACAGTTTCAACTCAGTTGACAAATTATTTTGAGGATGGTAATGACAGCTGGGAAGTAGCAAATTCACAAAGTATAATATGTACTGCATAGTAACGTGCCTTTATAACATAAAATAGTGACTTTGGTAATGTTACCAAAGTTTGGCATTGGTAACATGCTGAAATATATTATATTAAGGGTTGCCTTTTGTTACTTGCTTTGTACTAAACATCGTACATGAAACGAGATCGTGGTTGTCGTTGTGCTTCGTTTCTGGTTCTATATGAACATTTCAAACAATGCTTTGTAATTTGTTCTGTGTTAAAAAAGCCGCTCTGAAGTGTAACTGGTTCTCCTTTGACATTGATGAAAATCTAAATATGATGCTGCTTATTGTATGATTGATAATGTAATTGCAATAGCATAAAGTTATTATTATAGTTCTGTCATGTAATGTCTTTATGTAGATGCTATATTGTAAATGTTGTATTGATTTTGGGGGTGGGGCTTATAAGCTTTTGCTTCAGCCCACTCCTTTTGAGCAGAGTGTTTACTGCTCAAAAAAACTAATAAACTAAACTAAACTAGACACTAATCTTGCAGCCCAAACAGACGTTTTACACCAAAAGTTGAGAATTCTCTGTTTTCTGCTTCTTTCCTATTGTTTAAGTAGATAAATAGCCTGATTTTATTTGCATATTTGAAAGTTGAAACAATGTTATTGACGTTTTTGTTGTTGAAAGTTGCTGCAGAATTTTGCCGACAGTTGTATTTCTGCAAACTGTCCTGAGAACATGCTAATGCTGTCCACAGCGGCAGTACCAGAATCAGAATCAGAATTGCTTTATTGGCCATTTTTAAGAACAGGTTCACAACTAGAATTTTTTGCGGTACAATCGTGCAACATGAAACATAAAACACATAACACCTATTTCAGATAAAAATACACTTTAAAAACTTTAAATGCCTGGACGCGCGGCCCCTCACCCTGGCCTCCTGCCTGCCCACACCTCCGGCCGACTCTGTGGCTCTCAGGGTCAGAAAAGGGGTCCAGACTCTGCTGAGCAGCTTCAAGAGCTACAGATCCTATTCTACCTCTCTTGACATCAGCCTGCCATGGGACTACGGATGAAAATTAGCCTATATGGCTAACTCCGGCACATTTACATGTTGAAAAAACACATGTTGATTAATGTGCACTGTCCCAATTCAAATAAAGAAATCCGGTAATAATAAAAAAATAAAAAATAAACAGATCTGGCTCACAGTCTCCGTTATCAGGGAGACTGTCCGTGAACTGCAGGTTTATCACTCCCACTGGCCCCACTGTGCTGCACAACACTGGACTGACAGGGTTTCTGTGGCTCCTTAGTTGTTCTTAATCATACATTTACATGAACATTACACTATAGTTTGAATGTGGCCGATGGGTGTTATGTACTGCACTCCAGGCCCTGTTTCCGCCATGATGTTTCTGTCATTAAGCAGTACTGTGTGTTGTATGAACAACTCTCTCACTTCTGATTGTAAGTCCTCATCTCTGTGCCACACTCATGGATCTGTGTTCAATAAATGTAGTTTAGTCTTCCATAGAACGTGTCGTCCCGTTGAGGCCCAGGCTACATGGAGAGCAGTCACGGTTCAGAAAGTATTCAGACCCATTTGTTCTGCATGAAGCCTTTTTATTGCTCCCGTCAGGAAATATGCACACACACAAAAATACAAATCTAGGAAGGAAGGACTTTATTTATATTGGGCTTTTCACAAACATGGTCACAAAGAGCTTTTCATGGGACAGTTTTACGTTCAGTCCTTACTAGGGATGCGTGGGTCCCCCATGATAATCCCTCCTGACCCATATGAATGCATCTCAAGTTGCCGACCGAACCCAAACCTGCACACTCAAGGTCGGTTATACGGGTTTTTCAAAGGTCGATGCCAATATGCTTGGCCGATATTTTCAACTGATATTTTTGGACGATTTTTCCTAATGTCTGATCTATAATCCTACATACATCCCATAAATACTTATACGGTTTTATTTGATTACTTTAGGTGATTCAATCATAGTATCTATTCTGTCCCAAGTTTGATTAGCTGCTGTTAGCATTAGCATGCTGTCATTAGCAGTAGCATAATGTTGCTAGCCGCAGCATTTTGGGCGGCGATCCAAAATACAAGAGGAGGTTAAAACAAACTCAGCGATTGAAATCTCCAGGTTCTTAGGGGAACAGTGTGGGAGGTTTTAAAGCTCCAGTCCAAAAAACGGGAAGTCTCTATCACATTCTGTCCTGGAGATGTCGGCGCTAGCTCAGCGGATAGCCGATATTGTAAAATTCCCAAATATCGGTTCAAAAGTTCATTTATTTCTGTAATTCAATTGTGAAACGAATATATGATATAGACTCATTACATGCAAAGGGACTTATTTATAGCCTTTATTTGTTATAATTATGGTGATTATGGCTTACAGTCCATCTATCCATTCATCCATCGATCCATTTTCTTCCGCTTTATCCGGGGCCGGGTCGCGGAGGCAGCAGTCTCAGCAGAGATGCCCAGACTTCCCGATCCACGCACACCTCCTCCAGCTGTTCTGGGGGACCCCGAGGTGACACCAGGCCAGCTCGGAGACATAGTCCCACCAGCGTGTCCTGGGCCTTCCACGAGGCCTCCTCCCAATAGGACATGCGTGGAACACCTCCCGAGGGAGGCGGCCAGGAGGCATCCGGAACAGATGCCCTAGCCACCTCAGCTGGCTCCTTTCGACGTGAAGGAGCAGCGACTCTACTCCGAGCTCCTCCCGGGTAACTGAGCTCCTCACCTGATCTCTAAGGGTGAGCCCAGCCACCCTGCGAAGGGCCACTTGTATCTGCGATCTTGTCCTTTCGGTCATTACCCAAATCTCATGACCATAGGTGAGGGTGGGAACGTAGATCGATCAGTTAATCGAGAGCTTTGCCCCGACTCAGCTCCCTCTTCACCACAACAGTCCGATACAGCGACCGCATCACTGCTGACGCCGCACCGATCCGTTTATCGATCTCACGCTCCATCCGTCCCTCACTCGTGAACAAGACCCCGAGATACTTGAACTCCTCCATTTGGGGCAAGGACTCTCCACCGGCCTGAAGAGGGGAAGCACCTTTTTCCGGTGGAGAACCATGGCCTCAGATTTGGAGGTGCTGATCCTCATCCCGGCCGCTTCACACTCCGCTGCAAACCGCCCCAGTGCGCGCTGGAGGTCCTGATTTGATGAAGCCAACAGAACAACATCATCTGCAAACAGCAGAGATGAGATCCTGAGGTTCCCAAACCGGACACCCTCCGGCCCCTGGCTGCGCCTAGAAATTCTGTCCATAAAGGTAATGAACAGAACCAGTGACAAAGGGCAGCCCTGGCGGAGACCAACACGCACCGGGAACAGGTCTGACTTACTGCCGGCAATGCGAACCAAGCTCCTGCTACGGTCATACAGGGAACGGACAGCCCTTAGCAGAGGGCCCCGGACCCCATACTCCCGGAGCACCCCCCACAGGGCACCCTCGAGCACCTGATGAAGGGTATAGAGCTGGTCCAGTGTTCCACGACCAGGACGAAAACCGCATTGTTCCTCCTGGATCCGAGGTTCGACTATTGGCCGGATCCTCCTCTCCAGCACCCTGGAGTAGACCTTACCAGGGAGGCTGAGTGTGATCCCTCCGTAATTGGAGCACACCCTCCGATCCCCCTTCTTAAAGAGAGGGACCACCATCAATCTAGGGGGCACTGTCCCCAACCGCCACACGATGTTGCAGAGACGTGTCAGCCAAGACAGTCCGACAACATCCAGAGACTTAAGGTACTCAGGGCGAATCTCATCCACCCCCGGGGCCTTGCCACCGAGGAGCTTTCTAACCACCTCTGTGACTTCAGCCTGGGTGACGGGCGAGCCCCCCTCCGAGTCCCCAGCCTCTGCCTCCTCAACGGAAGACGTGACAGTGGGATTGAGGAGATCCTCGAAGTACTCCTTCCACCGCCCGACCACATCCCCAGTCGAGGTCAGCAGCTCCCCGCCCGCACTGTAAACAGTGTTGGTGAAGCACTGCTTCCCCCTCCTGAGGCGCCG